>LR999982.1:11223121-12443742 GCA_905220455.2 Deilephila porcellus | reverse complement strand
TTAATATAAGCAAAGGTAAACTTAAATATAGTAAACTTAAATAAATAAAGACTGATTTAATTACATACATAACTGAATATTAAGACAATGGCTTCCTCCTCTCTCCTAAGATTTTATTTTTTGCCGTGCCCTATAGGGTCTACATTGTACTAAATAAATTGTAACATCTTTTTAACATGTGGAGTGCAATAAAGTATTGAGTACTACATCTTAGAAAGGAAATAAGTTTAGAAAAATAGACATAGTTGAGAGCATATATTGTGAGATCGGTGGTATATTACTTTGTTATGCATACAAACATACATAATCGTCACGCCTCAGTGCCCGTATCCCATAGGGGTAGGCAGAGACTATTGACACTTTGCTCTATCTTGAATATTATTTTCGCTTCATCCACTTTTATCAATCTCTTCATGCATTCTCGTCGGTTAAGCGTAATTTTGACCTAACCCTTGTTGAGTGTATCACCGATTTGGATGATGTAGGTTCGGTAAGGACGACCCCTACCGACTCTTCCATCCACTCTTCATAATTTGTTATGGGCCTAGTTCTTAGTGGAAGATTAATATCTGCCCCTAAGCTAGTTCCACAATATACGAAAACAGAAATTACCCACAACAAATACCCTGTAGAAACAAGTCAAATCCCGTACTAATGCGAGTTTCGACAAGTCCGCTAATAGAGGTACACCGTACAAGTCGCGAGTCGCACCTGCGGCTGATCGCATCGACTTGCCACGTAGTTCTCATATGAAAGTTATTAGTTTGGGGTTGGAGTAGGGGATGTTAGGGGCAACATGCTGCCCAGGGAAATATTTAATGTAATATATGAAGGCTGTACTAGAGACTATTAAGGTCGAAAGTCGCCTGTTCTATATTTTAAACCTAGTTTACATAAGGAGGTTCTGTGTTCGACGCGTATTTATTTTTAGGTGCCCGCGATTTTTTCAAAAATTAGGGATTTAATGAGTTTGAATGGTATTAAGGTTCTTATATCAAAGAAGAAGAAATACACTAAAATCATGTTCAACTTACGGTTACCGATTTGACAATTTCACCACTTCTTATATCTACTGGTAACTTGATAATAAATGCAGTGCATTCATTATAGACTAATTACCGGCAAGAGATGATTTTATTTGTCGCCATCCTGCATCATTATTCCTAAAACGAATGGAACTCTTATGTCAAAAAAATAACCATCCATCTAAAATAATCAGAGCTCAATTAATACATTAACAGGAAAACGTCCGGGACAGAAGGTCCATTATGTTTTTCGTTCCACTTACGGACTAAGATATAGGCTCTCAACCAAAGTAATGGGTACAAAGTAGGCAGATTAAGGCCCGGGAACCCGGGGACCTCCCCTTAAGTACGTCTTGAGGTCAATGGCATTAATCTCTGCCTTGTTTTCGTAGATTTCGCAGTACAAGGTTTTTGTTACTACCCGTCGTAAAGAAGACTGATAAAATATTGTTTCGTGTGTTGTTTTTATAGAAGATACAAATGTTAAAGTATAAGAGGCTAAATCCGCTAAAAAAACGGCAGGACTTGACTGTTTTGATTGGTTTAGATTAAAGAAGATGCCAAATGCTTTAAAATTGTCTGTGTGCTGTCTCTCTGCTGTGCTGTGTGTAGGCTGTTATTGTGCTGTAACAATGGATTTTCCGATTCAAATCCCACGTCAGATATCAAACGTCTGTTTGAGGCATTTGGTTGAAAAATAGGCCATAGGCTGCCCTTTGCTTTTTCCTCCAGAGGTACAAGCGTGAACTTATTTATTTATATTAAGTTATCTTTACTAATATTCAATCTATTACCTGATACGCGTTCGTAAATATTATCAATGATTAAATGAATTTTATCAGAAAATTTTTAGAACAAATACACTCACACCCGTATTCTAAGACGTGTCCTCCAATCTTCCTCAACCTTATTTTAGTCGAGGTGACTTTACAAATGAATTGGAGGGACCCTCGAAAATGGTATGCTTAGTTAAAAATATACCTTTACTAAAGGTTCCTCGAGTGAGGTTGAGTCAAGGAAAAACGTCATTAATTACGTCATTGATGTATAGATAAAGTAGAGATTTAACAAAAAACCTTTGAAAATAGTCTATGATCACTTGAAAAGTGACAGTCAATTGTCATGTCAGAGTGTTTACATAGAATATTATATAATTATTGAACTCAAAGTCTTCGGGATTGTGACTGGAAGACAAATATTTAGTGAGTCGGAGAAAAAAACGCATGCAGACAGGAGGAGGGTCATACCATCCAACCCGGAAATTTCGAAGGATATTCTTATGGATGAATCGTCGTTCGGGATATTCGTACGGAGTATCGTACAAGTATTACAGGAACTGTTGGAAACCTTTAATAACTTGTTTAAAATAATAAACACTGTTTCCAAACCACAAATCTTTTATTAAATGAAATAAAGAGTAATGTTTGTATCATTCACTAGGAAAACGTGTAAATCGTGTAGAGGCACCCACCTCAAAAAATTGTTGGCATATTTAGGTATTTAAGAATTTTAAAAGGTAAACTTTATTTCTCTCTTTTAATTACAATATTAAAGTAGGATTATTTCTTTTATTTCTTCCTTAAGGTAGGTCGCGACGTACCTTGAGTTTGACAGTTGATTCCTTTCCTCGAGACAGGAAAATTTTTGAGTGACGTTGAGTAGAGGAGATTTTTTTCTACTAAGAATACGGATTTCCTCTAGTAACGTCAAGTGGAGTCGAGAAAACGTCTTAGAATATGGGTGTAAGTTTTATTTTTGCAATTTTAAGTCATCATTTTTCCGATATCGAATAATTTCCCTAAAGAGTTGACTTCAGACGAGCAGCTCATCGTAATATGAAAGCAATCTTTATGGAAAAGAAGGCTTTAAGATTAAAATTTTTATTTCTTCCACTCTATATTAGTGAAAGGTAAGAGCAGAGAGAATAAAAACGATGATTAAATAGTTAATAATTTATAAAACCTTTTATATAGTTTCAAATAGAATGAATTTCTAATATACTCGTACTACAATTACGCGCGGTTCAAAATTTATTATTCTAAATCACACTACAATCCTTATTGCCTTATTAATGAAACTATCAAATTAATTTGCCATTATAAATAATCCTAAAAAAACATTTGCTTAAAAAACATTATCTAAATTACACAATGGAGAATTTACGAATATAAAATAATATGATCCCAAACGGATAAACGTAACGCAATCATTCGCATAAAAGCCATTGTATTTGAAAACCAAACAATAAATCTTTTAATATATTAGCATTATAATATACATTTTACAGTAATATAGTCCCTTTCACTTTGTATGTAAATTTTTGATACATTAACAAGCGGTGCGGATTTTGGTTATCTTTCTGTCTACACACAGGGGAGGTGAGAATTACAATAACTCATTTCAGATAATGTTTGTAGTATTCCAATATTCGTTAGCGTGGGTAATAATGTTTTGAGTCATTTATTGATACTGAAAATTACTATACGTACTACTTTTATACTGTTCTGTCTCCGCCTATAATCGCTCAATACTGAACAGCAGCCTTACCATGACCGTTGCATTAGCGATTCAATTGCGATGCAATTCAGTTTAGGTTATCGTTTTATTTCGTACCATGACCATGTATAAACTGAATCGCAAGTGAGTCGCAAACTAACCAAATGAGTGAACGAAAAGTCTCTGATCCGTAAAGCTAGAAAGAGACAGCGCTATAGAATCACCATATCCTTTGTTTCTTTCTCACCGCACCAGTTAGCAGCGTTCTGAAACTTAATCGTGGAAAAGTTACGATAATATTTACGATTGATAATTTGTATTAATATACTATGTATTAACTTTTGGCTAAGATTACCTCCAATGTGAATGTTGCAGATTGACACAGAATAGTATTTTAGGTGACGTTATATCAATTTGTATTATTTTTAATTGATTATTATAATATGTATATTATGCGCGTCAACTTGCAAAATAGTGTGTCAAACTTATGAACGTTTCTCTATGATATATGACATTCAAGATTGTGAGTTGTAACATTCTCGGAACGCGGGTGTTTTGATTATTATGCTAAAGTGGTATTGAATTGTTGTTGTTTTATTAATTTTACAGCGTGAAGTATTATTGTGGTATTATCCTCATTATCACACTCCAACTATTTGAAAAATAATAAATTATGCGACATCTAAAATAATATAAATTATGCTTATTCAATGTACATTACTTAGAAATATAATTAAAAAACCACTATTGAACGTTACCCACTTTCCTAATGAATTCATTTCACTGAAATATCTATTTTATTCAATAACGATTCAGTTTCGGTAGTAAATAAAGAACTTTATTTGATTCGTAAGTTTTGACAGATATGCGACTCAACTGAGGTCTTGAAGTTTAGTCATGGTACGAATTGAATGAATGAAAACGTGATTTGCGAACGATTTGCGATTCAGTTTAGGCGCTAACCTAAATTGATCGGCTAAAACGATGTCATGGTACGAAAACACAAAGCGGTTCAGAATAGGTCCTGAATTGCGTCGCATTAAGAGGTCATGGTAAGGCTGCAGAACCCTTCTAAAACCAAGAATTTGATTCAGAGGGCTTGCGTCATATTTTGACAGCATCCGTGCCGCAGTGGGTGAGACGCCGGCTGTGAAACGAGAGGCCGTGGGTTCGACACCCGCACCGAGACAAATGTTTGTGCGAACCACAAGTATTTTTTTGGCGTCTCGGTGTTTGTGAGACCGAAAAGTCGAAGAAGACTCGTGGTTCCTGATGCCCACGACACAAGACTAGATCTTAGTGTGGGGTCAGGACTATGTATGTGACTATTGGGTGCAATTATTCATAATATATTACGTAGGCTAGTGCGGGACGGCGACAACACATTCCATAGAACATTTTGTTAAGGTCTCTATGTTAATATGCAGGATTCCTCGCAATGTTGTTCTTCACCGATGTATTTGTTTTTAGCGCATTATTAAATACCGGTGTAACTACATTTTATTACTTATGCTGTAGCAGAAAATTCATAAAAAGCTGCCTATCTTACATTAATATTTGTTATTATTTAAATTATTTAATAGAAAATTAAATAAAACGTGCTACGTGTTGAGTTGTGATAACGGAAGTAAAATATTTATTTAAAAAACAAGAAACAACTACACACACAAAGACAATAAATAGACAATATACAATATCTAAGTTAACCTATTTTGAGCACATTCTAACAATATTCATGGGAAAATAATATCATAACCCCTTATATAAAAGATCTACTTTACTCATTGCCATGCCTGTATAAAAATAGTTTTCCTCTCCTTATCCCAAGGGATGAACGTGAGAGGGGTGTTAAATATTTTGGAAGTTGGGATAAAATGACGTCTTACATCCCTTAGGAACAACGCACATTATTGGATATATTATTCATATGCTCTTAAGCTATCGATAAAGATCCTGACTTTGTTTTCACAATTTGATCTCACGTTAGTCTAGAATAATATTATCTATACATATAATGAATTTGTAACCGATCTTTGTCTGTACATGAAAGATTTAAAACGAGAAATCTAATATGGGTCTGTATTAACGTAATAGAATCCAAAACAATGTGCACTGCAAATTTCAAAGCAAAGAGATATTATAAAAAACTCATAAATACGTTCGAAAAACCTACTTATTATAATAGTTATATATATTCTTAAAACTCACGACTTGCCTAAGCTTTCCTCTGGTCTATAAACATTTACAACTAATGAATAGTGTCAAAGTCCCTTATGTAGTCATAGTACCCTATTTCCATATCATTCACTCGATATTGGAATATTAATACAAGCAGCCCGATTCCGAGATGACCACGAAAGCCATTATTTCACCCGATTGCACCGCCATATCGCAATTTGCTCTGCATTCAGTGACTCGGTCGCAAAGGATAATGTTTAAGTTGAAACTAGCACGAATATTTTTTAAAGGATTTCCTTTTGTAATGCAATGATTTTCAGATACATATTAGGTTATATAAAAGTGATAATATCAATATTATAAGACCAACAAAACAAAGTGCAAATAATTTGTAAGAAAATCTTTGGGGGAGGCCTATCTTCAGCAGTGGACTTCGTGTGGTTGGAGAGAGAAATAGTTTCAAGCATAAAATATACAAAGGCCCCCTAAAATCCAAAGCCTTGACCCCATACTTAGAAGCAATATCTTTTGTGTAATGGAGTCATGATCATTGGAAACTATGAAAGACATTTCGATAAAAAATAGGCTTGCTGGAGACTGTCCTGCCTTCACACCCGCCACTGCAACTCCCGTAAGCCAGGAGCAACAGTGGCACGCATTTTAAGGTCACCGAGCATTTAATTGACGCTCAGCGAGTCTCCGAGAACGTCTAACTTGTCTTTAACCCGCAACGAAATCAATCACAAAGTTAAATTAATAGGAGTTGGAAATAAATTATTGTCCACTTCGCTCCGTAACAAAGCGGGTGACAAAACAATGAACTAAATAGGCTTACTTACAGAAAAAATAGGCTTAAAGCATATTTAAGATTCGTCTCAATGTGGGCTTCGCCCACTGCACCTTGGAGAGGCCTTACGATGAACTTCGAACGTGTTCCCTAATTTAAAATAAGGGCAATGGTACTTAGACTAATACAGATTATGTCTACGCCTATAAAATTTAAGATTCCCTTTGGGTTAGGTTAATGATATTAAACATTCATTTCAAATTCACATTTCCTTCCATAGTATCAAAATTACCCTATACCATTTAAAAACTTTGAAAATTTTATAAGCAATTTTCCCGAGGTTTAATGAAAGTAATAAAATATCTTTTGTTTCAGATTCAAACATGTCGGTCTCCGAATTCAGAAGGAAGAAGCTCCTCTACGTCTTCAACGTTTTCTTTGGTAAATGACGTTATATTGCTATGTAGGCAAAATATTACTTTCCTTCTCCGGTCCTTTATTCTCCCCATCTTGTTGTCAGTTGAGCTATTTGCTTGGTTGTCGAATCCATGTTATCAAAATGTTATATATGTGCTAGTTTTTGAAGGGTCGCCCCTATCACGTACTAGTATGGATATATGTTCAGCGAACTATGTATGGCAGTAGTACCTTTACCCATCCCTTGTGGTATATATATGCGTGAATTTATGTTTACAAAAGAGGCTGGCTGTAGCTCCAAAAAATGTGAGTTTTTCGTCCCTTAAACGGAAAATATGTACACGGAAATAGACCTTAACCTTAGATTGAAATCTTTATTATATATGAATGGAACTCGTTACATAAAAACTATTGATAAACTGTCCCTATTAGTTATAACTTTTTTTTTCTAATTTCCCTTCTTTTTCCAGATGTCAACCAGAGCGGAACCATCGAGAGAAAAGACTTCGAGCTGGCTATCGAGGTAAATTATTTTTCAATTAATTCAAAACTATTTTCGCCAATATATTCTTTTATACACCAATGATAATAAAGCATTAAACTCAAAAGCTACTGCTATAAGCTCACGGATTAAAATTCTCACACATCGTTTCAACAAAGGAATTTTAATTAGAGGCGTCTCGGGAGCGTATAGAATCAACAATTTTGCAAAATGTTCAGTCACAAACGTAAACAACAAATGTTTGTGACAATCACGATCGTAGCGCTGAAATTTCATTTATTTCTATGTAGCATAATATGACCCTGTATTTTCCGCACGCACGTAAATAATAGTCGCTGTTGACTATAACAGAGATAATTCAAGTCTTAATGTAAATAAACGTCGATATATTGTGTCCTCATCTTTTTGACCTCCAAGATTAATAGACATCCGAAGAACTTATAAAATACATTGTATCGTCTACAATGTAGTACTTTTAATTTAATAAATATTAGTTAAAAGTACGTCTATACAAATTAAAGGTTTATATTACCGTCGCTTTATGATATATCAATTTGTTATTCATTATTCTACGTATTTTATTAATATTCATGCAATAAATATTTTACAGAGCTCGTATCAGCAAAATAAATTTAATTTGAAATGCCTACGCTCTATATTTCGTATATTCAAAGAGAATATCTTCTATATTCATCACTTGAACTATCAAAATGCAAAGTATGGAGTGTCTGCTTCTGGAATTTGCATTCATTATAACTCGAGCCACGTCAAGGCGAAAATAATAATGTGATTATATCATAGAACATTTAATAAACAGTTATTATCAGATATTTAAATATCTGAATAATACTATACTTGAAGTATAAAATATGAATAAATTGCTGATTAAAACATACCCTTGATTTTCCATGTATGCATATTTTATCGTGGGTATTGGTATCTACGAGGGACTTTTTGGTCTTACAACATTCCTTGAAGAAAAGTTTCTTTTGGTGTAGAAAATCTGCAGCCTGCGCGGCTGGAAGCCTGGAGACAAGAAGAACACCGAGACCCACGAGATCATGATCAAGATCTGGGACGGGCTTCGGAAGAGAGCTGACTCCAACAAGGACGGACAGGTTTGACTCATTCAATGTACCTACATAAGAGATTGAGAAAGCGAAAAATTATGTCTGTATCAGCCCATATACCTCCCACTGCAGGGCACAAGTCTTTACAATCGAGAGTACGATTGAGACAAGTTAGAAAGATTATATTACCATATCAAATATAGTATATCAAAAAGACAATTGCTATAACAGTTATTCGTAGTTCCAGATATTGTATCTACTATTGATTTTGTAGTTCGAGATATTTAAATGTTTTCAGAAGTATTTCTTCCAAAACGTACATGTACCTGGGCTGTGTATTTAACGCAGCGTATTGTTTTATTATGGTTTGTTACATGGTTGCAATTTCGTGCCAAATGAAACTGACGAAGCAATAAAGTTATAAAAACTATAGTCTAAATTTATACCACGTTTATTACAATAAAATCGCTCAACCCTTTCAACAATGTAGTCATTGACATTTTAATTCGAAACTCTACTCCATACACGCCTCTACGCTTCCCCCGCTCTACCTCTGCTTAATTGGCCGTAGCGCTTTTTTCGGCGTTAAAAAATGAAATGTTTCTGTCTGACCTTTATCAGAATTTTGCTGAGTAATTTAATTATTGTTAGGCCCTTTTATTTACCGCACGAAAAAATTCGACTTCGTTACATAAAGTTAGCCGGTGAAGTATGCAAAACAGAAAAATAAAGAAATTTGACGGCCCAACAGTGCAGCGGTTCAAAACAATTTAATCAAACGGAACGTGATCACATACTTTTGGATATTTTTTTGCAAGAAATATAAGGAATTCTTACTTTTTAAATTCATAACCTTTCATAACTTTGGTATTTTATCTACTTGAGGAATTTTATTTTAATTTAAATTCTTTATATTATCATCTTAAGTTATGTACGTCATTACTTTTATTTTGTATAAGGATCCTTACATGTTTTCTAAAAATAACACGAAAAACGTTACCCTAAAACTGCCTACCGCAATTGGATCGTAAATAAGAGCCGCTGAAATTGAATACAAAGCATGCAATATTGTAGACGGCACGCATCTGCTACGCGGTTACAATGCTACGCAGTGCGTAGCAGTATGCTACGCCGGAATTAGAATCATTCGTAACGTAATCATAAAATTTTATTTTTTTACTTTTTCGTCTTTGTTAAAAATTGTTTCTTTTTAATCGGCGACCTTATTAAAATTACTCGCTTTGTAAAAACAATTCAAAGGGACATCTGTTCCGCTCGACGAAAGACAATTTAGAAACTCATTTTCGAAGACTTTTCCCCAATGAAAACTCTTTGTTTGTTTTTTTTTTGGCCGTTACGTGAAGACTGATTCGATCAGATGGAGATGTAAGAAAAATTTACAAAACAATTTTTTTAAAATTAAATTTTGAAGCAAAGCCAAGTCACAAGATCTTGTTATACAAAACTCTCGTTAAAATTTAAGGGTTTTCTTTATCTCAATAAAAATGTAATTACAAAATGGTAGCAAAAATTACATGTACAAGTTGTAGGTTTACTTTCGAGTGTATTTATTTATTGTAGAAACTTCATTGTAACCTACTTTTAAACAGACAGCTCATCTTTCTTTATTCTATAAAAAAATGCATCATCATTTCAAAACAGCATCAAATCACTAGGCTAGTTTGGACAATAGCTTAAAGCTTCTCAATAGTCCTATACAGTCTAGATTATATAAATATTTGCCCCCAGGTCTCCGTCGAAGAGTGGGTGTCCATGTGGAACGACTACGCCCAGAACCCCTCAGCGGCTCTGAAGTGGCAGCAGCTGTACTGCCAGTTCATGTTCCAACTGGAGGATGCTAGTGCTGACGGCACCATCGACTGCGATGAGTTCACCACCGTCTGCTCCTCCTACGGCATCGACCCTCAGGAGTGCAAGATGGCGTTCAGCAAGATGGCAAAGGTGAACATCTAGTTAAGCTTCTTTTATTGGATAAGTCCAGCAATCTGCTCACTTGATTGTGATAACTGTCGCACATGATCATCTACAACTCTTGGATAATAAAGGCATTGTCTGCATCTTAACGTGAGAGGGGAAACTGTCTCGACCTCACGCCCCCCTCTGCAACTCCAGTAAGCCAGGATCAACAGTGGCACCCATAACACCGACATTGAAGTTCAGAAATTCTAACTTGTATTAACTCGAAATTAATTAAATAGTTAATTAATGGGAAAATTTGGAAAGCACGTAGCATTACACAAATGAAAACAAATGTGAAATTGTTATTTCTTTAGACCTGTTGAAATTCATTTTGACAACAGAAATAACTTTAATAGAGCAAAACTAACAGCCAGTGAACTTAAATATTATAAAGTAATTTACATACGACTATAAAAACGTAATTCCCCGAGTAATTACTAAGGCAATAGCGGAGACAGTCCTGATCGTAAACGGTAATCGTCGACTATAGACCCGTAATAGGCGACGCATTACGAGTAAGTCCTCTGGTATTTAAAACGCTTTATATGAAGAGTAAATGGAAGTATTCTTGTTAAAATAATGTTGGGAATTATTAAAGTATTTTTAATTATGTATATAATTTAATATAGGTACGGGCTACTGCTAAGTGAGAAGGTGTTTTACAATTAAGAGCGGTCAAGTTTAGGCTGGGCAGGCCATGTGACTCGAATGGATCCAGATCGTTAGGCAAACATCATTACCCAATGGATACCTGATGGTCGACGACACCGCGGTAGACCTAAAAAACGCTGGCGAGACGACTTGGATGCTTTCGAGCTCATGTGGCCCGAAAGCTCGTTAGAGCGCGAATTGTGGAGGAAGAGGGGGAGACCTTTTCCCAGCAGTGGGATGAAGTAGGTTAATAAAAAAATAAAAACAAGTTTAGGCTCTGGTTCATAGTTTGGTGATGGTTATTATATTTATAAAGCCTTTAAAAGCCTGAGAATCTGTAAAATGAAACCATTTTTATATATTTTAACGTGAAAAATAAAAAATAAAATGTTTTTAATGATAAAACTCAATTAAGCCAGCATTTTAATGAACAAATATTTTCTACGAAAAATATTTTATTTTTTACTTTCAATTTATAGATAACAACGTACTTTGTTTTAGCCTTTAATGATGTTTAAATATTGTTCGCCGTCTAACAATGTTTTGTTAATACTGCCAAAGGCACCTATACTTTTTAAGCTGTAGTCACACAATTAAAAATAATGAGCGAGCCACACAATTGTGCCGCTGAGTTACTATTCTTTTTTATTAACTTTACATTATTTTATACAATATTTGCAAAGTGTTTAGCTTTAGTGTGTTTTTCGTGACAGCCTCTGTGGCGCAGTTGGTTAGACGCCGGCTGTGAAACGGGAGGCCGCGGGTTCGATCCCCGCACCAAGAGAAATGTTTGTGCGGCCCACAAATATTTCTTTCGGGTCTGGGTGTTTGTGAGACCGAAAAGTCTCTCGTAGTTCTGATACCTGCGACACAAGACTTAATTGATCTTAATGTGGGGTCAGGACTATGTATGTGACTGTTGGTTGTATTTATTTATTTATTTACGAAAATGCTATATGTTCAAAACATCATATATACTTTAGACAATTTGAAGTTCTCAAAAAGAAATACCTTAAAAAACTGTTCTACAAACCAAATAAACTAACATCTAGCAGCACGACTTCCTATCGATAAATTCATTTCCAATTCCATTTGAGGCAATCAAAAGTTGAAATTGGAAGCACGACTTATAAATTCCCAACTGATGATCGTTTTTTATTTGTCCAGGGCAAAAACAGCGTCTCCTGGGAAGAGTTCCAGGAACTTTGGAAGGAGTATTTCTCCACCGAAGATCCGAACGCGGCCGGCAATTTCATATTCGGCCGAACTAGCTTCTAAACGCCAAGTCGTCAAGAAGTGGGTCTAAGCTTCCCTTATAAGGAAAATATATAATTTTAAGTGTGGTAAGCCGTGCTTTGATCTCACTGACATGTCACGAGTCACCTATTGTCAACGATTTTGTCTTTCCAGACTTGCAGTCAGAGGGGAAATTGGGGGGGACATAAGACCATAAAACTTCTCAAATACTCTTTAACTACGAGTCCGTCATTTTTGTGTACGTGTTCAGAATAGTATAATTCCTCACATTTCTCTATGATAGCGGATAACATTTTCTCAAATTCACTTTTTGAAGCTCAAACTTAGTACTTGTTCTTAGAATCTATGACAACGAAGGTTTAAACTCATTATAGCATATCTTGTAGTCATATCTAAAGTCTGTTCTATCGCAAGTTACTTTGTAGCTTTGGGGAATGTGTGAGTTCAGTCACTAGACAAATACTTTTCAACTAAGACTTTTCTTATCTTTTCAATGAATTCTCTAATGAGATTGAAAGATAGAATCTATAGGCATTTAAGCTTACATTCATTCCATCTAGTGTTTTCCAACTTATGTTAACAATTTTAGATTATATTGATAAGTAAATATTGTTTTAAAAATATATTTGTGAAATTTTAATAAAGGTCCGTAACTCCCGGACCTCCTCACTGCTTGTATATTTTACAGGTTAAAATTATCGTTTCCACGTTGTATTTTATTATTTGTTGTATTAATGTATTTATAATATTTAAATATAAATGTTTTATGCTAACTAAAATCTATGAATATTCATCTTGTTAAGTCGCTATACTATAGATATGATAGAATTGATTGATTAAATGTATGTAAATAAAATGTGTTTTTATTTAAACCCTTTTGACGCCACATCACAAAGAGTATTATTACATTCAACTTACACGCGCATACTCACTGTATTTTTTATTTATTTAATTACCAGTACACATATATATATATAATATGTTATCGTATATATCTCTGGTTCCTCAACGCAGTCAGTCAAGAAAACGAAAACGAAACCGAGGTTCGATCTTCGCATTGAAATAAATGTTTTTGTGAGCGAAACATTTTTATTTATTTATTTATTTATTAAGTCTTTATTGTACACAACAATGAAACACAATATACAGAAATTAAAAAAATAATAAAAGTATAAGTGGCGGTCTTATCGCTCTAGGCAATGTCTTACAGACAACCATAGGATGGATTTAAGAGAAGGAAAAAGAGAGGGCAGTGTAGATATAAAGTTAAGTAATACTAGTTTAACATATAAATACACAAACAAAATATACATATTATGACTAATAAATACATAAATAAAAATATAAATAAATATATATACAAGTACATATATAAATACTTATACTATAATATATTACCAATTGATTCAGACGGAGAAAATAACACACTAATTCTTAGTATTAAGAAAAATGTTTCACTAAAACCCACAATAAAGACTATCTTAATCTATCAAGATTATGTGTTTGACTGTTGGAAATAATAATTGTATAGCAACATTAAGAAATAACAAGACAAAAGAAATATCTAATTATATTAATATTTGTAGAACAATGGTATCCAAGCTTAATAATCATACGTGATGTAGACATTGACATCTCCACGGACATGCCGCCTGGGGCGCAATTTGGATGTTATATAGCCTCAACACATGCCTAACATTCTGCATGACGGTAGAAAGTAATATAAATGGGATAGTGGGTTTATGTATTTCGCTTTCACTTAATTATACATAATATAAGTGCACTTATATACATATATAAGTGCGTGGTGGCCTGTTGGTAACGGACCAGACGCGGCTGCCTACATGTTCACGGTGGTTGCGGGTTCAAATCCCAGGGCATACCTCTGACTTTTCGGAGTTATGTGTGTATTGATAGTCAATCACCACGCACTTTAACGGTGAAGGAAAACATCGTGAGGAAACCTGCATACCGTAGCGATTTTAAAGAATTTCTACGGTATGTAAGTCCGCCAATCCGCACTAGGCCAGCGTGGTGGACTATATGGCCTAACCACTCTCAATCGATTCCCTCGATTGTAGAGTAGGCCCGTGCTCTGCAGTGGGACGTATATGGGCTGATATAGATAGATAGTTAATTATACAACCGATCGTTATGAAATTAAAATAAGTAATCGTTGTTAGAGATACTTTTACCATAGATTCGGCAAGCAAGCAAACTGTTCACGTGATCACTGCTGCCCATGAACATCTCAACGCTGGGATTATAGATTTGTTGCAGACCCATCAAATCGGGAGGGGAGCAGAAAGATAAAAAGATCGAAATTGGTCCGGACGAGCCTGCCTATTCATCCTGATGTATGATACATCAGCGTGGCTCTACCTTTTAATGGTACTGAAAAATATTTTCACCGCCTTGTAGCGAAAGTATTGAAAGTGAAGTATAAATTCATCACATTACTATAAATCTAAAGTTAAGCATAGAAATGGCTGTCATAAAATTATAAGCCCAACTTTACCCACATAAAAATATCCAGAAACTCATAAAAAGTCTCGACATAAAATTGTATTCACTTTCAAAAGAATTGTGGAAATATAAACCGGTTCAAAAGATACTCGTTCTGAAGATAGAAGCTGTATTTGAAAGTGTGGAAGTAGAAACAAAGTCCCGAAAAGCCGATATTTATTTCGCTGCGGGATTTCTGTTACGCAACGAACATATTTTATGCGGCAGTTCGTTGAAGTATATTCTCTGTTTTATTGTTTAAACTGTTATATTGACGCAGTTGTACTACGGTACGGTTACAACACTAAGGTCTCGAGTTCAAATCCCGGGTCGGGCAAAATGGTATTGTATCTTTCTATTTATTATTATCAGCCCGTAGTCAGGAATTTGTGCGTGATATGGCAATAGGATCGTTTCGCTATTGATGGCAATAAAAAAAGTAGGTCACTTTGACTCCTGTGCGTAGGTCGATCCGGGCGGAAGCGAATATCCTTCCACAAGTAAATAGCACCAGCAAAGCTATATCCCATGCTAACGTGGGATAAGCGTAAAATGATTTAATACCCGCATTACAGATTCATTTTAAAGTTTTACAACTTTTCTGACATCAATCTATTTGCTCGACTGCCGTTCCTATCGTAAAAACTAAATTGGAATAATTTGAGTGAGGCATTAACTTTAAGTAGTTTGCTTATAATGTGATGTAGTAATCAAATATATTAAAGCGTTGTTATTGATTCATTATTAATTACCTATATTAAAAGAAAATGTATTCTGTTCTGTGGATTTCTAATTGTTTTTGGCAAAAGTTAGTTATTATGCACGGTCATTAATACAGAAAAGTATTATTCTCACACAAAATGCAACGAAATTTGAGTAATTAATTTTTATTTCACAATTCTGTGCAATAAAACTATAATCACTTCATCCATAGTTTAAAATATTCAATGAAGTCGACTGAATTTGAGCAGATAAGTAATCCTATTATACCTATATGGTGCAATTTCAGTAAGCTGGGATCGCATTGGATGTATTGGATCAGCACGTGCTGAAAGCGACGATGACCGGAAAGTGTTTTGTTAACTCGTAGACCTGCATCATTCCATTGAGACTTTAGATGACTTTAGATTTTATTTAATCCTCGTTTACATGAGGACTATGCATAAGACTTTACGTTTTTTTTATATTATATAATAAGGGGCAAACGAGCTTACGGTTCACCTGGTAGTAAATTTATTTATTTATTTATATTCTTTATTGTACACAAAATGTAACAATAGGTATATGGAGACAACAAAACAACTAGTAGAAATGGCGGTCTTATCGCACTAAGGCAATCTCTACCAGACAACCACTGGATGGATTTATGAGAGGGAGAAAGAAAGTAAGTGATCACCGCCGGCCATGAGCATCTGCATCACCATAGGGCATGGAGATGCGTTGCCGGTCTTTAAGGTGAGAATACACTTTTGTAGGTCACCATTTCCGGAAATGAACGACAGTACAACATAACAGTTTTATAGAAATTATTGAAGCAAGCCTATAATATCAGCAGTGGACTTCCTGTGGTTATGGCCATTAGTATACTATTACTAGTACTCCTACTAGTATACTAATGAAGTGGCTTATAATTTTCGGCATCGTCTGTCCGATGTCGGAACTTTAGTTTACCATGAGTTTGGTAAACTTCTGTAAATTCTTGTGAAAAATTCTCAAGTACACATGTTTCTTCACCTTGTTTTTCATCACTGTTTAAAAAAAAAGTATTATCTATAAAACCATAGCATCAAATATACTCAGTCCTCGAATTAAACGGGCCAGGAACCCTAATTTCACTATACAGGGCAAGAACAAAAAATATTTTCATTCCTAAAAAATTGTTCAACTTGAAACAAATATCTTGGGTTCCAAGTTTTTAAATAAGTAATATGCATATTTCCCCTTGCTGCCGGGGTGATTGAACTCAATAGCGGATGATGCATAATTGATATGATTAATGGCATAATACTACGCAATCAATATCAGTTACTTTTATGTTCGCACGAAGACCGATTGGCGCAGTGTTTAGATGTAGGCTTTCTGTGCCGCGGGCTAGGGTTCGATTTCCGCATGAATGAATGTTTGTACGGTCTACAGATATTCTTCATCTACTATAGCCCCTGAAATTCTAGTGAACACGGACCTTCTTCAAGAATTTCCACAGCCTACGTGAGTATAGACTTAGAAAAAAAATACACTCATTTTTATGACCGTCGTGTAAAAATAGGGCAAAATAAATACAGTAAAACGACTGAATTTTAAAAATGCACTCAATTTAACATTGAATTTACGTATCCATTACATTGGTTTTATATACAAGAAAAGTTATATATGTTTTACTATTGTGTTCCGGTTTGAAGAATATTGTATCCAGAGTATTGGTCATATTGACACTTAACATCAAATGGCATGCTCGTCTCGCCATTCAAAGCAATAAAGAACAAAAAAACATCCGATCTGTTTCGAAGTTATCATAGTTCCCCATAAATACCTACCTAACGATTGAAGGTAAATATTACCCTATCGTAAAACCACCAAGGTAGTTTTAACCTCATTATATTTATGTAAATTTTTATGTTACTACCCATGGAATATCGGCTATCTGCCGTCCAATCTCGATGGTTTGTTTAATGTGTTATAAATTTTATGTTTGAATAAATGTTCCTGCATGATGAGAGTGCTTTGAAATAGGGTGAAAAGATTTTCTCATAAAGTTCACTGAACCATTCAAGTAGCTTATACGGAACTGTTTTATAATAATAAGTTTATTTTCCTCTTTAACTTAATATTTTGAAACTGAAAATACAGTTACAAAACTTACAAAATTACGATCTTAGTCAACTTTAGTGTGTACGTCGACCTGTAAATTATTTACACCAACTTGAAGTTATTTAAACGAGGCGTGAAACAGGTATTCTACTGGTAAAATTGTATCTATTAAACAAAATAATTCCTGCGGCGCGAGATGATTCTCTACCTCAGTGGAATAGTATTAGATATTTTAATATACAGGGTATATCAAGACCGCGACCGAAAACGAAGCCAGGTGGTAGTATTAGTGACTTCAGACACAATGCAAGTAAAAATTTAGCAAAAAAAATCAACCACTTTTTCTTGTATTTTTTTTACTTATCGTCGTATTTGGGTGATATATACATAGTTTTCCTAAAATAAAGATGTACACCTCTTTATTTTTAAACACGAAACGGTGCGTAAGGGTTTAAATTAGTATTTTCGCAAAAACTAGGTATTTACCACCCAAACACGATGATTTATAAAAAAATCTAAAAACAAAATTGTCACTGTTTTGGCGAAATTTTTATTTGCATCGTGTTTGTAACCACTCAAACTATCACCTGGCTTCGTTTTCGGTTACAGTCTTGATATATCCGGTAAAGTGCAGTTATTTTGACTAGAAAAAAGATTGTTCATTAAAAGTTACCTACGCCAAGGGCAATAAAACACTCAAAGAAATAAATTCTGATGAAATCTAATTAGACAAAATGTGGTCTTATAAAACGACTTTACTGCAAAACGCACTTCGAAGTTCACGACGTTATGGGTTCATTCATTACTTTCTCCCTCTGCGTTATAAATTACTTGGTAATTAAACTTAACTTGTAATTCTTGCTTTATTTTAAAGATATAAATAATCTGGCGTATTAAATGGAAGATATTTATTATAGACAAAGTGACTCCGTTATGGTAAGTTCCACGAAATCCAAATGAAATATCGCCTGGGGAGAGCTAATTAACACTCGCTAATCAGCAAAATTATTCCATGCTCGTAGCTGGACATACATGCAGGCTGAAATTGAAACACACCACATTCGCGCGAGTCAACATGACGGATTTTCTACCCCCGTGTAACTACTAGTGAATATTCGGTGCGGTTTCGAATACCTTACCTCGTGCATAGAACCAAATAAATGAGTTAATTCTGATTAGCAAAATTTCAACTCTACATTGAAGTTAAAATACGTAACAATATTTTTTTTTATTGCGATGAATGGCGAGATGAGAATACCATTCGCTCAATGATAAGTGATACGACCGCTCATGGAAAGTAGAAAACCAAACAACACCATGAATTACAAAGCATTGCTTGGCATTCCACTGCGCTCGCCATTCTGAGACATGTTAAGTCTCAATATATCCAGTAGTTACTCTGCCTACAATGTCCTTCAAACCGAAACACAACAGTGCACTTACACTGCTGTTTGGCAGAAGAAATAGACATTGCGGTGGTACCTACCCAGTCGGCCTACCACCATTAATACAGTACATACATACTATCAAATCAATAGAGCAATAAAACAAAAATAGTACAATCGAAATATATTTCCTTACTCAAAACACTTAACTTATACCTTAACAAGACGCCTCATTTAAGAAAACTTGGTATGAAACCATCACAGCGCCTCGTTTGTGCTATTAATTAAATCATTGTAATTAACTGGCAACCCACGCGTGAGTAACACCCAGGCTTATACTCCACTTTATGTATGGCACGCAAGTCATGCTTAGTGTTGTCAGAAACCCTTACGTGTTGCCGTGTTTTAGGGTAAAGTAGAAGTTTATGGTTTTTAAAGTGCACAAATAAGCAAAGAAAACAAGGAACGTTAGTCCAGAAAAACGAGTAAGTAAAAAAAAACTATTTTCAGGTGTTTAATATATGTGTATTGGTCTTCGATCAAATATATAATATTGGTAATTTTATTTTAAAACATTTTCTAAAGAATAAAGTGTATTATTGTAGGTGCGTTTACAAAATCAATTTTTATCATAGACCGTTAAAAATTAATATCACATATTTAACTCTATAATAATGTAATGTTTAAAGTATTTTTTCCAGAGTTTGTTATTAATAGTGATTGCTTAAAAACAATAATGATTTCGAAAACTAATACAAAGATAATTTCAGAACAATTTTATGGTCGGTGCAACACTTTCGGTTCCCATTTGGAAATTAGTTATGGCAGTTATATCATTCATCTGGCAACACCAATTGCGAAGGAAGATAAACGAGCCTAATTTTTTATGGAAAGACGGGAAGGAAAGAAGGGAAGCGGTCTTAAAAATTTGTTTTACGGAACACGAATAAACGTGGACAGGTAATTTTATAATTGATGAAATGTGCGATACGTGAACATTTGATTTCGAATTTGTTGATATGTATCAGAAGAAAAGTAAGTGATATTTTAGGCTCGATTAGCTAACCGCCAAAAAGAAAATATTCAATGAATAATTAACATTATGAATAAGTAAAAAATTACAGTTTTATATGAAATTGTTCATAGTAAATAAATTAAGGAATCAATTTTATCTTCAGATTGAAATATCTGCCCTTGAGGACATAAAGATATGTTCAAAAAGTATTCGTATATACCTATATAGACATTATAACCAGCCATAAGAATATCGCTGGTGAATTTAAAGGTGTGCCGATTGAAACAAAAATTGGCTGTCGTTTCATTTTAGCATAAAAACCTCATTATCGAACAAAAATACACAATACTGCAACTCGAGATTTCTGTCAATACTAAATCCGGCTTTATGAACAGCCGCACGAAATATTCAGAACTCGGTCACAACCGAAAGCGCCCTACATTCAGTTCCCTTCAAACACAAATAAATGGCATGATCAGAAACGCCTGCATTGTAGAACTGTGGGGTTTTTGAACTTTTTTAAACTTGTAGTTAATTAATAGGAAAAAGGAATTGTTAAAACTTAACACACCTTGAAATAAAACTGATTTTACAGATTTTATCGCCATTTGGTTTGATTTTTACACTTTTTAACTTCCCGATGTTTCGATTGGTTTACAGCTTTCATGGTCATAAGCCAAGAATGTGTGCGCCAGTAGTGTCGCCACATTTCTCTAAGAGTACATTTAGAATACATAGAACTGTGCCCCTAGCCGGAACATTTTGCAGTATCGTAATAGAATAGTAATAGTAAAATTTTGTATGGGAATTTAAACAGCGCCATTGTGAGCGTATTTGGAACTAAAATTTCACAGCGGGATACGTTTACTTTACTATACGAGAATTACTATACGATACTTCAAAATGTTCCGGCTAGGGGCACAGGTGGCATTTGGTAACCTTTGTAATTGGTGCCTACAAAAAGCGAAAGTAAAATAGCAATGTCAAGCATCCCAAAGTTTTCATATGTATACGCAGCCGGGTCTTGCGTCAATAAAACTTGACAAATAACGTTTGTCGTCACGCCAAGGGAATACCTGGGGATAAATCATATCGTTCATATTATACATGTGAGAAGGCGTGGACCCTTTCTGCATGGGTAACATGTATGTGATTTCCTTTTCAATGTGTGAAGTTCTTTAATATTTTTTTGGGTCCTACAATAAGATATTGAACTTGAATTCATATTATTTTGCCTTATTCATAAACAGTTTAAAATCCATTTTAGTTATCGAATGTTCTGTCCCTTTCAAACGACTTTCAAATTCAGTTTGAGCCAAGAAGACAAAACATTCTATGACTAAAATGGGTTTTAAAAATGTATATGAATAAGTAGGCTTAAACTCGGATAAGAGTATAATTATCTTTAGAATAATGGTTTCTTAGATTAACGCGAATGTAACACATTGAAATAAAACTAATTTTACGGACATTATCGCAGATTGATTTAATTTTTACATTTTTTAACTTCCCGACGTTTCGATTGCTTTACACCTTTCATGGTCACGCGGCAGAAAAAAATAGTTTTATTTCAATATCTTTAGTGGTTTAAATTCTCATTGTAAGTTTATAAATACAAGAGAAATAAAAGAAAACTGAATGGCGCGGATTTTCGGCGAAGTGAAAGTCGATATATAAAGCTAGTGTAGGAAGGGTTAGCTATAATTTGGTAACAAGATAAATCTCGTCAACTAAAGCTACCCATACAAAAAATACAACTAACATTCACAATGGTCCTGACCCCACATTAAGTCTTATGTCGTGGATATTTTCGATCTCACAAACACCCAGACCCGAAACAAATACCTGCGGATCACACAAACATTTGTTTCGTTGCGGGGATCAAACCCACAGCCTCACGTTTCACAGCCGGCGTCTAACCAACTGCGCCACGCTGTCGAATATAATTTAATTCGAATATAATTTCACTGCACCAATTATACTAACTATATGGGCTGATATAGACAATTATACTAACATCTTAATACTCATAACTCTATAACTCAGCGCCAAGTATATATACGTCCGTCAGCCCATATACGTCCCACTGCAGGGCACGGGCCTACTCTACAATCCAGGGAATTCATTGAGAGTGGTTAGGCCATATAGTCCACCACGCTGGCCTAGTGCGGGTTGGCGGACTTATATACCGTAGAAATTCTTTAAAATCGCTACGGTATGCAGGTTTCCTCATGATGTTTTCCTTCACCGTTAAAGCGTACATGAATAAAATGCTGAATTCCATACATCAATTACCCTTTGGCAACATTTGAACCAGGCGATCATCGACAAACGCCCGATGAATATCAAAGAGACTGGGGCCTCGCGATATTAATTGGTTTTCGATTACACATACTCGAAATGAATGGAATAATAATTAAAATGTTCCTTTGAAAAGGTTAAAGCGCGATGCTTTTTCACAATCACTATTACTAGTTGAAATAGTTGTTGAAAAGAACCATCAGCACATCAACCATGTTGATAATGGTTTCTTAGATTTACGCGAATGTTACACATTGAAATAAAACTATTTTATACGGATTTTATCGCAATTTCAGTCCGCCCCGTGACCACGAAAGTTGAAAAGCAATCGAAACGTCGGGAAGTTAAAAAATGTAAAAATTAAACCAAATCGCGATAAAATCCGTTTAAAATAGTTTTATTTCAACCATGTTGATTTTTCTAATGCTTTTGGTAATATCTGTGTATTAACTGTCTGGTTGATTGAATAGGTATCTTGAGAATTATTTATTTATTTATTTAAAGCTTTATTGTACACCGCATATACAACAAAAAAGAGATATACAGTAAAAAAGTACAATTGACGGTCTTATCACACAAGGCCATTTCTGCCAGACAACCATGGGATGGATATAAGAAAAAAGAACGAAAGTTGGGGCAGCGTCAGGTGTACAAATTAGGCCCCATTTAGAAGGGGAGTTTCTCGCCTCGACGATACGAGTTTTTTATATCGTAAGGACATCTTATGGCAGTTATGTCATGCGATAATGGCATACGATTCTCAACACGAGAAAATCTCCCCGTGTAAATGGCGCTTTAAGTTGCGTATAGAATTTGTCTATATGTGGAGCCGCGATTTAGCTAATTTTAACTAGTCATAAGTTTTGATTACTGACTTGATACCCACACTTAGCTAAACACTGTCACATCAAATTGTTAAGGAAAAAAAATCAGTTTTGTGTTGAGTAAACCTGAAAGATTCACAGGCCCCAAATATTCTTTACAATTTGGTAAAACCTCAAAACCTCGATCTCCAAATATTTAGCTCATAGATGGTTGTACTTATAGTCACTGTCAAAATGCATTGGAATGAAACAAAAATGTTGTTTAAAGTAATCTTGCCATTTCAATTCCATGTATTTCTCTGCAATTAATTACATGAATTTTGTGCAATAAATTGACGTAACAAACGTTGCGGGAAGTCGCTGAATGTCTAGGTTTAGCGATAAGCTCCCTGCGGCTTAAGAGGATGATAATGAAATACAACAAAGCAGAAAACACGAAATGGTTTTTTATCAAGCAATCAAGAATTAAATTACGAAGCAATCAGCAAATCGTAGCTTAAATACGGGGAACACACGCAAAATCGCATGTGTCGTAAAACTGCGTCTAATGTTCCAAATGGGACGTAATCAAAAAATAATGGAGGTCCATTAACCCATCAACGACCCCCGCAGCGACATATCCAGCAGAGAAACGAAATGTTCGGTGATTTCGTGTATTTTTGTTATTACGTACTTACGCAAGTTGTCCCTAGATAGTATCGTATCAAATCAGCTCATATACGTCCCACAGATAATCAAGATTACGATTGAAAGTGATTATGCCATATAGTCCACCACGCTGGCCAAGTGCGGGTTGGCGGACTTTACATACCATAGAAATTATTACAAATCGCTATGGTATACAGGTTTCCTCACGATGTTTTCCTTCACCGTTATAGTGCGTGGTGATTGACTATCATTACACACATGACCCCGAGTCAAGTCAGAATGCCCTGGGATTTGAACCCACGACCACCGTGAACGTTTAGGCAGCCGCGTCTAGTAATTTCCAACAGGCCACCACGCACTTACACACATGAAAAGTTAGCTTACCTACTTTTTTCTAAGTATTTATCCTGTTATATATGTTATAAACTTGTGGCTATATACCTATAAATTGAAGTGCCATTCATGGTTATACTAGTCTCCTTTTGTCAAGAGCCGTGATAAGAAATGCATTGCCCATTCTCCCCGAACCGAGAGACGATATACGTTAGCAATACGCTAATAAAGCGACTATTTAAATTAGTTAATAATTTAAATCACCCCCCTCTCCTCGTACAATCCCGCCCTGCCCCGTCGATTTGTGACGCACTACGCCACGTCGATATAGTTAGAGTTAAGTCAAGGCGATAAGAAACAGCGCCGTAGCGTGAATTTATTACCAGCATTGTTTGGATACGTTGTTTACGGCGCTTAGCCCGCATCGCCCCTTGGGGAGTGTCGGGATATTGCCACAATTGGCTTTGCGAAGTTTTGTGATCACTTCGGAACATAGTTTAGGTTTTGTTCGATAGGTGTTTGTTTTTTACTGGGCATTATAAACCGATCATAGACACAGTTTCGTACGCTAATTTTATGTTGGTGGTCTGGTGTCATTTTGTTGCAATTTCGAGTAAGGTCCGTACAAGTTTTAATAGCCTGCTTTAATGGCATTTTTGTACTACGGTACGACCACAAAGCAACGACTGCAAAGGTCTCGGGTTCGAATCCCGGGTATGGCAAAGTGATATTGAGTTTTTCTATTCATTATCAGCCCGTAGTCAGGAATTTGTGCCCGATAACTCAATTTTTAGTTGCATTGTGTCTGTAACCACTAACACTACCACCTGACTTCGTTTTCGGTCGCAGTCTTGATATACCCGGTGTATATCCGGTGCCATCTAAATCGACCGGCGAGAAATGATTATTTCTGGCTGATAGATATTCTGTTTTGATTATTCTGCTCGTATCATCTGGGCATTGTACTCACTTGGCAACCCGCTATTGAAACTTACATACACAAACTCACGCCTTTTTCCAGAAGGGGTAGGCAGAGGTACTACTAGGACACCCACATTTCGCATTCCATGTTAAATCCTATGATGTAATAGGGGTCGATCCTATCGCCATTTCGGGCACAAATTCCTGACTTCGGGCTGATAATGAATAGAAAAATCCAATATCAATTTGTCCGACCCGGGATTCGAACACTTTTTAATTGTACCGTAGTACAACTACGCCACCGAGGCACCGATATTACTACACTTGAAATAATATTAGATTATGAAATACACAAAAACACATTAATCTAATAACTACTACTAACAAATGCTACGTCAACATATTCTGTTAATGCGTAATCGAAGAGCAATATATCTTTATCGAGACAGATTTTCCGATTGTTTTTCTACAAGCGAAGACCTTGCGCTAACTCGAAAAGGGAACGTCCTTTTAGGCTTAGGAAGAAATATAACTAGCCTGTAACATTAGTCAGATAAGAGCTCGGAATAAACGGTGTAAGGATTCGTGCTACGTTGTTAACCTCCCATTTTTTAACATCGAGAATGAGAAGATGACTGGCTCGGTGGCGTAGTTGTATTACGGTACGGTTACAAAGCTGAGGTCTTGGGTTCGAGTCCCGGGTCGGGCAAAGTGATATTGGATTTTTTCTATTCATTATCAGCCCGGAGTCAGGAATTTGTGCCCGATATGGCGATAGTCTCGCCCCCTATCACATCATGGGACGGAACATACAAGGCGAAATGTGGGTGACCTAGTGGCGCCTCTGCCTACCCTTTCGGGGATAAAGGCGTGAGTTTATGTATGTATGTATGAGAATGAGAAGGTGAGCAGAGATCCCTGATATTAATTGTAACGCTTGCCATTAAACAGGAGCACCACCAGTTAGAACTGCACTGCTTTCAACATGACCTGAGGTATGAAGTATTAAGTGTTTTTACTGCCACCTCGAAGTAACTGAAGTGAACCTTTTTTATTGCGATAAATGGCGAGACGAGCATGCCATTCACGTGATGGTAAACAATAGACCGCTAATAGGTAGCAAAACCAAACAACACCATGATTTACAAAGCAATGTTTGGCATTCCACTGCTCTCGCCATCCTGAGATATAAGATGTTAAGTCTCATTATTTCCAGTAGTTACTCTGGCTACAATATCATTCATTTACTGCTGTTTGTCGGGAGACATAGACATTGCGGTGGTACCTACCCAGGCGGCCTCTCACACAGACCTAACGACAGTAAAAACCAAACCCAAAACACATAATGTATGCCTAGGTGATTCTTCCACCAATGTGCCCGATGTCCCATGCTATCCGAATGCTGGTAGTAGGACTATAAACGTACACAATAAAAAAATTAATGTAATAAGCCTTGAAGCCCTTCAAAAGTTAGCAAAGAGAATATGTTTGCTTAAGTTCTCAAACCGGTTGTAAACCTCTTTGATTAGTACTGAGAAAGTGCTCGAACTAAACTAAGATTATTTTCTTCAGCATGGTAATGTAGAAGTTACAGAAGCTTGTTTGTCTAGCAAAAGTTTTTCCGCTGAGAAATTGAAATTAATTGCATTTGCCATTTTTTTTAAATACGCGGTTATTAGACAGCATCTGTAGCGAAGTTGAGAAGCCAGCAGTGAAATAAGGGATTGGTACTGGAACTGCGTATCACATGTGTACTTTTAAAAAATTGCTTGAATTTTCAAAATAGACACAAAAAAAAAGTGGAGCATTATTGTTCTGAAAGTCTCATTGATAGAAATATATTTTTTACAAGCCAGTTGTTCTACCCCGGTCATCCCAGCATATCAATGATAAGTTTAGTTAAAATCTAACTTGTAGATTTATAATTTAGAGAATAATTGAAATAAAAATAATTGTTACGGATTTTATCGCGATTTGGTTTGATTTTTACAATTTGTTACTTCCCGACGCGACGTTTCGATTGCTTTACAGCTTTCGTGGTCACGGGACCGAACAGATTTGCCACACAAGTCACATTCTATTCCGTATATCTCGCATTTAAATGTGTTATATCTCATACCATTAACAGATTAACAAAGATGGCTAGCATAAACTCTAACCTAAAAAAAAACAATACGAGTTTTTTTTTGAGGCAAAAGAATCAGTTAAATTCGACGTTCAAAATACTTTATTGTTGCTTCAACCGCCCCAGCAAGTAATCCATTTTAAAGGAACACAATCGGAAACACATTTAAGCAAAAGCTTCTCGATAACTACATGCATACGGAGCACGAATATTTACGAAAACTTTTTGTTATCACCGAGATGGAAATTATATTTCTCTCTCTCTCTCCCTCAGGAAGTCCACTGCTGAACATAGGTCTACCCTAAGGCTCTCCACGTCGACCTGTAAAAATTAAAAAATATATTGATATATGTCTACATTTTCCTAAACCATCATTGGTCTAAGAGAGTCTAACACAATTTAACATCAAGTCCATTGTGACTACAATTTACTATGCCAGTAGAAAAAAAGTCACCTTTGCCGATCATAGAGCCTAAAACAATCGTATAATACTTAGTACAATTTATGCACGAACCATTATGCTGAATCCGTACCAGAGTTACTCCAACACAATTCGAGAAGTGCTCGAGCGGTATGTTAAACTGACAAAATATCTTAATCTACAATCAAATCGCTCTTGTTTGAATTTCCACTGCCCAATAAACTGAGTATTTACATAGTAGCTTAAGTTTTACTACTCTCTAGCGTAAACAATTTAGACAGAGTACTTCACCCGGAACTAACTTAAAGTAATTACTGGCAACTGCATCGGGACCGGCCAAATTAATGTGCACTGAAGAAAACGAGGTGCTTTCACCGAAGAATCTGTGATTAATTTTATACTTCTCACTAGTACATTACATGGATATAAAGTTTATGTCTTAATACTGGTGTCGTTTAGGATCTTCTGTCGACCGGTAGCGCTGTTGTGCATGGTAATTATATTTTGTATTGTATCAGCCCATATAGATCCCACTGCAGGGTGCGAGCCTCCTCTACAATCGAGAGTACGATTGAGGAGGGTTAGGCCGTATACTCCACCACGCTGGCCTAGTGCGGGTTGGCGGACTTAACATACCATAGAAATTATTACAAATTGCTATGGTATGCAGGTTTCCTCACGATGTTTTCCTTCGCCGTTATAGTATTACATTTCCTCTTTTCATTATTTATTACATTCGACTAAATATTACTGATTACGTGTATTATTGCTCGTTGTTTACATTATGTAAGCAAATATTAAACAATGCGTCAAACAGGTACTTTTTCCTTCTATTTGTATTTCTTAATTTCGCCACTCGCTTACTTATGGTAGAGGCGGTATACACCCAACAGTCATTCATATTGTGATAACTCGTCATTAAAATACCAATCTTATGTGTGTATGTATATCTAGCAAAATTTGTGAACATATAGTATACGAAAGACCATACATTTTATTTAACCACCTTATATAATATCATATCCTGACTAAACATTTAGATACATTCATCAGTTGTAGGTCCTAGACAACTAACAAATAGGTTCTTGTGAATCACACAAATGTTTGTATCCATACGGAAATCAACTAGACTGCTCTCATTTCACAGCCAGCGTCATAACCAACAGCACTTCCGAAACTACCAAGAACTGTCTGCTTTAAGAAATAACGAAGTAAGTCTTCTTCGCAAAACTAAGGTAAATATTTTAGGAGTTCTTGAAGTGTATTAGAAACTAGTGACTAAACTGTAAAGTAAGTGGAATTGGGCCAACTGGCGGATCCAATAAGAAGCCCAGTGTCGTAAAATAGGACATGAGCGGCGGGCTTAAGGACACCGTACTCGTAAAAGTAGACTGAGCAACCAAAATATATAACGAAATAAAACTATATAAACTCCTTTACAATTTAATTTTCTTTTAACTAAGCGGTTCTTGGTGGACTATGGAAGATATTATTTGCAATTCTATTGTGTTAACTAATTTTTGAGCAAGCACCACGTTTGGGCGCCAAAATGTTAGTCCAAATAATTGGCACTGCAATACCGGGTATATAAAGACTGCGACCGAAAACGAAGCCAGGTGGTAGTTTTAGTGGTTACAAACACGATGCAAACAAAAATTTCGCCAAAACAGTGACAGATATTTTTTTAGAATTTTTTGAAAATCATCGTGTTTGGGTGGTATATACCTAGTTTTTGCGAAAATACTAATTTAAACCCTTACATACCACTGCGTGTTTAAAATTAAAGAGGTGTACTTCTTTATTTTAGGAAAACTATGTATAAATCATCCAAATATGACGATAAGCAAAAAATTACAAAATAAAAGTTGTCGATAATGGTTTCTTAGATTTACGCGAATGTTACACATTGAAATAGAACTATTTTTACGGATTTTATCGCGATTTGGTTTAATTTTTACATTTTTTAACTTCCCGACGTTTCGATTGCTTTTCAGCTTTCGTGATCACGGGGCGGACTGAGGTATTAGTCATCCGCTCTGTGACTGTTACAATTAAACTACCCTTACTTTTCAATTATTAAATTAAAAAGTTAATTTAAAAAGTTAACTAGTTGTTGCGATCCGATCTACGCAGAAGGAGCTCACAGTGTCTTGAGGTCTGGCAGCTGGTCTTTTGGGTTCCGATTTAATCAAATGTAGAATTGGATCCCATGATGGTGCAAGCTTCAAGCCATCTTCTCTATTGAAATTTGGATGTTTTTTAATTTCAATAGCCTCGCGAAACATCCTGGGCAGGAAACGGTGTTCTTTAGCAAGGATTTGGGGCTTATCAAAACGAAGGTAATGCTTGGAGCCTTCCTCGATGTGTTCAGCAACTGCAGACTTCGTTGAGCGTCGGTGTTTGAAGTCTGCAGTTGCTAAATTTAAACTTGCATTGTGTCTGAAGTCACTAATACTACCACTTGGCTTCGTTTTCGGTCGCGGTCTTGATATACCCTGTATAATGTAAAGACTGAATGTTGCTACTTACAACACCAATAATAATTGCGCCATGCATGCCGTTTACTAACGAGTTAAATTATTATTTATTTATGAAAAATAATACCAAATAGATATTTTGTTTGTCAAATTTTATAATAAAAAAATGTTTTTAAACCCACTTTTCACGTATGTGCATTTAATATATTTATTAAATTTATTACACCACCATAAATATGTTTAACCAACATTATTTATGAGCGTTTAGTAAAATAAATTAATAATTTTCACATTATCTCGCAGCCGTTGCCGTAAATAAGTGGAGCGTGGAAATGTGCATAATATCCAATTAAATTATTATTGGCGATCGGTTCGTAATATTTCGGTGAATAATCTAATTGTTTTAATACTTGCAAATTGTTTTCGAATTTTGCACAATTTATTATTAATTGAATACCAAACCAGCAAATTAATGTTTGATTGCACGTTGTAATATATTTATAAAACGATGATGCGCGATATAAAAATAACGCAAATATAATTGCATGATATTCTAAATATGCAGAGCTTCTCGACAAACTAGACCGACTTCTGAATAACTGCATTCGTTTCATTTTTAATCTTCGCAAGTACGATCATGTATCGTCTTACCGTTCCCAGTTAAAGTGGTTGTCCATTCGCCAACGCCGTAGCATGCGTGCACTTACTCTCTTGCATTCTATTCTTGTCTCTCCTTCTCCACCATCTTACTTACTTCCCTTCTTCCAATACCTTGGTTGCAACCACGACAGAAATCTTCGATCAACAAATAACCTTCTTCTTCAGTACCCTTCCCATAGCACTGACTTCCTCCATTCTTCCTTCGTTATCCAAACAATACATCTTTGGAATGCGCTCCCTGTAGAAGTTAGGACATGCAGGAATCGTCTCGCGTTTAAGGTGAAGGTTCGTGAGTTGTTTTTTAAACAGACGGCAGAATTGTCAATTTAAAAGTTGATATATAATATAGTATTAGGTATATATAGATTATATATTTATCTTTGTATAAATATTTTTACTTATATGTATTAAATGTGTATATATATATATATAGTATATGTGTATGTATATATATATTATGTGTGTTTATGTTAAGTATTTATATCCCTTTTTGTTCATTATTATTCAAACACCCACTTTATCTCAACTCTGCACTTTCCAAAGGTTGACTGGTAGAGAATGCCTATGGCATTAAGTCCGCCTGTATACAAATGTATATAAAATTTAAAAATAAAAATAAAAAAATAAATAATAATTAGATCTAATATAGCATCCAAAGAAATTCAAGATTTCAAGTCTCGTAGCCAGCAATTTTATATTTTCTAATTTGGAAAAGACTCATTGATTAATATTAATTTGAAGAATGAGGCAAACAATTGCTATGCAATAACGCTGTCTCAGCTAAATTGAGAATGCTTGTCTTAAATTTTTACCATCCACACGTAACATATACACATGACATACATACATAAACTCACGCCTATGTCCTATTGGGGTAGGCAGAGACTATAGATCGCCAAATGCTACGATCCATACATACCTTCTTCGCTTCATCAACTGTTATTCTCTTCATATACGCTCGTCGGTTTCGAGGACTCTATATTTTGCCATATAAACATGAGTGACACGAAAAATCGAAAGACGAAAGCGAAGCAAGCAATTACTTGATAATGCAAGTTGATGTATGTAATTACACCGAAGAGCAATAGATATATCTGTATGTACCTTGCGCTTTTCTCAACAGCAATGCACTTATCCTCAACAGCGATGCAATTACTTTAGCCAGTTTAACAAAGAATCTCGAAACATTAACTACCTAATGGTCTCACGCTAGGGTAACTAGCGCAAATTACATCGAATTAAAGCTATACAACAAAGTTACCCGGCTTCGCCGCTCTGATGTTTAAGAGCTCAACTCCTTTGTAGAAGTGAGCTGGCTGTAATCGGCTTTAGCACGTGTGGAGCTCTGATACGATGGCTCCTGAAGTTCGGAACTTCTCAACGCTGCCAAGTTTTAATTGATAATCATCTTGTTTTTATTCGAACGTCAGGTGGACGTCTTTGGAGTTAGCTACGGAATGAGATTAAAAGTCAGCCGTGAACGGTTGAAAAAAAATGATAATTTTAACTAAGGGTAGAAAATGCAATAGAAGTTGGAGTTGTTAAATTAAATAATGCTAAGCTGCAGGATCAAGATGAAAACGTTATGAAAGCAATTGATGATAATACATAACATTTTTGGATTTAATACGAGTGAGTGTAGCGTGTAACAAGAAACAGCATTCTCTGTCAAGTCATATAATCTATAAACGTATCAATTATTTACATAATATTATCCCAACATTAAAAATAGTGTCTTGCATCGGAGTGATTATAATCTACCCTATCCTAGGTCTAAATATAAAAAAACAGATTACATTCATCACTGCACCATTACAGCCAAATCCATCAAATTCTCACTGTGAGTTACTATACCAGTCATATAAAACTACTTTAAACTTTACGTGGATTGCATCGGGCAGCACAAAAGCAATTAGCAAGTAAATGCGGAGTCGCAACGCCTCCGTCCACTCCAACCGCAATTAAAAGCGGCTAATATCGTTAACAGAACTTACCGCCCGGCTCCCTTGCACACCAACTGGGCTATTTGAGAGAATTGGAAGGTACTGGTTAATCCTAGGAATTTTATATTAGTATACGTCATGTGTGTATAATGTCATTCACCACGCATAATAACGGTGAAGGAATACATCGTGAGGAAACCTGTATACCATTGCGATTTGTCAGAATTCCTATGGTAGTAAAGTCCACCAATCTGACCTCTTTCAATACTCTCGTTTGTAGAGGAGACTCGTGCTTTGCAGGACGTAACTAGGCCGATTAAATTCAAAAAAATCAGAATGTATCCAGAACCTAGTTTATTTTAACACGAAGAGACCTATTATCGCAGAAAAAGGTAACATATAAAGGTTGTTTAAACCCACTCAACATTTCCATCTAAAATGCCTTAAAACACGCTTAAACCGAACTACAATTTTAAATTGTATACCACTATAAACTTACCATTAACTTTAAGCACCTATTCAAAATTTAAATATAAAATAGCATATTTCCTTACCAAGTTCATAGTACTTAACTCTATACCTTAGAACCATTATGGTTAGAATTAACATAGGAACTAATTAAAAGTTAGTGTAAGTAGTAATTGGTTAATTAGCCGCAGAATTTAACGGGCGCGCCGCAGGTATTGGAAACTTTTCAGCTGACGAAGCTACATTAGTTCGTTAACTTGCTTTGTTAAGGCTCGCTTCGATACAGGCTTGGGCGAATTTTGTTTGGAAGTTTTTGTGAAGGGAATCTTGATGTAATAGAAAAGGTTTATGCGTTTTAGATTAAAGCATCTACGTCCAACGTGAGACCTAATGTTCTTATGTGTTTTTTTAAACGGTAAAATCTTCCTCATTCCCTTCAATGTTGCCAAAGGTAGACGAGATATCCTAGATTATCTTCGAGTAAACATTCTATAGCCGCCATTAAAATAAAGAACTATGAAATCTGATCTAGACATTACGGAGACTTTCTTTTTAATATTTTTTTCATCATAATGTTTTAGCGCAGCTATTTTTTCCTAGTTCAGTACAGCACTTTCAACGCAGAACGATTTAGATATACCATAGAAAACTATCCTTCCAAACTAAATCCAAATACCGCACATAGGAATTCTATTGTCATCTCTAACATCTAGACTTTCCATAGAAACCCTCCTAACCCAAGACCGCACATATTGCATTGATATCGGCATAGTGAGGGTACCGGTAACTCACTCGGAAGGAGCCGGGTACAAAGCTTTACTCGTACATGCACTGCGAATTGTTCGTCAACTGTAAAGGACTTTGATGGCTTTGTAACTATTTCAATTGCTTTCACGTTTGCCGAATTTGTGTTTGATGTCGAGTTCTGGAACGGACTTTGATGTTTACCTAGTAACTACAGACTTGTAAAATATTCATAGAGTTTAATATTATCGGGCTTTCAGTGACTTTGTCCGTAGAATGGAGCGTCGATGCGACATACTTTCATAGACAGAGAAGTCATGATAAAGACATTATATTCATTTCCAACCAAAGACAAAATTTTGCGGAAAATATTCAATTATAATTTTAATTAGTAACTATTCTAAGGCTTCTAAACGTTTGTTACACCTACGGTATGGTACCCAAATTCAACATAAAAATGATACAGTAACAATAAAATTTCAGTAAAAATAGCAGACAGTCTAGAGTCTAGAAATATCTAATAGTATAAGAACTTCGTCTTAAATACGACCCGCGTGATTGTAGAAACGACAATAAAAGAACCGATTAATCAAAGATATACAAAAGAAATAGGAGTGAGATAAAGGACAGTTATCACCGCTAGTAAATTTAATCGATTTGATGCGACTGCGTTTTATAAACAACTCCTTAAGTATAGCAGTGAAAATCCAATCGCTCTTCGCTCCTAATTTTGTTCTGATGTTAGTGGCAACTAAAAGATTCAGATTGTCAAAATAGCTACTTTTATGTACATACATACATAAACATCACGCCTATTCTCCAGAAGGGGTGCTACAAAGACACCCACATTTCGCCTTGTATGTTCCGTCCCATGATGTGATAGGTGGCGATCCTATCGCCATACCGAGCACAAATTTCTGACTCCGGGCTGATAATGAAAAGAAAAATCCAATATCACTTTGCCCGTGTTACAATCATAAAAAAGAAACGGCGCTCGAAACTTTTTCTTACACGAACTGTTCTCTTTATGTTATTTATCAATATTCTAGAAATAAACAAATAAATAAACTAGCTATGATTAAATGCCCTGCTCACCAGTTATCGAGAAATACGAGTTCAAGTATTATATAATATATTCACTGGTGCTAGGTCTCTCATATGTGAGAGTCCGCCTGGGTAGGTAGGTACCACCACAACCTCTATTTATTTCGCCAAACAGCACCGTAAATGCACTGTTATGTTCCCGGTTGAAGGACATTGTAGCCAGTGTAACTACTGGACATAATGCGACTTAACATCTTTTGTCTCAAGATGCCGAGCGCAGTGGAAATGACAAGCATTGCTTTGTAAATCATGATGTTTTTTGCGGTCTTATCGCTTACCATCAGGCGAATGGCATGCTCGTCTTGCCATTCATTGCAATAAGAAAAACCTTTATTCGTATAAAGTGAACTACACTCTATAAAAGCAACCTTGAACCATATCCCTCTGTTGCACAGAACGGCAAACGGAAGGTACATTTTCAGCCCTGATGAGTTTGCGTCATTACTGTGTGCGTAGCTCAAGCCCTCTCATACGGGATGAAAAGGGATGGGTGAAGATAATTAGCTCTATTGCCTGCATAAACCAAGGCTTTATGTGGAAAATTCTAAAGCCATTAGGTACTGAATTATAAAACAAGAAATATGTAATATATTGTTTGCCGTATTTTTTGTATTAGTGTTTTTTTTCTTGGTAAGTAAGCACTTGACCAGACGCGGCTGCCAACATGTTCAGGGAATCAAATTGACGACCTTTCACAATACAACTGACAGAAGAGGCGGCAATCACTAACGCAATAGACGCACAATATTTAAAAAAACTAAATAACGAGTAAGTGTTGCACATATTCATAAAATAAATAATAAATTTATAGCTAAGTACAAAGTTCCCAGAAACCAATAGTTGCCAACAAAAAACAAATAACGTAATGCGAAGAGGATTGTTAAAGTCAGTATTTCAGCGCAGACCATCTGACGTCACGCTCGTACAATTTCCGCAAATGTCCTTACAATACAGACAGCGAGTGTAGTTTTATTGAAAATGTATTCTCCATAAGCTGAAACACGTATTCTGCTGAATACATACGGGCTTTGGTTCGTGAATTCGCTGAAATACAAATGTCGTCTCCATGAATGCCTTGAAATGGAGCGGATATTTTCAATGTATATTTGCTTAGGTGTGTAGTGAATAGGGTTACTATTTAGCTTAGGGTTTTAATAGAAGCATAATATTGTCGGTACGGTTACAACGCTGAGGTCTCGGGTTTGAATCCCGGGTCGGGCAAAGTAATATTTGGTTTTTCTATTCATTTTCAGCACGGAGTCTGGAATTTGTGCTTGATATGGCGATAGGCTCGCCTCCTATCACATCGTGGAAAGGAACATACAAGGCGAAATGTGGGTGTCCTGGTAACGCCTCTGTCGACCCCTTATGGGATAAAGGCGTGAGTTTATGTATATATGTATTACGGTATATTATCGCAAATGCTCAACGACCAAAACTAAAGACCCTTACATAGAATAAATCTTCCATTTAAACCTTTCAGCTGAAATCGTATTTACCATAAAGATATCCCAATATTACGTTTCCCATTCGGATCACGTCCTGGGAACCTCGGCCTACTTACACTGCACACAGTGTTGATGCCTCTACATCGTGAATGTTTCGTAGAAATTGAAACGGGATCCGTCGATCGTGGCCGGATAAACATCGCTTCCGAATATATTTACACTTATGCTGGCATGGATTTTGAATTTTATAACGTTGTATTGTCTTTTAGAATTTAGAGCATGAAATGTGAAGTACAGCAGAAAATGGGTGGATGGAAACAATTTTCATTTTCAAACTTAATTTGACATTTTTTGACAGCCTCCGTGGCGCAGTTGGTTAGACGCCGCCTGTGAAACGAGAGGCCGCGGGTTCGATCCCCGCACCGAAACAAATATTTGTGTGATCCATAGGTATTTGTTTCGGGTCTGGGTGTTTGTGAGACCGAAAAGTCTCTCGTAGTTTCTGATACCCACGACACAAGATTCGATCTTAGTGTGGGGTCAGGACTATGTATGTGACTGTTGGGTGTATTTATTTATTTATTATTTATTTATTTATTTGCACCTAAATTGTCTGTACGGATTAGGGATTGTTTTTATTTGATGTATCTCATGTGGTTTAACGATTTCGTCACTTTTACATAACCAATGGTTACTCCTTCTTTATGAAAATCTCGAAAATATGCATTATTTTGCTTGCACGTGTATTTTATATTTTCTTTGAATAGAGTAACGCTTGAATTTATTGAAATAAATATATAAATTCACTGGTGGTAGATCTCATATGTGAAAGGCCGCCTGGGTAGGTACCACCGCAATGTCCATTTCTTCCGCCGAACAGCAGTGTACATGCACTGCTGTGTTCCGGTTTGAAGGATATTGTAGCCAGCCTAACTACTGGACATAATGAGACTTAACATCTTATGTCTCAGAATGGCGAGCGCAGTGGTATTCCAAGCATTGCTTTGTAATTCATGGTTTTATTTGGTTTGCTACTGTCCTTTAGCGGTCGTATCGCTTACCATCAGGCGAATGGCTTGCTCGTCTCACCATTCCATCGCAATAACAAATAATTTAAAAAACAACCTCTTCGCTGACAAATGTATCGCGTATACTGGTGCATAATATATTATGCGCTATAATGGAAACGGAGTACATAAGTCAAGCAGCCGGCGTTTGAGATCTCAGCGCTGCCTGTGCGTCGCAGATGTTCCGGAGGGCGACCCATTTGTCCCGTCACGTGAAATTGCGTCCCTGAGTAACCTTGTATGCTTGTTCTTGTTTGTTAGGATGAAACAGTTTAATTTAGGGAATAAGTAAAGATATTGAAAAAGTATTAGAAACATGCACTTTTGTAAGGATTATTTTAAATCGGAATAATATGATAAATTACATACGTACATACATAAAATCACGCCTTTATCCCAGAAGGGGTAGGTAGAGGCGCCAGGACACCCACATTTCGCCTTGTATGTTCCGCCCCACGAAGTGATAGAGGTGGGCCTATTGTCATATCAGGCACAAACGTGATAAATAATAATTAGAAATTGATTTATTTTTCGAATAGTTACTTGAGTTTTTTTTGACACTTATATTTCGCAGCAGTTTTTATAATCAGTTACTATTTTTGCGTCTAAATTGAGTAAATAGTTAACAATAGCTTATAAACTTGCTATAAACCGGAGAGGCAAATAAAATGTTATTAATCGATTTAAAAAAATGATTATTAATTCGACCTGTATGTGTGTCATTTTGACAGAGTTGCACAGATTTTGGATGTGTCATTTAGAATTAAATTTACGACATAAATTTATAAATGCAATTGTTTTTGTTCCGAAATATCTCTAGTCTCGGAGTTAACATCTTTGTCTATGTACAATACAGGGATCTGCAGTGTCTTCGGAGATGATTTAACTTAGTTCAGAAATGCATTAATCAGGATACCTGATTGCAAGTTCTAACCATCAAATCCACTGTGTGCGACGCTACTACTAAATTTAAACCACATTGTGAACGTGATTTTTGTTTTAATTAAATCCCAATTCCTTGATTACCAATATAATAATTAATTATTATGATACAATTCGACAAATTTTCAAAGCTCTAAAAATTCTAATGAAAAACTGATATGATCTTGTTTGCTAGCATCGATAAATCGAACAACAACCTAAGAATAACATCATACATACATCCATGAACTCCGCCTTTTTCTCAGAAGGGGTAGGTAGAGGCACCCACAATTCACCTTGCATGTTCCATCCCACGATGTGATAGGGGGCGAGCCCATCGCCATATGGGACACAAACTGACTCCGGGCCGACAATGAATAGACAAATCCAATATCACTTTGCCTATCCCGGGATTCGAAGCCAAGACCTCAACTCTGTAATCGGACCGTACTACAACCACGGGACCGAGGCAGTCGCATAACATCAAAAATGCAAAAGATCCCTTCCAACTCTTCACTACACAAATATCCACAAATCACCAAAATTATATCAACAGTATAATCATTGAGTAAATTCAATTCCTTGCAGCAAAGCGGTTATCGCCGTGATCGTGGTCGCCAGGCGCCTCGGAATTGAATTAAATGGAGCTACTGGTAAGATTTACTGCTGTGTCGTGTGACGTTTCGGTCACTGCATTTGCAATGCGCGGTTTATGTTTATTTGACTATTTTAAGTGGAATTTACATACACTTTCGTATTAATGATTGTTGTTATCCAAGCTACTAATATCTCGATGGGTGCAAATAAAAAAATGTTATCTGCAATTTGGAGATTTTCTGATTATTAACTTACTTAGAATATTGAGTTCTATATTATGGTTGAAGAATGGATAACAAAACTTTTGTCACGTTAAGGAAGACTACACATGTTTGTATGCCGTTGGACCATTCTATGCCGGACGTGCGAGGCGCGTGCGTCATGCATATTGAGGAATGATTATATTATAATAAAAGTTTTGTAAATAATGATTAAGTACTGTGTATCGAGTTGTCATTAGAGCTATTTAATTGCCTACATTAGCTTAAAAATGGCGTAAGATCTGAAAATTTTGAAGGCGAATATTCTCAACTCACCAGGAAAATCCAAAGACAATGCAGAAGAGACAAAAATCAATTTCTAGAAGACATATGTACTGAAATCGAACATCACGCAAAAAAATATCAAACTGCTGATCTCTTCCGTAAAGTCAGACAAATCACGCGTAAATTCAAACCATTTTCTTGGGTTATAGATGACAAAAATGGGAACCCTATACATGAGGTTGCTAAGATAGCTGAGAGATGGAGGGAATATTGTGAGGAACTATATCAGGATCAGATGTCCCAAACCGATTCAACTCCTTCATCCGAAGTCGTGGGGGAGGAGGAGCCCTGCATACTCCGATCAGAAATTGAAACCGCGATCTGGAAGCTAAAGAACAATAAAGCCCCAGGACCTGACAGAATCACAGCGGAAGTGTTGAAAGGACTGGGCCCAAATGGGATAACATCTTTGCTTAATATATGTAATAAGATATGGCAGACCGGAGATTGGCCATCTGACTGGGTACATTCCTCTATTCTTCCTCTTCACAAAAAGGGCTCGGTACGGAACTGTAATAACTACAGAACTATTGCATTAATATCTCACGCCAGTAAAATCTTACTATACATTATCAACGCGAGACTAAGAACTTACCTGGACTGGCAAATACCTCAAGAACAAGCCGGTTTTGTGAAGGAGAGGGGCACCAGGGAGCAAATTCTAAACCTTCGGCTCATCATAGAAAAGACCAATGAATATAACACCCCAACTTTCATGTGTTTTGTGGATTACCAAAAGGCCTTCGATTGTGTTAGGTGGGAGAGGCTGTGGAAAGTTCTATCCGAGACAGGTGTACCAGCCCACCTCGTTATGCTTATTCGCAAGCTATATAAGTCAGGATACGGCACTGTGACTGTGGGAGATCGAACATCAAGTCGTTTCAAATTCCACAAAGGAGTTCGCCAAGGATGCATAATCTCTCCCATCCTTTTCAACATCTATGGAGAACACATAATGCGACAAACTCTAGATGGTTGGGAAGGTGGTATAAAGATAGGCGGAGTGAAAATATCAAACCTGAGATACGCGGACGATACCACCCTCTTCGCATCATCGGAAAATGAAATGGCGGAGCTACTTCACAAACTGGAAACCATCAGTATGGAAATGGGACTTGCTATCAATAAATCCAAGACCAAGCTCATGATCATTGATCGGTTCGCAGTTATACAGCGCACCAATCTCCTACATGACTACGAAACCGTAAGCCAATTCCAATACCTTGGCTCGATGATCACCAATAGAGGAAGTAGCGAACCTGAAATACGGAGGCGTATTAGCATGGCAAAATCTGCAATGACCCAGTTGAGCAAAATTTGGAGGGACCGTAACATAACCCACCGGACTAAAATACACCTGGTCCGCAGCCTCGTTTTCTCCATTGCTCTCTACAGTGCAGAGACGTGGACTTTCAAAGCCGCAGATAGGCAGAGAATCGACGCTTTTGAGATGTGGTGCTGGCGTCACATGCTACGAGTACCATGGACGGCCCACCGCACCAATATATCTATTCTAAAGCAACTTAAGATAGAAAACACTCAACGTCTATCCACAACCTGCCTACAACGAATATTGCGGTATTTTGGCCATATTGCACGCAGGGACACCAGCAATTTAGAACGTCTAATGGTGACTGGTAAAATCGAAGGGAAAAGACCTAGAGGTAGAAGTTCCAAACGATGGTCGGACCAAATATCTGAGGAACTAAAAATACCTGTCAGCGACGCACTCCATCAAGCTACAGATCGAAACCGATGGAGACAACTGGTTGACGGAATCAAACGGAGTCACGATCCTCAGCAGTGAGGGAACGATTTAGAGAGAGAGAGAATTGCCTACATGACCAATACGCGAATTTCACTTCATTTCTATTTTTTATTATAGTTTTAATAATTTTATTCCCGAAAAACTCGACTGCCTCGGTGGTGGCGCAGTTATAATACGGTAGGATTGCAAAGCTGAGGTCTCGGGTTCTAATTCCGAGTCGGGCAAATTGGTATTGGAGTTTCCTATTTGTTATCAACCCGGCATCAGGAATTTATGCCCAATATGGCGATAGGCTCGCCCCCTATCACATCGTGGGACGGAACACACACAATGATTATTCATAATTTCAACAAATATTCACCAAACCGTATATTTCTATTAGTAATATGTTTTCTATCGAAGTCCCTGCATATTTTATAGTAATACAATATTCGTGTTTGCCCAATAAAATCTGAAAAATACTCCGCGCAGCTGCGAAATGTAATAAAATCTGGAGTACTTATGAGGCTATCTTCCAATTATATTCGGAACGAGGACCACAAACTCTCAGTTTTATGAACTGAATCTAAATAAAAATTTCTGAACAACATATAAGTGTTTTAAAAAAGTTCTTATTACTCTTTGTTCAATTTAAGAATAATCATTATTTAATGTTATTGTAGATGTTTTAAATTACCAATAATTTTGTACTGAAAAGAAATAATTAATTTTGTGATGTTAAACCACCTTTCCAGAAAGAGACGGTATTAATGAATTTAAATAACTTTTTAAAATAACCAGTAGTACGATAGATTTGATAGATTTATTTTATTTGTTGGGTTTATTTATAGATATTAATGAACACATATTGTTATAGAAGATACTAGCGATACGAACCCCGTATGTTTCAATCGTTTTAAAATATTAAACTAGCAGCACTGTATTTTACAATATTTAATTGGAAAATGTTAAAAAAATTGTGTCAAGCACCAATTTTGTTAGAAAAAAAAGTATTACCTAAGCGCTATTTACGACATTGAAAAAGCCTGATCACAATCTTCTAAGTTTAGTTTGCTATAAAAATGTTACTACCAACTTATCCTTTTATCGAACTATCAATATATTTCAGCTGATGCCCAGTATTTTCGGAGTAGGATATAAAATACAAAAACTATATTTTATTTTATTTTAACTATATTAATTTTATAAAGGGGCTTTTTTATTACAATTAATGTCATACATACATAAAATCACGCCTACATGCCGTTGTGGTAGGCAGAAACTATAAAGCGCCAAGTGCTACGGTCCATAGTCCAAACATACCTCCTTCGCTTCAACTGTCATCTCTTCATACTCGCTCGTCGGTTTCGTTGGTTTATTACATGACGGGGATTCGGTTTTTTGCCAGGGGAGGTAACTGTCAGTGTCATCCCCAAAATTTCGTTTTCGCGGTTTATTTGATAATTCCACTAACATTTTTTTGTCAATTATTTTAGTTCTGTGTTGTGTGTTCGTCCTGTGAATGTGGTAAGATTAATACATAACAACTTGTGCTGTCTAATAATTATTTTATAAGTTTTTTTTCTTTTTGCAAAATGGAGGTAGAACCTCCTGACCCTCCAGATCCCCCTAATATTAATAGGGCTCCTTCTGTAGCTCCAATTAAAAGACGTCTTGACGCAGACTCACCAATTAATCCCAAGAAATCTATAAAAGACATCGATTCAGCCTCAGCCTCCATCCAACGTCTATATGTTCATCCAATGTTAGTAGTAGGCATCAACACTTACACAGAGTCAGACAAAGGGCCATTTATCGTCCAAATATCCAGGATCGAACCTGACCCTTCGTCTGGTTTAACCATTCGCCCTATTAAGTTTGGACAACTACTGTTCAAAAACAAAATTAAAAATATAAAACCCGATGGAGTAAAGCGTGTTGGTAGAAACAAAATCTCTGTAGAATTCAGCTCTGCAGCAGATGCAAACAATTTTATCATTAACCCTATCCTCACTGACAACCACTATTCTGCAATTATCCCCTCCTATAACATTACCCGTATGGGTATTGTTAAAAATATCCCGGTAGATTTCTCTATGGACGAGTTTGTGGAGAGCCTTGTATTACCCAAAGGATGTGGCATTATTCTTAAGGCTCGTCGTCTGAGCAGAAAAATCTTAAACAATGACGAAGTATCGTGGTCACCTACCCAAACCGTAGTGTTGACATTTCAGGGGCAAGTTCTTCCTGAAAGAATTTTTTCTTTTCACACATCGCTCCCAGTAGAGATCTATCAATACCCAACTATCCAATGTGTTAAGTGTTGCCTTTTCGGTCATGTTAAAAGTCAATGCAGATCCACACCTAAATGTTTTAAATGTTCTCAACCCCATGAAGGTCATTCATGTGACACTCCTGAAAACAAAGCAACTTGTTTGTTTTGTTCAGGTCGTCATTTTTCCACCAATAAATGCTGCCCTGAACATGACAGACAGGTTTCCATTAAAAAAACAATGGCTCAAAAGGGAATTTCATATGAAGAAGCTCAACAGCAGTTCCCTAGATTAAATAAAAAAATATATTCAGAGATTTTAGCTTCCCCCAATATTAATATTAATTCTCCATCTTCCCATGCAACCCCCCACACTCCTAACTCAGTCCCTCCTTCTCAATCCTATACTAAAACTACTTACACTAATCCCCGTCCAAGAGCCCCATTAGGTAAAACTTTCAATAAGTCCCTACACCAATCCATAATTTCTGACTTACCATCTTCCCAACCAAATGGCTGTGGCCTTGCAAATACTCCTTCATCTTCCCCACAAACAGACCAAGACAGCCTAATTAACTTTATTCTTCAGATGGTTTTAGATTTTGTTATGCAAAATAATTATTCCCTACCGCCCAACGTTGCCAATGTAATTTCTTCCCTTACTAAAATTATTAACCATCATGGACCCAGAGACAGTCATAGTCCAATGGAATAGTCAAAGCCTACGCCCAAAAAAACATGAATTAATCTACCTTATCTCAAAATTTTATCCCATTGTTTTATCTGTAGCAGAGACTTGGTTGGTGCCTGGAACTCGCTTTGGAGTATCAGGCTACTCTTGTTTCCGGGATGATCGTGCTGATGGCTATGCAGGGTGTGCTTTACTTATAAGATCGTCCTTGCCTTTCTCCCAAATCCTTATCCCTCCCCATAGTCCTAATTTTAATGTTGTAGCAGTTCGAGTTTTAAATATATCCTTTATATCTTTTTACATTCCTCACCCTAATAGAACCCTACTTTCTGATATCCAACTTATAATCTCAACACTTCCTTCTCCTGTCGTTGTTATGGGTGATTTTAACGCCCACCACACATACTGGGGTGGTAGCCATAACGACTTATTTGCCTGTTCCCTCATAGACATCTTTGATGAGTGCAACTTATGCATATTGAATGATGGCTCACCTACCCGTAGAGTTATCCCTTCTCAAAACCCTAAGAGTGCAGTGGACCTTACTCTCTGCTCGTCTAACCTTTCATCCCTTTTGTGTTGGTCCATTCTTGACAGTACTCATGGTAGTGACCACTTCCCTATAGTCCTCAAAATCCCTAACAGGGTAATCCCGGTTTCCAATATTTCCCCTTCTATTAAGTATATCCTGTCTAGAGCAGACTGGGATTCTTATTCCTTTTATCTTGATTCCCTATTAGATTCCCTCCCCATCCTTGATATTAATTCCCTCCCGGTAGGATACTCTGAGTACATAAAAGCTATAACAACCAGTGCCAATAAGCATGTTCCCAAAAAGAAAAATAAAAAAAAATACAGAATTTCTACGCCTTGGTGGGATTCCGATTGTAGTTTGGCCATTAGGGAAAGAAAAGAGGCGGAAAAATTATATAATTCAACGATGACTGTAGAAAACTTTATTAATTACCGTCATAAAGCAGCGATGGCAAAAAAAACTCTTACTTCCAAAAAACGTATTGGGTGGCGTAAGTTCTGTGAATCGTTATCCCCTAGAACCCCTCCCAGTTTAGTGTGGAAACAAGTTAAAATCTATAGAGGTTCTCTCCACACGGAAAACCTTTTAAGTAACGACCCATCAACTTGGCTGAGCGATTTTGCCGATAAACTCGCTCCTCCCTCAGTTCCCAATTTTGACATGATACCATCATCCTCTATTCCCTATTCTCCGCCCTCTTTTTTGGATTGTGAGTTTTCTTTTGTAGAACTGAAATTGGCTTTGGATGGTCTATCTGACTCCTCTCCTGGGATGGATGGCATCCCATATTCCTTTATCACTAAATCTTCTGACAAAAACAAACAATACTTTTTAAAATTGATTAACTGTATATATAATTCGCAACAAATTCCAGAACAAATGAAAACACAAATAATCCTGCCAATTCCAAAACCTGGAAGAAATCCTACAGATCCCAATAGCTATAGACCGATAGCACTTTCTTCAACTTTAACAAAGATCGTTGAGCACATGTTAAAGCACAGATTAGAATGGTACCTAGAAAATAACAATTATTTATCGGATTCTCAATTCGGATTCAGAAAAGACATGAGTACTATGGACAGTCTAGGTATCTTTACAACAGATGTTCATACAGCATTCCTTGAAAAAAAAATCCTGGTCGCCGTCTTCTTGGATGTAGAGGCCGCATATGATAATGTTGCACTTTCAGTCCTCAGGAATAAACTAATTCAGCTGAGGATTCCTGTTAAGTTAGTATTTTTCATATGCAATCTCCTTATGGAGCGAAGGATCATTTTTAAAACTCAAGGCTCATTTTTATTCCCTAGGACTGTGTGGAAGGGCTTACCCCAAGGGTCAGTTTTAAGTCCTATTCTGTATAATATCTATACGCGAGATCTTGATCAATCTGTCAACCAACATTGTTCCATTCTCCAATATGCAGATGATCTCGCACTCTATGCATCTTCTGAGAATCCGGATAACATAGCTTCATGTTTGAACAATGCTTTAACTTCCCTTAGTTCTTGGCTAGGTAACCACGGTCTCTCTTTGGCTGCTTCTAAGTGCAGCACTGTTGTATTCACTAAGCGACGAAATGTTCCTTCCATTAATTTATTTGTCGGAGATGAGCTAATACGACAAGATAGCAAAGTAAAATTTTTAGGTGTTTGGTTGGACTCCAAACTATCAGGAGCCTCCCACTGTGACTACATATATTCTAAGTCTGAAAAAAATATAAACATTTTACGTTCTTTGGCTGGAGTTTGGTGGGGTTCTCACCCCTCTACCCAAAAAATATTATATAATGCCATAATACGCAGCAATTTAGATTATGGATCTTTCCTCTTAGATCCTGGAAACAAGGGAGCTTTGGAAAAACTTTCAAAAATCCAATCTAAATGTCTACGTATAATTCTTGGTGCAATGAGATCTTCCCCAATAAATGCCATGCAAATAGAATGCGTTGATCCCCCTCTTTATTTGCGTAGACAATTTATTTCGGATAGGTTTTTATTTAAACTTTTCCAAAATTCCCGTCATCCCCTCCTTAATAAACTCAGCTTTCTTTTTTCTTTGTTAGAAAGGAAAGGATATCAATCTATCTTCGATTTGCCTTGTCTAGTCCGCAGCTTCATTAAATTCTCTCGCCTTCCAGACACAATCTTACAATTTCCCTCTAATTTTATTTTTTCCCTTCCCTATAATGTTTTAACTTTTTCTCCAAGGGTATTTTTGGACTTTGGTGTTCAGAAATATTCTGTAGGAGCAGACAAAATGGTAAAAGACAAGTTATCCTCGGAATTTCCAGGTTGGATATCACTTTTTACTGACGCTTCTAAACTCTCAAATGATGGTATTGTAGGATCTGCAGTTTGGATCCCTAGTTTCAAAATTATTTTAAGTTATAAATGCCTCTCCATTACCACAATCTTTTCTGGAGAGGCCATTGCTATTCTAGAAGCGATTAAATTCGTAACTTCCCATAAATTAACAAATTCTATAATTTTAACCGACTCCAAAAGCTGCTTACAATGCATAATTTCTAACCCGTTCAAAGCAAAATCCAGATACCCTGTCATCCTGAAAATTAAAGAGGCTCTGTTTATATGTCATCAACTCAATATAAACGTTGTGCTAGCCTGGATACCCGGTCACTCTGGTATAACAGGGAATGAAACAGCAGACTCCTGCGCCAAACAGGCCATAAACATTGGTATTTTAGATCATTTTAAAATTAATCCTCTCGATATCTGCTCTAACATGAAACATTCTATGATGGTCGCTTGGAATAAAGAATGGCAGATCACAAGAAAAAGAAAAGGAAAATTTTACGGTAGCATCCAACCAGACATTCCATCAAAACCTTGGTTTTCAATGTTTCAAACATTTGATAAATCTATTTCGTCTACAGTCTGCAGAATTCGCCTTAATCATTGTTGCACTCCAGTTCACCTAGCTAAAATCAGAGTGCGGGATCATTCCCTATGTGAATGCGGTCTGGACGAGGGTAATCTTGACCACATTTTTTTCAACTGTCCCAATTTAATTCTTTCCCTATATGACATTCTTCCTCCCGATATCCCTCGACCCACTAACATGAAAACCCTACTTAGTCTCACCTTTTCCCCATTTATACACCTCTTGTGTAAATGTATAAGGGTTAATAGTATTAAATTGTAAGTTTATTATATTTTATTTTATTTATAAATTTCACCTCATTTTTCGTAATTTTTACCTGTTTTTAACATTTAGAATTAATATTGATATAATAATAATTATGTATATACTCTGTCTCATCTATATTATGCAAATTTTCAAGCTAACAACTGGAAATTCTGTTTCGGCTGGTATTTAATACGTGACATTGGCAGAATTGGGGTATGGCAACACCGCAAAAGCCAAATAACAAGAACTGAACTGAACTGGTTTATTACATGGGTTATAAAGGAATTTGAAGTTTCCAACTGTTATAATGCTACCTACATATATGTTTACATAGATAATCTCAAAACATTAACACGTTTACTTAACACCACTCCATCTGATGGAAGTCAAGATTCGAAATAAAGTAATGACTATACAAAGAGACGATTTTTTTATTGCAATCAATGGCGAGACGAGCATGCCTTCCGCCTAGCAATAAGACCACTCATGGACGGTAGCAAAACCATCAACACCATGAATTACAAAGGAATACTTGGCTTTCCACTGCGTTCGCCATCCTGTCCACTAATTACTCTGGCTACAATGTCCGTCAAACCGGAATACAACAGTGCATTTACACTGCTGTTTGACGGGAGAAATAGACAATGGTGGTACCTACCTAGGCGGCCTCTCACATATGAAAGACTTACCACCAATTATGCCTACCTGCTTGTGACATAAATCTTGTTATATAAATCAACCATTGTATTATAAACTGGTTCGTGTTGCTGAGGGAGTTTCTTGCGCCGTTTCTTCTTCACAGCTACAACACGTTCCGAAGCGGTGGTAGCAGAAATTACCGATTCAAAAGATCTTGTAAAAGACTACTTGAATATAGATTATTTTGATTTTTTTTATTTTGATTCTTTACTGTTTATTTACACCAGCAGCTATATCTATTAATAAATGAATTCACTCCATATGGAACCTCATATTTAACACCTAACCTCCCTTAGGGCTATCCAATATACAAAATGCCTTCGACAGCTATTACCAAAATTCACTTTAAAACATGATAGGGTCCGATAAGGGTTGGATGTTAATTTTGGGATCCCATGGCCTTATTACCATAATGGGTTTTGATTTATTGCCTTATGGTAATTTAATTAAAATACTAGCTGTAGTTTGTAGTTTCACCTAAATAGTAACATAGAGTCAATACAGATAGTGATTATCAGGGTTCGTTTCCATTTTCCAAATGGTCGAACATCGTGAAGAAGGTGGTTGATGGTAGCCTATACCATGCGGACCATGCCACCCAGGATCGAACACGATGGAGGAACATCACATGTGGTCGCAAACCTCAGCAGTGAGGGACCGATGAGAATTCTAGTAGACAAGTATTCTTCTAGTCCAACTTGCAAAAATGCCAATTAGAAGAGGCTCGCATAACTACATAGTCACATTGGTTACATCCACCTATGAAAAATAACCATCTCTCGCAGTTATATTCCATCTGAAATACACTGAATCCACGTACCATTAAGTTCATTCTAGCTAGTTTGTCGATTATAAAAAAAAAGTTAAAACATGCAATTTTACATTATGAAACCAATTTATATTATTTTCTGAAATATCACTAAGATTACAAGAAAAGGTCATATAAATTTTACCAAAAAAACCAATTAAAAACATATTTTGTGGAAAAAGACGAAAGTTAAGATTAGTTCTTAAGAAATACAAGATTGTATATTATATTAAATATGAAACTGAATTCGGTTGTGGCTCAATTTTTGAGAAAATAGACGAAAATTATAAAACGAAACTTTGCTCAAACCAATTAAAACAAGCCATCTAAGATTTCTCCTGTAGCCTAATTATCTGTAACTCAAGAACGCTTGCTCCCTCTCTCTGTTTATCCCTCCCCTCCAAATTAATTTCCAAAGCCTCGAACGTTTACACACGCCATATTTTTGGAGTTTTTATTACACACTTTCAACAGATTACTGTGAACATCATTAAATATGGCCCGCGTTCAGCCGTAGACTTTTTATGACTGGTGAGAGAGAGAGAGAGAGAGAGAAATAAAACCGATAATTGGCGAGACGAGCATGCCATTCGCCTGATGGTAAGCGATGCGACCGCTCATGGACAGTAGAAAACCAAACAACAACCATGAATTACAAAGCTTGGCATTCCGCTGTGCTCACCATCATAAGACACACGATGCTAAGTCTTAATATATCCAGGAGTTGCTCTGGCTTCAATGTCCTTCAAACCGGAACACAACAGTGCATTTAAACTGTTGTTTGGCGGGAGAAATGGACATTGCGATGGTACCCACCCAGGCGGTCTGTCACATTTAAGAGACCTACCACCAGTAATTTAAAACATCAATTTTTCACATCCGCAGCAAAGCGTGTAGACTAGAAACATTCTTGGATATTCAAATCCGAAACTATAGATCCTTTACACATAGCTTTCACTGTAAGCAAGGCTCAAAGCAACAATGGAACGAGATTATCCAATCAACGCTTTGACGGAACAGAGCCAGTGTCGGCGTCAATCGGCATGGCTTTCTATTGATTCGATTCCCCGGTGAAACCTTCAGACGTCTTCAGAGAATAGATTGACTTAGATAATTGCTTGTTCTGTCCGCTTAAAGCCAGGATTTGGTTAACAAATTGTCGTATGTTCCATTTTCAAAATATTTAGATTTATGACCTGTGAAGTATGAGGTATGGGCGTCGACGAACTCGCCAGTTCGGCCCAGTTCGCTAATCTCATGTGAATGAAGTTTTTAATTTGAAAATGCTATGCGAAGCATGGCAATAGGTTCACTGAAACTGAAGTAAGGTCGCCGAACTTTGGATGTCATTAGTGCCTATCTCTTCAGGGATAAATATTATCAGCCGAAAGACTTCCTACTACTAGACACAGGAGTCCCATACTATTGAGAAGACAGGCATTTGTTATAACAGCCTCCTTGGCGCTGTTGGTTAGACGCCGACTGAGAAACAAAAGGCCGCGGGTGCGATCCCCGCACCTTGACAAATATTTGTGAGAACCAAAAAATTTGTCTCGGGTCTAGGTGTTTGTGAGACCGAAAAATCTCTGGTAACTTCTGATACCCACGACAGAAGACTTAATTGATCTTAATGTGGAGTCAGGACTGTGTGTGAGTGTTAGGTGTATTTATTATGAGTCTACCACACTAACCTAATACGAGTTGGTAGCCATTTTGCCATCAAGCTAGCAATATTATATAACAAACTACAGGTACAGGAATGGCAGTTGGTTTGGCTATCTCCATAAACTTCTTCATAACGAGACGAACATTTCCAACATAAACAGCATGGATATTGGTATCATTATTTCTATTATTATAGTCCAGTAAAAATCTAATCTCCGTAAACAGTACCTCGATGCCCGCCAGGTGAATTTTATTTTCTTTTCTTATACGTATTAGAGGTTTGTTCACATCGCACATATATCTGCAAGCTTAGTTTCCTACTTAATTATTGATTTTAATATCTGACGCCAATAAATCATATAAATTTATTGTAACCATCAAAACGTTATGGGTATTCATTTAAAAAAATATAAATATTTAAAAAATATTACAGACAGTATGTATTTCTTACTATCTTAATCTTTTATCTGATCCTTTCGATCCGTATGTAGGTAGATCGATTTTGCGATAATATTGTTCTCTGTACATACTTGTAGCTACAGTTCATCAACTCGTCAATGTCTTAAAATGTTTAAGATATGGAATTAACTCTCCACGGCAGAACAATTCTCCAGTCTTGGTTTCTTTCTTAGTCCACTTTACTGTCAAACTAAGCTACCTAGTTGCATAATCTCTAAATGTGTCTATAACGCCTTAAAACTTGAATTAGTATCATTTATCCATACTTAAAAAAAAATTGTAACCGATCGATGTCCGTACATGAAGATAAATGAAAAAAACTAATATGGGGGGTCTCTATTAACGTAATAGAACCCAAAACAATTTTTAGAATTGTTGTCTATTTGTCGGTTTGTTTGTGCGGTTGTGCGCAAAGAACTCAGAAACGGTTGAACTGATTTCGATGAAATTTGACATGGAGATAGCTGACACGCTGGATTTAAACTTCGGCTACTTTTTATCCCGTAAAATTTAGTGTTCCCGTGGAATGAGGAAGGAATTCCTATATATTTGAAACTTTTTTATACTCAAAGGGATGGAATGGGACTGGATTACATGCCTTGAGTGAGAATGAGACGGGATGGGCGGGATATAACCGGACGGGACGAGATGGGAAATTCCAAATAAAGTTGATTTCAAATAAAGTTAATCACGCAGACGAAGTTCGCGGGCAGAAGCTAGTAAATACTACGAATATCGTGTCGTTCCCTTTACTGTTGAGGTATAAAAGAACCTATATTTGAAATTCCGTCGGCAGTTCAATCAAGCATGCAGGAAGCACAAAGGTCGAGATTGTTTCGTACATCTGATCGTAAAAAAACTCCGTATCAATATGAGGTATGTCTATACGCTGCCGGCTGACCTACATTGTGGACAAGCCCTAGGTTTTCGTTGGATGAAAGCTGATATTAATATCTTTATTTACGTCGATCGGCCGTGTCTTTGTTGTTTCTTTTGTATTCTACGTTATTGAGTAGTATTACGATTTCTATAAGTCTATAAATTGTTTTTAATACAATGCTCGGGATATTTTCTTTTTCTGCATTGTAAAGATTATTCTAGTCTTATGTCAATGAAGATTGTTCGACGACTTTTAAAAATCATATTAATTATATTTAGCGCAAATCTCAGTCGAGTGTATATAAATAAGGAAGTATGAAAAGAGAAAACTAAGGTTTTTAATGCACGTGAGTTGTTTCAAGAAACCGCATTTACTACTTTTGTTAAGAGAAGATTTTGTGTAACCAAATATATTTATAAATACACCATTATCAAATCTTGGTCACCAAACCAATAGATGTTATAAAAATAAGAATGTTTATCCCTATTTTTTATCTCTTAAATTTTTCGTGAAATAGTCAAAACATAGATAAAAATATATTTCCTCAGAGTATACTTGAAGCAAACATCAAAGAGGTCTCTAATCAGCTCTTTAATGAGCACACAGGGCGCGGAGACGTCAACAAGCCAACTTGCAGATTACGACTGACAAGTGACAACCTTACTTTACAAACACTCTTTGTGTTACAAATGGTGTTTATTTGAGATCCTGATCAACTGAAACGCTTGATGAATGATGAAATAAAACAAAGTTACTAGATAATGACTAAGATATACTAAGTGATTTCTCACACTCATATATTTGGAAACTGAAAACATCATCAAAGTGACCCATTAAACGCAAGATAAACCACCTTTCATTATTTTGAAGAATATTTCGTTGTCTGCAAAACAGAAAGTGGCCGCGTGACCACGAAAGCTAGAAAGCAATTGAAACATCGGGAAATTAAAAATATAAAATGAAACCAAGTCCGCGATAAAAAACCGTAAAAAATAGTTCTATTTCAATGTGTAACATTTGCGTAAATCTAAGAAACCATTACCTTATTTATTACACAATTCTCGTTGAGGCATACAGATTTCCTCATATTGTGTCCATTTGCGGCTAAAATTACAACATACTTCCACAGAAAAGTGTTCATTGACGTTTAACAAACATGTGGTCGCCCGACACTAATTTCTGCACCGGTATTAACTGTTAATGGAACGCAAACAATGCATTGATTGTCGTTTATCACATTAACTAATAATTGTGTTTTGATACGGGATCCGGATTAGTGCCGACTGCGCAAACACAGCAGTAATATTCCGGGTGTCTGCTTATTGTGCATTGTATTGTATAATTAACAGCGGAATTTTCGGGTGTTTATTTATTTCTAAAACTGTATTTTCGAAGGCTCATTTTAATACTGCGAGTGAAATTTGGTTATTCAAAGTTGCTTTTGATGAAAATCTTATCTAGTCACCGACGTTTGGTTTTTATTGAATGTATACATTTTGCAAGATAAAAGGTAGCCTTAACGCCATAGGAAAATACGTGCACTTATTTCGCGTTGGAGGCGAACAAAGACTCGGCTCATATAGTTGAATGTCAGAACCATAATTGGATAATAATTGTGTTTATGTATCATAGAAGAGGTTAACAAAGACACAGTCTATTTAATTGAATTTCAGTATAATCCTGAATATCTACTTTACAGCCTTGAAACCAACTTTGTAATTAGTAATTATCCCGAAAATTTTCTCAGACAACGTAGGCGTTTTAATGATTGGTGGGCCAGCGACTAAATAATGAAGAAGATAATGTGACATGTCAACAAATTTGAAGATATACAAGACCGTTTTTTTTTTATTGCAAATGAATGGCGAAACCAGCATGCTATTCGCCTAATGGTAAGCGATACGACCGCTCATGGACAGTAGCAAAACCAAACAACACCATGAATTACAAAGCATTGCTTGGTATTCCACTGCGCTCACCATCCTGAGACATAAGATGTTAAGTCTCATTATGTCCAGTAGTTACTCTGGCTACAATGTCCTTCAAACCGGAACACAACAGTGCATTAAGACCGATGTTTGACGAGATAAATAGACATTACGGTGGTACCTACCCAGGCGGCCTCTCACACATGAGAGACCTACCACCAGAAAAACCAGTAGTACTACCAGTGTTACTTTGAAACTCTAACTTAAGATAAAACGACCTAAATCAACAGTCACCTTCCAGTTCTCGAATGCCAAAAACTTCGTCACTTCTCACTTTTATCTATTAATCTTTCTCAACCCTTTTTGCTAAGTAAACAAATTCCATATAAGAAAATAGCGTCGCGAGCAAAATTCATGGTTGTCGGTTGAGTAATCTATCACTTGTATGAGGGTTGCCTCTGCAATAAGGTCGCCGTAAATCTTGAGGAAATTTCCACTATGTATGGGCTTGAAGGGTAATAAGCTGCCTATTATGATGTTGATTTATTCGGAGTGGAAATTGTTTATGTTATCGCTATATATGTAAGTGTATTAGCTGTAATTTTGAGTATGAATACGGGTTCTAACCCCATGTACGAAAATGTAGGAATGCTGTACGTAATCAGATATTATTTCGTATTTAAATACGAGAAATTTATTTATAGTTGGTAAAAATTGTTTTAATATTATGAATTGAAGTGAGTACTCTCCTTACGGTAGGCAGTGACCTGGTTGTGCTGGACCCCTGGCACTGTAAAGTTTCATGTGCCTACAAAAGGCCATAAAAAAGTACATCAGCTATTTTAATCTCAAAACATTTTGTTTTCGCTAAAAGTAGATTACACCTACAAATCTTAAAATGTATGTCAAAAGGCCAATGAAATATGTTTTAACTTAATATTCTTTGAAAAACAAACCATAGTTAAATATCCTTCCCAAGGATTGAATGAGTATAAAACTGCCACTTATCATTGTCAAAATGAAAGATTCGAATCCACACGCAAATCAACAACATAGCTGACGACCGGGTACCTTAATGGCAAGAAACCTACAACACATTAAACATCGAAGAAAAATACGCGTTATTCATCAAAAATATGTCACGCGCTACAGAAAAGGGTACCGGTGATAATAACAACACGAAAACTCCATTTGCCCAAGCATTACGATGTTATGACATTCCGTGGTTCACCTTAATGACCACTATATTGTGTATATATTGTGTACACCATCTTAGCAATAGCTTCATAAACAGGGTCTATCAGTGGCGAAGGGTGACTTTTTTCAAATGGGAAGCCGATATATTTATTTTAGTATTATTTATTATTTGATTATTTTCTTCATATAACTTGTTTAAAAAGTTGTAATAGTATAAGGTATTTTTATAAGAGACAAAAATTACAAAAGGTAAGCCGGAAATAATCGGCATATATGGAGGCTTCGCCACTGGGGTCTATTATATTTCTGCTAGTAATAAGTATTTGTGAGCTACGAAGTCGATATCACAATCATGCAATTTTATAGCCTTTTAAATGAAGATAACGTAAACTTACGCCTTTATAGCAGATGGGGTGGACAGAGGCGCAACCAGGACACCCACATTTCGCCTTTTATGTCCCGTCCCATAATGTGATAGGGGGCGAGCCTATCGCCATATCGGGCACAAATTCCTGACTCCGGATGAAGGTAAATAGAAGTTTATAATACCATATACAGAATATTTACACTAAGTAAAATAATATTTACTTGTGGTAGATCTTTCATAAGTAAGAGGCCGCCTGGGTAGGTAATGCCCACAATGCCTATTTCTCCCGCCGAACAGCAGTGTAAATGCACTGTTGTAATCCGGTTTGAAGGACATTGTAGCCAGAGTAACTACTGGACATAATAAAACTTAACAACGTTTGTCTCAGGATGGCGAGCGCAGTGGAATGCCAACCATTGCTTGGTAATTCATGGTGTTGTTTGATTTTGCTACTATCTGTGTGCGGTCATATCGCTTACATTCAGGCGAATGGCCAGCTCGTCGCACCACTTATCGCAATAAAAAAATTATATTTACACTAAGTACCAACCCTAGGGTAAGATACGCATCTTGTATCAGAAACTAGAAGATGAATGAAAAGAAGTAACAAACACTTCAAAGATTAAAGTAATTTTTCGTGTAATACGGTTGTACAGCCCCTGTCCAGTCAGCTTCGCTGTATTGTACTTATAATTAATTCCCTACACCATTAAAACATGAGTACAAATCGATTGAATATACCTACGTTAATTGTCTTCCTGTGGCTTCAGATAGAGAGAAAAACGACAGAAATACTGAATGTATTTATTTCCAAACTTCTCATATTGTAAACAAGAAAACCTACCTATTACTGTATAGTCATAAATTCCGGCAATCGTTTTTCACCGTCAGTAAGTAAGTGACCCTGTAAGAGTTCCGTACGGCTCAGCCAAAGTGACATAAAAACGTGGGATTTTCCGCCGACTCAGCCGACGCGGCACCTGCTCGCACGTTTTTGTTTGTGTAGTGACGTGACTTCTATACGAATATCTCGGACTTACAAGATATATTTGGCACTGGTTTGACTTTTTATACAGGGTATCTCAAGACCGCGACCGAAAACGAAGCCAGGTGGTAGTTTTAGTGGTTACAGACACGATGCAATTAAAAATTTCACCAAAACATCGACAGATATTTTTTTTAGATTTTTTTTAAAAATATCCTGTTTGGGTGGTAAAAACCTAGTTTTTGCGAAAATAATAATTTAAACCCTTACGTACCATTGAGTGTTGAAAAATAAAGAGATCTGCATCATTATTTTAGGAAAACTATGTATTTATCAGCCAAATACGACGATAAGAAAAAATTATAAAAAAAAAGTTGTCGATTTTGTTTGCGAAATTTTTACTTGCATTGTGTCTGAAGTCGCTCATACTACCACCTGGCTTCGTTTTCGGTCGCAGTCTTGATATACCCTGTATGTAATGCCATCAAATTGAAGTTTTTGTTTCACGAAAGGTTGATACGATTTTTTTTTATTGTATAGGTACGGCAAACTGGTCAACCGATGGTAAGTGATCACTGCCGCCCATGAACGTCCACAACGCATGGATCATAGATGTGTTACCGGCCCATCAAATTCAGGCAGGGGAGGGAAAAAGAATGGGAAAATGAAATGGGTATTGGGCATTCAGTAATCTCGATCACCGAACGAAACGCGACAGCAAAGCGTGCTCTTCACGTCGATTTAATGAGAGACAGTGGTATCGCCCCGGACGAGCTTGCCCATTTATGATATCGTTTCATACCTACTATACCTTCGTCATCTTTAAAGACAGGAAGGGCACTGCTCGCCATAATCCTCTATGAAACATTCCCTTCATAACTTGTTCCAAGCGGCCTACACCCAGCAACTTCCAATAAACTTAATTAAGTTGTCTATCTTCTTGCCGGTATATGGCTTTCATACAAGAACCATTCAGTCCCATCTTTTAAAATCCATTGGACAAAATAAACCTATAAACTAAAATACCTAATTAGTAAGATAGGTTTCTTATTGCAGCAGACGCTACGCGTTACGTCAATTAGGCATATAATAATCATCGATTAGGTCCTGAAATCAAAAGCCAAACGAATATGCAACAACTGTGATATTATTGGGGAATATCAAAATGATCTAGGCACCCTTAAGTTATTATTTAACTACTCATATCTCATATTTCATTCTAAATTTCTTTTGTATGAATTAAAATTATAAACATGATATTTATTTGGAATTATGATCAAGTAGGTACACCTTAAAAATATTAAGAAGCGTGTTGTAAAGCGACATCACTATGCATGACAAATGGCAGCGGTGACATGTGGCGACTCGTTACCGACACTCGCTGCCACTACCCGCAGCTGAGAACTATCAACTAGCTTCCAGTTGGCTACACTCGTACATGTGCCCTATTTACAGCTGTTTTACTTAGAGCAATATTTGGAATACACTTTATTACAATTTCCGTATGGTATGACACAGGCGTATATTTATATAAAAGAATAGTATAAAAGTAAACGAATCCATGACTTTTTATGGCTAGTGAAAAGAAAGTACCCCTAACAAAATTCAATTGATGATCTTTTATGTAACTTTTACTGCTGTAAAAGTATTAATCTCCTCGTGATTACTCACAAATTGTGGTATTCTTAGTCTAACTGCCTGTACTATATATTCGTACGTACATTTATACGACACAATATTTGTCTATCACAAATTCTTTTGGATCAACAATTACGTATTTAACCACTAAAATGAACTTTAAATCTTAAAATAAAAATCAATACACCAATTTCCAAACTCCGAACACAGTGAAGCCAAACCGATTTAACAACGCAGTATTACCAAGATTCTAGTTAGAAACTTGCTTCTCATCGCAAACACAAAGTTTGGGAGGTAATGCAGTGGCTGCCCAGTTTATATTTCACAAGTTTGAAGCTGTAAAACTGCGGTAAATAAAGGAGTTCCTCACAGCAGCCGATGGTACAATGTAATGAAGCTTGTTTTCGCCCAACAAAGTAAGAAACTGTAGTGTTTGGTAGCGGACAAATGTGCAACAACAAGAATATATCTTTTTATGTGCGTTGATCATAACTTTGACAAAATTTTAACAAGAGACGTAACTTGGGAGAATAGTTGTGATGTAAACAAAAATAGGTTCGAATAAATTAAGTAAGTAAAGTATTGGTTGCCATAATTCTGAAAATGCAACGACAGAATTTGTAAGAATGTTCTTGGTCAAAACGTAAAAACTAACCTAAATTAAAAAATCCCAATTTATTCCACACTTGCAAAAATTGTAAACATCTAAAAAATCTTTGACATTCAAAATTTCCAGCATAAGAAACAGGGTCTTGGGTTTTATAGTGCCTAGTCTACCTACCCTTGTTCCTAGGGTCCCTACAATATCCCGTAGTTATTTGCTCAACTTTACGACTTCCTTCCAAAGACCCAAGGGCACCGGTAATGCTATATTTTGGGGTTACACGGCATTACGTTAGGGCCCTTCAATTCTCTGTTATCGATTCGGGTACGGTTACAAACTTGAGATGAAAATAAAAACGTTTTGAACAACGAAAATGTTTGGAAATTATTTTCTCTGAGCTACATAACCGAATGCCGCAATTTGATGGTAAAATGTATCCGTGTATTTTTTTGCTTTTGTGATGTATTTAACAGAACACATAATGTAACTTCGTAATGAAGTCAGACATCGTATATGTGAATATTAAAAATAATGACATAATCTTATAAACAATACAAGTACTTTCATTTACACAGCCTCCGTGGCGCAGTTGGTTAGACGCCGGCTGTGAAACCAGGAGCCGCGGGTTCGATTCCCGCACCAAGACAAATGTTTGTGTGAACCACGTGTATTTGGTTCGAGTCTGGATGTTTGTGAGACCGAAAAGTCTCTCGTAATTTCTAATACTCACGACACAAGACTCGATCTCAGTGTGGGTTCAAGACCATATATGTGACATTTGGGTGTATTTATTTTAAAAAATACATTGTCCGCACCCCACACTAATTTATTTTAAAAAATATACTTCCCAAACCTCGTACGAAACTCTAAAAAATCCGCGAAACCCGATAAAATGTTTAAAGCAAGAAAAATAAAATCAGATGGACTCGACACGTTCAAAATTGCGTGCGAATGTACCGATGGGACGAAATGGCAAGGTGCAAACGCTAACGTTTTGTTACGTGCCGCAATAAACAAACCAACTGCTCCAGCTGCACCCCGAATTACTACTATATGTTCCTTTTCAGGTGTAGATTAGCTCCCTAGCAGTGCAGCGGAATTTATATACACAGGTCTGGGGTTTGGACTATTTTCGTTTACCTGTCAAGAAATGCAGGTTGTTAGAAATTGGTTTTACGTATTCTTCACTAGTTCTTGTACAGTATATACTCATTACCAAGATTAAATGAACTTAATACAGGGTAAATCAAGACCGCGACCGAAAACGAAGCCAGGTGGTAGTATTAGTGGTTACATACACAATGCAACTAAAAATTTCGCAAACAAAATTCGTCAATTTTTTTTTGAAATTTCTACTTGTCGTATTTGGGTAGTAAATACCTATTTTTCCTAAAATAATGATGTACACCTTTTTATTTTTAAAGACGCAATGGTACGTAAGGATTTAAATTACTATTATTGCAAAAACTAGGTACTTACCACTCAAACATGATGATATTTAAAAAATTGCAGAAAAAATATTGTCGCGTTTTTTGCGAAAATTTTAATTGCATTGTGTCTGTAACTACTAAAACTACCACCTGGCTTCGTTTTCGGTCGCGGTCTTGATATACCCGGTATAATATTTTACCTTCGGCATTTCAGAAAAAGATTATCTTCTAGTAATATAAACTATTACCGTATCATCTTTAATGGCCCACTGGTGGGCGCGGGAGTCTTCTACAAACAAGAGTTCGATTAATAAGGGTTATGTCAAGTTTAATGCCAATATTTGTTTATCGTCTAAATTGTTCATTACAGTTTGTTTCTTTTAAATACTCAAACTACGACTGTAAATTCAAAATTATTATGTCTCGTAGTAAATAACACATTTTCACACAATACAAACTACTCCCCAAATATTGTAAGATCATAATGTTTTATTTCACACCAACATACAAGACGTAGAACATTGTTTTTGTTGAAACAAACTGTTCAATTGAGCACTATGATCAAATTCTTGCATCGCTATTACATAATGTCTGACTAATTTGAAACAGCAATGCAAACAATTTCGTAATCATCTTCGGCACAATGCATTTGTTTATCATTGACCAACTATTTACTATTTTAAATCAAATAAACATAGCTAACCAATATATATATGACGACTCGATATTTTGGATCAATCTTTAGTTGATAACCATCGAGCAGGGCGTTAAAATGTGGTTTTTAATGAAACAATTATTTTTCTTTACGATTGCGTTGAAATCTATGGCAAATTCTTGTGTATGTGAAAATAAAACGATCATTGATAAAGATGGTGCTGAAATGGACGTTTTAGTTGGAAAGAGGGGTTTAGATAATTATGATTCTTCGTCAGATGAGACTAATAATAAGTACAATATATCCGAGGTTAATAGTGCGTCAACGAAAACTAATAAATTGAACGTCACACGTTTAAAAACATATGGAGATGAAGCAATGTCTCAAGTAACAAATATAAGTGAAGTGTGTCCAGAATTCAAAAATATTACTAGTTTGAATTTAGACAAGATGGCTGACGTTTGGCAAACAGCTTATTTTCGGATGTCCGAGACAGTGTCTTGTTTTAAGATTTATATCAGGAAGACTTCGGAAAAGGTAACACTGGTGTTCCTTAAAATATTAATACTTTAAAATCCAAGCATCAAAATTCTTATCATATTCCACCGTGCTAAAAGTGTTTTGTTATATCTAATCCCTAATATTATTCTTTTGTGAACCAAACAAAAACCATCTTTTCATTATCATCTTTTCTTAACCATCTGTGGGCGGAAAACTTGCAGCTTATATTTTTATCAACAATTAAGCGTATCTAATTTGATATCCTGCTGACCAAATTTGTAGAACTGTGATTATATGACATCAGATATTACTTGATGAACTCTAATTAATCAAAGCATTTTTTAGGGGTTTCTTTGTTTAAAATAGTATTTATATTACAGGAGAGAAAAAGATTATCTCGAAAATATGGTGACTTCGGTAAATCTGTGGACTGGGACAATTGTCTTCTTGAAATTAAATCTGGAGAACCAAAGTATGATTTTATGAGGAGACACTACTTGCAAGGAAATGGCAGCAATAACGGCATCTTGGCAAACATTATTTTAGAAGAAAATGAAAACAAAGGTTAGATTTATAATAAATTACTACAAGTATGAACACCAATAGCTACTTTAATAATATAAGTCAAATTAACATAAATACATAATACCCATCCATGAGAATGGTACTACTTATCATGATCCTAATGAACTTACTCTAATCTATTTTCATGAATTTATTATACACTAACTATTAAATAATGAATATAGTTGAAAATATTACAAATGGCTTAATTCTGACAACAGAATATGTAATGATAGCTGCCGTGGCGCAGTTGGTTAGACGCCGGCTGTGAAACGTGAGGCTGCGGTTTCGATCCCCGCAACGAAACAAATATTTGAGTGTTCCACAGGTCTTTGTTTCGGGTCTGGGTGTTTGTGAGACCGAATAAGTCTCTCGTGGTTCCTGATACCCACGACACAAGACTAGATCTTAGTGTGGGGACAGGACTATGACTGTTGGGTGTATTTGTAATTATTTATAAATAAACAAATAGCAAACCAATATATTAATCTCTGCATCGTTTCATTTTTTTCAGGAAACCTAACATACCTGCAGGAAGAGACCGCAGACCAATGGCTAGTCATCAAAAACCTGCTAATGATGAGGGACTGTGAGAATGGTGACGTAGCGGTCTTCTCCAGGGTACCCCATCAGCCAAGACTACAGGAGATGTGGAACGGGCTCGAAACCTTCGGAGAAAATGCCATGAACGGTACACTGGCTTGTCTTGACGATGACAGGGTGCAGAGAAGCATCAAGAACGTGCTCCAAGAAATGTTGTTTAGATTCAGACTTTTTTAGACGCAATTATAATAATTTGATTGTGAGTTTAAAGATAATACAGTTGAATGTGCCAAATATTTAAGTTATTTGTAAATTAACAAAACGAGTGTGTTTTGTTGGTGTTATAAAATAAGGAAAAGTATTGATTGTTTAAATAATTTCTAATAAAAATAAATTGTTTCATTAGTCTAGCATCTTCACATGGATTGTAAATTAGGCTCAAATGCCATTGCGAAACTCGCGATCAGGGGGCGGTACTAGTATCAGTCCTGCCTACCCCTTTGAAGATATAAACCTAGGGTTAATAATGTATCAGTATATCATGTTATAATCTGTATATACATTGATCGGTAAACCAGTACATATAAATTGATCCTTTATAATTTAAAGGATTTAATAATACTAAAATATTATTATTAAAGTCATTCATCGGGTAATAATGACACCCTAAAGCTTAAACAATTAAAATAAATCAAACATTACTTTCATCATGAAGTATAAATTATTAAACCTTTTATGAAACATAATAAAAAATTTACATCTTTGATTTTCATGAAAGCGTTTCACGGGCACTTACAGTTATTTTCACCAATTAATTTGCATTAAATGGAACATTATTCTGAATGCCGTTTGAGTTTCATTTTACGTTAATGGACGTTATAATTATTTTACATTTTTAATTTGGAGCCGACTCGGCATCAATTTCTGCTAAATTGGTTTGTATTATTAAAGAACTGTTTTTATTCAGCACTCTAAACCTGCTTATATGCACTTTTTTGAGAAATCAGGTTAGTATAATTTGTTTGAAAGCTAGTATCTTAATATAAACCCATGAGACTTTTCCTCGTTTGCCGAACGACGCTTCGACTTAAAAACGACGAATAAAGTACATTTCTATGAGATAACAAACAAGGTTAAAAATTATTCCAATAACAAGTCCGCTCCAATTATCCGTAACAAATTGAATACTCGCAAAGAACTTGGAGAATTTAAAATGCTGGCACATTGAATAAATATGAGACACGGTCTGACTGGAAGCGGAAGGCGAAATTTAAAAGCCATGAGACAAATTGCATTTAAAAATATTTATCGAATCGTCGTAGCAGGAAATTGAAAACACCTTTGATGATGAAATGGAAGTTATAAGCTTGTTTAAAATGCCGACTGTAGCAACATAGTACAAATTATTTTTTTATATTATATCAAAAAATATATACGTGCATAAACTCACGCCTTTTCCCAGAAGGAGTAGGCAGAGGTGGTACTAAGAAGTAGGACACCCACATTTCGACTTGTATGTTCCGTCTATATCGGACACAAGTTCCTGACGCCGGGCTGATAATAATCAACAGAAAAATCATAAATAAATAATATAATCCTGAAGATGTAGCGTGACATATGTATACGTACATACATTAACTCACGCCTTTTTGACAGAAGGGCTAGGCTGGCCTCTGACAAAAATAAAAAGATTTTCAAAAATATATGTTAATATATTTAAAAAAATATCAAGTTTTCAATGCATCGGCCGGGAATCGAACCCGGGCCGCCCGCGTGGCAGGCGAGCATTCTACCACTGAACCACCGATGCTTGGTAAATACGAAGTGAAATAAGAAACTGTTATAGCTATAACCATGTAACATAACGAAGATTTTTATTTAACAATATTATGAAAGTTAAATATCCACTGAAGCTTTGGCCTTGTAATCAGCTCTATCGCAGATGCGAAAACTCCACCAATGTGGTGGAAAACACAGATTAAGTAAAACTTTGCGTTTAAATAAAAATTGGAATCGCGACCAAAAAAAAAACTATAAAGACAATTTATTCAAAATTACAATTTATTACACTGCCTCGGTGGCGTCGTTGTACTACAGTACGACTATAGAGCTGAGGTCTCGGGTTCGATTCCCGAATCGGGCAAAGTGATATTGGGTTTTTCGTTCATTATCAGCCCAGAGTCAGGAATTTGTGCCCGATATGGCGATAGGCTCGACACCTATCACATCATGGGATGGAACATCAAGGCGAAATGTGGGTGTCCTGGTGGCGCCTCCGCCTACCCCTTCTGGGATAAAGGCGTGAGTTTATGTATGTATGTACAATTTATTATGGACAATTACATACTGAACTATTCTTACAATAGACATTCTTACGACACAAGACTGGATTTGAGTATGGGGTCAGGACTATGTATGTGACTGGTGTATTTATTCTTAATATACAAAAGTCTACATCCATTTTCACGCTTATGTACAGGGGTAGGCAGAAGTACAACCTGCCACAGTACAAAAAATGTTTGACCACACTTACTACTTACGTCACACAAGACACTATTATGCAAAACACTATCTGGACATTTCAATCATTTTTTTTTTATTGTGTTGAATGGCGAGACGAGCATGCCATTCGCCTGGTGGTAAGCGATACGACCGCTCATGGATAGTAGCAATACCAAACAACACCATGAAGCAAAGCAATGCTTGGCGTTCCACTGCGCTCGTCATCCTAAGACATAAAATGTTAAGTTTCATTACGTCCAGTAGTTATTGTCGATTGTTTTTAGTGCAAACGCACTAAATCTTGACATCATATTTGCCATTTTCAACACACAAATTCAGTATTTCTGTTAGTTTGAAAAATAATATTAACACTTTTAAATATGCAGGTATTATAATTTAATAATCACTCCATTAGTTTCGTTTCTATTTACTCCGTTTCACGGTAACATAAACCAGAAATTTTCTTATCGTTTTCTCCGAAGCAAAATAATTTTAATTCCGTTAAAACCCATTCACAAATATCAAAGAACAGTTACAATACTATCCTCGCGATTCAAAGCTTTTGGGTTCAGTACAAATTAATCAGACAGGACAAATGGAGATCCTTAATCTTTTCTTAGGTGAATAGGCGGGCCGTGGGTCTTCGGGGTTCCGTCGGTGAGTGACTCGTTACACCATACAGACCCTAATTTAGTTTGATTAAAGCCGTAGATAAAGGGGAGAGGTCTTGCCCATTCAATGAACTTGTTGAAATTTGTCTTGCAAAGGGCTTAATAATATATCAGGATTCATCTGTGTTTTGAAGGCGTAAAAGTTGAGGTATTTTTACGGCACGAGAAAGTGGCTGCAATGCAACTGAAGCTTAGTGCAGTACAAAATAGAATATCCACGGAGCTAGACAACAATGTCGGCCACAGCAAGACCGCATAAACAGGCTGCATCTGAAATGCGATACACTTTCACGCATCACTATTGTAAATTTTCGGCCATGGTGGTTGGTGGTAAGTCTCTCATATGTGAGAGGCCGCCTGGGTAGGTATTACCGCAATGTCTATTTCTCCCGCCAAACAGCAGTGTGAATGTACTGTTGCCATTGTAGCCAGAGTAACTACTGGACGTAATGAGACTTAACATCTTATGTCCCAGGATGGCGAGCACAGTAGAAATGACAAGCATTGCTTTGTAATTCATGGTGTTGTTTGGTTTTGCTATTGTCTATGAGTGGTCCAATAGCTTAGTATTAGACGAATGGCATGCTCGTCTCGTCATTTATTGCAATATAAAAAAAACCATTGTACAGTGGTCGTTATTTTCCATATAAAAATACAGATGTGATTTACATCTTATCATCTCTCTTATTACAGAAACTAAGCCCAACAGTGGGGTCTATATAGGAAGATATAATATACTTAACATTATGATTATATTTCAAGAAGACAATTTACTAGCCCGTTTGTATGAACTCGAGCGTGAAATTGTGACTTTATTTGACTTCTCGTGTATTTCCACAATGGAACCGGGATTGTCTCCGTCAAAGCTTCTTAAATAAAATTACTTTCACATCCTGAGCGAAAACGAGCCGTAATAAGCTTGCTGATTACGTGCCTTTTCCATTAAGATATTTTGTTTATGAAATTGGGCTACCGTTTTTTGTATATTTTAAAGGACAATTTGCGATCGTTCCTGTTTTTTCGAAGCTTAGATAATAACTTTACGAGCATACCAAATTTTTGAGTGATTCCTTTGAGGCAACTCTACACACAAACACAGGTCACGCGCTTTTTTGCAGGATGGGATGGCAGAGGTGGTACCAGGATACCCACGATACGCCTTGTGTGTTCCCACGATGTGATAGAGGGCGAGCCTATCGCCATATCGGATACAAATTCCTGACTCCGGGCTGATAATGAATGGAAAAGTTCAATATCACCTTGCTCAGACTTAATTCTCTTGATATTGTGTCCATAAAACATCGCATAATATTAATAAAGCTCTATAATTGTCACCTACCTTAAAACGACTAAAATACAAAATTACCTACGTAAATTCTTGACAACGCCTTACATAGGATGTCGTATGAATTTCCCTTTTTATTCCACGTCACACAAGTTACCTTTTCACTATTTGAGGGACGTGTCGTTATAATTTATTACGGTACGGGATACCTCGGATGTAATATTTAGTTCGTCGGGTAGCGCCGCCATTTTTGTTGGGACTGAAATTTTGACAGGTGTAAAAAGTATTTATGAGGTACGTTTTATGGGTGATAAAAATGTGGGGAATGGTTATTGCTCTAAATTTTTTTTTTTTTTTTTTTTTTTTTTATTGCAATGAATGGCGAGTCGAGCATGCCATTCGCCTGATGGTAAGCGATACGACCGCTCATGGACAGTAGCAAAACCAAACAACACCATGAATTACAAGGCAATGCTTGGAATTCCACTGCGCTCGCCATCCTGAGACATAAGATGTTAAGTCTCAATATGTCCAGTAGTTACTCTGGCTACAATGTCCTTCAAACCGGAACACAACAGCGCATTTACACTGCTGTTTGGCGGGAGAAATAGACATTGCGGTGGTACCTACCCAGGCGGCCTCTCACATATGAGAGACCTACCACCAAATTTGTTTTTATAAGTACTAATGACCTGGATATAATGTAATTTTCAAGCTGTAAATCAACTCAAAATCTGACTGCCTCGGTGGCGTAGTTGTACTAAGGTATGATTACAAAGCTGGGGTCTCGGGTTCGAATCCCAGGTCGGGCAACGTGATATTGGATTTTTGTACTCACAATCAGCCCGGAGTAAGATATTTGTGTCCGATATTTTTTTTTATTGCCGTTATAGGCAGACGAGCTAGCGGCCCGCCTGATGGTAAGCGGCTCCCGCTGTCCAGAGAACTTCGCAGTGCCAGGGGTCCAATACAACAAAGTCGCTGCCTACCTTAAGGAGAGTACTCTCTTTAAGCCTCTTTTGAAGAAGGACAGGCTATGGCGATAGGCTCGCCCTCTATCACATCGTGGGAACATACAACGCGAAATGTGGGTGTCCTGGTTACTACCTCCGCCTACCCCTTCCGGAAAAAAAGGCGTGCTTTGTGTTTTTATCTACATACAACAACAGTAACTTTACACTTACTTCAAAAATTTAACTCAATATAGGTTAAAATTTAAAATTTAAATGGATTTGTATGCTCGTAAAGTTATTATCTAAGCTTCAAGAAAACAGGAACGTTCGCAAATTGTGCTTTAAAATATACAAAAAATGTAGCCCAGTTTCATAAACAAAATAGCTTAATGGAAAAAACTTGTAATCAGCAAGGTTAGTAGGACTAGTTCTCCCTTCTGGGAAAAAGATGAGTGTTTTTGAATGTATGTATAAACTCTAAATCTCTAAAAGCCAATCTAGGTGGCGGGTCACGTACATTTTCAGGACAGAATTCAGTTTATGTAGCTCCCCTACAAAAAAAACTATAGGAAAACATCCTAACGTCCCCTGTAATCAACTGACATACCTACACAGAAACATTTAAGATCAAGTCTAAATTTAAGAAAAAGTCCCACTATTTAAACGACACTTATTTTCTTTGAGTATAGCAATAAAGTACTATGTTTATATATCAATACACAATGTAATAGTCAATAAAAAGTTCACCCAGTCTGTTCCGTTCGACAAATTCATAAACAATTCTGCGCAATCGAGTTCGCGCGTTTTCAAATATTTATGAACCGTTGCGTGAGTTTATTGGTGCGTCGGGAGCAATACGAATTCAATAGATATATTACACCTCAAAATGAATATCTCAATTGTTTATATGTTGTTGTGAACTTATTACTTTTATTTATCAATGGTTGTTTAGTAAGGAACGGACAGTTCAGTGAAAATGGAAATTTAAAGTTCTAAAGCTACTCTGACTTATAATGAGCTGTAGTTTAGTAGAAAAAGAACTGGTATATCAAATAGGTAATGATAGTTTCGATAAATAATTAGATTTCAAAAATTGACATTAAATTATTTGTCCTATTAAAAACTGAGCTCAGTTCATCACAACTCATTGCGGATACACTAACACGAAACCTAGAAGCGGAATTCTCTGTAATAGCCATTTGAATATCTTAGCATCAAGTGGATGCAGTTTTGGCTTCAACCAAACATTCCCCATTTCCATCAACTTAATAATAACTCCATAGCAATAATACTTCACTAGATATTTCCACTAACTTCACTGATTTGAATATTCAAATAGCGTGGTTTAGATCAGACTCCAATTTGCTAGAACTAAAGTTTAAAAGTGGGACATCGGTGCCGGTTCGGGAATTAAATCCTTCGACTTCATTTCCATTCTAGGTTTCGATCGAAATCGCTTAATTTTTTTTTCTGTGACAATATCCGAAGGCGAATTTTGCAAGTCTTCGATTAAGGTTTCAGACTAGGTGAAGAGCTTTCACAATGAGAACGTATTAAAAAATAATAAAGATAACTTGTGAAATGATTTTATCTTATACTGAAGTGTGTCATGTTTCGGGTTTATTTGGCTTACCCAGAACTGGTTTCGACATTGAACACATTTGAAGGCGAGACGTGATCATCTCTCACTGATGTACCCAATAATTGGGATGAAATATATACTTACACTTTTTTGAAAATATCTATCGCCTATGTTCATAAGGAATAATGTAGGATTGTAATGGTGAAATAAGTTTTCAAATCGGTCCAGTAGTTTCAGAGCCTATTCAATACAAACAAACAATCAAATCTTTCCTCTTTATAATATTAGTTGAGATTTAGACTATGTAATCTATTGTAGCCACTCGTGTTAACATAAACAAGGCACTCGTAATGATCTGATTTTCCAACACTAAACTGAGCCAAATTGGAACTAACCAAGAAGTACATTTTATTTAAGAGTCCAAATCAAATGCTTTTACGATTGGGATTAAAGTTCCGAGCGCTTTAATTACGTCGTAGGATTATACCAAGTTGTTAAACTGCAGTACACTTATTGTAAGCACGGTTAGGTAGTTTTCAATTCGTTTTAGCGAAATTAATAGGGCAAATGATATTACGATTTTATTTGAATTTTATTTAGTTGTGTGTATATGTAGGTATTTTTAAACTGCTTTCTTATGACTAACGCCCGATTACTCAAACGCCACTTAAATATTATGTTGCACTTAACTAAACAAGTCCCGCTTAAATGTACTCACTAACGCGCGAATACTCAATAGCCATTTAAATATTAAGTTGCGCTTAACTATCCACGTCCCAGTTAACTAGTACATTTAAGCGGGACTTTCGTAGTTAAGTGCAACCTAATATTTAAGTGGCATTTGAATATTCGGGTATAAGTGGGACGTGGGTAGTTAAGAGCAACTTATTATTTAAATGGCGTTAGAGTATTCGGGCGTTAGTAAACCAACAATTCCTTTTCATCAAAAGGTTGCCAGGAAGAAATAAGTCAATGCGATATGGTCACTCATTGTACCAATTCAGCTTGCTGCAGCAATTCATATTGCTGCTATCAAAGATGTGATGATACAATAAATAGAATAAATAAATAAATAATTTCTACATCTCAATTAACATAATTAACGCGAATATATTAACTCTTACGCTTAATTGTTAAACCGTCACAACTTAATCGATCATTAGGTACATACACGTTGTTTTAAGGTTACAATTCAGAAAAAAAACTACTGTTCTTTAGCAACATAAGTAGGTATATACCGGGTATATCCAAACGCGCCTGAAAACGAAGCCGGGTGGTAGTTTTAGTGACTACAGACACAATGCAACAAAATATTTAGCAATTAAAGCGACAGATTTTTTTTGCAGTTTTTTAAATATCATCGTGCTTCGGTGGTAGATACCAAGTATTTGCGATAATGGTAATTTAAACCCTTGCGTACCATTGCGTCTTTAAAAATGAAAAGGTCTACATTATGTATGTATTTATCACCCAAATAGGACGATAAGTAAAAAATTACAAAAAATGTTGTCAATTTTTTTGCAAAATTTTTATTTGACTTGTGTCTGAAGTCACTAATACTATCATCGGCTTCGTTTTTGGTCGCAGTCTTGATATACCCTGTATTATACTCTCTGAATGAAACAACACACTTATTTTGTCAAAATCTACAATAAAGTACTAACGAACAGCACATCATAACACATGTACCCCTTCGCGGATACAGAAAATAACTTATCTATATTGTAAAAAATAAAAACGAACTTCACCACAAATTACCTCATCCATAAAATTATTTGTTCAAATAAAAACACAAATTGTCGGACATAACAGTCAATGAACATTAAACTGCGGAAATAATTCTATCCAAATTCCCCACGCAATCAATGGGGAAACGTTTTTTCCAAATGTTACTTTAAAACGACTGTGTAAGTCAATCGATAACACCGAGGAAGTTTAAATAAGTGAGATGCAATAAAATATTTAATTTGGACAATTATATGTATAACGTTTTTTCCCCTTATATTTGCATGTTAATTTATGTTTGTACGTCGTATTCTGTGACAATAAATGTGTTTTCTTTCTTTCTTTTAACTTCGACTTTCCACTCCCTTAGGTTTCCACCCTTTTCACCCACTTGGTTGAATTTCCTAAAATCCGTTCTAAATGCCACCCTACGTGACAATAGGAATCTTAGTGTAAAATTTCATGTTGTAAGCTCCAGTAGTTTCGGCTGTACGTTGATACATCAGTCAGCTTCCTCTTTTATATTTAATAAATAGATAAACGAATATACTATGTATATATCCAAGCCGGCTAATGTCTGAGTCCGACGTTTCTTTGACAAAAACACCATCCGTGTAACCGAGTTTTAACACAACAATTGTTCTGAAAGTTCGCCCTTTTTGTGTTTCGTCCTTTTTATATGTATTCTTTTTGTGAAGATAATTTATCGGGAGTCCGCTGGGTAATGCTGTGAGTTTTGTTACTATACAAAAAGTTATTTTGTCTGTATACTATAATATATTTTTCTTTTTCTTTTTTTATTCTGTTTTATTATTACGTCACTAATCCGGACATGTTCTTTCATTATCTAGGAAATTATTTGCACCACATCACGCCTTTTCCCTTATCTTTGCAAAGTTGCACTGCACCCATGTAGATAACAGTGTAAAGCAATTCCATCCAGATAAATAACAACCGATAATAGACAATATTTTTCCATCCGAGACAATTACACTGATTGGGCCTAATTATTTGCTTCGTCACGCTCCAGAATAACCCAAGCTATAAGAAGTTTTCTCATCGCTCATTCGTATTTGCGTAAAAATCCGATTACAAATATACTTCCTCAGCAACAAAAATATCCACAAATACCTAAACAAAAGTTTAATATACTAAAACCTCGATCCATACAACAAAAGGAACTTCACAATCGAAAAAGATCTCGTAATATCACAATATAAACGTCAAAATAACGTCACAATGTCAGGATGACGTCATACATATAGTTCTTTATCGTCGCGAGCCGAAGTTTATAAATACGAATGTTCACGGAAACATTCAATATTTTATGGAAGTCGTTTGTTCCTTTTGATCGTGTTTGTATGATTTAAATTTGGTGTGGGGATTTACATAAATACATGGGTTTAGTAGAATAAAGTAAAAGTTATCTTTATTAACATAATTAATAGGTCTTTGTGAAGATTTTGTAGCATGTTCTGATAGAGATGCTGTATGATTTGCAAATATATGATTAAGGTGCCTTAATTAATGCCTTCAGCATGTATGTGGATGTTATTTACAAGTAATTAGAAGTGGCAAATAATACATAGATGACCACAGGCGAATCGAAATTAAGAAATGTCTTACTTTCTTTTGTCATCAAAGTCACTTAATGCAATCCAATAAGCCGAAAAAACCTTCTGCAAGGAAACTCCTAATGTAACATGATGATATTACAAATTCCTCGAGTTTGCCTATTCATCGCTTTAAAGTCGAATAATTTTATATTACTCCATATAATCCCAATGCAAGGGGTAACTTTGATTATCTGAATGATAAATAATGTACGTTTAAAAAACTGGTCAAAATATAAAAATAACTTTACTTTTAAACCCATATCTGAAATAAGAAACCATATTCGAACAATCCGCCATACAAGAGTATTGGAAATAGATCTCGGTAAAGTCTCCGCTTTATGTATCATTTTGTCGTTCCCGCATGAACAGGAATATGGCGTCCTCGTTCAGACTTGCGGGCATTGGCCGAGGAATTTCGAAAATACGGTGGATAGAAATTCGCTTACGAGACATCGGGGTAGACAAAAAGTAAGTGCATTGATGTGAAAACAGGGTGAATGACATATGGTATTTAATTTTACCCACATATTTCTCGTCGAAATGACATTGTACAAAATGTGAAGACATCCGATATATTTGCCAAAAATCATGATTTTGGTTTTCACGATTTATTGCCACCTTGTATAGATGCGAGTATTTTTATCGCTTGGTTGAACTTCGTTTCGGTTCGAGAACTTACCTAATCGGTAAAAACAACTCGCACCTGTACGGGTTGATCAAAAGCCTTGAAAACTGAAATCACGTTTTTTGACAAAACTACTCGGCAGTTTTTTTTCAAACTTGGTACAATATTACCAGGGGTGGTTAGGAAAACGTGGTTTAAATGAAATACCATAATATGTCAATATAAACCGATATATTTGGAGGTATAGTCAATTGATGTATGATTAAGATAGGAAACAACATTTCTATTATGAAATATCATGTGACGGTTAATTTCTTTATTCGTGATAAAATAGTTCGCAGGCGTCTGATCACAAAACCATTCAAAAACTTAAAACGAAACCTATTATGTACAAAATGTATTGGACTGACCCGTGCTAGTATGAGATGAAAGCAGTCAGAGGAAGACAACCCTTCCCACCAACCCTTATCAAAGCTTTCCATTTATTAAAAAAGCAATTTCATTATCTTTACAGTCAATGTATCTCATGCTTACCCTATATAAAAGATAATAATTCACTTCACTAAAACATAACAGCTACAATACACAATTCAACAAAATGTAATATTCATAACATCCAAACTTGTCGCAGCCCACTGATACAAGCTACGAAATGGAACGAGCATTAAAACAAATAGTACAAATTATTTTCTCATATGCAAACGGGCGGAACTTTCCGTTCCGTATGTTAATAGAGGCGGGCACGTGAGTTTCACTTTGTTTACTTAAAAGTGGAAGTTTGGAACACTGAGTTTTGGGGTGCATTGCGCTCCTGTGTACTTTTGGTGTTAAGTATAAACACAGCAGGTTTTGAAATGCAATGAAATTCGTTTATTGGTGACGTAGGCAATTAAATAACTCTTATGACAAGTCAGTACACATAGTACTTATTCTCTATTTACAAGATATTTGTTATAATACATACATACATAAACTCACGCCTTTATCCCAGAAGGGGTAGGCAGAGGCGCCACCAGGACACCCGCATTTCCCCTTGTATGTTCCGTCCTATGATGTGATAGGTGGCGAGCCTATCGCTATATCGGGCACAAATTCCTGACTCCGGGCTAATAATGAATAGAAAAACCCAATATCACTTTGCCTGACCCGGGATTCGCACCCGAGACCTCAGCTTTGTAGTCGTACCGTAGTACAACTACGCCACCGAGGCAGTCATAATTATATTAAATACACTATTAAGTTGATTAGGTGACAATATGGCGATTGCTATACGAATTGTAATGATAATAAGTGTACGAATATTATATATTAAAAGGCAAATGCTTAAAAATTTCCTGGTTTACGAAAAGTTTATTTAATGTGCGCTCATTAATATTCTAGATTTGTTCTTAGATATGGTAATAAATAAATAACCCAACAACCATAATCATAGTCCTGACCCCACACTAAGGTCGAGTCTTGTCAGGTAGACAGACAGACAGACAGATAAAATAGAACACGTACTTACACCGGCGAGGAAATATTGTTATTACAAAAACAATAGCGCCAATTGAATAATTTAACCCACTCACCCATTCATTTTCAGGTATAAGAAATCCATTGCTGTCTGCAACAAAAAAAACCTTGATATATTATTGAATCAATAAAATATTTTAAAACAGCAACTATAAATTCTATTACTTTTTTAAAGTAGTCTATATCCAGCAGTATAGGCCAACAATGCTTAATAAAATAACCTTTAACAGCCTTATTCATAGGTTTAAAACCATTTTAGTTATAGAATGTTTTGTCTTCTTCGCTCAAACTGAATTCTAAAGTCGTTCGAAAAGGATAAAACATTCGATAACTAAAATAGGTTTTTACATCTGTCTATGAATAAGGCCGTAAAACTTTACAATACATACTATTGTTGGGACAAGTTTCAAATAAATAGACACACAAGCAAAGCCTGTTAAAAACAATAATATAAAAAATTTGCAGCACGTGACAACCACCCTGCTATCTCCCTCCCCCTCCCACAGTTAATTTTAGTTTTTTTTTATTGCTTTGAATCGCGAGACGAGCATGCCATTCGCCTAATGGTAAGCGATACCAAAGAGAATATAAAACACTACGTTAAGCTATACGACTGCACATGGGTAGTAGCAAAACCAAACATCACCATAAACTACAAAGCATTGCTTGGCATTCGACTGCGCTCGCCATCCTGAGACAAGATGTTAAGTCTCAATAAGCCCAGTACTCTGGCTACAATATCCTTCAAACCGGAACATAACAGTGCATTTACACTGCTGTTACATTTGTAATTTATATTTAATACAAAATTTGTATACACGATTAAATGATCTTAAATAAGATAGCAGTTCAATTTAGAACATAGTATTAAAAGTTAGATCCGCAGTATCGATACGGGCCGAGCTACCTTCGTGCCTGACTCCGAACTTCGCCGGATCGTTAGGTTTATCCAATACCGGATTGGGAGATAAACTTTCTTTACAGCCAAGGAATTCGGGAAATCAGACGAATGCGGACGACTAGACTTTTTAAATACACTTAAAATAATTGGAAGTGCATTTACGAGTACATAATTATTGCAATTCAATATCCAAATTATTCAGCAGTGTGTTATGTAAAAGGCATTTTGGTATTTTTAAGAACCTTAATTGAAATTTTACCGTATATTTCAGTGATGTTTTGGCAGTATTTCAATACATAATGTATTATTATTTTAAAACCCCGTAGTGCAATTGCAATAACAAGCCGTACGTATAATTTCTGCATTGAAACGAATGTTTATATAACCAACAATATTACATACGTGTGAGATCAATAAGTCTCGCAGTTTCTGATACCCACGACATATGGCGGTATATTAAAGTCATAGTTCTTTAGGCGCATTTGGAAAAATAGGGGTATTTTTAATGGCAGTGTATGGTGACACGAGCATGCCGTTCGCCCGATGATAAGCGATAAGACCGCTCATGGATAGTAGCAAAACCAAAGAACACCATGAATTACAAAGCAATGTTTGGCCCTGCGCTCGTCATCCTGAGACATAAGATGTTAAGTCTGATTATGTCCAGTACCTAGTTACTCTTGCTATAATGTCCTTCAAACCGAAACATAACAGTGCATTTACGCTGCTGTTTGGCGGGAGAAATAGACATTGTAGTGGTACCTACCCAGGCGGCCTCTCTTTTATATGAGAGACCTACCACCAGTAAAGTAAGTTTTATTTTGGATTTTTTTACATTGCGTGTCTAGGCGTCGTACCAGATTTATTCATTGTTTGGAATGTGTGCACATAATTTGTATTAAAACCTTTAATAAAATCATAAACTAAAAAACAAAATTTAATATACTACAGCTTCGCTAAATTAATAACGCCAATGTTTGCAATACGGCAACATCCTGGGTCTAATCAATTCAGCAGGCAACCTCGCATCCAACAGAAAACTCTCAGATTTAATTAAAATTGCAATCCTCTGAATTTAAAGTAGTCCTTTTTCGTTAACATTGCAATCAGCTTTGATATCAGTTCTTTGAATCTTGATTTGTTTTAAATCTTCTTGTAGTGTAACAAGTGTAATTTGTTTGTTTTTTAGTAGTTTTAGTTAAGCGGATTTTTATTGATTAATATATTGAATAGAAACGAAAGTAGAGTGTGTGTTTTTACATAAACTTAATGAATATTTTCCGATTAATATTAATACCAATAAATATTAATGGAAATAAAGTCTCCATGCTCCTTTAATTTTGTTTAAATAACACATTGAAACATGTAACACCCATTTGCAATTTGACAGAATAAAATTAATGTTACAGGCAAATCCATACTTTATGAAGAAAAGGGATGAAAATCATAAATAGTTTTTCATATAAAATTACACAAAAACCGCCATTTATGGACTATTCAATGAACCAATAAAGGCCAGAATGCTCGACCCAGCAATCGAACCATAAACTGCAACATTAACATCTCACTTGGCACTGAGCCAATAACAAATTCTTTTTCAGTAGACAAAATTGTTTCTGCGTGCGCTGTACTCGTGCGAGCAAAACATATCATATGCACTGCCACTGCAAACAGCTCCACGCGTTCCGATTCAACAGCAAATGGCGAAATGTTCCGTCTATTTACTATGTTGACTGCCTCGGTGGCGTAGTTGTAGTACGATATGACTACAAAGCTGACGTCTCGGGTTCGAATCCCCGGGTAGGGTAAAGTGATATTGGATTTTTCTATTAATTATAATTATCACCCCGAAGTCAAAAATTTGCGCCTGATATGGCGATAGGCGCGCCCCCTATCACATCGTAGGACGGAATAGACAAGTCGAAATTTGGGTGGCACCTCTGCCTTCCCCTTTTGGAAAAAAAGCGTTAGTTTATGTATGTAGATACATAGCTTATTTACCCTTCATAATATAACGGGGACTGTAGTAATTATTTTTTTAAATTTAGTGCATTAGCCCATAATCTCCCACTGCCGAGCTGAAGCCCTGAGCTGAAGCAACGGAGATTTTGAATGAGACGCTTTCAATCTTCCTAAAATGGCACTCAACTTGATCCAAACCAAAAATACAATATTCAAAGACCTCATATTCATACACAAGTTAATACTAGTAGCTAAATTAAACTTTCATTACATACTGTCTCATCATCATATAGTAATTGGATTCTCTATCGTGGTCTATATTCTCTGTAACCTATATCTAGTTGTGGCTAAGCATATAATATGAAATGAGGGCATTGGACCGTGTCCAAGTTAATTAATTAAATTATTATCGGCTAATTATGTCATACTTTATTACGGACTATAATTAATACTAGGTTTGGCTCGCGGCTTCGCTCACGTTAATGCAGTTTTTTTCCAATAAATAAATTAGTTTGTGAAACGACGCAGGAAATGTCAGTAGCTATATAAAAGAAAAGTTGTTTTACTGTTCCTTGAGAACAGTACTTTTTTCTAGGAAAAAGGTACGTGTATGCATAATTTCACGATGAGTAGCCAAGGCATGAAACTGAGAATATCAGCGTTGTGCTGCGGTCCGCTGCAGCGCAACATTGTGCTGAGTGATCACCTACTTGTCACAGCCACGACGTGCATACTACTTCCTTTTACTTTTCACTCTTTTATGTCTTTTTTTTTTTAATAATATTTGTTTTGCATGTGTATGATTTGTATTCATTGAGTGTGGTTGGGACCAATTAAACTGCTTTTCTTTCTTTCTTTCTTGCTAATAAAGCCACATTCATATTTATAATATTACATTAGTAAGAGTTTTGCAAATATATAGATGCCAAAAGATAATATTCTTTTGTTGCACGAGCTTTGTTGTAGGTGGTATGGAATTAGTATCCATAGGGATAACGAAGAAAGTATGTCGCGATTTGGGTTCATCCTTGTTATATAAAGTAAAATCAGGCCGGTAAATTGTGTCGCGTGACATAGACATCTCACACCAGTTAATATCTGAACTGCACTAAATTTATAGGTGCACTATATTGTCATAAGAGCTATTTAATTAATTGCCTCCAAATTTCATAGTAGTTGTAGCAGAATAAAAAACCATTCATAATGCCTCTTTATTTATTTACCCATTTCAAATGCTATCTTTACCAAAAACAGATTTGTACACGATTTCCCATACAATAACGAAGGTAAACATAATTGTGGGTATACGGGGCGTTGCGAGTCCGGTTGGAACGCAAGTCCTACGCAAACGGTCTTGTTTGCCCGCAGTACGTTGTCACAATTCATGTATAAATAATACGGTACACATTATTTTACTGTGCGAAAATATTACTCGAATAAAACATTTTTGGTATAAGAACGGAAATAAGGAATTAAGCTGCGATGTTGGGGTATTTTGTAGGTTTTCTTCGGTATTTAAGCTCAAATTTTACCTTACCTCCTTTCCTTTCACAAGAGAAATTTTATAAATTTTGATCACCACTGACTAGAGAGAGCGGTGACGCAAAAAAAAAAACAAAATGTTCTTCGGACAGTTGATTTCATATACATACATACATAAAATCACGCCTTTTTTCCAGAAGGGGTAGGCAGATGTGCTACCAAAGCACCCACATTTTGCCTTGTATGTTCCGTCCCACGATGTGATAAGGGCGAGCCTATCGCCATATCGGGCACAAATTTCTGACTCCGGGCTGATTATGAATAGAAAGATCCAATATCACTTTGCCATTGATTCCAAATATTATAGAAAAATATAATCCCGCGTTAAGAATTTTTGCCACAAGTCTCCCCGTATATGCATAAATTTTAGTTTTTTTATAAGCTGTTTCATAGCATAAGCACGACAAAAGAATAAGGCGCTCATAATTGTTGTAACACATGTTTATATGTGCATAAACGAACACATATCCAGAATACTGATACACAAGTTACTAACGCAGAATGTTATCCGCTTTAGGCACTAACTAGAATGTGGAACAATGCAGAGCTAGAAGCAATTTGCTCCATAGATTGTATTTGTCCCTATTTTTTAATGATTTCTTTCAATAACACTTGTTAATTGCTCAAAATATTTACGCCTAAAAACACTGTTTCTCCAATCTACCCTGTTTCAATCACGCAACCCATTGCATTACATTCTAATACACTTATATGACAATCGCGAGCATCTCATGTCACGTTCCTTTGAACTCTTTGAGGGAGTGAAATTGGGTTGTCGTTGCTTCGGGCGCATTGTTATCGTACGCTCCAAATAATAGGAGAGCTCGGCAATATGTATGTAATAGCACAAATAGGGTGAATATGTCATTTTATTTCTTTTATCTGTTATTTTTTATATTAACATGGTATCCATGCGGCGTAATACAAATCTCCAGAAAGGGATAGGTATTGTCTGTGCAATTATATTAGTTACCTATACAAAAACATAGTAACGATTTGATCTCACATAAACGTTGTGAAGTTCAGTGCTTTTTCCTAATTAAGCATAATTTGCCTCTCTTTCTTGATGAATTGAATAATTTAATTTTAATCGCGTACTTAGTCATCTTTACAATATTCTATTTGGTATTATTTCAAAAACTACCCATTTAGTAGTGATTTCAATGTTATATCTACCGATACATGTTCCTCAGAACAGCGATCTCGACAACATTACAGGCAGGCAAAGAAATAATCCTTTAAAGCTTTCGATTTTCTTTACGCACAGAACCCTAAAAACAACTTATGATAAAAAAATATTGCTAGCACAAAACATTTCCAGTTCATAATCCGTATCATATCCGTCTGGTAAAATTAAAATCTATTTTTCCGAACGGTTAGCTGTGCTGGCACGAAACGAGATCCAAGTTTTGGACAACAATATTCGACATCATAAAAATCAATGGCTCGCGAACGCTGGATTGGCCACATTTAACTTTGACCGCAGTTTTAATATTTTTACTAGGTTTTTGTAGTGAGTATTATGAAATTCCATTGGTTTGGTCGTTGGAAATTTTAGTGCATCTCTCTCTACCTATGACAAAGTGTAATGGTTTGTTCGTTGAAGAACAATCGTGCATGTCTACCAATTACAGCGTCCGTGCCGCAGTTGGTTAGACGCCGGGTGTGAAACGTGAGGCTGCGGGTTCGATCCCCGCACCAGAACAAATATTTATTTGATCCACAAGTATTTGTTTCGGCCAGGGTGTTTATGAGACCGAAAAGCCTCTCGTAATTCTCATACCCACGACACGAATAGATTTTAATATGCTACTAAATAAATCAATTAGTTACTCCATTAAGAAATAAATAAATAATACACCCAACAGTCACATACATAGTCCTGAACCCACACTAAGATCGAGTCTTGTGTCGTGGGTACCAGGAACTACGAGACTTTTCAGTCTCACAAACACCCAGACCCGAAACAAATATCTGTGGTTCACACAAAGATTGTCTCGGTGCGGTATCAAACCCGCAGCCTTACGTTTCACAGCCGGCGTTTAACCAACTGCGCCATATAGGCTGTTTGTTCACTGTTCTTTCAATGTTTCCACCTGCCTGTTATAAACTTCTTAAAGTTAGAATCTTTCCATCTGCAGCTCCAAAATGAAATTTCCGAAAGTGTTCCGTTTATGGCTTCACTACCTGATATGAAACGTAGTGAGATCTAGCGGTGGGTAAACCGGTAGTTATCGGCACACACTCGAGCAATTTAAAAAGCAATTTGCCCCGTTCCGTATTTGGGAGATGAGAAATTCCGGATTGTGTACCAGTTTCGGGATGAGTCGACTTGCTCGCGAAGTTTATCGTTATTCTACAAATGTGCCGGGGAGTTAGACGCATTCATTTATTCTTTACCCTCATCAGAGTTGGTTTAGTTTTATTTATCGTGGGTGATATTGCAAAAGGCGCTGTACCTTGAACAGCCTTAACAAACAATCATAATGATATAGCACTTTTTCAGTATCACCGAAACTACGTATTTAATAATAATTATTTAAATTTATTACTATCATTGTCGTTGCAGGCAAGCTGTCTCCAACAGGCCCCATGGAAAGCTTTGGGGATGGTGTTTTTTCAACAGTGGACTTCATGTGGCGGAGAAATATCGAGATAATTAGGTTAATGATCACCTAAATATCGGTCAAAGATTTATTTATCCCAGCAATAGCCCAAACTTAAATATAATAAAATCAGCAAAGATTTTCTGATGCAATTAAATGCAAGTACCAACTATAATTACTAGAAAATACACGAACATTTAAAACCTGTTCATATTCAAATCTAATAGTAAACGCCGCTGTCACAGACCCAGCGAAACGAAACAAACAATAATATTATATTTTATAAAATCAAAGGGCTTCAGCTGGCACGAGCACCAAAAATTCACGGTTCAAATATCAACCTCCATTAGCATTTAAATTTAAAAACCTGTAGTCTGCAAACCGACTGATATAAATGAGATGATTCTAGGAACTTGGATGTCTAACCGAGTTACTACTGCCAGGACTATCCGGGTTCTAGGAATTTTAATATACGGTCTCTTGCTTAAAACTGGCCAGTTTAATATTTTATATTTGGAATTTCAAACTGGCCAGTTGCATGTTTGATATTTCGTATTTGGAATTTAAAAATAAAGTTCTCACACTGGCCGGTTTATAGTTTGTTATTTTGTGTTTAGCGTTCCAAATTCAATTGAATTTTTTTAAATGATGAGAGTAGGTCGCTCGCCTTTTGGTACAGTGATAGTCAGTAGTCAGTACAGTAGCCTTACCATGACCTCTTAATGCGACGCAATTCAGGAACTATTCTGAACCGCTTTGTGTTTTCGTACCATGACATCGTTTTAGCCGATCAATTTAGGTTAGCGCCTAAACTGAATCGCAAATCGTTCGCAAATCACGTTTTCATTCATTCAATTCGTACCATGACTAAACTTCAAGACCTCAGTTGAGTCGCTGATCTGTCAAAACTTGCGATTCAAATAAAGTTCTTTATTTACTACCGAAACTGAATCTTTATTGAATAAAATAGATATTTCAGTGAAATGAATGCATTAGGAAAGTAGGTAACGTTCAATAGTGGTTTTTTAATTATATTTCTAAGTAATGTACATTGAATAAGCATAATTTATATTATTTTAGATGTCACATAATTTATTACTTTTCGAATAGTTGGAGTGTGATAATGAGGATAATACCACAATAATACTTCACATCGTAAAATTAATAAAACAACAACAATTCAATACTATTTTAGCATAATAATCAAAACACCCGCGGTCCGAGAATGTCACAACTCACAATCTCGAATCTCATATATCATAAAGAAACGTTCATAAGTATGACACACCATTCTGCACGTTGACGCGTATATTATACATATTATAATAATCAATTAAAAATTGATATAACCTCACCTAAAATACTATTCTGTGTCAATCTGCAACATTCACATTGAAGGTAATCTTAGCCAAAAGTTAATACATGTAAGCTGTGACGACTACCAACAGTATATTATTAATAATTTTATTATTATTGTTGTAAAATTTACCACAATGAATTGGTGCAAAACAATAATAGTGTTTAAATGGTACCGATATTTCTAGGTTAATTAAAAGGACGATGTTACCAAAATTACAACAAAAAGCTTTAGAGATATACAAAATAAATAAATAAATCATTTAATAAATAATTATAAGGGTTTTATTTACAATTTATAAATCTATTATCAAAAAGTTGCATTTATTTTATTATTTTGCTATTTCTCTATAAATCACTATAATGTGATTTATAGAGACTTAGCAAAATAATAAAATCGATGAAAATTAGAAATTACCCTGTGGAGCCACGCGCGGCGCTCGTAACAAGGCTGAATACAATTTCTGCCTTTGCCTGCCCCACGTACCATGTTTAAGAAGGAAAGAACTGTCATGTAATTATGGCGAATGATTGAATGAATGAGACTGGGCTAAAAAAAATGTAGGCGAGTTGGTCGTCTGTTTACTCCTTAGTCTGTGATTCAGTATTAACATGGTCATGGTACGAAATAAAATATAACCTAAAATGAATTGCATCGCAAATGAATCGCTAATACAACGGTCATGGTAGGACTGCTGATAGTTAAATACAAAATATGGAGTATCCTTTAGTGTTACGAATCGGCACTTTAGTCAATCCTGACATAATTATAGATATTTCTTCACTTTCATCAATTTCATGCATTTTTATTGGTGCTTCGATTTTTTAAACACGTAACAGTAGGCCGACCAGCGGTCGTAATATTATTTGCCAAACTTTCTACAACATATTCATAAGCACGCTATGCTGAAAATTTATAAGTATTGGCAAACAGCCGATGGAACAGCTGGAACAAAAAATAACAGGCTGTTATTTGCGCTAAAATATTTATTTTAATCTAATTTTCTCTGACATGTCAGTCGTCGATGTAAAAAAACATTGGAATTATTCATATTCATAACCCGGGATAAAAACTCGGTATAATATTAATATTTGTGAATAAACGGCCCAACTTACGCGGCAGGGAATGCATAATTCATATAAATGTATGTCCTATCGATATGCATGCAAATTTCTGTATTAGCATAAAAAGATCGCTCGCGCCGATACAACCGCGTTACGTATTTAGGCGAAGGAATTTAAATATTTTGTGTTGACCGCCTGTGGCGCTGGGCTTATGAGACGACAGACCATGGGTTCGATGACTGATTGTGGTCAACAAAAATTGTGGGATTGGAAAATCTCGCAAATGACACATCGACGTAAGACAGGCATTTTAATAAGCACGTTGCCAGCTGAAAATTCAACTTAAAATTTTAGCTATTTCATAATAATTCATCAGGATTTGAACCCGTTACAGCGCAATATTAAACAACCTTTTTTCCAATATACCAGGAAACCAATTAACCCTTGTCGGACTGCCACCCAATATTGTCACGCAAGATTTATTGCTCAAGGCTCATCCAATATCATTTCTCGAACAATGTAATAACGCATATTTACATAGTTCGACCTTCATAAATCTGCCTTAGATCAGACCACACCAAAATTACTAGATAGAATTCTTATCACGATTGTATAAGAATGAATATCTTGCGTATGCTGTAAGTGTCTGGATGATGTATCACCTTATTTTCATTTCTAGATGTCACATAAAAATAAGTGTATCTGGTGAATGATTTTTGTGTTTCAGACATTGAAAAGAAATGAGATGTCACTATAAAATAAATCTAAAAAATAGCTGTCTCGATGATTGCCAATGAACTCACTGCTACTATCTTTTTTATTTAGGTATAAAAATATATCTATTTGACACAATCATATATGAGTTCCACTAAATTGGAATTCCTGCTCGAAATGACTAAAGATACGCCTCTTATCACATCTTGGGACGGAAATTAACACAGCAAATCGTGGACGGAAGTAGTGACTGCTCTATCTGCCCATTATACGGGCGCAACTTTCAGCACAAAAAAGTTGACTACAATAAGAATCTACCATTTACCAATGTAAAAATCTGATAAATATCAAGGCTGTTAGACTCATCAAGGCTACAACGAAAATGCTGTTGAGAGGGGTTAGGCCATATAACCACCACTTACCAATATAAAAATCTGATTTACATTAAATTAAGATGAAATATAAATGTTCAAAATCCTACGTGATCAGCAATAAAGTGTGCCAATTACTACAACAAGAATATCGCTTGTCAAAAGTCTAATATTTCTGGCGACATTCGCGCCGAGCTTTCGTGACATAACTCGGGGAATGGTAACTGTGAAATGTTACGTTTACTACGGGAACTCGATTTTCGAGTAGCGGTCTGGAAACTGTCAGAAGTGAAATCTAATTTGCTTATTTAGCAATCCTGTGATATGTTTCAATGGAAGGGAAGTGGATTAAAACCAATAATGGTATTGATAAATGCAATGAGGTAAATGTCGGGGCTATAGACGATTATTAGTATTTGTTTCTGGTCTGGGTGTTTGTGAGACCGAAAAGTCTCTCGTAGTTTCTGATACCCACGACACAAGACTTAATTGATCTTAAACAGGGGTCAGGAGTATGTATGTGACTGTTGGGTGTATTTATTAATTTATTTCCCAACTCATTGTTGTTTTCTGATACACTTTTATCTTTATACTAATAATAATACAAATACGTAAATATGAAACTAGGTTCGCTTGTTACAAGGACAGAGAATCGGATAATTTTGTAAAGATATAATTTATCTTTTGTATTTTTTTTTAATATTATTTCATTGTATTTGTTTTTCTTTATGGTACAATAAAGGATAGATGAATGAATAAATACATAAATATCTATAGTCTCAGAATAACATAGAACTTCAAATATGTCGGAGAGTTTTATGATTTCCCTAAAATACATAGTTCTGGAGCGTATCATATCTTGGCGCAGCATTTAGCTCTTAAATCCATCTCATGATTGTCTGTAAGACATTGCTTTATGCGATAAGACCGCCATTTCTATTCATTTTTTTTCTGTTTCTGTATGTTATTTTACTGTGTACAATAAAGATTTTAATAAATAAATAAGCTGGGCGAGCTTTGCCTTGCATTTGTAGAGCCCCCCTTTCGGGTATACAGGCTAAAGCTCAGAGTAAGGTGAAAATGCTTGTATTTTTACGGACGTGACTTCTGGTTATGAGATATAAAAAGTGAATGGAATCGAACGTGCGCAGAACGTATTGCCTTCTTTTGTAAAAAATACATAAGCATCGGTGGTTCAGTGGTAGAATGCTCGCCTGCCACGCGGGCGGCCCGGGTTCGATTCCCGGCCGATGCATATTTTTTTATATTTTTTTTACTGCGTTGATTGCCGATACGAGCATGTCATTCGCCTGATGGTAAGCGATACGACCGCTCGTGGACAGTAGCAAAACCAACTTCACGATGAATTATAAATATAATACTAGGTTCGTTTGTTACAAGGACATAGAATCGGATCGACGGAATTTTTGTAAAGATATAATAATATTTTTGTACTTTTTTTTAAATATTATATCATTGTAATTCTTTGTGGTGCAATTAAGGATAAATAAATAAATAAAAATATCTATAGTCTCAGAGTAAAATAGAACTTCAAATATGTCGGAGCGTTAATTATGATTTCCCTAAAATACATAGTTCTGGAGCATAATTTCAAATATATACTTACGAGTACAAACCTACATACCAATATTTTGCGTTACCCTACAAATATATCATATCAGTGATACGAATAACTAAATTATTGTTCCATAATTTCGTCACTTTTCTTGAAATCTCTATAATTCTGATGTTACGTAAATATCTTGAATTATTAATTTAAACTCGCTAGTAAAAACTAGCAATTATTAAGAGCGAGAACAAGACGAGTTCCAATAGTAACTGCAGTTGAAATCTCGGCAGGATTTATCAACCGAGCTTGGTAGCGTTGCCAAGCTTAACTTACGTGCCTGTTATATTACGAACGTACGAATAGCTTCATATAAACCCAAACTTATTTAATCACCTAAAGTTATGTTACACAATGAGCTAACTTGTATTTATAATGTAGAAGAGACAACGGGACGTGAAGTGCTTGTACAAACATTTTAGACAACTTATTACTAGTCAATGTTGTTTTGGTACAAAAGTTTTGACATACATAAACTTCACGCCTTTTTCACGGAAAGGGTGGGCAGAGGTGCAACGTGAACACCCAGGTTTCGCCTTATGTGTTCCGTCCCACGATGTGATAGGGGGCGAGCCTATCGCCTACAATGTCCTGCAAACCGAAACGAGAAATAGACATTGCAGTGGTACCTATCCAAGTGGCCTTTCACATAATTAGAGACCTATTACCAGTAAGATGGCTCAGAAAATGCATTACAAACAGTTTAGAGAACATAGAATTGAAAGTAAGAATTGCTTCTACTCAATATCACTCCCCATACAAAATGCCTCGTAAAAATGGTACTCAGTCTGTACTGTAAATTTTTCTACTGCTACAAAGTATTCATAGTATGGCAAAATATGCAGAGTTTCAAAAACACGATGTAGTAATGTTTTCCGCCAAATCAAGCATAAATATTAAAGCTTGCTCTTTGATTCCATTAAAGTCTCTACTGAGAATGGAAGGAAAGGCTAATGAAGAATGTTAACTAATTTTGATTATTAGCACTCCATATTCTCCGGCAAAAATAAAAAATACTAGTGAAAGAATTACTTCGATATGTCAATTAGTTTCCGATTTAGAAGTAAAACAAGTTGTAACCGTACGACCCGGGCTGCCGGTAACGATGTGACGTCATACCACAACACGCTCACTGGCTCACTCAGTCCGCTCGTGGTCGCGCGCCCGTGCCGTTGAATTTATACCCACAGAGTACTATAATATTACGTTTATACCTAAAGACTTTTAACAATGTCCAATCCAAATACTAGGAAATCATGTGTTGTGCCTAAATGCACAAACACAAATACCAATTCGCCAGAAAAGTTGTTTTTTATAGTTCCAAAGGACGTTAAAATGCGAAAAAATGGATAAAGGCTATGAAGAGGTTAGATTCATTTGGAGATAAAAGTACAGTTTATTGTTGCTGTCTCTTGCCGATTTGAAATAAGTTTCAAATAAAAATAAATGGCCTTACGTATTTTATTAGTAGAAAAAAACAAATAACTAAAAAAGGTTTAGTACATCTGTTCAAACATCTATATTTGCAATAAAAATGAGATTAAAATGGCCTTACGTATTTTGTAAGTAAAAAAATACAAATAAAAAAGGTTTAGTACATCTGTAGCGTTCAACCCACTACATCTACATAAGTACCGTACCTATCCTACTTCCTACTAATATTATAAATGCGAAAGTTTGTGAGAGTGTGTGTTTGTTATCTTTCACAAAAACAGCTACTGAAAGGATCTGGACGAAGTCTGGAATAACACATAGGCTACTTTTAATACTGGGAAAATGTACAGCTTCTGAGGGAAACTGGGGCGAAGCTGCTGGCCGAAGCTAGTTTGCAATAAATCAATATAGGTATGTATGTATTCATTTAAATTTACTAAGAAGAGCGTTACAATATAGGTAGATATTATACATACGTGCCTACCAATAGCTACAAAACTATAATACATACATATTTGTTGTCTTTAACTTACAAATTTAGTGGTAGGTAGGTAGTTCTACTATTTGAGTTGCATTCTTCCATTACGACATTAGTTGAGTATTTTGTTTTGATAAAACAATTTAGAACAGATAAACTATTAAGCATAAGTAGTAGCACGGAAATTTCACTTACCGTTGCATTTTTATTCCTCGCATTTCGGCGGCAACGAAATCACTATTTGTTGATAAGTAATCTATATCTCTATATCAGCCCATATACGTCCCACTGCAGGGCACGGGCCTACTCTACAATCGAGGGAATCGATTGAGAGTGGTTAGGCCATATAGTCCACCACGCTGGCCTAGTGCGTGTTGGCGGACTTACATACCGTAGAAATTCTTTAAAATCGCTACGGTATGCAGGTTTCCTCACGATGTTTTCCTTCACCGTTAAAGTGCGTGGTGATTGACTATCCATACACACATAACTCCGAAAAGTCAGAGGTGTGCCCTGGGATTTGAACCCGCGACCACCGTGAACATGTAGGCAGCCGCGTCTGGTCCGTTACCAACAGGCCATTTGATAAGTAATGCGCAACCATTAATCCATCTATTTTAGGTAGATTATCCGGTTGCCCTTTTTCGAATCCTTCATCCATTTTATTAATCGAATAATATTTACTATTATTAAACTATAAACGTAATACGCGAACGAAAACCAACAACAAAACACTGCGCAAGCTATTACAACTAATATAATCGCTGGCGATTTGATACGAAGCGAGTCGTGGTCCGTGCGGCGCGTTGCGAAATGACGTCACAGGCGATCACGTGACTGTAGCGGGACTCGATATTTTTCAAAACTTTGAATACCTATAAAATCAAAACTACTAGGTATTTTTGACTACAACAAAAACTAGTGTGTTTGTATACATAAAGGCTTTACTGAGACAACATTTCAAGCGATTTGGCATACCTAGTAACATTGTCCATTGAATTAATATCTAGTCCAATTACCCAATTACCCAATTACCTAATTTGGCTTCAAGACTTCCGAATGCATAATGCGATTATCTAGAATCTGGACGACGTTCTGGAAATCTTATTACCTATTATAACTTCATTTACCTTACAATACATTTTCTTGATTTGAACCAAAGAATCTTTATATCTACGTGGTTTATTTTATTGCGATGAATGTGGAGACGAGCATGCCTTTCACCTACATAAAGCGGTAAGCGATACATCTCATAACAATTGTAACTTCTCTTCTACTGGAATTTATGCCCGGAGTAAAGATAAGCTCGCCGCCTATCATATCTTGGGGCAGCATTATGCTGGGCAAGCTCTGCCTTGCACTTGTAGAGCCACTGCCTACCTTCCGGGTATACTAACAAAAGCTTAAAGTAAGGTAAATATGCTTGTATTTTTACGGACGTGACTTCTGGTTATGAGATATAAAAAGTGATTGGAATCGGACGTGCGCAGAACCTAGTACCTTCTTTAGTTACATTTACACAAGCATCGGTGGTTCAGTGGTAGAATGCTCGCCTGCCACGCGGGCGGCCCGGGTTCGATTCCCGGCCGATGCATGTTTTTTATATTTTTTTTATTGCTTTGAATGGCGATACGAGCATGCCATTGGCTTGATGGTAAAAGATACGAAAGCTCGTGGACAGTAGCAAAATCTTTCACCATGAATTACAAAACATTGCTTGGCATTCCACTGCGCTCGCCATCCTGAGACATGAGATGTTCTCAATATGTCCAGTAGTTACTCTGACTATGTATTGTAACAATATTATTTATTAGGCATCCGCGCAATAATCCATCAATATACTAAAAAGCAACTATTCAATACACAAAATCCAAAATATTATTAAATATTTTCCTTCCAAAAATTCTTCCTTACCTAACAATGATATTGCCCAGTAAAATAGATATTTTTCCTACTATAAAAATAGATATTTCTTTCCTACTAAATAATACTTTATTTTGTACAAAATAAAGTATTATTTCACAAAAAAAAAGAAACTGAATTAGGCCAGACACCGTGCCAAATATTCGTAATAGAATTAGCAGCGACACAAACGAGTCACATTAATTTTATCAACTTTCTACTTGCGTGTGTGTATTTCTTTTTTTGTTTCTATTTTAATTATACGAGTATAATTTAATTTTAAGTATTACCAAGACTTTAAGCAAATACATAAAGTGAATGTTGGGTAGCGTGTTTACATTATATCTTTCACCAATTTAATTTTTTTAACACAGTCAATAATACCTGGTAGGTTGTAAATTCGATGCCAGTCATTTTACGTTAAGTAGAGACGATAAGAGGAATTGTGAAGGGTGAGATCAAAAGCCAAGAAATATACCAGAAAAGTTGTTATTTCACAATTTGAGGTCCATTTGTGTTATAGCTAAACTTGGCTAAAATAGCACAGTTTTATGATCAAACATCTGAATAACCTAGTCTATGAATTACATACATACATTAATACACAAACATACATAAACATACACAAACATACATAAACATACATAAACATACATTAACATACATAAACATACATAAACTCACGCCTTTTACCCGGTAGGGGTTGACAGAGATTCCCCTGTTAGCAACCAGGACACCCACGTTTCGCCCTGTATTTTGCGTCCCATGATGTGACAGAGGGCGAGACTATAGCCATATCGGGCACAAATTTCTGACTTCGGGCTGATAATTTATAGAAAAATCCAATATCACTTTGCCCGACCAGGGATTCGAACCCGGGACCTCAGCTTTGCAATCATAGTTCATACCGTAGTACAATTGCGCCACCGTTGCAGTCTATAATTTAATAGGTAGTAAGCCGGAAAAAGCCTGATCTTGTCTGCATTAAAGACTAAATTCAAGTTTGAAGACTCGAGCACATAGTTTGGATAGTTATATAAATGCATTTGAATACAATTTGCTACAGTTGGCCGCGTAAGAAGAGTCGTTCGTGCCTGTGTGCAGACGTCGACGCAGCACGTGACAATTTTACAAAATGACGAGTAAACTGAAAATTTTTCGCCACACTACGTGTTGTTAGGGATAAAAACTTCTAAATTATGCTTATATTACAAGTAATGTAAGCATGTAATGTATTGGTATTACGGCAGAAAGACATTAGTCTAATGTCTAATAAGATTCATTTTAGCTCGTTAAACAAATTATTTTTAGTCTAGTGTTCTGACCTAGTGATTCCGGTGGCTTAATTTTGAAAAAAATCCTTAAAATCAACGAATTCTGATTCTGAATCGAATTCACTACTTGTGAATTTAGATGCTTTAGAACTTATTCATTATGGAAGATTAAACATATACCGTTTGAAATACGAAGGTTCCACCTGTTAGACAAAAGATAACCATAATACTATATTATACTTATATGATTCCTTATTATACACTGCCCTTTGTTTCTCCTTCTCATAATCCATCCAATGGTTGTCTGGTAGAGATTGCCTTAGTGCGATAAGACCGCCATTTGTACTTCTTATTTTGTTGTCTCTATATACCTATTGTTATATTTATTTTGTACAATAAAGAATAAATAAATAAATACTAAACGTCGATTAATTAGAAACATCGCCAATAGAACTATGAACTCTATTATATTTTAAATTATTAACTAAAACAACTCAACATTAATCTACATGTAATCCTTGATAACCAAGTATTCTAAAACAAAAGCCCAAGGTACAACTTTGAAGAATAAACTTCGGCTACAACTCATTGGAAGTATTTAATTAAATCACTATTCAGAACTCAGAGCAAGGCATTAACATCAAGCGAGATCTTAGTTCCAGCTTACACAACATGAGCCTCATTATTACGAAACCAAGTACATCAACCTAGAAAACAATATGCTGTACCCAACTATTCACAATACCTAACTCCTGCATAGTAGTTTAGTGTTATTATACCGGGTATATCAAGACTGCGACCGAAAACGAAGCCAGGTGGTAGTATTAGTGACTTCAGACACAATGCAATAGAAAATTTCGCAAAAAAAAAGGTCAATTTTTTTTTCATTTTTTACTTATCGTCGTATTTGGGTGATAAACACATAGTTTTTCTAAAATAATGATGTACACCTTTTTATTTTCAAATTCATTATGGTACGCAAGAGGGTAATTAAGCTTTTTCGCAAAAACTAGATATTTAGCATTAAAAAAAGTTGATTTAAAAAAAAAAAGTTTAAATTGCATTGTGTTTGTAACCGCTAAAACTACCACCCAGCTTCGTTTTCGGTCGCGGTCTTGATATACCCTGTATAGTAGTGTTTAATCTGCAAGCTTCAACTAATGACGTCAGTAAATTTATGCCCTCATTTTAGTTTTCAAGTTTGTTTTGCTAGAGCTCCCAACTAGGACTAACTTCCAACTACCTTACTTTGTCATAGATAATGAACTACCGCGTTTAAACTAATTATGTTGACGAGGGAAGTGAGTTCTGAATTTCAAATATATACCGCCCGTATATCAAGACTGCGACCGAGAACGTAGCCAGGTGGTAGTTTCAGTGGTTACAGGCACATTGCAACTAAAAGTTTCGCAAAACAAGCGACAGATTTTTTTTGCTGTTTTTTAAGCATCATGTTTGGGTGGTAAATGCCTAGTTTTTGGGAAAATAGTAATTTAAGTCCATTTTTATGTTAAGATGTACATTTTTATGTTGTGAAAACTATGTATTTACCAACCAAATACGACGATAATTTTACAAAAAAAAAAGTTGTCGATTTTTTTTGCGAAATTTTTAATACTACCACCTGGCTTCGTTTTCGGTCGCAGTCTTGAGATACCCTGTATATACATTATACATACTTCATGAATATCTCCGAATGGATACATAGAGTTACGTCATGATATTGTTAATAAATTGGAAGCTGAGTAGAAAATTTAAAATTCGTCGGCCGTGTACGATCCTTTTTTTCATCCAGTAAAATAGTACTGAACCCGAGGCATAGAAAAATAACTTAGTTCTTACATTCAGGTTTTCTACCTACAATCTTAATTGATAACCAAAACCTATATTATTGCAAGCGAAAATGCCAGCATACAGAAAAATAAACAGACATAATAAACATTATTATTTCACAATGATGTTGGCAAATAGTAAAAAGTACAAAATAGGCAATGTTGTAACAACATCAGCAATTCGTTTGGAATTGTTTATGAACCGGGTCGGGCAAATGAACCGAGCTCGCTGTAAAACGTTTATTTTGTTTGAATATTGATGCTAAAATTACCAGTGGACAGTCATTAACAAAACGTATGAAGAGTATTATATTTTATTATTATATTGACAACTAACTTCTGCCCGCAAACTTCGTCTGCGTGATTACCTTTATTTGGAATTTCCCATCCCGTCCGTTATTTATTTATTCATAAAAAATAACAATTATATCGGAATCCCTTCCTCATTCCACGGGAACATTACATTTTTTTCGGATTTAAAGTAAGCTAAGTGTTAATCCAGGGTATCAGCTACCATACCAAATTTCAGCGAAATCCGTTAAGCTCTTTCTGAGTTCGCACCGACCGATAAAAATTCTAAAAATCATTATTTAGGGTTCTATTACGTTAATACATACCAACCATATTAGCGTTCTCATTTATCTTCCATCTACACACAACGATCGGTTACAAATTTATTATATGTATAAATAAAACGACGTTGTTATAAAGGCCACGCTTATGTATTTTATATTCCCATAGCCAAATCTATGTGCTCTACTTTTAAATTTTCTTTATCTCTACTAAAACATTACGGCATAGTGTCTGGTTCTCTAACATCGATCATATCATAAGCCTTTTGTAGTCAATAGTACGCCACGTACCAAATATAACAACTAATTAATCAACGACAACTAATTCAAGTCCATTATTAACCCCAAGACAGTGACTAACACCCATATTCTAAGACGTTTTCTTGACTCCACTTGACGTTACTAGAGGAAATCCGTATTCTTAGTAGAAAAAAATCTCCTCCACTCAACGTCACTCAAAAATTTTCCTGTCTCGAGGAAAGCAATCAACTGTCAAACTCAAGGTACGTCGCGACCTACCTTAAGGAAGAAATAAAAGAAATAATCCTACTTTAAAATTGTAATTAAAAGAGAGAAATAAAGTTTACCTTTTAAAATTCTTAAATACCTAAATATGCCAATTTTTTGAGGTGGGTGCCTCTACACGATTTACACGTTTTCCTAATGAATGATACAAACATTACTCTTTATTTCATTTAATAAAAGATTTGTGGTTTGGAAACAGTGTTTATTATTATAAACAAGTTATTAAAGATTTCCAACAGTTCCTGTAATACTTGTACGATACTCCGTACGAATATCCCGAACGACGATTCATCCATAAGAATATCCTTCGAAATTTCCGGGTTGGATGGTATGACCCTCCTCCTGTCTGCATGCGTTTTTTTCTCCGACTCACTAAATATTTGTCTTCCAGTCACAATCCCGAAGATTTTGAGTTCAATAATTATATATTATTCTATGTAAACACTCTGACATGACATTTGACTGTCACTTTTCAAGTGATCATAGACTATTTTCAAAGGTTTTTTGTTAAATCTCTACTTTATCTATACATCAATGACGTAATTAATGACGTTTTTCCTTGACTCAACCTCACTCGAGGAACCTTTAGTAAAGGTATATTTTTAACTAAGCATACCATTTTCGAGGGACCCTCCAATTCATTTGTAAAGTCACCTCGACTAAAATAAGGTTGAGGAAGATTGGAGGACACGTCTTAGAATACGGGTGTAAAACTTATCGAGTATTAAAAAAGAGCGTGGTAGACTTTATGGCCTAACCCGTCTCGATTGCACTCTCGATTGTAGACGAGACTCGTGCCCTGCAGTGGGACGTTTATGTGCTGATACAGTTCAGTACAGTATAAAAAAAAGAATTTACTAGTACTTCTGTCTTCTGCCCACCACTTCTCGGTTGTACCTTGTTGTTTAAGTTACTTTGCCTATTTCTGAGAAGAAATGTTATGGTTCTAATTCTTCTTAATATATCTGACTTAAAAGGGGTCATACTCCAATCAAAACCTTACCAAAACATTGTGAAAAAAGCCATACTTAATACAAAAGCGCAGCATTACTATCCGCTTTCCGAAAATGAAAGGACAGGCCATTTTCGGTCTCACTAAAAGGATGGTTTACTTTTTCTCACGAAAAAGGCACTTTTCGGTTAACAATAATTCACAGTTCCCGAAGGAAAACCACTAAAATTCACAACGCGCGCCGAGAGGTAATAAAATAAACCTAGCAATTCGTTTTATTATGTATTACTTTAACTCTTTCTCAATTTTAACAACAATGTACTTGAATGAAATATATACTAAGTATACATATTTTAAGAGCGAAAGTCCTGAGGTCTTTAATGAAAGATGCAAAATATCAGGCGAAAATATGTGATCGAGCAATAAAAAGGCATCGGTAAAAGAATAGCCGATAAAATAAATAGTTTTATTAGCGGTGTATCGATCAGAATCTTTCTATAACATCGTAAAGTCATGATCAGAACATTAATTATCTTTATTAAAAATTCCCCAGATAGGTTTTACGTGAACAAATAGGACAAGGCTTTTAAGGATGACAACTTTAGCTACGAACAGAGCTAACAAACAAAGCGAAAAAAAACGAAACGAAATAAAACTTACAAACATTGTATCGACAACAATATGTTACCTGCCTCGGTGGCGTAATTGTACTACAGTACGACTACAATGCTGAGGTCTCGGGTTCGAATCCCGGGTCGGGCAAATTGATATTGGATTTTTCTATTCATTATCAGCCCGGAGTCAGGAATTTGTGCCCGCTATGGCGATAGGCTCGCCTCCTATCACATCACAGGACGGAACATACAAGTCGAAATGTGGGTGTCCTAGTAGCACCTCTGCCTACCCCTTCAGGGGAAAAGGCGTGAGTTTATGTATGTATGTACAATATGCTACCTCAATCTCTATCTATCTACCTATTCAGGCACAGGAAGTCCACTGTTGAACATAGGCCTCCCCCAAGAATCTTCACATCGATCAGTTGGAAGCAGCCTGCGTCCAGCGCCTTCCTGCAACCTTAACCACGTCGTCCGTCCACCTTGCAGGCAGCATCATCACCATTCTTATTACCTCAATGCTAACAAGAAGGATCAACCTATACAGGGTATATCAAGACCGCGGCCGAAAACGAAGCCAGGTGGTAGTATTAGTGACTTCAGACACAATGCAAGTAAAAATTTCGCAAAAACAAATCGACAACTTTTTTTTTGTAATTTTTTACTTATCGTCGAATTTGGGTGATATTTACATAGTTTTCCTAAAATAAACATGTAAACCTCTTTATTATTAAACACGCAATGGTACGTAAGGGTTTAAATTAGTATTTTCGCAAAAACATATTTACCACCCAAACACGACGATTTTTAAAAAAATCTAAAAAAAATATCTGTCACTGTTTTGGCGAAATTTTTATTTGCATCGTGTTTCTAACCACTAAAAGTACCACCTGGCTTCGTTTTCGGTCGCAGTCTTGAGATACCCGGTATGTAATGGAATTAGTCTATCCCTGACAAAATTACTGACGCACCGTACTGCTGAACTCGGTGTGCCATGCCTTGCGTCTTGCCCCGCACCCACGCGCGGGGGCGTGTGTCTCTCTGCAAGTAGGCGCGTGATCTGCAACACTGTGCGTGAATGCGTCTTCAGTGTGTTATACTACGCGTTTTTCAATACAAAAAGAGATACTTACAAGCAACGCTGCGTGATGCGGGGCAGTGAGCAAACCGCCCTCATGTAGGTCTAATGAAATACAAATTCACGCCTATATGCCTGCGTATATAGAACGGGTAGACAGAAATACCACTAGTGACGAGCTCATTTCCGTACACAGATATGACACGAGCGAGTCTATCGCCATGCCCCGTACTAGTTTCAGCCTCGAGTAACGCATATATGTGATTTTCATATTGAAATACACATTTTAAATTTCCATTGGAATTGAGAAACAAAACTGTGATTTAAACATAGTATAAGAATACCAATTATATCTATGCAACTTTTAGTTAGTGAAACATGGGTTTGCTTAATTGTTTCTAAGGTTTACGCGAATGTTTACACATTAAAAAAAAACATAGTTTTAGTGACCACGAAAACTGAAAGTGATCGAAACGAAAAGTGATTTTTTTTAACCAAACCCGCTATAAATACGACGATAAGTAAAAAAATACAAAAAAAATCGGCAACTTTTTTTGTTTTTTTTTACTTATCGTCGTATTTATAGCGGTTTTGGTTAAAAAAAAATCACTTTTCATTTCGATCACTTTCAGTTTGTAGTTGTTACCTAGGTGGTAGTCCACCTGGCTTCGTTTTCGATCGCGGTCTTGAAATATTATTATGTAAATATTATTACATACATACTAATTTTAACAAAAGTACTTTTGTCGTCGACTGCACCATCGAGCCAAATCGAAGCCGAATGCGATTCGCTTACACAGCGTTCTGCCAATGTTTTTTTTTTGCCGTGTAAAAATTAGTTTACATTTACGGATATTTGCATTGATGAAAACATTTAAACACGTTTACCTTTGCATCGTTATATTTATATTGCAAATATTTTAAATGTGGAACGTTTTGTAATGAATATTGTGTTGATTGAGAAAAATACTTATCTCAGTCCGATTTGTATTTCGGTATAACTTAACTATTGAAGATATTTCGAACCGGTTTTCGACTTGTAATATACTATATTGTATTACATTTTTATTTTATGATTGAATTATTAATTGTATTGTGTGCCTTTTTTATTTTGTTATTTTTCTATAAAATAATAAATGTTACATTAAACTTTTCTCCATGCATTTAATCTACGAGTACATATTTTACTTCTAGCATATTTCAACAATATCTAACTCCTTTGATAACTTAAAATTATATCCACTACTGAAATCCGAATATCCTAGAGCTATATCGCCTGTGCTGAAACCACAAATCGCGAACATACCTCAAATAATAGCTTGTTAGTGAATCCGGAATGTGTCCGCCGCAGAGATGTCCTGTGCACATGCACCTATAACATGCCTTCCATACTATTGCAAATGGCGGTTGCATATACAGTAACATACAAACATAAATAAACTCACGCCTTTATCCCAGACGGGGTAGGCAGAGGCGCCACCAGTACACCCACATTTCGCCTTGTATTTTCCGTCCCATGATGTGATAGGCGCGCCTATCCATATCGGGCACAAATTCCTGACTCCGGGCTGATAATGAATAGAAGGACTCAATATCACTTTGCCCGACCCGGGATTCGAACCCGAGACCTCAGCTTTATAGTCGTACCGTAGTACAACTACGCCACCGAGGCATTAAATACAATTTTCCTTTAATCCCAGTACTATATTCCAGTTTCCTTTAATCAAGTTACTGGTGGTAGGTCTCTCATATGTAAGAGACCGCCCGGGTAGATACCACCGCAATGTCTTTTCCTCCCGCCAAACAGCAGTGTAAATGCACTGTTGTGTTCCGGTTTGAAGGACATTGTAGCCAGAGTAACTACTGTACGTAATTAGGCTTGAAATCTTATGTATCATGATGGCGAGCGTAGTAAAATGAAAAGCATTGCTTTGAAATTCATGATGTTTGGTTTTGCTACTGTTCATGAGCGGTGGTATCGCTTACCAACAGGCGAATTGCATGCTCGTATCGCCATTCAAAGCAATAAAAAATATATAAATAAACATGCATCGGCCGGGAATCGAACCCGGGCCGCCCGCGTGGCAGGCGAGCATTCTACCACTGAACCACCGATGCTTGTAAAAATATTACTAAAGAAGGCACTACGTTCTACGCACGTTCGATTCCATTCACTTTTTATATCTCATAACCAGAAGTCACGTCCGTAAAAATACAAACATCTTTACCTTACTTTAAGTTTCTGCCGGTATACCCGGAAGGTAGGCAGTGGCTCTACAAATGCAAGGCAAGGATCGCCCAGCTTAATGCTGCCTCAAAATATGATAGGCAGCGAGCTTATCATTACGCCAGGCATAAATTCCAGTAGAAGAGATGTTACAATCGTTATGAGATGTATCGCTAACCATCAGGCGAAAGGCATGCTCGTCTCGCCATTCAACACAATGAAAAAAGTCATCGCTATTCATACTTCAAATCAAACTAGTCAGCATAGTTCCAGCATAAGCACACTTCCCATAGACATTATCGGTCGTGTTTACGACGGATATATTTGTATTTCCAAATATGGGTAACAATTATGGGCACAAACATCACTTGCCCGCATTTCACGGTTCCTTTGAACTCTAATTAATGTGAACAATAAATACAAACAATTTGCTAATTAACGAAACGTTGCATCACAGCAAAATTAGACGCGTTAAAAGATTCTGTATCTGTATCAACCCATATACGTCTTACTGCAGGGCACGGGCCTCCTTTACAATTGAAAGTACGATTGAGAGGGGTTAGGCCATATAGTCCACCACGCAGGCCTAGTGCGGGTTGGCGGACTTTACATACCGTAAAAATTCTTTAAAATCGCCACTAAAAATTACAAGATTAACGATCTATAAAAAGCAAATACCTGTCTCACTAGAGGTCTGACCTGGCTTTGCCTGGGTGCAAATCCCTAAGCCCACTTTATTTTCATTATCACTAAGTTTTAAATAACCTAACAACTGATTTTCATATTTAATTATCAAAAATAGCTGCGTGACGTTAGTCACCTTAGGCTTGAACGTTAGTGTTCTAAGAAAGCCGATCATTTCCCAAAAGAAGTACTTAGCTCTTTTTAAAGCAAAAATATATTACAACCAAATAACATTTTAATTTGAAATCAATTTATAAGTTTACGCATTGCAAAAGGTAATATTTTAAATATATTTATTACTTAATTATTATTTTTAATTATTAATGAACTTTGTATTGGACGATAATAAACCTCATTCATCGAACCAAAAGAAAACCGGTCATAAATCCTCGACCTGTTAAATCGACAAGTAAGGCAATCGATTAATTTCGGTAATCCTTATACTTCGGTGCAATAGCTCAAGTGATGGGATCGCTGAGAGAAATAATTTGTATCCTGATAGCGCCATTACTCTGCCCTGTTATAGGGCTATTTATATTATAGAACCGTTTTTATTTTACCTTAATAGTGTTAGGATTTAAATTAGCAAAATATCCTTTTAAGCTTCTCAGACAGGTACTATTACATCAGGTTCACTTTTACATCAATAACATGTATTACAAAGCAATGCTTGGTATTCCACAGCGCTCGCCATCCTGAGTCATAAGATGTTAGGCCTCATTATGTCCAGTAGTTACTCTGCCAACAATGTCCTTCAAACCGGAACACAACAGTACATTTACACTGCTGTTTGGAGAGAGAAATAGATATCGCGGTGGTACCTACCCAGACGGCCTCTTACATAATATGTATGAGAGACCAGTGAATCAGTTGTGATCCTGATTTATTATAGTATAATCAGTTGGTTTTGTAACATAGGAAAGAAGGTAATTGCAATGACAATAAATTCATTCATTTTCATTTTAGAAGCAAGCAGCGCTGCTCGTTTTCCCCCGATTTTAATTGAAATAATTAACATTAAGACGGCTATACAAAACCTCAATGGCATTTTAAATGTGCGTCTTACGTTGATAAATAAGGTGTCGTTTATGAGCTTATAAATGCATACTACAAACAAAGGTTCGAATAAGAATCCTTACACCTGTTTTAATTTAAAGTCCTTCTATGGGCGCCTTTCAAACAATATTGTCATCACTGTATATGTTTATCTATGAATGTGCTATTTTTGCAAGAACAAATATCCACCTTTTTAAATTTAGTAACCGAGCCAGACGCAATGATAAGATGACATATATACCCCACAAAACTGCATTATTTCATAAAAGTGTGTTCCACCTAGTTCCTGAAATATATAATAAACTACCAAAATCTATTAGAGAATTAAATGATCTCAATAATTATAAAGGTACATTGTTTAAATTTCTAATTAATAAATGTTATTATAGTTTGAATGATTTTCTTAGTGATAATTGAAATGTTATAATACTTTTAGTTTGTTTTCTATAGTATTTATATAGTTTTAAAGTTAGATTTTTATTAGATTTAAGTTCCATTATTGTATGCCAATACGGCGGGTCATAGTTATAACACCATCCTATGTACCACAATAAAACATATTTGAATTTGAATCTGAATCACTATAACAATATTATCGGCAGAAACATCGGAAGCAGCTAATTGGTATTGAAATCTACATACAGTCCTTAGAGTCTAATCTGATATAGTTAGTATAAACGTGTATCCACTATGAGATTGATATAGTCTTCATTGACTCAAAGTCTCATAAATATCGATATCAATGTCGGTAAAATATAAGTCAATGCTCATAGATAAATAAGTATAAAAAAGGCGCCTTATACCATAGTCCACCACGATAACCTATTGTAAGTTGATGAACTTCACACCATAGCAATTCTTGTAATATCTCTATGATATGCAGATTTCTTCACCATATTTTACCTACTAGCCAAATAAATGTCTAATTCAATTAAATATTTCAATGGATAAATTACTTTCAGTAATACGTATTGGAAGAATATCTGCACCGTATCCCTGCTATTTTTATCAGCTACATCACACTAACAAAGGAAATCCGGTCCACAGGCGCTCTGTGCTGGAAATTTCAAAGGACAAATACAATTGAAGTGTAAACTCCTTTTAATTTACTGTGTGTCTGGTAAAAGCTATAGCAAGTATAAAATAACATACTTATACTGTAAGTATATGGATTATATAAGTATGTTATTTAGTATGTTTTTGATATCCATATCTTTTCAGTTTTCTGTAGACCTTTTAGATCTTTGATAAAACAAAATATTATTACGTTAAGACGATACGACAGGAAGAAGATTTTTACAATCTAATAAACTAGTTATTTACTATTTACATTTTTAAGGGTTATGTTCTATTAACTCCCAAAATATTAAAGTCAATTATTATGGGACAGCAGTTAAACTACTGCAAGATTTTAACAAATATTAACCCCATTTCGAATTTACGTCCATAATTTTATCAAAGTGTAGCGACAATTATATCAGGCTTTAATTGTCAAGACAGCGTTTACAGTATAGACATTAGACATATACATAAACTCGCGCCTCCTTCCCAGATGGGTAGGCAGAGGTGCTACCAGGACACCCACATATCGCCTTGTATTTTCCGTCCCACTATGTGATGGGCGGCCCGGGTTCGATTCCCGGCCGATGCAATTTTTTTTTATTTACTATACTCTACCTAGCGCATGTCTCCTTTTATTTTATTTTATCATTCTATATCATTGATAATTATTTACCACGTACTATTACGAGAAAGGAAAACATCGTGAGTAAATCTGCATACCATAGCGATTTATAATGTATGAATGTCATTTTGTAGTAGTTATATATCTACATTTCGAAACTACTACGTTAAATGTTAGTTAAAACCATAATGTCATTGGCCAAGTTAGAAATTAAAATTTAAGCCTTTAAGCTGTCTGTCTCAAGAGGGTAGTTTGCTTAAAGTCTCCTGTCCGTGGTTTCGTTTCCACGCTTAAGATCACTCGACAACGGATTATCTAGATATTTATTCAGGATTGAAATTTCCCATCCCCTCCCGTCCTGTCCCGTCATATCAAAATATAAAATACAAGGAGATATGCGTTAGGTAGAGTATGGTTACTAAAAAAAGAATTGCATCGGCCGGGAATCGAACCCGGGCCGCCCGCGTGGCAGGCGAGCATTCTACCACTGAACCACCGATGCTTGTTGATAAGAGGTAAAATAAATTATTGAATGCTGTAGGTGCAATTTCATCGTTAAAATAATCTTACAAAACGTGACTCTACTCTTGTTATTTTTTACGTACATACATACTCAAACTCACGCCTTTATCCCAGAAGGGGTAGACAGAGCCAACACCAGGACAGACACATTTTGCCTATTTTCCATCCCACAATGTGATAGGGGACGAGCCTATCACCATATCAGGCGCAAATTCCTAATAATGAATAGAAAAATCCAATATCACTGCCCAACCCGGGGTTCGAACCCGAGACCTCTGCTTTGTAATCGTACCGTATTAAAACTACAACACTGAGGCAGTATAGACACATTCTTTCAAAATAATAGGTACTCCAATTTCAATATAAAAAGCAAATCCAAACACAAATCTAGTTGAAAAATAAATTGCATTCGAAAACAAATGGAAATCTGCAAAGAGAACGACGGGATCTTTTCCAAAGACGTCTCATTCAAAGGAAACTCATCTGTGTATCTAAACCCGAGCATTTGCTATTGTTAGAGACGGGCGATAAATATTCTCACGTTTACATTTCATTATTGTTTACTACGGCGTATTGTTTAGGAGGGAGCGGAAATAAGTAAATTTTGACCAATTTTTATTATAATTTATAAATCAATTCAAATCTAAATATTCTTTATTCAAGTAGTCTTTTACAAGATCTTTTGAATCGTTAATTTCTGCAACCACCGCTTCGGAACGTGTTGTAGCTGTGAAGAAGAAACGGCGCAAGGAACTCCCTCAGCAATACGAACTATATATACATAAACCCACGCTTATGTCTCATTGGGGTAGTGTGTTGGTATTGGACCATTTCCTAGGGTCCATAAATACCAATTTATATATTTAAAGAAAAGTATTATTTAAAGTTTAACCTTAAATAAGATATATAATAGTTGATATATTTCTAAAATACCGTCTTCGTGGCTGCCTCGGTAGCGCAGTTATACTACGGTACGATAACAACACGTAGGACTTGGGTTCAAATCCCGGGTCGAAAAAATTGGTATTAATTTTTCTATTCATTAGCAGCTTGAAGTCAGTAATTTGTACCCGATATGGCGATAGGTTCGCCCCCTATCACATCATGGGATGGAGCATATCCTGGTAGCATTTCTGGGAAAAAGGCCTCAATTTATGTATGTATGTTAATTTCTCGTAAAGTGTTTTTAAATTACTTTTGGGAAATACAGTTTCATTACTATTAAACTCAAAATAGAACAAATTTGCGTCTGTCAAAACTGTGACGAATTTTCCACAGAAGATAAGGTACAGCATTTTTGTATTTCTACAATACTATCTTCAGAGAATTTTTATTCTTATAAACTCACGAAGCAATCTGCTCTTGCTTCAATTCACTCTTTTGCAACACCAGAATTCAAAAACAACTTTAAATCTTATTTTCAAGTTAAAAAGACATTAGAAGTAGTAATTTATTGCTCCCGGTTCAGGTGATATAAAAATACTAGATATTTTTACACTTTACATTCGAAATAATACTCTAGTGCCTTTGTCTTCATAATTTACGTGTTTAATTTCCATATTTATGATAAAGATTCATGTTGTTTGCAGGAATTGTGAATTTATTTTTCTTTATTTTTCCCTAGACAGAAATGAAATTGAGCTCTTGCAATACGAACGCATGTTTGCGTATTTCACTTATTTCAATATTTTATTTCGTTTATTGAATTAGAATTTACTGGAACGTTAATAATATTATTTTTCAACATTTTTATTATTTTTTTATGGCGATGAATGCGAGACGAGCATGCCATTCGCCTGATGGTACGCGATACGATCGTTCATGGTGAGTCGCAAAACCAAAACAACATGAATTACAAAGCAATGCTAAGCATCTAATGCGCTCGCCAGCCTGTTCCATAAGTAAACGATGAAACAGGATTCGTAGTATCTTTTTAAACAAAAAGCACTGCATCGGCCGGGAATCGAACCCGGGCCGCCCGCGTGGCAGGCGAGCATTCTACCACTGAACCACCGATGCTTGTTTTCACTTGTTATAAAAATGCAACGCGTTCGAGCCGCATTAATTATTTCCCTTCACTTTGATGTCATCGAATAAGAAACGATAAGAGACCTCCTAACAAACACTATTTATACCTAATCAATTATACTAAAAGCGAGCTAAGAAATAAAATATTAAAGTAATAGCCCATATATAACCATTACTGAATACAGCAAATAATGTATTTGCTTAGAAAAAAAACCCATGAAATACTAATAAATAATATTATACTTAATATAATAAAATTAATATAAATATTACAAAGAATATCTTGTAAATAGAAAATAAGTACTATGAGTATTGGCTTGTCATAAGAGCTATTTAATTGCCTACGTGACCAATAAATGAATTTCATTTCATTAAACGAATTTCATTTAATTTCATTTCAGCACTTATACACGATCTAATCAATCACTAATCAATTAAAATTTCAAAAAGACACCAGAATTAAATTCTCTTTTATATCTTTTGCCTTGGTCAGTAAAACGGCTTACCATCAAGCGAATGATATGCTCGTCTCGCCATTCATTGAGATCAAAATTAAAATAAATACACCCAACAGCCACATACATAGTCCTGACCCCACACTAAGATCGAGTCTTGTGTCGTGGGTATCAGAAGCTACGAGAGACTTTTCGGTCTCAGAAACACCCAGACCCGAAACAAAAAAAAAAGGCAAATTTTGCTTTATTCTTTGGCCAGTGATAAAAAAATAAATTAGTAATGAAATTTCAGTAAACAAAAAGTACTGCATCGGCCGGGAATCGAACCCGGGCCGCCCGCGTGGCAGGCGAGCATTCTACCACTGAACCACCGATGCTTGCTCATTTTTGATGTAAAGATGCGGCACGTTCGAGGCACATTCCATTATTTCCCTTCACTTTGATGTCATCATCGAATAAGAAACGTGATTATTACGGACTTTCAAACAAACGTAATCAATATTTACACAATTATACGAATGGTACATATCACTGTTGACCAGTCCACGACGCTGGTTTATTGTGGTAGTTAATGGACCTTACATAGCGTAAAATTCTTGTACAACCATCTGTGAAAAATGATACTGACTGCATTTGACAGCCTCCGTGGCGCAGTTGGTTAGACACCGGCTTTTTGTGAAGCCCACAGGGTTGGGTGTTTGTGAGACCGAAAAGTCTTCGTAGTTTCTGATACCCACGACACAAGACTTAATTGATCTTAATGTGGGGTCAGGATTATGTATGTGACTGTTAGGTGTATTTTTTTATTTATTTGTTGTGTCTCAACCATTTTTACGCTCCCTCATTTCCCTCGATTCAATCCCAAGTGTTATTGGTGGTTAGTTGGTGATCACTTACTATCATTCATCTTAATCGTTTGTCAGAACTACAGAATAAAATCCTACTTTTAAAAGTAAACATAACTCATACGCGAGGTTCCTCAGAAATTTTATTACAAAGTAATTGTTTCTTTCCGGGATGAAACAAGGCGAACCCGCAGTAAGCCGAGATGTTGTTAAAACTTGCCCCGTTGCAGATAGCACTTGTAACTTCAAATGCAAAATTGAAACGAATTGTCAATGTGCTCTAGTTCTTCAGTGTAGCGACGGTGTGGTTTCGATTCACTTATTTTTTTACTTTTTTTCAACGTCACTGCCTTGGTGGCGTTGTTGTATTACAGTACGGTTACAATGCTGAGGTCTCGGGTTCGAGTCCCGGGTCGGGCAAAGTGATATTGGATTTTTCTATTCATTATCAGCCCGGAGTCAGGAATTTGTGCCCGATATGGTGATAGGCTCGCCCCCTATCACATCGTGGGACGGAACATACAAGGCGAAATGTGGGTGTACTGATTGCGCCTCTGCCTACCCCTTCGGGGATAAAGGTGCGAGTTTATGTATGTATGTATGTATCACGTTAAATTGCAATGCAGCTAGACTTCAAAGATTCCTTTACATACATAAAGGCGAAGATAATAGTAACATGTTCAAAATATTAATACTTTACGGCTATAAGGCGACAGGCGTTACGACCACAAGGAGATATTAAAGACGCCACAAGAACGTGACCTGACAAACCAGTTTATTGAACACTCAATAAACACTATTCCCTTTGGAACGACGGGTCACTGTTATTAATAACAACCCAGGCGAAGCTGGACTAAGAGAGCTTGGCAGTAACCATAAAAACATACATACATTTATGAAATTTGGCACACGTGTTCAGAAGCTGGTATAGATCAACATATCCAGAAATCGTGCAATTCTCACATAATTACATACATACACCTCGAATGGGTAATCCCCTTTTTTTGAAGTCTATTAAACAAACGTTTTTAAGCAATAGTTATAGACAGTAATAAATGATGGAAATATATTCGCTGCATAGAGGGTGTGGCCGTACCGACTGCAAATTACACTATAAATTATGGTTCAATGACACAAGTTCCATTTATAATTAACACGGTTGTATTTGTACTCATTCTGCGGATATCTGCACTGAAATTCAAAAGCTTTTTCCTAGCCGTATAATGAAACATGGACTACCCATGATCTACCCACTCTGGAACCTGAAATATTGTCAATGTGACAATAAGTATCAATTTTGCAAATATCTGCGCTAAAAAAAGGCGAAATTTTTATTACAAATGGCAAACTCAGAATGATGTGTGTGATGTAAAAAGCTATATACATATTCAATGACAAAAAATCAAAATAGAAAAATGCATCGGCCGGGAATCGAACCCGGGCCGCCCGCGTGGCAGGCGAGCATTCTACCACTGAACCACCGATGCTTGTTATCACATGTTCAAAAGACGCGCCACTTACTAGCCGCATCGGACGTAATTTATATCATATTTATCTTTTATTTATATTCTCAACTTAAGCTCACGCCTGTACGTCGATTGTATAGGCAGAGGCACAACTAGAACCACGCACATTTAGAAAGCTTCTTTCAGTCCAAAGGTGTGATAGGCGAGCCCAAGAGAAAAATATACATACATACATACATAAACTCACGCATTTTCCCAGAAGGGGTAGGCAAAGGTGCCACCAGGACACCCACATTTCGCGTTGTATGTTCCGTCCTTTGCCCAACCGATTCGAATCCGAGACGTCTGCTTTGTAACTTAGTACCGTAGTACAACTTCGCCACCGAGGCAGACATAAAATCATAATACACATTTATGTAAGTCTGAAAAATTACACTTCATATTTTAAGTAAACTAGTACACAAAATAAACATAGATTTAAGTCACACTGCATTCAATTTCCGACACATTGAGTTTCCAATACCCTTGTAAAATAAAATAGAATCAAAAATAACTGAACAAATTGAAAATAACTTCAATTTGAAGCGAGTTACAACACGGCGACAATCTATCGAGTTAAATTGACAATCTCAAACATATTGAGTTTGTGAAATGAAATTATTGAACAATGTTGTGAGAAAATATAATTGTATTTCGTAAACGAAACGGAGAATCAACCACAGCGTAATCATTTTCCCTCATTTTACCCCTCTTTCTTCAACCATTGACAGCCTCTCGTAGTTTCTGATACCCACGACACAAGATTTGATCTTAGTGTGGGGTCAGGACTATGTATGTGACTGTTGAAAAAGGTCAGTGAAGCACTTCCTACACTCAATTATAGTGGATCAATTGTAAAGAAGTCACCACTTACTAAATCTACTATGTTTAGTACGCCTCGGTGGCGTAGCTGTACTACGGTACAATTACAAAGCTGAGATCTCGGGTTCGAATTCCGGGTCGAGCTAAGTGGTTGGATTTCTCGATTCATTGTCAGCCTGGAGTCAGGAATTTGTGCCCGACATGGCGATAGGCTCGCCCCCTATCACATCGTGCGATGGGACATACAAGGCGAAAAATGGGGGTCCTGGTAGCACTTCTGCCTACCCCTTCTGGGAAAAAGGCGTGAGTTTATGTATGTATGTAAATTTATTATATGTATAGATTAGAGTTAGACACTAGCGCGACGTGTTGTTTTCTAACTACATAATTATAATAATTTTTAATATACTATGGGATGGTGAACGTGAGAGAAATAAGAGGGGGAATGAAGAATAGAATTCATCTTCAGCAATCTGATTAAATTAAGGAAATGCCATGTAAAAGTAGTGCCTTCAAAAAAGTTTTCCAAGAATCAGAGGATTGTCCCAGTGTACCAAGCATTGGGGGTTACTCTATAATGCGACACGACGTTCGAATGTTCGAACGTTCGACGTCCACGAACAAGTTATAAGTTTTCTGCTTCTGAAAATCAATACTATTATTTATGACACTTATCGCTCACTTCGTAGGTACTTAGTTTAGTTACGACGTACGATAAAGGATTCGAACATTTTATAGATTTAATTATATTGGTATCGTCATGACAACTTGCACAAGAGGACCGGCAGCGACTGGATGCATAAAGCAGCACACCGGGCTCTGTGGCGTACCTTGGGAGAGACCTATGTCCAGCAGTGGTCTGCAACGATCTGATGATGCTGATCATGATAATGATGTATCGTCATGGACGTTGGACGTTCGAACATTCGAACGTTGTGTAGGACTAAAATAAAGATGTGTCTCTATCACTTTTAAAGATGATAATAGCAAATCATAATAATGAGAATTTGTAAAGTGATTGTGTTATTTCTTAAATGAAAATTAGTTCGAAAGTCCGTACAAGTCACGTTTCTTATTCGATGACGACGTCAAAGTGAAGGGAAATACTAGATGCGCCTCAAACGCACTGCATCTTTACATCAAATGAGAGCAAGCATCGGTGGTTCAGTGGTAGAATGCTCGCCTGCCACGCGGGCGGCCCGGGTTCGATTCCCGGCCGATGCAGTACTTTTTGTTTACTAAAATTTCATTACTAATATTTTTTTTATTTTTTAGATATTCTTTTTCAAAGCAATTAATTTTGATGAATATTTTAATTTAGGATACCGTTAAAACCACTAAATCGTAAAATTGATACCGAAAGCCTTTTTTACTAGTTAATTACAATATGAAAGAGTCATATAGCAAAAATGGAATTCTTTACATCTTCGTCTTTTTTTAAAGTACTTTTTATTAGTAACTACCGCCGCCCATGAACATAACCGACGCATGGAAACTGTGGCGTTCCAGCACCCAGCCTCTTAACAAGTAAGGGGAAAGGGGGAAAATGTACATAGAAGATTTAAGGAATTACAGGTTCTTCAGCAATCGCACTCTTCGAGCGAAATACGACAGCGTTACTGTTCCTTCACGTTGGCTTTTGTGAGACACTGATAACCACCCCGGTTGAGCTGGCCCATTCTTACTGTAGTCCAAGAAAATGAAAATAATTTATTGAATCTGTAAGATGTTACGTGTTATATATATAAAGGCACTTTTTCTCTACAATCAATCAAAGAACGCGCAAGAAACTCTAGCGTTGCTCTTTTGAAACCAATTTCCAATACAGTTATTATACAAGCATTAGGCTGGCGTGGTGGAATATATGGCCTAACCCCACTCGATAGTACTCTCGATTGTAGAGGAGGCTTGTGCCCTGCAGTGGGACGGATATGGGCTGGTAGAGGTAGATAGATTATACAAGAGTCGTAGCTTGGTTTAATTCAAGTGTGACTCTACCACTAAGTTCACATTTATGTACCTACTAAGAAATAATATATATTGTAGGTTATTGTACTGCCTCAGTGGCTTAGTTGTACTACGCTACGATTACAAAGCTGAAGTCTAGGGTTCGAATCCCGGGTCGGGCATAGTGACATTGGGTTTTTCTATTCATTATCAGCTCGCAATTTCTGCCCGATATGGCGATAGGCTCGTCCCCTATCACATCATGGAACGGAACATACAAGGCAAAATTGTCTGTCCTGGTGGTGGCTCTGTCTACCCCTTCTGGGATAAAGGCGTGAGTTTGAGTATGTATTTACGTAAAAAATAACAAGAGTAGAGTCACATTTTGTTAGATTATTTTAACGATGAAATTAAACCTAGAGCATTTAATAATTTATTTTACCTCTGAACCACCAATGCTTGTTGATGGGAGGTAAAATAAATTATTAAATGCTGTAGGTGCAATTTCATCGTTAAAATAATCTAACAAAACGTGACTCTACTCTTGTTATTTTTAACGTACATACATAGTTAAACTCACGCCATTATCCCGGACGGGGTAGGCAGAGGCGTCACCCGGACACCCTCATTTCGACTTGCATGTGGGACGGATCCCACGATGTTATATGGGGTGAGATTATCGCCATTTCGGGCACAAATTCCTGACTCCGGGCTGACAATGAATAGAAAAATCCAATATCACTTTACCTGACCCGGGATTCGAACCCGATACGTCAGCTTTGTAATCGTACCGTAGTAAAACTACGCCACCGAGGCAGTCTTGCAAAAATCTTAAGATAATATTGCGCACGCACGCATTATGAGGAAATTTTTCAATTTGGATCCTTGGTGAATCGTATTTTATTAGGAGCGCTAGCATTCTTATAAATACATATATACATAAACTCACGCCTTTATCCCCGAAGGGGTAGACAGAGGCGCCACCAGGACACCCACATTTCGCCTTGTATGTTCCGTCCCACGATGTGATAGGGAGCGAGCCTATCTATGTCATTCTTATAAATACACTATCAAATAGTCTAATATTCGGTAATTTTTCTAGACAAGGTATTTCTTTGCTGCCAGAAAAGCTCTGAGACATTGACAAGTAGAATGCTGCCCCCCATTGCCCGTTGACAAAGAGTTAATTAGCGAGTTGTTATTAGCGAAAATTATACTTTAAGTAGATAATGGATGTATGTAAATATGAAACAAAAAAATATTCGTTTTATTATACGTAATGGAAACGAAACCTTTAAAATATGCTGCCGCAGATGACCTCAACTTTTTATTTAAAAACCGGCCATTGACTAGAAATGTTATCCAGTCATTAATGTTTTTTTCCCCAGCGGTATCGCGGTCAATGCCTTTCGCAGTGTTTGTTATGAAACATCTTCACTTTTACTCACAAGGAATTAGTAATGTTTTTTAAATTCGACATTGTGCTTACAAGCATCGGTGGTTCAGTGGTAGAATGCTCGCCTGCCACGCGGGCGGCCCGGGTTCGATTCCCGGCCGATGCATACTTTTTGAGCCAAAACCCATTTCTTAGGAATTTTTCGATAACTAATTGAGACATTTTTACAATAAACACCTTTAGTGAGCCTGTGCATAAGCATTAATTTTATTTTGTAATTATTGTTTTGGAAAGCTTATTAATTAATTCCGGGTTCGATTCCCGGCCGATGCACGTACTTGTGTATTTTCTTTTGGAATATTTTAAAGCTTTAGTCATTTAATCAGCCTGTATCTCATTTGGGTGGTTTAAACTTGGTGTTCTGTTCATTTTTTTTTTAAGTTCATTTCCCCGATTTTTTTGCCTACAATGTCTAAGTTTCCCAAAATCCAAATTTCACAGATTTACTTCCTTTTCTCGTCTCTTCACAGACAAAAGAAACCTTAATCGTTTTAACCTCAATTATTTTTATGAGAAAAAAGCAAATGAATAATTTTAATATTTTTAATTAACACTTGAATTGAGGACACCAGAAATATTTAAAATTGTCCCCATTGAATGGGTCCATTAAGAAAATTAGAATTTTGGCGGGACTTCGGACCTGAGACGTTGGAGTCACCTCAGCCAAATTGTTTTACTAATGAAATATTTAATATAGGTCTATTAAGACCCGAGAAAATGTAAAGGTAAATTTATTTAAATGAGACCTCCGGAGACCTGCCAATCCATATTATTCGTAATTTAAAATAAAACTATATTTTACGGATTTCATGGCGATTTGGTTTAATTTTTACATTTTCTAAAAGAAAGCTGTAAAGCAATCGAAACGTCGCGAAGTTGAAAAATGTAAAAATTAAACCAAATCGCGATAGAATCCGTAAAAAATAGTTTTATTTCAATGTGTAACATTCGCGTAAATGTAAGAAACATGCAATATCAATTTACTTAATTTAGGTGGAGCCACGCTGTTGTCAGTACGCAACATGAGCAGGCTGGTCCGGGGCGGTACCACTGTCTCTCAGGAGATCGACGTGAGGCGACAGCTTTACTGTCGCGTTTCGTTCGGTGAGTGAGATTGCCGGATACCCAATACCCATTTCCTCTTCTCATCCTTTATCTTCCCCTCCCGACTCAATGGGCCGGCAACACATCTATGATCCAGCGTTATGGATGTTGATGGGCGGCAGTGATCATTTACCATCAGTTGACCTGTTTGCTCGTTTGCCGGTACCAATTCAATTAAAAAATATGAAACATGAATATACTACTATTGTTTATTTAGAATTGTATACTTCTTTGCTACAGAGTATGGTCACTAAAAAAAGAATTGCATCGGCCGGGAATCGAACCCGGGCCGCCCGCGTGGCAGGCGAGCATTCTACCACTGAACCACCGATGCTTACATTAATGTGATCAAAAGTTCACATTTATTTCAACAATTATATTGACTACCTTCGTCTATTAACAAGAACGTGACAATAGTCAGATTTTGTTATCAATAAAATTATAAAGCACAAATAAATTATTATTGGTGGTAGGTCTCTCATATGTGAGATGCCGCCTGGGTAGGTACCACCGCAATGTCTATTTCTCCCGCCAAACAGCAGTGTAAATGCACTGTTGTGTTCCGGTTTGAAGGACATTGTAGCCAGAGTAACTACTGGACATATTGAGACTTAACATCTTATGTCTCAGGATGGCGAGCGCAGTGGAATTCCAAGCATTGCCTTGTAATTCATGGTGTTGATTGGTTTTGCTACTGTCCATGAGCGGTCGTATCGCTTACCATCAGGCGAATGGCATGCTCGTCTCGCCATTCATTGCAATAAAAAAAAATGTTTTAAATAAAATAAAATTTGCGAAATGACTAATTACAAATACATGAAATCACGCCTTGTTCCTAGAAAGGGAAGACAGAGGTGGTGCCAGGACACCCACGTTTTGTTTTGCGTGTTCCGCCCAAGATGTGTTAGGGGGTGAATCTATCGCCATATCGGACACAAATTAATAACTCTGGGCTGATAATGAATAGAAAATCCAATGTCACTGTGCCCGACTAGGAATACAAACCCAAGACCTCATCGTTGTAAGCGTACTACGACAACTGCGCCACAGAGGTAGTAGGTTAATTATGAATACTAAAGTTTAAATCAGTGATTAGATCTACCTATATAAACAGGATATATGGGGTGAAGAGCAGGTGGTCGATGTGACTGAAAGGTTATCTAATGGAGACCTTGTATCGGCAGGTAGAGCATGGAATGTCCACCCAGTGAGACATATGAGTCAGTAACGTTGGACACTGCTGGACGTAACTTCTAAATACCGGGTATATCATGACTGCGACCGAAAACGAAGCCGGGTGGTAGTTTTAGTGGTTACAGACACAATGCAAATAAAAATTTCGGAAAATAAGCGACGGATTTTTTTTACAATATTTTCAAAATCATTGTGTTTGGGTAGTACATACCTAGTTATTGCGAAAATAGTAATTTAAACCCTAACGTACCATTGTGTCTTAAAAAATAAAAAGGTGTACATCGTTATTTTAGGAAAACTATGTATTTATCACCCAAATACAACGATAAGTAAAAAATTACCAAAAAAAATTGACGATTTTTTTTTGAAATTTTTGGTTGCATCGTGTCTGAAGTCACTAATACTACCACCTGGCTTCGTTTTCGGTCGCAGTCTTGATATACCCTGTATAAGTGCGAGAAGATATATCCTTCGCTTACCAGCCCACTTTGTCAAATATAGATTGATGGAGTAATCGGTATTTCACCATAGGTGGACAGGTATGATCCCTTAACTTGATCCCTTCATACTCCGTCTCTTCCATCCGGTGTGAACACCTGAGAGTTTAGTCTCATATATAGCAGGACTAGTAAATAAAGTAAATAATACATACATACATACATAAACTCACACCTTTATCCCAGAAGGGGTAGGCAAAGGCCCACATTTCGCCTTCTATGTTCCGTCCCATGATGTGATAGGATAGCCTATCGCCATATCGGGCACAAATTCCCGACTCCAGGCTGATAATGAATAGAAAATCCTAAAACCACTTTGCCCGACCCGGAATTCGAACCCGAGACCTCAGCTTTGTAGTCGTACCGTGGTACAACTACGCCATCGAGGCAGTTTAATAAAAGTAAATAATATTTCAAACTTAAATTCATTCCCTAATTTCTAAGGCCGCAAAAAATGAGTCACCTTATTATAAAACCTAGTAAGAAGTTTGTGTGTTTGCCTGGGTAGGTACCTCCGCAATGTCTTATGTAATAAGACTTAACATCTTATGTCTCAGGATGCGTTGCTTTGTAATTCATGGTGTTTTTTGGTTTTGCAACTGTCCATGAGCGGTCGTATTACTTACCATCAATCAGGCGAATGACAGGCTCGTCTTGCCATTCAAAGCAATAAAAAAAATTCGAAATTGCATCGGCCGGGAATCGAACCCGGGCCGCCCGCGTGGCAGGCGAGCATTCTACCACTGAACCACCGATGCTTGTGTAGTTATTACTAAAGAAAGCAGTAGGTTCTGCGCACGTCCGATTCCATTCACTTTTTATATCTCATAACCACAGGTCACGTCCGTTAAAATACATGCATTTTTACCTTATTTTCAGCTTAAGTCTGTATACCCGAAAGGCAGTAACTCTACAATTGCTAGGCAAAGCTCGCCCAGCTGAATGCTGCCCCAAGATATATTAGGCGGCGAGCTTATCATTACGCCGGGCACAAATTCCAGTAGCAGAGAAGTCACAATCGTTATGAACTGTTTGAATTTTTCGATTTAAACCCTAACCTCTCAGTTTATCTGAGCTAACAAACGCTGCACTGGCATAATAATACACCTCACTTTAAAAATATGATTGTCAACTAAATTATGCCTACTGCGGATACATAAGACAGTTACACTTCGTCAAAGAACGAAGATTGATATCCTGAAACTATGAAGGGAACTGAAGGGTATGATTAGTTTCTCATAGAAAACGTGACAGAACAGCTTGGCTGACGAGTTCTCTCTGTTAATGATATCGTAGATGTGTAAACAAACCCTTCCGAGGCCGATGCCATCTTCAGCTTCTCGCAGTGCATACTGACCAACGAAAGAGGCCCTCATGATCTACAGATGGCGGAATAACTATGAAAGGATTGGTTTATGACAGAAACATCAGCGCGAGAAAATATATCCTCCGTTTGTCAGCCCACTTTATCAATGATAGGTTAATGACGTAAACGGTATTTCGCCATAGGTGGACATCTTGAAAAAGCAAGAGGTATGGCTCCTTAACTTGAATCTACATGCTCAGTCTCTTCCATCCTTTTCAAACTCAATAAGGCTATCGTACTAAGCTAACGGCTATCTCTCGCTTAGATAGAAAATGTGAATGGTCACGTTTATTACTCTATGACGACATCAAAGTGAATGTAAATATTTGATGCGGCTCGAACCCGGTGCATCTTTTAAACATATTCTAACAAGCATCGGTGGTTCAGTGGTAGAATGCTCGCCTGCCACGCGGGCGGCCCGGGTTCGATTCCCGGCCGATGCAGATATTTTTTGACAGTTTTTCTGCCTTGCTTATTATAAAACGTGTCATTCAGAGAAACAATGCCCACCGTCCTTTCCGCTTTCTTTTCGACCCTTTCTTTTTTGACAGCTTCCGTGGCGCAGATGGTTAGATGCCGGCTGTGAAACGAGAGGCCTCATATTTTATTTCACAAGGTGGACAGATGACCTGGTAAAGGTCGCAAGACGTCGCTGGATGCAGGCCGCTTCCAATAGGTCTATGTGTCGATACATGGGGGAGGCCTATGTTCAGTGGACTTCCTATGGCTGAAGAACGAGGGCATATTTTATTTCCATATGAAATATACTTATTACTAGCATCTGCCCGGAAACTTCGTCTGCTCGATTATCTTATTCGAAATTAACTTTATTTGGAATTTCCCATCCCGTCCCGTCTCATCCCGTTATAGCCCGCGCCCATCCCGTCTTATTCTCACTTAAGGCATGTAATCCAGTCCTATTCCATAAAATGTAGCTTAAGTGTTAATTCAGGGTGTCAGCTACCTCCATACCTAATATCATCGAAATCCGTTAAGCCGTTTCTTTGTTCATCGGGCACAACCGCACAGACAATCCGACAAACAGACAAAAATTCTAAAAATATTTGTTGTGGTTTCTATTACGTTAATACAGACCCCCCATATTAGTTTTTCTCATTTATCTTCCATGTACAGACATCGATCGGTTACAAATTTATTATATGTAATATATGATATTAATAGCGACAAGCGAAGAGGACTGTGAAAATCCCAACATAGTGAACTGAGCATTGTTTCGAGTACTGTCTATGGAGATCCGTTTCCAGGCGGGCCGGCACAATGATTGCGATCAAGAAATAACCATTACTCAGTTGGATACCCTGTTTGAATTACAGTGCACCTACCATCTAATATATTTGTTTTTGTTGTCGAGCCCATCGATATCAATGTTACACTAGATAAGACATTCAGTACAAAAAATGTGTCCCACCTACTTGCGGTGCATGCACCACACATGAATCAGTTTGCTTCGTGACAGTGACAGCGCAGCACGCCTTACCGCATACGTTTAAAAGTAATAAATGAATGTTTCGCCGTCAAACCGAAAGCAAATCGTCTGAAGTTACAATATTTTAATAAAATACCAGGTAAGTGATGTAATATTGCAGTGTGCTTTTAAAATACGGGGGCACTTTATTTCTTTGACGTGTCTCGTCTATAGGTAGAATATAAGTCAATGGTCGAGCCAGTATAAAATATATTCCTGCATTCATCGGTAAAACACGAACAAAGCCTGAGGCAGGCGCTACACCGCAAAATAAACAATGGATACAGCCTATATAGTATAGATACAGCGTGTTCCGTGTTCCGTGTTCCGTGTTCCGACATGCCATTAATTGCCTGATGTATTTTCAATGAAGGCACAGCCGTGTGTTCACAACGCCAGCTGCGCAAAATTAATGAAGATTGAGCACCGTGCAAAATTAATGCATCGGCCGGGAATCGAACCCGGGCCGCCCGCGTGGCAGGCGAGCATTCTACCACTGAACCACCGATGCTTGCTGTTAATTGTTGAAATAAATAATATTAAACGTACCAATAAAGTTGATTCTGTTATTTCAATAATGTATAAAAACGTGACTTTATTACAACATATTATAAAAAGCGAATGTATGGTATATCAACATACATATGTGAACTAATTTCTATAAGAAATAAACACATTATAACAACAAAGATTCAGCATAAAGAAATGTCATGGCCAAAAAATAAAACACAATTATCCCTTGTGTGAGATTATAACGGCCTTATTCATAGACAGATTTATAACCTATTTTAATTATCGTATGTTTTGTCTTCTTCGATCAAAATGAATTCTAAAGTCGTTCGAAATGGACAAAACATTCGATAACTAAAATAGATTTTAAATCTGTCTATGAATAAGGTCGGAAGTCAATAAGTCCAGTGAGTCCAGTGTCTGTATTAACGTAATAAAACCCTAGACAATGATTTTTAAAATTTTTGTCTGTCTGTTTGTATGTTTGTCTGTTTATCGGTTTGCCTGTTTGTCTGTGCGGTTGTGCGCGATGAACTCAGAAACGGCTAAATGGATTTCGATCAAATTTGGTATGGAGGTAGCTGACACCCTGGATTAACACTTAGGCTACTTTTTATCCCGAAAAATTTAGTGTTACCGTGGGAAGAGGAAGTAATTTCGATATATTTGTTACTTTTTATACTCAAATGGATGGGATGGGACTGTATGAAATGCCTTGAATGAGAATAAGACGGGACGGGAAGGGATGAGGAATTCCAAATAAATTTCATCACGCAGACGAAATTTGAGGACAGAAGCTAGTCATTACTAAGTGTAGATTTTACAAAGAGAATCTATACTAAAGATCGTTCTTTAAATCGTTTTAATTGACATTAAACGTCCCTCAGTGCGGCCGTTAGAATGTTAACTTAACTAAATGGCTTCAGCAAAATTTAATACCTCTTCATAGCTATGTGTCAACCATTTCAACTCAGTGCTGAAATACAATATCAAGACAATAAAAAAATTGCATCGGCCGGGAATCGAACCCGGGCCGCCCGCGTGGCAGGCGAGCATTCTACCACTGAACCACCGATGCTCATACTTTTGCGTTTAAATAACGCATTAATAAAGCAGATATACTGTTCCTTTCACTTTATACTATGATGGGTGAATCTTTAATTTAAAGTATGGAGGTCAAATGGACCACCAAATTTGAAATTGAAATTCACGCCTTAAGGGGCCGTCCATTAATCACGTGATGTTTTTTTAGCATTTTTAACCCTCCTCCCTCCCCCTAGGTGATACGTGGTGAGGTTTAAGACTAACTCCCACCCCCTACCCAAATCACGTGTATTTTTAGTACCTACAAAGAATCTTATTTTTTTAGAATATCATCTTTCAATACAGGTATAAGTAAAGTACAATCTAGGACTTCTTTCGTTGCCTGATAACGGCGAGTCTAGTTCACACTAAACGCCTTTTTTCGGTTTAGAAATCGCGCATTGACGAAATAATAAATACACGTGATATATCCCTACACCTCTCCTCCCCCCTTGTGATATATCATGATTTTTGCTAAACCCCGTTCCCCCCTTTTGAGCCTCACGTGATTAATGGACGGCCCTTAAGTCGTTAAAGCTACAGTATACAATATTCGTATCTGTCTGGGTAGCTATCATTATTTACGATTTTTTGTAGCTGTGAATGGCGAAATGAGCAAGCCATGCGCCTGATGGCAAGCGATATGACCGCTCATGGACAGTAGCTAAACCCAACAACACCATGAATTACAAAGCAATGCTTGGCATTCCACTGCGCTCGCCATCCTGAGACATAAGGTGTCAAGTCTCACTACGTCTACTAGTTACTCTGGCTACAATGTCCTTCAAACCGGAACACAACAGTGCATTTACACTGCTGTTCGGGAGAAATAGACAATGCGGTGGTACCTACCCAGGCGGCATCTCACATATGAGAGACCTACCACCAGTAAATTATGGAAAACCGGTCATAGTTACCCAGGCTCAGCTCTGGCTCAGCTTGTGTATATGACGATCAGAGTAAGGTACCATCTCCCACCAATAAATGTTTTAACTGGATTTCATTGTAGTTACCATCAAATGAATTGTGGTTTTGGTCGTGCCAGTATCATAAAAAAAATACATAAATACGTATAAATAAATAAATACACCCAACAGTCACATACATAGTCCTGACCCCACACTAAGATCGAGTCTTGTGTCGTGAGTATCAGAAACTACGAGAGACTTTTCGGTCTCATAAACACCCAGGCCCGAAACAAATTCCTGTGGATCACACAAACATTTGTTTCGGTGCGGGGATCGAACCGATCGGCCTCTCGTTTCACAGCCGGCGTCTAACCAACTGCGCCACGGAGGCTGTCTATACCGGGTATATCAAGACCGCGACCGAAAACGAAGGCAGGTGGTAGTATTAATGACTGGGATACCCCTTCTGGGATAAAGGCGTGAGTTTATGTAGTTATTATAATATACTCGTGCAAGTATAAAAAAGAACGCTTGCCCTTTCATCAAATTAAGTTTAGGGTAAAAATAAGTTGTTGATATTATATTCGTAGTTGTACCTAAAAATACATTCGAATTGAGAACCTCCTCCTTTTTTGAAGTCGGTTAAAAGGAAGTCGATGCCCAGTAATAGAAAGCGTTAGGGTAAAGATGATAATAAAATCTAAGTTTAAGAAGTACCTAACCAATGTCTTCTCAAATCTCAGCTCTTTTCATCTCGTCTTCTCAACTCCTAAATAAGATGTATTGTCAACTGGCTTCCGATTCCTTGAACATACAACAGTAACGTGACAATAAACTTGTTAGATATACGCAAATGAGAAAAGGAGATGTCATTAATAAAGATTAGTTCATCAGCCTAGCGGGAGTGGTACATGAATTGAAAATGAAACGCAATCGAATCGACGTGCCGGCGAATTGTGGACTGTTATAAGGCGACATTCATTATGAATTTCGAGAAGTAAACATACTTCGACTTCAGATTCAATTAAGTAATTACATAAAAAACTCAAAAAGAGAACCTGCATCGGCCGGGAATCGAACCCGGGCCGCCCGCGTGGCAGGCGAGCATTCTACCACTGAACCACCGATGCTTGTATCATATTGTCTAAAAATATGTAGTAAATATAGTAAATTCGCTGTAATTCCATTCAATTCATCATTATCAAGAACGTGACTTCTGCTTACATAAATCGACCTTTTTAGTAGAAGGTATGGCAATATACATAACTAATAATTGTTTTTTCAACTGGCACTAGAAGATTACATTGCACCTGATTTAGCAGTACAATCAAAATTGAATATACCTAATGCCAGCGCAAGACGATTATCACCGAATGAAACAAAAATGGCCTTATTCATAAACAGTTTAATAACCTATTTTAGTTATCGAATGTTTTGTCCCTTTCGAACGACTTTTGAATTCAGTTTGAGCGAAGCAGACAAAACATTCGACAGACAGTTGCGTTGCCTGATAATTATGTACATGTTTGCCATGGCGATCAAGAGCCAGGCACACATGAATATTCTACCATCAGCTACTCTCTACATTCACCCACCACACGAAAAGGAATAGCACAGCCGATCGGGCCGACACACTGTAGCTTTATCGACTTTAAGACCTTGCTACTTCAACTGTAAGGGCTTTCATTGGCCAGGTATAAAGATAGCTTCCGTCCTGTGACACGGGGGCGCAAGAATTCAACCACGCTATCCCCTGCACGCTGTAGGAGGCGACCTAAAGAGGTCGTCGGGGTCGCTGGGCACGTGGCCTCGTCACTGTTATGGACGCCCATAACATAACGGGCGTCCAAAACCAGTCGTAAGTGGGGGCTTTTTGGCCCCTTATAAAGACAAGCAACGGTTTTGCGCCCGGTGGTTACGCGGATGTAAATCTGGACACTTCTCGCCCTGGGGTGTCCGCTGCCGCCTATTATAATGCGTGTGACGGTCACCGAGGGTTTCTACTCGGTATGCTGGCGTAGGTTAAAATAATTTTTATGGTACAAGAACAAAAGAATATTTAATCCCTAAACTGATAAATGAACTACCTAAACCACAAAAAAAATCCTTAAATAAAAATAACTTAAAAGACAAATTGAAACAATATTACTTGAACAGCTTTTAACAAGTGTAAAATGAAATTTATACATATAAAGGTAAATCATATAAGATAAGTAGTATAATTGTAATTTAAATAGTTATAATTTTTAGCTATTTTATATTTTTGATGTAAAAAAATCCTTGCTTGTTATTATATTACATTTTATTTTGTCTGAGAAGTGATTAATACAAACCACTATAGGTTTAAGTGATGTTTTATTGTTTATTTATGTGTAAATTCTTATACAGTAAAAAAAAAGGTAATGTTAGTACTCGGCTTGGTCACAACGTCCGCAGCGTGCTGAAGGCCAATGACCCTGACCCCTTTCGGCCTCCCCGGGGTAGCGAAAGAAGAGCATAATAGCTTCTCCTTTTACACAAAAAAAGGAATAAAGATTTTAAAACTGGTTTAGAAGGAAATAATGTGGAGAAAAGTCCTCTCAGCCAGTCGACACAGAAGTGTTACAAATGTAAAATCAAGCCTTTACGCCTAAGGGATAGCCACAGAGTCATGGATGGATTTACAAAAAAGCTGTTTTGAATGGCCAGACGAGCATGCCATTCGCCTGATGGTAAGCTATACGACCGCACATGGACAGTAGAACACCAAACAACACCATAAATTACAAAGCATTGCTTGACACTATTGCGCTCGCCATCCTGAGACAAGATTTTATGTGTCCAGTAAGTACTACGCCTTACTCTATGAAAAGCTTACGTGGACTTAAAACGTTAAAAACATGTCGTGATATGTGGTTGTTCGTAAACGGCTAAAAACCAGTAACAATTAGTGAACTAAAATAAATGTAAATAAAATAAAATAAAATAAACTATTTATTATATTCTTTGAAAAAGACATCATTAATAATTATTAGGCTTTCCAAAACAATAATTACAAAATAAAATTAATGCTTATGAACATGCTCACTAAAGGTGTTTATTGTAAAAATGTCTCAATTAGTTCTCGAAAAGTTCCTAAAAAATGGATTTTGGCTCAAAAAATATGCATCGGCCGGGAATCGAACCCGGGCCGCCCGCGTGGCAGGCGAGCATTCTACCACTGAACCACCGATGCTTGCTAGTTCTAGTCAAAATAAACATATAAATACGTTATCATAGCCTTTCACCTTATCTTAATTTTAAGAAATGTGATCTAAGAGTATTAAAACGGCAAACACGTATAAATTATTCATTATTACTCATAATATGTAAAGATTGCGCATTCGTGACGTTATTTTCTATAATCATAATAATCCTCAGCCACAGGAATTCTCTATAAAGATTAACATAATCGTAATCGCCTACATCTACATTAACTGCATTATAAAGTGGTCTATAACTTAATTATAAGTTACTAGTAAAGAAATAAAACAGTGAAGAAAAACATCGTGAGGAAACCTGCATACCGTAGCGATTTTATAGAACTTCTACGGTATGTACATAAGTCCGCCAACCCGCACTAGGCCAGCGTGGTGGACTATATGGCCTAACCACTCTCAATCGATTCTCTCGGTTGTAGAGTAGGCCCGTGCCCAGCAGTGGGACGTATATGGGCTGATACAGATACAGATACAGAAAAAAATAATGAGAAACAAATAATTATTATCTGGCGAAAGGCAATATAATTAGTAAGTATGTCAAGCCGACTTACCAGAATCCTGATGGAAACTGTAGTTTATTTCACCACCACACAACACTTGCACTACTGACTACACTGTCAACATTTCTAAATTATATAAAAACACATCCAAATGATCGTTTTAGACAAACTTAAAGAACGTTCTGCAAATTCACTATACACTACGCAGTAAATTTACCACGATATGCGCAAACCAGCGCAATAGCGAAATACGCCATATATTCGTAAATACACGGGACTCTGTAGTCTAAACTATTACACAACGAGATGACACAACTAACTACCCTCCGGTTGATAACATTTATTGTTCAAGCTTCATAAAATACTTCAATGTGTTTTTATTATTGTATTTTAAACTTTTTTTATCTATGTCATCGCGTTACATTTATTACCTGTTGTGTTAATGTGTCAACCCTTATTCTTCGTTCTTGCAACAACGGGAACGCCTTCAATAAAAAGCAAAGTTGTTAACTCAAGCCACAAGTTTTTCATTATAATTATAATACTTGAGATCATCCCTAAATATTTTTAATAAGCGGCCATTGGTAGGTTTTTTGTATGCACCGGGATACGCTGGTCGAAAATTGATATAGTTACTCGTATGTTGTGTTTTGGGCTCATTTTAAAGACCAGCGAAGTTACTCATGCAGGCGCGGTTGCAGGCCGCTCGCAACAGGTTGATGTGGAGATCATTGGGGGAGGCCTATGTTCAGCAGTTCGTTTCCTGTGGCTGAAGGGAAAAAGAGAGAGAAGTTATATGAGTATTCATTACCATTTTTACTGGTGGCAGGCGGCTCATATGTGAGAGACCGCCTGGTTGGGTACCACCGCAATGTCTAATTCTCCCGCCAGTGCATTGACATTGCTGTTTGGCGGGAGAATTAGACATTGCGGTGGTACCCACCACCATACTGCCATGAGCGGTCGTATCACTAACCATCAGGCGAATGGTAAACATAACTGTTCCATAAATCCCGCAAGTTTAATGTTTGGCCTGATCCCGCACAGACTATACACATTGCTCGCTTTTAAAAACAAATAACACAGATCACCATAAAATTACGTGGTGCGAGCTGAACGGTGAATCTAGACAAGGAGTGGAAGAGGGAGGGGTTGAAGGGGGAGAAAGGGGTGGATTCGTAACCGCTGCTTGTCTAGAAGTTCGTTATTAATAGTGTTTAGCATGCTCGCGGTTTCGCCTGAGATATCTTCCGCGTCTAAGTTCGGCGTGGAAAAATGTCAGCAGTTATTTTAGCTGATCTTGTTTTAGTTTTACTGAGTGCAGTAAATCTGAATGGAGGTTCATGAGTTTAGAAAGCTGTTTAAAAGTAGAGTTTTGAATTTAATTGATACATAATATTGCCTAAATTAGTCATTCTTACAAGCATTGTTTAATTTGATTATACCTATGCAGTGAGTTAATGAAATAAGCATGACTGCGATGATATAGTATTTCTTCCACCTGATATTATGGTAGAAAGTCTCGGCAAACGATAAGCTACATGCCTGAGACATAAATCCTTTCCATCCATTGTCTCATTCTAACCATTCCTGTTCATTAAAAATGTTTTATTTATTTTAGTATTTTAGTAATATTTGGCGCAGTTGGTTAGACGCCGCCTGTGAAACGAGAGGCCGCGGGTTCGATCCCCGCACCGAGACAAATGTTTGTGAGAACCACAAGTATTTGTTTCGGGTCTGGGTGTTTGTGAGACCGAAAAAGTCTCTCATAGTTCCTGATACCCACGACACAAGACTCGATCTTAGTGTGGGGTCAGGACTATGTATGTGACTGTTGGGTGTATTTATTTATTTAATCATATTTATTTTTATCTTCCTTCGGTGTTACTTTAATTAAGTAATAAGTCGATATTGTGGTGTTGTTTCAACATTTGTAGTACCTACCTACTTTTTGTTTGATTTGTAGATAATCTTGGTGCCGTTTGTCTGTGCATCTTGAAAGTGACCACAGGACATAACTTAACGTTGCTTGTTGCTTACTCTAACGAATATTGATAGCCTATCTCCAGATAGTGTATTAAAGCGTTATCTTTGGTAATAGGAGCTTGTATTTCAGTTGAAGATGCATTTCAATTGTCTCGAATGGATGTTGGGATATATCTTGAATGAATAGGTCCATTTGACCCTCTGTGGTTTAGATTAGATTAGTTCCAATTGTTAGTTTTTTCTTTTCATAATTTAAATTATTGATATAAAGACTTTCTCGCCCACACAACCACCGCTGCAATTCCTCTCGGCCAGGGTTAACAGTGGCACGTAAAGAATTGCCACCTAGCTCCGGAGCTCGGTGAATCTCTTGTGGACACTAGCTTGTCTTTGATATTAAAATATTTGTATTTCAAATATTGATACTGTAATACTTAATTTAATAATTATGATTTTCAAATAACTAAGAGCGTAGATTAAGTGGTCTCTGATTAATACTGATTGTAATTGAATTCAATGCCGTGATATCAGCAACAGTCTGTGATGATGCTAAACATTGCAATGATTATTTTTTGCTTAAGACTCAAACCATGATGTAATCAACTAACATAATTTCATTTTTTCAAAAATCTTGAAATATAAAGTCTTATGCAATGGAAGTGAACGGACGTTCGTACGTATCGATAGACGTGTCTTCTTTAGGCGAAGGAATGCAAGCATCGGTGGTTCAGTAGTAGAATGCTCGCCTGCCACGCGGGCGGCCCGGGTTCGATTCCCGGCCGATGCAGGTTTTTTTATATTTTAAAAATCAACCTGTCTAGTTTGTAAAGGATACCAATGGGCTATTAAAATATATCACATATTTTTTATATCTTCTATTCAAAAAACATTGTTGTTCCCAGGGATCATCAATTCCAGATTCCGAAGTCAACCACCGCATTTAGCGCCAAATCTGTTATTTCATCTGCACTATCTTGATGGCAATCTTCATCGGTGCGGTTGAAAATGCGCTTTTATACGTACATATAAGCAAATTGAAAAGAGCCCTTATTTTTTTAATTTCTCACCGAAGATTCTTTAGAGGTTCTGAATGTTTATGACCACTTCCATCATATAACCATTCTACTCACATCTTTTTTTAAAGACAGCTCCCTGCTTTTAATAGTCAACAAATAACTGATATCCCCTTTTATATCTATTCTTCTTGTGACCTAGAGGTCTTGAATCTTTATCGCGACGTAAAGTGGTTGCATTTATGGTCGCCGGGGGCGCGGAAGTCAGACCAATAAAACGTGTCGTTAGTTCGTACACTAGGACATAAAGCGGAGCCTATCAGATCCCGACAGAGGTTATAGCTATAATCAAACTCGAACGCTTGTTTCAGTCGTAGATTGTATATAGAAATTGGTTCAAGACGTTATATCGATTTCGTGGCTGAAGGTACGGAAATACGGAAGCTCACGCTTGTCTCTCCATAGAGCGGGATGAGATCGTGCTAATAACGCCTCCAACAGTTTGCTGTGCTTATTTCGATCCTGTCTACAGTAAGCTAACCTAACGATACGCTAAAAACAAATTTTAATTCGAGGCAGTTCATTGAGGCTTTTCAATCAGACAACATACGGATAAATTGGATTGATAGAGGAACTGATTCAAAAGGTATTTGATGTTTGCAACAGATATTAGGAATACAGTGGAAAGCAAACATTAACAAATCCAGATCAATGCAATACACAACTAAAAGCTACTTAATCAAAATGCTTTCAGCAAATGGTTTTTAGATGCAGCTGATAGCCGCAGCTGAATATTCCAACATTTCAGTTATTTTACATGCAGCCAGGCAGCGTACACTTACTATAAATTAGAGATCGATCCAGGCCCATTGAGGACAATCATCTTTGCGAAATATTCTCCGTATTTAATTATTACTTTGAGAAACCTTCATGGGGCTAACAATGGAGAAGTAGTGTTGTATGTCCATGTAGACAGTCGGCAAACTGCCTGACAAAGGTTGCAACAAGTCAATGAATATACAATAGGCTGTTCTAATAGGTCCCATGGAAATCATTGGAGGAGACCTACGTGCGGAAGTAAACATCCTGAGGCTGACGCTAGTAGTTATGACCATAGAATAGTATACTGTGATGATATAAAAAGGTTGTAAATATTAGTTTTGGAATTGAAAGTAATGCCTCCTATATACATTACATTTAAACACCGATTCTACCTGCAATATTACTCGACGCTATTACAATAAATAAAGTACCAACTACCAGTACAAAGTTAGTAAACTATCCAGAAAGTGTTATAACGGCTATAAATTACTGCACCGCGTTCATATGACACGGCTATTGGAGTTGCTAACTACCCAACTTTATTGCCACTTATGACATTTTAACTGAATGTTGCCAGGTACAATATATTTAATGATGGTTTTATTTCATTTTATCAATTCATTCATCTTTTTTAATTTTATAATAAACTAGCGGCCTGGCCCGGCTTCACTGGGTGCAGATATCAATTGACGTGATTATCGTTTTGGCAACTTTTTTATGCTCCCTTGCTATTGGACATAGCGTGATGTTACAAAGAAAGAAAAATGTTATATTCCTGTAGTCTTCCTCGATAAAAGGGCTATCCAAAAAAAATTTCGATTCGAATCAGTAGTTCTTGAGAATAGCGCCTTCAAACAAACAAATCCTTCAGCTGTATAGCATAGATAAGGACATAGGCCTCTACAATGAAGAAATCTTAGGTCATAGTTCATCCTTACCCAGTGCGGGTTGGTGGACTTCATAGTTCACACACTATAGAATCGGCTTGCTAAGCGAGGCAATTCTCTTTTTTCCACTTACCCTTACCTACTACATTATTGGGATATGTATAGGTACATATGATTTAAAATTACAAAAGAATGATAGGTGTAACGCGACGGAAATATCTGTGAACCTAGCTGGAATGCGGTTCACATTTCATTTTTTTGTGTTCCCCTATCAACTATGTTATTTTACATTAAAAACGTTTTGAGATGGATGCGAATTCTATTTTTTATTCTTTTTTCTATTTTAATTCAATTTGTTTAACCTATATTTTGAATTTGCTGAAGTTATGTTCCAATGACATCAATTATTCAGGTCCACAGATATTTCCGACTGGTAATAAGCATTAATATTAGGTACTTGTCGTTTACCAAAAGTTAATCAGACTGGATAGCAGATGGAAACTTTTTTTTACCAATACTTATGATCCTTAATTCATAATACGAGTACACACCGTGTAATTTGATTATTTTGAGAGAAAACGTATGTCAATAAAGTGGGATAAATATATAATGGAAGCTTTACATAGAATTTACTATCTTGTACCAACGTAAAATCGGTTGGCTCAACTATAAAAAAAAATAGCGCCATCTATGAAAATAATTAGGAACTTCTTCATATTATAAAACAAGATTTGTTACTCTAGTTTTTGGGTTAGTCATTAGATGTCACTACTACCGAATTTAATCAGTCGGCTTATTATCGCCTCCATTTATAAAAGTTAATTCTGTACTGTATTGCATTTCATAACATAATACATTTTTTATAATCTGCTAGCGTCATGAAAAGTAGCAAATCATGATTAATTTATATGAAAAAACAATAAAGACAAAAACATTGCATCCAATCTTCTTAAAAAGTAAGCTAATAGAAAGTATTTGTTTATTTTTACAGTTGAAGGTGGATCAACAGACTATGGGTGGATCTTATAATACTATAATGATTTTAAAAATACGAACAAGTTTTCTTGAAAAAGCTTTGTGTGGTTTAGTAAAAATTACAATGTAATACGAAAATTTCGAAAAGAAGTCACTTTGCACCCAAGAATTTGAAATTGGGTATTTGACTGTTGTGGCAATAAATTATAAAATGTGTTGCATATGATAGCTTTTTGGTAAACAATAATTATAGGTATTTTTATTTACATTTATCTAAATTATAAATATTTAAATTGTCTAAAATAAGTTTGCCATTTTTTATCTGTTGATTAAATGTAACAAAACACGACAAGCTGTCATTGTGCAGCGTGTGATGTCACGATTTACAATTTTCATTCATCTCTGCCACTAAGATCATTCACCATTTATAAAGCGTGACGTCACTTTTTCAAAGTCACGTGACCTACCGTTTTGGTGACATATATGATGATAAAACTGAAAAATATGTTTATTCGTTATAAACAACTCTTTAAAAATAAATTAATAGTTTGAAGAGGTATAGAGTGATTATATCTAGACTTTAAAACACTTTTCATAAATTAGTCAAATAGCCAATTGTGGAAATCAGATGAATGTAAAACATATAAATCTGACGCATAATTTTTATGGTCATAGAAACCTTTACCATTTCTGTAGAAAACTAAAAAATCAATCTCGTTTATGAGCGCTTATTCCGTTGACATGGAAACTGTTCGAGAAATTATTTGCATACTCTGTCTTTCATTTATAAGATGCATGCGAGCGAAAGAGATACCAAATCGGCGTCATTCATAACAGAAACCCGGACCGCATCGTCCAGAATAGGCAACTTATTTCATAAATAAATGTCAAAATAACTCTCTCGATGCCAAGTAACTATTTGTTGTTTTACGTTGTTTTAACTCTTATTTCCGCGGAAAGCATTGAGATTGAGTTATTCGCGATGATTTTTCTATAATTTTTATGCAATAGCTGATCAATTACGCGATATTTGTGTATATTTTGTGTACTTAATTTTTGCACTTGAAAATGTCAAAATGTTTTTTGGTGTTTTTCGTGTATATATCTCATGAGACGCGTTGTAAACTGTACCAAACGGGTGTTACTTAGTGCAGTGTTGGTGTTTTGATGCGAAATAATTGCAGGGAAGTGATTTTGTCGTGCTAAATCTTCAGTGTTATGCTACCAAGAGGTTAGTTTTTGTTCCCGCTATTATGGAGCACTAGCCCGGTTGCTGGTCGCAGTTCGGTGAGTAATAGCTTGTAAGTCTTTTATCTTAAGGATCTCCAAAAGATAAATCTATATTTGAAACCATTCTAAAGGTTAAAATGTTCGTAAAACCAGTTTTGTTGTGTGACATGGAACAAGCTAAACATCATCATTATTGTACTAAGAAGAATGAAATTGTACTATGTTACTATTATTTCGAGGTATAAAGTATAATAGGATGATTTATTTAACAATACTATGTTGAAATGGAGGTATTAATGAAAGAAATACAAATATAAAACATGTTGTTTTTTATATGAAACCATAGCATGACACAAAATATAACATTAAAATGACTGTAAAAGAGAAAAAAAGAGTATATTTCGAAATCAAAAGACATGGTAACTCTTTCTGTTGAAAATAGTCACCTAATTCATGTATTAAGTTGATATACATCTATTACATAAAAATATTATTAAGTTATTACTGCACTCTTAAGGATTCATGGGTTCAAGTCCCAATAAATGTAATGTAAACTCTGTTTGTGTTTTGTTGACAATTATATGTGATAAGACAATGATGGCTCATTTACCTACAAGCTAATCACATGTGTTTTGGCAGTAATTCCTGATGGTCAAATCATTATAATATATATTTCAGATATAGAAAAGACAATACTAATATGGATAGGGTACCCTGATGGTATATTTATATTGTATTTTATCAACAAAGAAAGGAGGCCTTTGCTTAGCCATGAAATATAATTTAGGCTAAGAAAAAATCAATGAAGAAGAACACCAATAGGTTATGAGCTATGAATTGTTATTAATTGGCCTAGCAGTTTAATTCCTGATGGTGTCAAGAGGATGCTTCTGGGTTGCATTTATCATTACAATGTATAGTACATTAAAACAAAGATATGAATTCTGGCTGGTGCATAATACCTGATGGTACACAAATTATACTTCATAATGTATCTTTAATGGTTATTAAATTTTATAATTATGAAAGTTTAGTGTAATTTTAAGATAACTGGACCCAATCCCAAATAATAGCCCAAACTCCTGATGGTACCAAAATATATTCTAGTGACTTTTTTCATTACATTCTTGGGAATTATCCTGATGGTATTATATGTGTACACAAATAGTAAGTTCAGAGGTATAACAATTGTCACCCATAAGAATTGGCAATGGTTAATTTCCTGATGGTATTAAAGTGTTTTATTCAGATTGCACATATTTGATTTAATGATAGGAAATAAAATATTATTTCGTTGTAACTCCTGATGGTATAAAAGTATTTTCAAAACATTATCTGCATTATATTTTGAGAAAAATCACGGATGGTAATGTGCTGCTGAAACACCAAATCAGTGTTTACTCCCTGATGGTCATAAACTGAAATAAAAAGCATTCCATACAAGCATGATAACATAATCAGTTATGAATACAAAGTGGTTTAATTGCTGATGGTATCAAAGGTGATTTTAAGTATTTAATATAAGAATATCATTCAGAAAACAACAAAAGGAAATTTAGACTCTAATATAGCAGGGTGATGGATAGTGTCCTGATGGTACCTTACTTTAAAGTTGTTGCTGAATTAAAAAAAAAAAAACAGGAGAATGTTCAGCATATTCCTGATGGTAAACTGGAAAAAGTAAATGTTTGCAAGTTCATTGATATCAATAACTCGCTTATGTGTTTCTCTTATGGAATATTTAAATGGATGGTAAGTCAAACAAGATAGGACCAAGTTATTTTATTTATATGTGAATATAAAACTAATTTCACTTAATATTTATCCTGATGGTCTCAAGAACTACAAACTCCTGATGGTGTTTAGTACTTTTTCTATAGATATCACATGTGTACAATTAAAAAACAAAACCTATACTATATTACAATGGAAGTTTTGATTATAGAATATATTTTTTTCCAAAGATGGCAGAGCTTTAAAAAACCCTTAATTTATTGCAGTAAAGTGCCAACATTATGAATATTTTTATGTCTATAGTGGAAGTCAATAATTTAATGACGAATGTATTGTTTTCCTTACATGTCAATAATTTTGTGTCATGTTATAATCCAAAATTATTATTTATTATTTCATAGTACAATTCCGTTATCTCCAATGTTGATATTTGGCTCATGCCTTTTGGGATCCTTCAATTTGTAGGGAATGTTAGGGTGTTATTTTGTTATGAAAATCAACCATGGTGCCATTATTTTATTTATTGTAATGTGAAATACTATTATTGTTTTGTACTTTTTTTATTTCAAATATGCCATATGATACTGTAAAATTGAATTTTAATAAATAAATAAATAAATGACTGAATGAAGAAAGAAAAAATACCCCAAGATTTGAAATAAAGTGTTGTGGCCTGGTATGTCTTATTATTTACCTGTTCCTTATCCTATATCCTTTCCAAAAGTATTTATTGCTTCTGAGTTTTCAACATTAAACATGCTTTCTTAACGAAATCAATAAATATATATAAATATTAAGAAGGCATGTTTTGGTATTAATAAATAGCATGTAAAAGGTATTTGTTTTATTTTCCCCCCAAGGTAAAAAGGTAAAGGTAATAATATTGTGGTTATTCTTGACAGTTCCCGCACAGTTTATACCTGGGAGGACAGGTGCTGGCCTGCTGATATTAAATGGATTCACATTTTATATGAAGAATCATCAAGCCCATGGGAAGAAACAATGGTACTGCTCATCAAGAGATGTACATGGTTGTCGAGCAGATGTCATAACCTACAAAGGTCTGGATGGGAGAGATTACATATCTATATTTCGTGGGAAACACATACATGACCCCCCACGGCTCAGACAATGTCACGATGGCAGGTTTATAAGGGAAAAAGATTTTTTTAATCGGCAATCATTGAAGTGACTAAATTCAATTAAGTTAAAAGTGTAAAATATTTTTTTATTTTTGTTTTATTTCAATGGAAATCATGTGATGTACTTATACAGACATGTCTTTCGAGCTCATGTTTCTGATGTAGGGACCTGCTAGATGTAGAATGAATGTCTTTTTGTGACAATTTTAGAAATACAGTATTCTCATACATGTGTTAGCTTTTATTTCGTTTCAATGGATCTCTTTTGGAAGAATATTGTTTTTGGCGCTTTACAAAAGAGACCCCATTATGAAGCGTAGAATACAGCCAGTGTAATGCAGTAGTATGGTAAAGTGATTGTATATAAAAATGTCTTGTTTGATATGCTCTTGTGCTAGTAATGATTCTGAGACTTTATTTACAGATATATATTATCTTCCATCGCATCGGACTGGCAGTATGGTGTTAATATTCAAAGACAATAAGTACTGGATCAACAACCGGTACCAGAACACCATTAACTGGACTTGCAGGGACCGGAAGAGGATTGGGTGTCCCAGCTGTGTACAGACAACAGTTGAGGGGAGATACATCAAACACAAGGGAGTCCACAATCACGCGGATAACTATACTAAATATAATTTTAATGATTGATCCAGGAGAAAAAAGCGCCGCCAATTTTAATGTCAATGTATAGGTGAAAATAAAAAAATGCATAATTGTTGTATTTGATGTTTGTCATTACTGTTAATTTATAGACGAAAATTGTGTACGCTTTCACAGTGGACGTAATAAAAATCTTTTCTAGCAAATACAGATTCCAGTACATTTTCTTCTTATCGTATGTTAACTTACAAATACATATTAACCATTTTAAGATCCATTTTATTAATAATAATGGTAAGCAAATAAAAAAAACTGCCTATGTTTATATTCAAGCAGTATTTAACTTTGGATATATTATATTTTATTCCTTAAAAAGCAACATTCAAAACAAATCTATAGCCACTTATTTATGGTATTCTATGTCAAATATTGTAAAAATATAGTTTCGTAATTTCTACAATAACTATTCGAAGACATCTTTGTTGTAATTGTAGAGAATTTAGTTATATCGTGTATGTACTATTAAAAAGGTATTAAATATTTTCGTAATGGTTGAAGGTAGTTGAAACATGTTTCCACCAATCGGAATGTGTTGAGCGCGTACAAAAGTCTCAACCAATATGAAAGCGGCATTTTGGCGCTTAATTTTTTGCCTTGTGAACGCAGGTCTGATAATTAAATAAGTCTCGCATAATATAATCATTTCCATATTTAGATATAATTAAATAATTTATTTAGACGTAAGGTGTATCATTGTGTTGATCTAATGTAATCTAATGTAATTAAAAAAGACATTTTAGAGGATCTCTACGTATTTTGTCTGACTTGTTTGTGTAATTTATTTATGTGTAATCTCGTGTTATAGGACATGTTTGCATTAACTAGGAATAATAGTGCTGTGAAATTATTTTTGTATTATTTGTAAGTAGATAAAACTGAATTTGATCACTGTACGGACGTATAGGATGTATAAGCGCCACCTAGTGACGAAATTGTGACCTATTGTGCTAAGTATTTATTTACTAATCAAGTTAACAGATGGCGTTACATTACGTAAATACCGTAATTGCGTTTATGAATCAATCTGCCTCCTCCTTTCACTGTCGGATGATTCTGAAATTAGCTATGTAAGGCTATAGTAATTATGGAATCTTAATGAATATATCTACATACAATGGATTTATGTACTGTAAATGTAATTGAGATATATTAACTGGCGTAAAAATACATTCTAGATGACTAAATACATAACATATCTATGCATGTTTTTTCAGTATGTAGGTTGTCATGTTTCGTTTCCGGTGCGGACACGAGCCGTGTCCATTTCTTATCATATTAAACAGAAATAAATAGCACATACGTAATGATTGACACTGACTGAACTGGAGATAGTAGGAGATTTTCTTCTACTGCAGCTGTAAATTTATATTACCTATGTATTTCTCGTTTAAAACCGTGCCGTGCCCCCGCCGCCAACGAAAACATCCCGAGGTTTAAATTTAAGTTCTCTGGCTACTAGAACGTATTATACCGTAAGTCCGGGACTGAGCTATGAACGTATTTTTTTTTTATTTGTTTTTATTTTATTGTGATTTGAATTATTTTTCTCCATTTTGTTGTTGTTGCTGAAGCACAGCACTAGCAAGATACCTATTATCTTGTCTTTAATTCTAATACGTACACTTTCTTTGTTTATGTTTATGTAATTAGTTGAAACTCTGCTGGATTGGGTACCTATCAATATTTTTTACATGTTTATAGTTATTATTGTTCTGTTTGTTTCCTAAAGATTAATAAAAAAAGTATTATGGACAGAAATGTACGAATTGCTATAGAAGAATGAGAAGAAAGTACGCAGCGTTCCATAGTTATTTGTACTATTGTTATTTTGTCTGATATAATAGCACGTTCATAGCACGGTCATGGTATGCTGCGGTATAGTGGCCAGAGATATTTCATGTAACCGGGCATCATATCCAAAAAGATGCATTTGCACACATGCCCGATATCTTGTATCGTAAATTGCCTTAATCTAACATATTTAGGTGTACTTAAATACTAGTCATCATCACTTCCAGTAAAGCAATTAAATTGTGCCAAATTTTCATTTAAAATTGTGTAAATTTTATTTTTTAATTCACTTAATTATATAATTTATGCACTGACAGCTATTACGTGTAAATAACTAAATAAATTGTATTTGTATTATAAAACATGCCAGTTTTACACATTAGATTCTCAACATTCGCATATGTTAAGCAAATATAACGATGGATGGATTATAAAATAAAAAATACTGTAATAATTTCATTATTTTTTACAATTATTTTAGAATTACTAACGGTATTGAACATAATCATTTTTATCCCTAATAACATTCCTTTAAAGCAGATAATTGCGATGAAATATAAAATAAGCAGTCAGTAAAAAAGGTCTGCTAATTAAACAACAGAAACCGTGAAATATAGATACGATTCTCTGTTTTGACGATATAATCAGTTCGCAAAAACTATTGGCAAACAAAAAACAAAATAACACTGGTGTTTAGAGACACGACAGTATCCTTGCAAAATGGTTTGGGCACAGCCGTCTCCTTGAAAAACCAGACTTCCTTTAAAACAGCTTTTCATGTTCAATATGCGTTTCAGTCACAACTTTTCAAAAATGAAACATTACACACAAATATGACGAATTGATACTTATTTCAATTACAAAAAAAGAAAGAAGATAGATTGACAGATAAAGAAGGTTAAAACTGTATGTGTAATGGAGAGTGTTCCTGATTTCAAACGCTCAGTAAGGTAGTCAGTAGTACCATTTCCTAGATTTTTCAGCCCCCCAAAAGAAATAAGATTACAGCAGCTATATTATGAGAAAAAAGATCACACAATTACTTTTTTAAATGGACATGAACCGGAGAATAGGATATGCTTGGAAGCCACTATGACGTCATTATACCCCTCAACGAATATAGAATCACCTTTGTACGCGAAACAAGACATTATTAAAGTAATTAGCTTAGAATAGGTGGGTGTTTCTTCGAAATATATTATTTTTACGAGATTTTTCATATTTTTTTTAAACGTTAGTGCTTAATGATTTGAGAAAGCTACATTTACTCTACATGTTATAATAATACGTGTGATATAAAGGGCACTAACATATCATCAATAATATTCGAGATTGCTTTAAATTTCGAAATTTACATGTTGAGATGAATGACATTGAGTACTGAGAATGACTGCACCGAAGATTATAATGATATTATGTTACAAAGAATGTCTTGAATATATAAAATTTAGGCAGGTAGATCTGTCTATAGGCTTTGGGTTCCAGCCCTGGGCTCCGAGGAAGTAAAGGTCCGTCAACAACAGTTAAAATGAACCACGAGCATATTTGAAAATAGTATTGATAAAGAAAACAAATTTTAAGAAATCAATATATTTATATCTTTTACAAAGGAACATAATTTCTTGAGGTTAAGTAACTAAAAAATCTATAACGCTTTGGTAATAAAAAAATCACAGATTTAAGATCCAATTGGTCAATTATAGAACTAAAATATATAGGTAGACATTCTGTAACAGAATAGTTTTTCTGACCACAATAAATCACAAATGTATCAACTAAAAAAAACTAAGAACAAAGAAAATAATCGTCATATAAGGTAGACTAACGTCTAAGTAAGCGCCTAGCGTCAAGGGCGTCGCGTTTTTGACGCCTCGACTGGTCGACAAATAGCTGTTCTATGCCGCGAATGTATGAATTCTACTATCATCAATTGTCCATGGGTGCATCTTCTGAAGATTTACTTTTGTTAGTGACATCAATTAAAATATTAGAAATAATTTTGATTTTGTTCTGTTTTCCAGTCTTAGGTTTAGTATTTGCAAGGGGTGCCACAGTATCAATATCACTGTTATCGTTTTGAATCGCAGGTATGCAATTGATATAACCTAAATGCTTGCCATGCGCGCACACTTCACCCACATCACATAAAAAGCAGCTCATATTTCTTATTGTCATTTGGGATTTGAATTTTTCCCACAGAACCTGATGCACGGAAAGGGTGCCTCTGAATGGTTTCAACTGGGTGGGAATAAGTGTTTCTTTGTGAATTATGTCTTCTTCTGCTACTTTTTTAATAATAACGTTATCGATTCTTGAACTTAAAATTTCGTAAAAGTTATCAAAATTCCCAATATCTGTGCCAAAGTGGACCATCTGGTCCGCTGTTCTTTTTATTGTAGCACCTACGCCATCAGGGGCACCCTTTCCGTGTCCAGCTTCTGAATAGTTCCATGTAATCCTTGTTATATTGGAATGGTTAGACGTCAATTGACTTATAATGTAAAACATATTTTTATTTCTGTATTGAGATGATGGAGAGTCTGAAAGAAAATGTACAGTATCTACGAAAGGATTTAGCCTCATAATTTCATCAAGAACAGGAACTAAATGAGCCCAAATTGAAGCTGCATCATGCCGAAGACAGGCACTAATCGTACACATGGATGTAGGACATACCTGACCTGTTACAAAACTGTGTGTGTAAATTACAACTGTGTGAATTGACACTTGCTGCCGACTTCCTCCAAAATGGAAACTTTGAACTTCTTGTGCATATTTTAAATTATAATTTTCAGAAAAGTCGACGTGTACGATAGCTTCGTGAACATTTAAGTCGGTTTTTAGTGCTTTTATCACTTTGTATTGGTTGACGATTTTGAACGTGTGATCTAAATATTTGGTTAGATCAACTTCTAATTTTGAAATAGCTTCTACAGGTTTCATTGTCACTTTACGTTTTACTGTTAATATTTGGTTTTTCTTAGTTCCGTTTTCTGAAATAACTTCTTTCTTAACTTTAGTCCACTCAAAATATGTTAGCTCTCTATCATTATTAAATTCTCTATACACAAGACGTCGCGACTCACATGTTTTGCAGAGTCTTCGCAAACATTCGGTATTAAATGAATCGCAGCACAATGTGGATAGTATATCCGCTGCTCGCTTTTCGAGCAAGATATTTGACCTATTCATAGCAGTGACTAGCATCTCCATGTTAGCATGAATAGAGCACATGCACGTTTCTCTGTTAGCTGGTTTAGGAGACAGAACCCAAAATGGTCTATTTTTACAAAAATATGAATAATGGATGTTACAATTTGCTGTATGTTTAAATTTTTTATATAAATCAATCAATGGAGCTGTTAGATATCTTTTCTGCATTCTTTTCTTATTCCTTGTTATATATTCTTTTTTTCCTGCTGCAACCGTACTATTAGAATCGTCGCAATAAAATTCAATGATTTTGTTAATTGTGGATTGGCGATAAGTCTGATATGTAGATGTAAATGAAGCGGTAATTGGTTTGTGGGTGACTTTTTGTTGTTTTACTACATTTCTATGCGGTGACTCCAAATTTAGAAGATTTAGTTTTTGCTGTTGGACTCTAATCATTTTGAGTTGAGATTCATTTTTCTTTTTCAGGTCATTTATGATAGATAGTAGGATTTTTCTTTTTTTCAGTTCCTTATATCGGATAGCTCTAACAGCACGTTTAACGGCTGGACATTCAGAACCATGTCTCAGGGGGTCCTGATCTTTAATAGTGTCGTTAGATTCTTCTGTAGCTTTCGAAGTGTTAGCTCTTGCAATTTGAATAGATTCTAATTGAATTTCTTTATTCTGTTCTTCTTTATTTCTCTGTCTGTACTTCCTGGAGTTTTCTTTCCACCTTTTCCTTTGATCTCTTTGGGAGCGAGGTGTTTTATCTTTAATTTGAACAACTTTACCCTCTTCTTTTCTCTTAAGATATTGAATTCTCCGTTTTTCTTTCTCAATAGCTAGCAGCTCCGGATCATTTTTTAATTCGTTATAGCGTCTTCGTTTACACAGACGTTGTTGTGCTAATCGCTGTTCCTTAGTTTGTGGCATTTTGCTGACCCAGCTATCTCAGCTTCTATGAAATAAAATGATAAAACAAAGATCGTCATAATTTGTGTTGCACAGGCAAGTTAAATTTTCCCGAACTATCCCTAAAACATCTCAATTCCTCTATTTATCAGACTTAAAAATCATTATTAGTAACACGACGTCATTTTAATCAACTTGAGAATCATTAATCGAAACGTGTGTCATTTGTCACAACAACGACGTTGGCAAGAATGATGTTACGAAAAGTGACGAACTGAGAATAAAACATGTCCGGACATGTTTATAACCATGAATTCTTAGCAATTATTCTACAATACGGAATCTTCTCAAGTTCACTATTTACAGAAATAACATAAAACTTTCAATGTGTAACATTTATGGAAGTAATGATGTTATTACAAATGATATTTTTGACGACAAATTTTGGAGAGCGTTAAAAATGTACTTACCATTGCCAGATGCACGCGCGCACTCTCGCTGTAACGTTATCCTCGACTGAGGGGCCCCGCCGGGAAGCGCGGGGATAGATTTAAGTTGCGTTCCGAAATAATTTTTATAAGAAAATTATAAAAAGTAACATTGCTGCGATTAATGACGATTTTCTCATGACAAAACTTTGATTGTTACTTATAATTTAAAAAATATAAAGTTTTACAGGTTTTTTTATTTTAAACGATGTTAAATTTCGTAAACATTTTAAATTCTTGGCTTACACCTTATACATTAAAAAATAAATATTTTGTGAGCACATGTCGCAACGTAAGTTGAAATCGGCACAAGAGAAGAATGACGTTTGGTTATGTCAAGAAACCAAAATCATATAAAATAAACGTAAGATGCTCTTTTAAATCGTGTCTACTTTTAGAATAGAACAAAACACAATCAAAGACACAATCGCAATCATGGTAGCGATTCAAAATAAGAAAATAATTTGCCGGAAACATTTTTTAGCCGCTTTTGAAGAAATACCCAGGTACGTTTTAATCTCCTTTTATAATTAAACTTCACCTTCTACACACAAGAGCGGCACTAAAATATTTATAGAAACGGAAAATTAGCGCTAAAGCTAAAATGTTAAGTGCCCTTTTTCAATGTCTACAATTACTGCCTTATAGAGCAGAAAGGTAAAATCTAGATCTACAATTGATACATTTCCAATTTTCAGTGTTGATGGTGAAGGGGCGTAATGGCAAGGATTTGCTGATGCTCAATGGATACACGTACTACCAGCACAAACTGTTGAGGGACGGATTCCGTTGGAGTTGCACTCAGATGGGCTCCAGGTCTTGCAGGGGATTCCTCCACGTCACCAATGAGATGTTGGTGGTGAGAGCCCACACTGAGCATACCCATCCGCCATCGACTTACTTCTTTGAGAGCACGAAGCATCATTCTAGGGGTGATGATGTAAGTTTAACTTTTAAATTTAATTTACTTTCCGTACAATATCTGCTGTTTTCTTTTTTAATTTAATGACAATTTGCTGGAGACCCCCTGAATGGTCGTTTTCTTCATTAATATCGAGCTTGTCTCTACAGAGTACAGATGATTCGGTTTTCAAAACTTCCAAAATCAGAAATATAAATATAATAATATTTTTTTAATAGCGTTAAAAGCGACATGTTGAGCTCTAATAAAGTTAAGCCTACCCATCGTGACTAATATTCGAGATAAGATTTGCTTTTGACTTCTCTCAAAATAATCGTATGACCACTTCCAACGTTGTTAAATTCAGTTGGATAGCGTTCTTATTCACTCCGAGAAATAAGATACTCTAAAAGCCTTTTGTTTGTTCTACAGCCCAATGTTTCCTTGTTTCAGAATAAGAAAAACTCTGAATCAATAAATCCTTTGGCGTTAAAAATCGGCAACGTACATGGCCGCGCGGCGCATTGATATTTCATTGTGTAATATAATTTCATTGTGTAACTTAGGCATTTAAGTTGACTTAGTGGGCCGATATGGCTGATGATAATAAAAAATGTTGCTAAAACACAATGCACCTACTTCAACAGGCGTCACCATTGTTTTGATTTGGTGACTTCAAAGCTATCGTTGGAACAGTGCATTTCCTCACTGCTAGGCAGCTAGCAACCATTAATCTGTTTCCATGTTAACTATGTAATCGTTTATGGTTAAGTTGATATTAAGTAGTGTATACTACACATATTGCCACTTATTTCGTATATTCCGAATTGTATATCTTTTATGTATAGCGGATTTAGATTAATGTTAGTCGTTTTGTGAAAATGATATATCGTCGGAAATTTATAGTTATTTATCGTAGATGGTAGCTGCAATGGTATTTTAGAATAAAGTATACAACTAAATCATTTAAAGAGATTTGTATAGATAAACTAAAAGTATATTCAAATTATAATTAAATGTATATAGAAATTAATATTTGTTTCTCTCTCCTTCATAAGCAATATCTGCGTCATTATTTTAAACATAACTTCCTTATATTCTGGGAACTAATTATAAGATTGTTTAATATATATTGTACATTGTGTATATCGTCTGATGTAGGTGTTGTAATCGAATGAACATTGTTTATTTTTTGAACGTAACATTTTTTTGCTTCTATCAAAAACATGATTTGTCCTTATTTGTACCCTTGTTAGTTACAAAATATAGCATCAAGACAACATTATGGACCAAACTTGAGAAAAGACCTAGCGTAACCCGAGTTTGTGAAGTAAAGTTATTTAATAAATAATAATAACAACTACATTAAGGATTACAATCTCAGAAGTGATCACAATTTCGAGGACATCTCTACCATCCAGGGGAAAATTTATTTCAGCAAAATAAAAAGAAGTGATTCTTCGTCGGAGTAAAATCTTCTTATCCCTGCTTTTTACGGAACAGTTTACGCTTCGAAGTTTGCTAGGTAAAAATATTGAAAATCAAATAAATTATTCCCAAAAAGCATCTCGTTTCATTAATTAATAAATTTTAATTTCAATCATTAAAGGTTAAATTTTATTTCACCCCTATTTCCTTTACTTATTTTAGTTTTACGCATGGGTGTTCAGTAATTATTTTATTTAGTACACAACCTATTTTACGGAACTTGGTAATGATTGGAAATTTCTTCTGCAGTGGAGTTTTACCTTCGTCCGAACGGTCGCATCAATCTTCGCCTCAACAACTTTACTTTCTACAAGCATTTGAAGGCTAGGACTAATGCTCATCGTTGGAGCTGCACCGCCTATGGATCCAAGTGGAAGTGCAAGGCCCACCTCATCATTACCGATCGTCTTGAAGTCCTCAAAGCGAACATCTACCACAGCCACCCGCCATCCGTCAAGAAACCAGAGATGAAGATCCAGAGAAACCACGATATAAAGAAGGAGACTGTACGTCCTGTGGATGCCATCAGCGCTTACCACATGACGTCTCCATTGCATAACTATTTGGTAGCTCACAGCGTCTTCGACACATAATGAATGAACATATCCTATTGATGTTTTAGAGACGAGAATCGTCGTGGAATGTATTTTAATATTAACGCTATCGCTGTAACCGTTTGAGTGTTATTGTATCTGGTACATGTAACTTGAGGAGAAATTATTGCAAATGACATATTGCGTAACTTTGTTGAATTGGGGAGTATTAACGTTGGGTGGAAACAATATCAAACACTCAACAAAGTGATGGGGCGTCACTTGCTGGAACTATATAAGTTAAAGTAAGTCGGTTACGTAAATGCTGTCCAAGCTATAGAGTATAGACTGAAGTTACTTGTACCGTGTGCTATTTAATATCCAATGCTTAACACAAAATGTAATCGATAATAATACAAGCACGCGTATACGATGTATTTTGTCGCAATCTTATTTTTGTATCGTGCCTTTTCCTAGCGTGTAGTTTAGTTTTAAGGCTTTTATCACATGTAGTATGTAGTGTTAACATTTTATTCACTATGATTTCAAATAATGATTGTGTGATATTTTTTGCATTTTTTAAAACGTTCCCAGTATTATTCATTGTGATTGATTTTAAGTTTTTAATGTTAGTTCGTAGAAATGTCGGATCGTTAGTACTGATGAATAAAGTGTGAAGGTAACTCTGTCTAGCCTTTGAATGATGTGTCGTTAATATAGTAGTTATAGAAGTAGTAGTAGATGATTTAAGACTGCTTTACAGAAAATGTGATCACACGGCATCTCAAATTAATTTTGGATCTCAATAACGTTTTAAAATTTTAATCACGCGGTAAATTTGATGTTTGGTAGATGTGACAATGTAGATGTATTCAATATTTATAAGAATAAACGGTTTGGAAATATTTTAAGGGCAATTTACAAAGTAAAGGTACAAATCTACGCTTAAAAATTTTTAATTGAGATTTTGAGCGCATCATAAAAAATCTGGTAATTTGAAGATAGAAATGAAGCATAATGATGCAGTATGTGTGTACACACAGTTTGATTCCAATATTTGATTTCTGGTAAATAGACTGGCTAGTATTACAATAGTAATATTTTTATATGATAAATAAGTAGAAGAATTAATAAACATTATATCAGACAAAAAGTCACAATAAAAATAAATAAATCGTAAAAGGACTATGTTACTAAGACTGCATTTATACTTTAAATCTCACTGCGTTATTTAAAACTAAGCCCTTAAAATGTTCGGTTTTAATATCAATTTACTGTGCTTAATATAATACGTCTTTGCTTAGACACTATGTATCATTGTTTATCCTCAATCTATATACTTTTGTATACGAAGATTAGTTTGTAATCCAGCATTATATTCTTGCCTTTATTAGACCTAGTTTTATTAAATTTTATACAAAAAATGCGTTGATTTATTCAAAAGTCTTAACTAAACTCGTTTCTCAAACTGGTTGTAAAGAAAAACCAGTTATAATCCTTAATGCAATTCGTTTTGTCGTACATAAAATATTTCAATATTAGTGCCTCTTACTTAATCGTTTATAATGAGAATCGTTTTTGATTCAAACCTAAGTTTTCTTAATTTTTATCATGGCTAGATAAAATTCATCGTATTCTATTGTAATTTTCATCATATTCAGATTAATTTGAAAATATACATTATTAAGTTCCACCCATCAAGCCTAGCGGAAGAAAATTGAAGAATCCTCTGCGGATTAGTCAACATAAGTACCGAATACTCGTTAACTCCTACAACGATGCTTTTGGGAAAAAGGCACATTTCCGATTTCTGAAAAAGAAGAACTATAATATATTGAACCGACAAGTTCTCAAGCACTAAACACCATAGGTCCATAAAGGTACTAAACTTGCCCCAGGACGATATCTTGATGATGTTTTGAGAGCATTTTGGTACTGATAATATTCTTTAATTCTGCAAGTTTCAACTCTTTACCTAGTTTGGTTTCGAATAGAAAAAAATGTAAAACTTGTGCATATAGATTTTGTGAGGTACGGAAAATTCGATTCTATTTTTAAACTTATTTTTCATTAGCCGTTTTTAAGAAAAAATATATCTACTATTATTTATTTTTTCGATTTTTTCTGAAACCCAATTAGGTAGAGAGTTGAAACTTGCAGAATTAAAGAATCTTATCAGTACCAACATATTCTTAAAAGATCATCAAGATATCGTTCTCGGGCAATTTTAGTACCCTCATCGGCCTATGCCCTTTACATTTTTAATAAGGCTTTCTTATGTGTTAGCTGTTTCGACAATGTGATGCCTCTGTTGGTAAATGCCGTGCCGTCCAGAAATTCGCCGTCTTCACAATTATACTAACTTCCTGAATTATTAAAATAAATAATAAATTGTGCTATATTTTTCACTATTTTTATCTTTTTTACTGTATGTACCCAAATAATTAATTAAAGTTTAATGACGATGACAAGTGTAAATTATATACTAATATTTATATTTACCCACCAGGTCGAATTGTAGAGTTCGTGAACGGATCGAAAAGTTTCCTATATAAAGGTTTCGTTTACAGCAAGAGGGAATGTCTGTCCACCTCCGCTTTCCGATGGGCCTGCATGGATTACTCAAGATGCAAAGCCTACATCCACTTATACAACCAACTTAATTTGGTCACCGCTTCGAAAGCTCCGCACAATCATAAGCCTCCTCACCTAGTCTTGACTAGAAGTGGCAAATATGTATCTGTGTAAAATGATAGAAAGAGATTTACCTTACCTGAAACAGGAACTAGATGAAAATATTCGTAGCTAATTGAATATGTATAAAATCTATGTCTTAGCATACCTTATTTTTAACCACAATGTGGATATATTTATGCATTTAGCTTCTGTATGCTTTAGTCTGTGATTTAATTATAGGTGTTAAAATGTGTAGCATTTTGAAGATATTCTTTCCTCTAGTAACTATCTGTGTTATTAAATTATTTCAGTTATGTCTAGGATAGGTTTAAGGTAATCGAGTATATATTATTATTGTTTTCCCGCTCCTTTTAGATCTGTTATGATTATTCCTATTGTTTACCAGTGGGTACTATCGGTTTCCTGTGTAAATCTAGTAAATTTTTAGTGTAATTTGCTATCGCTTAAATTTTAAAATTTTATGCGCAAATGGTAATACATGGTATATCTAAAGATGTCTATCTAAATATAATATATGTATATCAGCCCTAATCATATTATCTCGGCAGGGCACGAGTTTTAAATTAGACATTTAGAGAGTCAGTATATTAACCAAATAAAAAAATATTCTAGTCATGTAAGCCACGCAGTGTGCTTTATGTTAAAAACATTATCTTTAATCATTATTATGTTTGTGTTATATATGTTATAATTATATCGATGTCTATACTCTATTGAATATACTATTAAATGCAGTAAACTGTTTATATTTATCTCTAATGACAAAATCATTGGAAGTTGGTAAAGGTTCTTCAAATGCACGTATTTGCTTAATTAGATGAGTATTACTAAAGTACAAATTGAATAAAGCAATGTCGGTATTTCAGTGAATATTTTCATGACTGCTCGAGGAAAGGAGAGGTTAATCTACCACAACTACACGTACTACAAGCAGAGTAGAACAAAGAGTGGATTTAGATGGGGATGTACCAAAAACCGGTGGCACAAATGCAAAGCCTACCTTCACTTGTCGGATGAAAACACCATTGTCAGAAGCAATATGGAACATACCCATAGCCCTTTTGGCACACGGATACGAAAGAGAGAGAGTTAGATTGTGCTAATAAAACAATGAGGGATTTTCTTTTTAGATTTAGTTCTAAATGTTACGCTAGATGGCGTTAAAACGATATGACGCAAGGGAAAGCTTTCGATGAGTGACCTTATATGTAATGACTTTTTAAATACGTCCAAAGTACAACGCGTTATCCCAACATCTATCTGTTAAAAACTTGATGGTTTTAGTAAATAAAGTGACGTGAATAAAACCTTCAGTAACAGATTTTTCAAATTATTATTAGAAAATTCCTCGTTAATGGTTTGTAGTCAATTTAATACGGCATCTATTGAGCTAGGTTATTGGTGCTGCGTTAGATTTTATTTATTTTATCCGATATATGATCTATAAATATTATATAACTGTTGTGATTTTAATATGTACTCCCAGTTAGTATTATTTTTTACCAAATAATTATGTCGGAAATATTCTGCATATCTATATTGTAAAATAGTACTACCTTTTTGGACTCCTCTGGTCGGCTTGCGAAATAGGTTTTAGGAATGAAGATTTTCAGTTCTTAATTTTGAATAGAGCACCCTAAACCATTTATATTAGGTAGCAAAATGTTATTCATAACACGAGATTAATTAGATTTCCATTAAAATTGGCAAAATTGACCTTTGTAAAAAGATCTTTAACTTTTTTGAAACCGTTAATAGTTTTGTGTTTTTAGATTTTTAATATATATTTTACACTGCCTCACATTTATCTTGTTAATGTGTAATTTCGTTTCTTTTGATACAGACTATTAAAATACTCTATGTTAATGCCAATGCCAATTAAAGCAAGTTACCAAAAAGCACAATATATAGAATAATCCACATCATGTGACTTAAATAATTTTCCCCAAACCTGTGATCCGTAATAAATATCTCAAAATATATAATCATATATACACATAGAGCTTAATATTATAGTTATTGTAAGTCTGTTATATAAAGTTTAAGATACAATTCCAGTTTAAAAATTTAAGCACAAATATACGATAGATCATAACGGTTTATCAATGTAATCTTTTTAATTTGCCGATAGATGGCCTTGATTGACATATGCTATCACTTATTTATGTTGATTTAGCAATTTGATTTATTTTTTCACTAACCAAAGCGTGCCTCGTAGTAACATAAGCGCTGGTCGCTCGCAGATCCGCGTACGTTGTTAAATTCGCGCAAATTCGCGTGTCGACTGTTTGACGAGACATGGGCATTGTTGAAATAAGGATGAGTTTGCCATGTAACTTATTGCATTGTTTAGTTTTCGACTGCCTCGGTGGCGTAGTCGTATTACGGTACGGTTACAAAGCTGAGGTCTCGGGTTCGAGTCCCGGGTCGGGCAAAGTGATATTGGATTTTTCTATTCATTATCAGCCCGGAGTCAGGAATTTGTGCCCGATATGGCGATAGGCTCGCTATATACGATACGGAACATACAAGGCGAAATGTGGGTGTCCTGGTGGCGCCTCTGCCTACCCCTTCGGGGATAAAGGCGTGAGTTTATGTATGTATGTATGTAGTCTTCTTAGCCTTCATAATTTGTCACATTTCATCATTTGCACACTTACCAAATCGTGCCTAGTTATAAAATAAGCGTTGGTCGTTCGCAGACGCGCATATGCTTCCGAATGCGCGAATTGGCGTGTAGTTTGTTTAAGAGATATGAGCATTGAGGAAATAAGGATGAGTTTGTCATGTTATTTTTTTGATTGGTTTCTCTGTGACTGTAGTATTACCCAGCCCAGTAAAGTTTGTTGTAAAACACAAACGGAACAAAAATATAGTGACACAAAATCTTATTACCGTATGTGGTCTTCCTCACAATATTCTTTCAATACGAAGCATAAATGTTTCAGCTGTAAATTGGTCTTGACAATCTGTTTTAGTCATATTTGCATTTGATGCAATTGTACGTTTATTTAATAAGGGTATTCTTCCATTCTAGTCAAAAAACTGTAAGTAACATTAGGATTTTAATTATGAAGTGTCATCTGATTAAAGGGAGGCCTAATCTTCTGACCACATTCTGACCTGAACACATTCTGAACTAGTCTGTTTCCTTTGAGATATTGTAAGTAAGATTTGTTTTTATTGTAGCATTATTACCACCGATATTTTTTTTCAGTTGAATATACTTTACTACTTTACTGTAAAACTAAAAGTTATTCCATCTTTATTTTATGTAATTTTCGTTTTTATTGTTTTTCTATATAATTTCAGTTTGCACAAAAATGAAAACAAGGTAGGTATTTGTGTGTACAATTGTAACAATTTGTCTTAATGTCACAGTATAAATGTTTTAACTGCAAAAATACACGAAACAAATAAAAAAAAAATAACACAATGCCTTGTGAAAAAATATGTCACCAACTCTGTAATTTTTTGACTTGTGTAAATATCTAAGTAATAATTTATTTAGAATATAATTTAGTACAGAAGTGACCTCTGTGAATATCTCCGTTTTGTAATATAAAATATGATCTCGTTATTTTAAAATATTAAACTATTTTATTTAAAATGTCTGTACTTTAGAACCTTAATATAAAATGTGGATTTTAGTGTATTCTACCCGTCCCCCTTCATTTCCACTGGAATCTTCAAGATCCTACAATTGAGTAGATATTAATTAACAAATACGCCGCCATCGGAAAGGTACTCTTGATTTTTATCTGGTCTTTGTCTTGTGTGCATGGTATTATCCTCTCTCTCTTGACAAATCCGAAACTAAAGGGTAAAATGATGCAACCTCTACAGCTGAGACCGGTATCTTGAATATTACAAGATTTTAATGATACAATTAAATATGGTTTTCTCTTCAACGATTCTAATTTTTCTTTTCGGTAGGTAAGTAATCGAAATGATAATTATTATTATAAGCCCTTTAATTCCCACTGCTGGGCAAAGGCCTGCCAGGCCATCTATCCTTCAATTTGTACATCAGGTGCAATTGGAATAAATGTATTAATAATATTTTGCCCTTTCATTAGACCACGATTCAAAACGTCTAAAACAGTAAGTTACTAGGAAAAAAAATTAAGCATCGATTTTTTTTCTCTGGTATTTATGAATGTAAAGCACGTGATGGTATGCGCAATGCATTTCAAATATGACATCCATTTACAAAGTTCGGCCTGCTTGAAATCCGATATACAGAGCCTGCACAAGGAATGCGCTAAACTTGCATGGATCAGAAGAGTGGACCATGAAAGGTTTTCCATCATCGTGAACTTTGATCGATTTTATCGGTTTACAAACTATTGTTATTGATATTTAGAAAGTACTGTTATTTTATTCAATTTGTTCCAGCCGCATACATCATGCTAAAATCCGGAACGAAATTGTTGGTCATCAATAATTATACATTCTTCAGAAATGGCAGTATTCGAACCGGAGCCTTCGGCGTCGATGGCGGGTCTCACTACAAATGTTCCAGCTCAGTAATCCATGGGTGCAAAGCTCATGCGAATGTATCAAGCAAGAATATTATCATCTACGCCCTCATTGATCACAACCATCCGCCTATAAAGTACATTAAAAATGAGGACGGCACGTTTTCTAGATACCATGAGTAGGATATTCATAGGACAGGGATGTTTGGACCTAAATATCGTAGAATAAGGTTCTTTATCGCTTGAAAGCTCTTTTTTCTTTTTATGCCGGGATTAAGGAGGAGTTTTCAAAAGGGATCTTTGTTTAAATACTGGTTGGAGAGGCGATCGAAGTATTTTAGATCGGTAACAAATAGTGTTCCTTAACAATTTACCGTAAAGATTCGCGATGTTGTTGCAAATGTTACGAATGTATTTTTTTCTGCTCATTCATAATATTTATTGCTAAAGATCTAGCATTAGAAAAGCTAAGAAACTTGTCTTCACTATTTTTTGTTGAATAGTTATTGGTTATATTGTAATCATCATCGAATAATGTGACTTGTGAATATATTGTTAAAGATGGCATATTATCACATTTAGTTACCTACTTAGTTTATAAGTAAAGTATAAAATATGAGAAGAATGTGTTCAAAATAATTATTACAAATTGAACTATTTTAATTGGTACTTTTTTTTCCCTGGCGTCTAAAAAGGAAACTAGAATTATTAAATCCAACCATTAATTAGATTTGTATACAATAAATTAAATATTGTAAGCAGTAATGCTAAGTATTAGCTAAAATTCTACGGAGAAATGTATGAATGTTCCATTATTGGATCTAAGTCTGCCCACAACCATTGTATGAGGAGATAGAAAAGAAAAGTTAATCTAATGGTATAAAAAAATTGTTAATTCAGTTTATTATCTAACGGCCTTATTCATAGAGAGATTTAAAAACTGTTTTAACAGTCGAATGTTTCTAACCTTTCGATTGACTTTAGAATTCAGTTTGAGCGAAGTAGACTATAATATGTTTTAAATCTGTCCATGAATAACACCGTAAGTATTTAGCATGCATAATGAAATAATATGAAATATCATAAATAATTTTCTCAAATAAACACTACTAAAGTTTGCTATTTTTATTGCTTTTTAACAGAAACTGCCAATCAGCGGTGTACTAATAACTCTTCAATGCCGTCAATAGCCAGTATCGCCGTCGACAAGGCAGGAATTTGGCATGATGTTATTGATAACATTAATTGTGTATTAAGAGATCGACTTGAAGGTACCACAGATGTTATTCCTGAGCAACAAACTACCCCACAAGGTGTTTATTTGCTAGATACTTTGGAACAAGCTGAGGTGCTTTTTCTATTGAAACCAGAGATTGAGGAGAGAACGCCAATGCCTTCTCCAATAAATAGACACAGAGAATGTAAGGATCCATTTTGCCCTGATCATGTTAGCTGTATTGAATCAGTCGAATCCACTTATAATATTGCATCAGACATACCACCACAAACAAAACGGAAGAAAAAGTCTAGAAATAGAAAACATTTGTTACCTAAGCACAAATGGGGCGAAATAAAACGAAAAAGATTGAGAAATCTTGGAAGCAGCTATGTATCAAGAGCAGGTAAATTTGTTGATAGCAAAGTTATGGGTAAGCCGTGTTATTGTGTGTACAGGTGCGAAGATAAAATTACAGAAGAGCAGAGACTCGAATGCTTCAGTAAGTTTTGGACACTCGGAAATAGAGCAAAACAATGGAATTATGTTGCAAAATATGTAAATAAAGTCACAAAGAGACAATGCACGAACTACATTAATTCTAATAGACGTCAGTTTACATATAAATATTCGTTACCGTTGATATCAGGCAATGACACACCTGTAACCGTTTGTAAGAAAATGTTCTTGCAAACTCTTGCTATTAGTGAGAGTGTTGTCACAACTGCTTTACGTAAATGCAACGGCATCGCAACTGTCGAGGAAGACCGTCGAGGCAGACACACAAATCACCGATATGTTATTAGTGATGAAATGATAAGAAGTGTGTGTGATCACTTTAATTCAATTGTTCCCGATGAAGCCTGTCCTACTGGAAATAATTCAAACAAGTTATATCTTGGCCTAAGTATAAGCCAAATGTACAAATTATATAATGAATGGTATGATGATACTTTGTACACATCGAAAGCTAGAACACTACGTCATTATCGGGATATTGTCAAAAAACACTGTGATCTGGGCTTTCACACAAAAACGGATTGAATTTTTTGTAACTCTACTTTTTTCAGGAAATTAAATGTTCATCATCATCATCATCATCATCAGCCTATACTAATCCACAGCTGGACATAGGCCTCCTCAAAAATGTTACATATTGTAAATATATTATTTATGCTATTTAATAGTAGCAAGTCTAAATATTGTACATATTGCTAAATCTATTGTTTCAAAAAACTCAATTAGTAACCCGCCATATCCAATATCTAAATTGCCAAAAATCGTAGAAATACGTGTAAAATTCGGATCTGCAAATGGGCATGATTCTATACTATTCTATATCAGCCCATATACGACCCACTGCAGAGCACGAGCCTCCTCTACAATCGAGAGTACGATTGAGAGGGGTTAGGCCATATAGTCCACCACGCTGACCTAATACGGGTTGGCGGACTTTACATACCATACAAATTATTATAATTCGCTATGGTACCTATGTAGGTTTCCACACGATGTTTTCCTTCACCGGTATAGTGCGCGGTGTTGACTATTAATACACACATGACTCAAAAGTAAGAGGTGTGCCCTGGGATTTTAACCCGTGACCACCGTGGCAGTCGCTTTTAGTCCATTTAGTATTTACCAACAGGCCACCACGCACAGGCAATGGACATGATAGACAAATGTATATTAAAACTGTAAAATTTAATGTTACCAATTCAAAAACACAGTGTATTTTTTGAATTAAAGTTTTGATTATTAAATCTGGTTATTTTATTTATATATGAACACAAGCTATACCGTATACTGAATTGCCAAAATGAATATTTATTAATACGGCAGCAATAGAGTAAAAATAATATAGGGTAGTACAAATCACATTATTTAAAATATACTTATTAAGTTTAGTAATAAAAAAAATATAATAATAAGAAACCTGCAGTATTATAAAATATAGGGTAAAACTTCGGAATACCGCGCGTCGAGTCGTTGAACTCTATCGATTGGCGAGCTTCGAGTCAGCTGATTTCTAGGGTTTGTAGCCGCTCAAATATGCTATTTGATGTGTTATTCCTAGACGTATAACCTCTGGTATTAATTTAGGATAATTCTTTGTATACACATATCAGTCTTTACTTGTCCTTTCTACTTTCCTATTGTATAATATCTGTTCAACGCAGGCCACTCGTAATAAGATTTTTGCATTTCTATCAAATATAAACTACTGAATTGTTGTGAGACTGTCTTCCTTCCTCTCTCGTACCACAAGTAACGAGGGAACAACATGACTATGTATAATATTACATAATGGTTTGGCTTAGAATAAGGCTCCAAAGACTTTAACCTCGCTAATAAAGTTAATTATTGTTAATTCCACTAAGATTCTCATAAGGTTTGGTGGTATTAAATAATTTCTTAATTAAGTCCTATTTGAATTTCCAGCACAGTTTATAACATTGTCTCGGGGTTCAAAACTCTTAATGATAAACAACTACACTTACTACAAGAGTGGTAGAATTCGCGCCGGAGGATCTAGATATAGCTGCTCAAGTGCCGCAAGTAAGAACTGTAAAGCCTTCGTGCATGTCAGCGTTGAAGATGTTATAACAAATGGCCTGACAGAACACAACCACGAACCTATAAAATATGTGAGGACTGCTGATGGGAAGTATGTGAAAGTGTAACAGAGAATGCGTGAGATATAACTTTAGGGCCTTTCATAGACAGATTTAAAACCAGTATTATATATTTTAGTTATCAAATATTTTGTCTCTTTCGAAAGACTTTAGAATTCAGCTTGAGCGAAGAAGACAAATATTCGGTAACTTAATAGGTTTTAAATCTATCTATGAATAAGAGCGTTAATATATTACTTAGTTATCATTAGTATTACCAATTGATAAGGATTTTGTAACACGTATGTAAATACTCTTGTTTGTTTTCTTTCTCTATTTTTATTGAGGATTAAAAACATGCTTGTAAATTGCGTGCTGTTGATCCTGGCCGACTGGAGTTGCAGTGGTGGGTGTGAGGATAATTTCTTCCAGTAAAAACCTGGTGGCCAGGGTTATTAATATTGTTTAAGGTCGGGATCAAATAGAGCGGTGTCTTAGATGGGAATTTGATTGTAATGAGATTTTCTACCGTGACTCTTTGCTTGTGATTGTGTAACAATTACACTGATTTTATGTATGTATGGCTGCAATGTTCGCTTACCTGTGTGTGTATGCACCCGTGTTTGTTTCCTGTTCTGCGAAAAACATTTTTAACGATATAGAATTAAGTCTAAAACTGGATAATTTTCCAAAGTCAACAAAGTTACTGAACCTTTTGTAATATAGCTATTATAACAATAGTATTACGAGTGTGGTTAAGTGTAAGCTGCGAAGTAAACTACTTAGTGGCTAAGAAATTTCTTATACATTATAAAAATAAGAATCACAGTGAGAACGAAAGCGAAGCGAAACGAGACTAAATTTAATTAATATATCAATAATAACAATATTGTAGTTTTAATTATCCATCTTTAACATAAAAGTTTATTCAAGTTTTTAATTTTATAATATATGTTAGTGTCTGGGTCCCGAAGTACAAAAATTCCGTGTGTTTAGCACATAACCCTAAAAATATTGTCAATTTACTTATTTTATGAAAAGAACCTTACCTTCTATGAGCTTGTCGATCATATAATGCTATCTACTAGGATGTTGATATTGACCTTTTTAATACCAATAGCACAAAATTTAAGAAAACCATATTATGCAATATTTATTTTGGCGCACGTAACAAGCAATACATTTTCACTTTGTTTATATTGATTTATATTTATGATTAAGTTCGCTATAGATTACCTTCTTTTTAATACGCTTTTATTAGCTTCAGACGTATGTATGTTAGTATGTAACGGAATCTTTGAACATGATTTTGACTCCCTTCATAACGTTGGATTAACTCGAAATTTGGCATTCTTAAAAAGGACCGATGACAATTCAATATTTTAAACAGTTTGACCCGTTATCCTTACTAGGATAATCAGGATTAGCGATTTTTTTCCTGAGACCCGGAGTGTCTTCGTCAACACCAATAAAGGTATCTACCATGCGCATTCGACTAAAAAATGAAATATAAATAATAGTTTAAAAAACTAAAAAAATACGCTTTAAAAAATAGACAATAAATTTTAATAAATTTGAATTAAAAATGGTGTAAGAAAAAATGGTTTTATTGTAAAAAAAAGCGTGGGGTGCATGGTATCAATAGTTCTAAAAAAAGCACCCCACGCTTTTTTTACAATAAAATCATTTTTTCTTACACTATTTTTAATTCAAATTTATTAAAATTTATTTTCTATTTTTAGTTAGATTTTCTATAAAAGCGTATTTTTTTAGTTTTTTAATTTTTTTATAATATACTAGCTTCTACCCGCAAACTTTGTCTGCGTGACTAACTTTGTAATTATTGATTTTTTTTTGAAAAAGTATTCCTAGCTAGGATTCGAACCCGTTAATTCTGAAAAAAAAAACATACCTATATTATTACACCATTCAATAGTGTCACTAATAAGGATCAAATTCTGAAAAGTAATGTTATACGGCAAACTAAAGGAAAGTGTTGATTTTAAGAAAATAAAGTTTTTTTTACAATGAAATGAAATAAAAATAATTTATTGAATCCATCAAATATTATACATAATTAAGATTCAGTATTTTTTTAAACTACCACCCGGTTCGGAGGGCGATTTTCACTGCATAGCCCTAAGATCTAGTCTCATTGCGTTTACTATGTATTCATAAAAAAGAAACAACCTGTATGTAATTCTACCAACGTCAAATTAACTTTACAATTGCAGCAGACAACAGTTTAATATTACCAGAGGTTTCTAAATCCATTTCCCTGTATTTTCTATGGGTATAATAAAAAGAAACCACCTGTATGTAAATTAAACATATACCAAATATCAAGTCGAGCCTGCAACAATATAACGCTGAAAACCGTATCTCATTTCGTGTCGTTGTTTTTGCGTGATGTGCAAGCTAATACAAAGAAACACCCTGTATGTAAATAAGACAAATATCAGTTTTTAAGTTGGACTTGCACCTATATGACTGTGAAAACTGCATCTCATTTCGTGCGGTAGTTTTTGAGTAATGTGCAAGCAAGCAAAAAGAAACAGCCTGTATATAAATGCAACATATACCAGTTTTTAAGTTGAACCTACAGCAATACAACTGTGAAAACCGCATCTCATTTGGTGCAGTAGTTTTTGCGTGATGCGCAAGCAAACATACAGACAGACAGACAGACAGACAGACAAAAAATCTAAAAAAATTTGTTTTGGCTTCTGTTGCTGTTATAAAGACCCCTCTCGTTAAAATTTCTCAAATATCTTCCATATACAGACATCGACCATTTACATTTATATTATATGTATAGATTTCATATAAATGGAAACTTGTAATTGACCTTTCCTTTGTTTACATTTTTTGTTATTACTATGCTAGTTGTAAACTTACCTTAGTAAATAAAATAAATAGAAAGCAACAAGTAGCCAAAATTATTAACAAGTACCACTTAAAAGCTTTCGCATTTTATTTCACAATGGTTTGAACGGAAAAAAATAATTAATAAATACTTATATGTTTCTTGCAGTGGAATACATCACCGTTGCTCGAGGAAGAAAACTTCTCATGGTTAATGGTTATACTTTCTCCAGAGGGAGTGGCATACGGGCGGGTGGTTGCAGATACAGTTGCTCCAAAGCTGCCCGGACAAAGTGCAAGGCCCACGTCCACTTGAACAAGGACAATCTTATAGTCCAGTCGATGTTGGAACACAACCACAATCCAACAAAGTATGTCAAGTGCCAAGATGGTACACATGTGAAGATTTACTCGTAGAATAGCTTCATTATTCCAACTCATCACATTAAACATTGAGATGTTAAACTGGATGAAATATTGCGAACAAAATGTGTAAAACAATAAGATCAGTACATGTACCACAATATGTCTCTCTTTGTCACTCTAACACAGTCGCACTATTTTCCCTCTCGCTTCACTGTGTGCCTGCGGTCCTGGTGCATGCCCAATGTTTTCATTTTGGTCGCCGTGTCCTCACCAGTGTGATATCTATACAAAATCATAAACAGTATTATATAATAATTGTCGTCGGTAATGAAATATATAGTTATTGTTGTATATTTAGATTGGAAATACAGCAAAATCTATAGCTATTCCGAATACATAATCATTTCAAGACTGTGTCAAATTATAGACAGAACAAATTGATAAGCTGATGTAATAGTGACGCTTACATTTAAATCGTGAATTGAATGGTATATTTATTTGCGTGTGTGTGTGTGTCTGTCATCATGTTGTCCTGATTGTATCCAGAGGATGAGCCCGTAAAGCGACACGTTTACTGATATACGATTACCCTTTCAACAACAGTGTGACAGAAAGTCGGCAAGAATGAATTGCTTTGTTGTTGTTCATCGCTCTGTATCTGTATCAGCCCATATATGTCCCACTGCAGGGCACGGACCTCCAATACAATCGAGAGTACGATTGAGAGGGGTAAGATTTCAGTCCACCACGCTGTTTATCGCTTGTTTATCGCGCAAACCTAAACCCTCTTTCCCCTCTTTCCCCCCTTTCTCCTTGCACTGCCAAACAAGAATGGACATACAATTACATCCACTGTGTGTGCGTCTATAGACAGCAATTGTTGCTTGCCAAAACGTGGACTTCTTGGTCGTTTGCCTTCTCTGCCAAAAACTTTGGCAATGTTATAAAAATCTGTAGAATTGGAAAATGTCCTAGTTAGCGTCAATCAAGGGACCGGTTTTTTAGTATTATTTAGCATAGTAAAATGATAATTGTGTTGCATTAAGTGTGATTGTGAAAATGATTTAGTTGCTAAGAAATGTATTATTTGATAAGAATTAGATAAACCACGAATTATAAAATAAAAAATATATTTAATTAATTGTTATGAATGATTATTCTAATAGTTTTCTTTAAATATCCATGTCTTTGTATTGAAAATCATAATATAAAAATCCTAATTTTCCATTTTATACGGACAAAAGGACAAATAGAAACATATATTTCAAAACTAAAGTAACTAAAATATTTTTTTATAATATTTATATTGACTGCTTAATTATATTATAACAAATTATATAATTCATAATATTTCTGTTTTTTTTTCTGATTTATAACAAATTATTACACTTTTTGTTCGTTAATAAAAATAATCTACTTAGTAAAATAACTGTTGGAGTTGTTAAATAATTTGGGCTGTGGTTGGTGCGCCAGAAGCCCTAGATTTAAATTCTCAAGTATATTTTTTAGCGGACAAAATTAATAAGCGATCCCAATCCCTATTTAAGGATCGATTCGGAAAATAGACCAATCAGAACATATCAAATGTGAGCGTGTCGACAATACCTTGAGCCCATTGGTCTATTTTCACGATCGACCTTTAGATAGACATCAAGATCGTTTATTAATCTCGGCCATAAAAGAATACATTATTATTTTCATAACACATCATATTCTTATTAATAATTAAGTCCTATTTTGTATTTTCAGCGCAATACATTACATTGTCCCGCGGTACCACGTTGTTGATGATAGACAACTACACTTTCTACAAGAGATGTGTAACGCGCGGCGGAGGGGCTAGGTATCTCTGTTCGTCCTCTTCCAGGAAGCAATGTAAAGCGGTCGCGTATGTTAGCGCCGATAACGTGATCATTTCAGCCCACACAGATCACAACCACGAACCAGCCCAATACGTGAGAACTGTGGATGGGACATATGTAAAAATCTAAATGTAGATATTTTGTAGTAATAAATGGCATTGAAATATGAAGGGTGTTTTTGTAATACTAAGGCCCGGCGCCCATTATCGGCATCGGCAAGGAAAAGGATCCTTCGGCATCCTACATGCAAGCGCACACTATCGGCAATTATGCTTTGGCATGCTGCAAAGTTCTTAGGGATGACGAGGCGTCCTTAAGGATGCCGCACCGTCCTGTAGCTTGCCGAAACGTCTCAATATCGTATTTCTCATCATAACAGTCTCAGAGTTGTTACTTACTTTACTCTTTGGTGTTGTGTGAGTCAAATGATGCAAATGGCGGATGCAGGGCAAACTATCCCCCGAGTGTTGCCTCGGCGCCGGCGGCGTACCGAAGGTTGCCGAAGGATGCCGAAGCATCCCGAAGCATTCTCAAGGCTGCCGATACACCAGCCTCAAGCATACCGAAGCGGTATTTTTGTTATTACGACCACATATCACGGAAATTTTTACTTTATTGCCATTATGTTATAGTATATTGCTATTTGCCACCTAAAATCCTCATTCGTACCGATGCCGATAATGGGCGCCGGGCCTTAGGCTCCGTTTCATCAATTAACTTAACCGATTCGTTGCGGATGGCACGACAGACGTGTCATCCAATTTTTTTACATATGGCGTATGACACGCGTTTCGTGTCATTTTTAAATGTCTTTTATCTCGCTCAAATCGAAATTTCTCGAGGTGCTTCTTGAACTAAACATTAATCTTTTTGAATGCGGATCATTATTATAGACTTCGTTTCTGGAAATAATGCAAATCAGATAATTCCAGGGGTTGACAACCTCGATAAGTTGCATTACGATTACTGCGATTAGGTACGTATTAATGAAATGCATTATTTACCTCGAATTATTATTAATAGCTGCATCTATTTTTCTTATCTTATTTAGCTTATCGGGCTAATATAAATATAAGTAGCTATTAGATACCTAGATACATACATAAGTAGGTAGGTATTACATATAAATAATAAATGAATTTCACATTTGCTAAATCTTGTTCCGATCCCTTAAAAATTTATTTTGTAAACAAGTTTCCTAAGTCGGCTAGATCGTCTCGGCAAGATTTTGGAAAATACCATATTGTGTTGTCTTACGGTTCCTTTTTGCGTGAAACACTAATAAGGACTCATAAACAAAGGTGCCGGCGTCTATTGTTTGTGGGCCGGCTATTTAACAATATTGCTGGCATACAAAGAAAGGACACAACTTCCATTTTTGACAAACGGAAAAAGCGACTTTGAAGTCCTTAACATAAGGTGTGGTTTTGCTCTATTGTTTAATGCAGTTGTGCCCTTTCTTAGTATGATAACAGAAAAGCTCCGGCGCATGGTATCGAAACTTTGTTTACTGTTTTTAAAACACTTCCACTTTCCGAAGCAATCGCACTGTACGTAATCTACAACGACTATTTATTTAACTTTTCGATGATATTGGCTTGTGTTGTGGACTCTGATTTTGCTTTTGTGAATACTGTGGCTCGTGTACCTGGATTCTGATATTGATTTTGTGATCACTGTGGCCCGTAAACCTGGACTCTGTTGCTGTTTGACTCACGAACACGTGTGGATCCCGAACACTACAGGTAGGTTTTTTAATGATAAATTATTTATTGTACTTAAGTTTTCATATACCCAAACAAAACGTGCTTAACTGTATCACTTGACGTATTATTCATATTCATTCTTATTTTCAGCAGGGAAAATTCATTTACCGGCTAACTTACTAAAAAGAAATGGCAAGACAATGAGAAAAAGGTGTAGGGTTTGCTACAATAAAACAAAAAAAAGAGTCGCAGTCTTATTTGGATGTCCAGATTGTCCCGGATTCCCAGGGCTATGCCTGCAATGTTTCAGGGAATATCACAATTATTGAATTTTACCTAGAACGTTGATTTGATGTTGATTATTATTTTTTTTTATATTTTCGCACTACGTAATATGTAACAAAAATGTGATTGGACTAGTCATTTATTAATCATAATAAACATTATATAATCATAAACTTAGTTTTATTTACTATCTTCTAATCAGTCAGTGCTAACATTTAATGTTATAATCAACTAGTATTTATGCACAATTAAATCACCATTATTTTATTGCACTTAGCAATAAAATAATGGTGATTTATCCAACACAAAATGGTGATTTATTCTTTTTTCATACTTTCATTTCTCATGATCATCTAAGAAGCTATCCTGTTTAATTACAGAATGTTATTAATAATAGAAAATCGCCTTATACAAAATTAAAACTGTAATTCACCATTTTCGAAACAATGCGCTATGTTGTGCATACAATGTTCCCGTCTTTGTTTTGACATCGTACTCAAGGCTCTTCCTATAATTAATCCCAGCATATAACATTTATTAATGGTGTCCATATTAATATTGTCTCTATCTTCTTTCACTTCTTCATGATTTTTCGTATTTGTGCCGATAGATACTTTATTGGCCGGAATATTGCAATCTTCCTAAAACAATGAAAATAAACATATGTTCGTATACCTATATAAATCTATAAAATAATTATAAATACACTCCCTACTTAGTCTAGTTCTCTAGTTGACTACTAAAATATCATTCAAAAAACTTACTTCGTTATCTGTAAACAAATCTGGTGAATCCAGCTCTGGCGTTGTTCCTTCAGGATGTACATCATAATGTTTATGAAAATCTAAATGGGTTGTGATGTCGGAGTGCTCAGATATTAGATCTGAGCTCTCAGATATTAGATCTGAGCTCTCAGATGACTCTTCTATAACTCTTTCGCCTGTAAAGACAACAAAACATAAGTAGATTTTTTTGCAGGAAAATATCTGTATCCATATTCTGCTATCATTACGGCACTTGCCTACTACACAAATCGATGAAACACAACAAATGACATCAAATAATGAAAACAGAAATTAGAATCTTTATTATAACCTACAATCCCAGTATGATATGTATGTAAATCATAAAACAGTACAAAAGGTTTACAACATCTGAATAAAAAAGTCACTTACCATCCATTTTCAGTGAAACACATATATAATCAGTTCAAAACCACTTAACACAAAGTAACTGACCGTTTACTTTCGATTTTGGAAGTCGACTGAATACAATTCAAGGCTAAACAAGAAAAAAGAGCATTTTATTCTGTACATGGCTGATGGCACAATAGGCGTGTCATCAACTGATATGGCGCTTGACACGACTGTCGTGTCACGAAATATTTGTTCGTCGCCACGCATAAAAGTGCACCAAAATGGGCGTCGCAACGAATCGGTTAAACACTAAGTTTTTGACAATGTTTTCGCCAAATTATTTAAATAGATAGATAAATAAATAAAACGTTTATTTTGGCCACAATAAACACAAAACAATCTAAGAGCAAAAAACATTAACATAAACTCACGCCTTTACCCCCGAAGGGGTAGGCAAAGGCGCCACCAGAACACTCACATTTCGCGTTGTATGTTCCGTCCCACGATGTGGTAGGGGGCGAGCCTATCGCCATATCGGGCACAAATTCCTACATTAACATAGGTAATAATTAAGAATACATATATGGGATATTGTAGCCGCATTTTTTCAACATAGACAAAAATCATAGACAAAAAGCCGGTTATATAACGCTTTTTTGATCAACATAATATAGGTACATATAGTTTAATGAATAAATAGTAAGATCACAAAAACAAAATCTTATTGGAAAATATTGATATTTCATTGAATTATTTGTATCCGATATGCTATAAAAATGGAATATTTTATTTATTTATGTACGTAGTTATACTACAGATTATAATTTAAAAAATGTTATTAATAGTTTTGATCTTTTGCACAAAGAGTGGGACTAAAGATAATGACTCGCAAACCATGATGGTATTCCACACAGGCCTTGTATCAGGAGCGCTTGTGCTATCTGTGAGACTGTTTTATTTCCGAGTCACACTTAAAAAAACATTCAATTCCTTATACCAAGAACGCAACTAGCAGGAGGGCTAATGTCTGTTATACTACCCCGCACAGAACAATGTTGGCACGGCGGCAATATTTTATTAATTCCTTAAGTGTCTATAATAAAATTAATAAGCTAAAGGCAATATATCCATTTGTGACGCCGCATTCTAATACGAAGCGAGAAAAGCGTACTCCCAGCAAATAGTAAGAGATCGGGAGCTTGACAGGCATGTGGCCTTCGTTAACTTGGAGCATCCAGCGGAACAGAGGAGCAGGATGTTCCAATGTCTGGAGAACGGGGCAGAACTGGACCAACACATCGGTGAAGGTCTTCAGCATCTTCACCGACGGCAGCAAAATTGACGGGAATCAAGCGGCGCTATCTATATGGAATGGTATCGCCAAGATAATCATTACAATCTTTTCACTTTATAATATAACATACTACCATCGCCACATTCAACCTATATATATCAGCCCATATACGTCCCACTGCAGGGCACAGGCCTACTCTACAATCGAGAGAATCGATTGAGAGTGGTTAGGCCATATAGTCCACCACGCTGGCCTAGTGCGGGTTGGCGGACTTACATACCATAGAAATTCTTTAAAATCGCTACGGTATGCAGGTTTCCTCACGATGTTTTCCTTCACCGTAAAAGTGCGTGGTGATTGACCATCAATACACACATAACTCCGAAAAGTCAGAGGTGTGCCCTGGGATTTGAACCCGCGACCATCGTGAACATGTAGGCAGCCGCGTCTGGTCCGTTACCAACAGGCCACCACGCACTTCACACGCATTCAACCTAAAGATCCGCAATTTGCATAAACCAGCTAATGGCGTGTCAGACAACGCCCAATGAAGGGTTCCGCACTTAACTTCATCATCATCAGCCACAAGACGACCACAGCTGAACATTGGCCTCCCCTAAAAATTTCCAGTGTCCGGTCGGAAGTGGTCTACATCCATTGAATGCCCGCAAGCTTTATCAGTTCGTCCGTCCACTGCACCGTGAGAGCGGACTTCCAACACTGCGCTTGCCGGTACGCGGCATTCACTCAACAACTTTTCTGCCCCATCGGTCGTCAGTTCTGCGCCCTAGCCCCAAACTTAACATTATATTCAATTGTATTGCAACGGTTCTTTTAGGAATAAATAATACCTACATTAATTTTGTTTCAAAATATACATGTGTCAAAAAACTAAGTAAAGTGTAGTGAAATTAATAGACAAAATACATATTATGTACATTTACCCCATAGTCAGATATATAGTCCTGACCCCACACTAAGATCGAGTCTTGTGTCGTGAGTATCACAAACACCCAGACCCGAAACAAATACTTCACACATGGTGGATTACACAAATATTTGTTTCGGTGCGGGGATTGCACCCGCGACCTTAAGTTTCACAGCCAGCGTCTAACCAATTGTCCCACGGAGGCTGTCAATATAACTGTAAAGAATATGTAAATAAATAATTATTATAATTAAGTAAGTATATGATTTTTTTTTATTGCACCGCACATATGCATAATTAACTTCATAATTTAAAGTTATTTTAAACTAATTTAACTTTAGGTTTCTAGAACGCGTAGCAAATGTCAATAACCTTTTTGAGTGTGTTCAGCATGCTTTAACTTTAGGCTCTAAAAGCCCCATACAATAAGTGGTAATGTACATGCACTTAACCCTATTATTCTGTTTTGTTTTCTATTAAAGTTACATTATTGCTTCCCGTAGGTTTAATCCGTGAATGCTTTTAATTGACGCCTGGAGAAGACTCCTATATGGGTCAGAAAGGTCACCATTTGCTTTGTAGACTCCACAAACCTTTAAAATAATAAGTAATAGTGTACTGACTATTTCTAGTTATATTGTAGTGTGTAAGATAGCGTAGCATATAATAGTAGACTTAATAGTATTGTGCTTTTTGTGCGAGCTAATAAACTGTCAGCTATTGCTATGATTTTTCATTTCGTCGGCATCCTGGACACACCTCACACGTGACGGTGACCTCCACAGCGGTCATCGGCCACACGGTATCTGCGCGTCCGAGTACACCACTGCAACTGGTCGCTTACCAAAACCACAACCACACTCTTTGGATACCGTCCCGCCCTCACACCCGCCACTGCAATTCCTGCAAGCCAGGATCAACAGTGGCATGCATTTTAATGACAGTGAGCATTGAAGCTCAGCGAGTCTCTAGGAATGTCTAACTTGTCTTTAACCCGCAACGAAATCAATCAAAAAGTTTAATTAATAGGAGGAGTTGGATATAAACCACACCACACTCTTATGAAAAACTATGTTAATTAGAAATATTATTACAAAGTTCTTCTCCGATTTAAAGGGAAAATTATTCAACTAGTAGGAATTCATGGCGACCACGGTGACGTTTTCCGTTTCTGTATTGACAAAGTCACATAGCTGATATATTCAAATTTAGCTGCAATTATTATAGAATTGTTGCTACACGTTAGGGCGCCATTGTTTAATTTTAGGTGGTAGTAATGAATTAGGAACACATCACTTTCAAAAGCTAGAACTGTTCACCCAGGGTAGAAGTCATTGATTTATTTAATGGTATTTTCCAGCAAAGTATGTAAAGGAACTGGACGGATTGATACTCCTGCTGTTCAACGACTTCATCTTTAGCAGAGAAGTAAAGCAGCGGGATGGTGTCAGTAGGTACGCCTGTGCTAGCCGGATCATTGAATGCTGTGGCGCCCATATCCACGTGTCTAGAGAAGGCGCCATTCTTAAAGTAGAGCAGAACCATACCCATGCACCACCGGCTTATTACTTCACACCAGAAGGGTATTTAGTGAAGAAACCAGCTGATATATAAGTGCGGAACAATAAATACGCACACATACACTAATTCCTGATCACGGAAGTACTCTACAATCCAGAGTTCGATACAGACAAGGGCAGTGGCGGATTATCCCTAAGGCAAACTAGGCACGTGCCTAGGGGCGCGAGGATACGAAGGGGCACGCGTGATTTCAGATATCTTCATTTCTATGCAAAACCATCTTAGAGTGACTGAAACTGTTTCTTCTTTAATATAGCAAAGTGTGAAGCAATGTTCTTCTCTCATTCATATCATAGTGCAATCACCAACTATTCAATAAGATGATTCCTCGTTCCTTCGAAGTATATTTTTTTATATGGCTGCTAGAGGGGGCGCCTTTGAGGTGCTTGTCTAGGGGGCTCTCAACATTTAATCCGCCCCTGCACAAGGGACATTACTGTGGTAGAGCCTCGCTGTTGTCAGTCATGACTCGGCATGAATAAGCAGGCTCGTCCGGGCTAGTACCATTATCTCAAAGAAGATCGACGTAAAGCGACAGCTATACTGTCGCGTTTCGTTCGGTGAGTGAGATTGCCGGATACCCAATACCCATTTCCTCTTCTCAGCCATTCGCCTTCCAACAACACATCTATGATTCAAGCGATGTGGATGTTCATGACCGGCAGTGATTACTGACTTGTTTGCTTGTACGTAGGTACCGCAATAAAAAAAAACATCATTTACCAAGGCCTTCTGTGGGTTCGCGGATTAAACATACCAAAAAATATCTTTATAAAGATCTCTATGCATGGTTCTACAACAAGTAACGCTTCATCATTAAAGCACGTGGTAATAATAAGGTCTGGATCATATCTATAAGCATGACTTCTCACATTGTCTATTGGAAATTGGATGTAATTATATTTTTTATGTATATGTTACCTAGTATCATCTCGGAATTGAATACAATTCGTAGGAAATATATATGATACACTGGTTTGGCCTAGGCGAAACTTATTCATCCTAAAATACGATTTTTATTTCCATCATTTGAGACAACGTTACTTTTACAATTTAAAAAGGTATTTTATGTATTGTTTATTTATAAACGATTTATTATTGTATTATGTTACATTTCTAAAATAAGTTAAATTAAATTTTAAGCCTCTTATAATAATATTTTTATTTTTTATCAGTCAAGCTATTGGTACACTATTGACTGCCCTCTCTTTTAACCTTTTCTTATTTCCATCCCAAGGTAGTCGGTAAGAGATTGCTTCGAGCGATACGACCATCTTTTGCACTGCTATCTAATTTAATGTTTTTTTTTGTCAAGCTTTTGTAGTGTACAATAAAGATTATAAATAAATAAATAAGTTTTTATTATGTTTTGTTTGTTTCGCTTGGGCACATTCATTTGTATGGTTGTGTTATTAAATTTATTATACTTGTATATAGATTAGGTTTGTATTATTTGATTGTATTGCCTCTGTAAGCTTTCCTAAAATGAATACAATGATTGAAAATTTCAATAAAGATATATTTTTGTAATTGATACCGTTTTGTTAATGCATGTATTTTTTTCATACTTTTCTTTAGTATAGATTCTAGTATATTTTTAAGACATTGTTTAAGCAATGCAAAATGGCTTGTACGGGTTAGTTAATATTTTTACTTTCTAACATTTTCTTAGTTTTCATGGACTGTCCATAACTTTTTATTCTATTTCAATATGGTGGCATTTTATTAACATAATTTATTATGTAGTTCTATCCAAGTATTCAATTAATGAAGTAAAATACAATCTAATCATGTTAAAACTTGATTGCCAAATTTTAATATCTATATAAAGTATTCGGTAGTATAAGAGTGCGTGGTGGCCTGTTGGTAACGGACCAGACGCGGCTGCCTACATGTTCACGGCGGTCGCGGGTTCAAATCCCAGGGCACACCTCTGACTTTTCGGAGTTATGTGTGTATTGATAGTCAATCACCAAGCACTTTAACGGTGAAAGAAAACATCGTGAGGAAACCTGCATACCGTAGCGATTTTAAAGAATTTCTACGGTATGTAAGTCCGCCAACCCGCACTAGGCCAGCGTGGTGGACTATATGGCCTAACCACTCTCAATCGATTCTTTCGATTGTAGAGTAGGCTCGTGCCCAGCAGTGGGACGTATATGGGCTGATATAGATATAAAGTATTCGGGAAAAAAGTATTGAAGTTGACCTTAAATAATCATAGAAAGACATGCAAGGTAAGTAAGTACCTTTACAACACATACGAATCTTTATTTTTCATTGCAATGTGGTTAATATTTGTATATGATAATACAATGGTCGGTGGTTTTTCAGACATACTTGGAACAATCTTGGAGGTTAATATTGATTGTGATGATGAAGAAAGTACTCCGAAGAGACCAGAGAGAATATTGAGGAAATCCGACTTTTCAGCGCGCAATTTAAATAAATCAAGGAAAGCAAAAGGACAAGAATATCTGAACTCTAGGGGAAACTTAGTTCCAGCTAAAACACCTGAGTTTGGATTATGTACTTGCCAAAACGAATGCAATATAAAAATAAATGCTGAACAACAGAGGAAACTTTTTCAGGATTACTATGAATTGGCAGATGCTGATTTGCAAACATCCCACATGTTGTCTCTTATAAGAGTAGTTTCAAAGTCTCGAACCTATACCACGAATGATAACTCCAGACGCCAAAATACTAGGACCTACTACCTTTCTGATGGCGATGGAGTAGAACACTCAGTTTGCAAAACCTTTTTTAAAAATACCCTCGCTGTTTCAGACGGTAAAATCAGTAGAGTGTTAAAAAATAAATCTTGTGATTCAGAACCCTATTAGAAGGGATTTGGGCATATATAGCTCCTGAAGTAGATTAGAAACATTTGATATTATTTCTATTTCCTCATTTATGTCTTATTAATTATCTTTGCAGTAGTGTTTAGCTCATTCATATTTAGCACTAGATTTAAACTTAAAGGTTTTTATATTGTTATGCATATAGACATCAAATCCTACGTGTAAGTAAAGTGTTTAAGTGCTACTTGAGTTTTCATTGGAATTGTTAAATTCATACTTATTTTTCATCATATTATAATTTATAATAATTTAAAGAGCTCCAACAATAATTAATGTAATATGAATTAATATTTAGCATTAATAAAAGCATTTGGATTTAACGTTAATTAAATATAGTATTTTCAGTGTTAAATTTGGTTTCATTTCGACCTAACCTTGTTATTCTTTGAATAAAATCCTGAACCAAGAAACAAAATTCACCTAACCTTAAAAAATAACATTAAAAAACATCTTTCAGCAAAATACGTGAAAGATCTGGACGGATTGCGACTGCTGTTGTTCAATAACTTCATGTTTAGTAAAGAGGTGAAGATGTTGGATGGTGTGACGAAATACGCGTGTACCAGCCGGATCACCGAACGCTGTACCGCTCACGTGTACGTGTCTAGAGATGACATCGTCACTGGCGTTGATGAGCACCATACCCATACTCCACCGGCTTATCACTTCACGACAGAAGGATATTTGGTGAGGCAATGTCTCGTTGCAAGTCAGGAAGTATTAGGAGTGACACACATAGAAACAGAAGTTGATCAAAAAAGTCCAGTATGATATCTCAATATTCGAAGTTTAAGAGTATAATTTTCTTTTTTTTTCATACTTTTTTCTGTTATTATTATTGAATCTTTCCAACTCATGTTCAGGACTTTCAAAAATTGTAGATTGGGACATACATATATGTGTTTATGCTTATATTTAAAATTAAAGTTTGTAAGCTAGTTTTTACCAATTTAAGTTTTTTTTATGTAAAATAAATATTTTTTTATGTAAAAATAGATTTTTATTCAGCCTTATTTTGATGAAGATGTGAGGGCGAAAATACGCAATTTCCTTCCTAGCAAAATGAAAAATAATAAAAAACAGCTTAGAATTTTATCAGTTCCTTTAGTATGGAGTGAAGTAAAAAGTGAGCCGACGTCGATATGCTTTACGTGTTCAAATAAATCTGACACAATTCTCTATGCATTGCCATTCGTTGCACCATAACCCCAGGTATATACTATGTTTATACGTAATCGTACATTTGTACAAAGTCAATCTTTCAATCAAAAGCGCGTTATCGCGCGACTCCTGCACGTCCGCGGCGCGTTAAATTTAAATAGTGGTATGAACGCCTTGTGTTCTATTGTAACCCATTTGTAATATTGCCACTTCTCTGGCAGTTTTTAATATTATTTTTCTGTAATTTTATTTTTAATTTTGTTTGTTTATGTTACTCTTTCCCACTCAGGTGTTACGACGAAAGGAAGACAAAAGCAAACTAGAGAAGAATTGCTGGAAAAAAAACGTCAAGCCGAAAGAATACGCTACCAAAGAATGAAAAGTAATCCGGTGAAATATTCCGAGTATAAAGAGAAAGAGAAGCAAAGATACTGTCAAAAAAAGGAAAAAGGACAAGTTAAGAGTATCCAAGACATGATCGAAAGAGAAAAGAAAGCTATAAGAGAAATATGGAGGGAGAAGTCCAGAAGACGTAGAAATCGCCTTAAGCTTCAATCTATTAAGAAAGAACTGTCGGCTACAGATTAGTTTCATGCTTAGCAGTTGGCGATGATGAGCTGATACAGCACAATCAAATCAGCATCACTTTCATCGCACACTTCAAACGAAACTTCTAAAAACATATGAGAATATAATGTCTCATTTTAAATATAGAAGAAAATATATACTAACAGTCCTGTATGCAATATAGTTATTAACAAAATATTTATCAGTTTTATTATCTAAAATCTAAAATAGCAATTAAGAATCTGCAACACTTGGAATCTACTAGATGAGATGATGTTCAAGTAACAGCTTAGTGGGCTTAACCCTCAGATACCTTGGAATAGTTTAATGGGAGTCCTTATTACTAGCGACACGGCCCGGCTCTGCCCGGGTTCAAATACTTTGTTGAGTGCAGCCCACATCAGAAACATGTTCTTTCACGTACTAACTGTTTTCTGATAAGCACAGGCTGTACAATATTTACATTCGTTTCAATTTTGTTATTAATTTTATTTGTTTAAGTTACTGTTTCCTATTCAGGTTTTACGAGAAAAAGAAGACAAAAGCAATCCAGAGAAGAAATGCTGGAAAAAAAACGCGAAGCCGAAAGATTACGCTATCAAAGAATAAAAAATAACCCGGTGAGATATGCCGCATTGAAAGAGAAAGAGAAGCAAAAAAGAAAAATGAGAAAGGAAAAGTTAACAGTATGGCTGATGTGATCGGAAGAGAAAATAAAGCTATAAGTGAAATATGGAGGGAGAAGTCAAGACGTAGATATCGCCTCAAGCTTCAATCTATTATAAAGGAGCTGACGGTTGAAGATAAGTTTCGTGCCCAGCAGTAGGCAATTATGGGCTGATACAGCGCATTATTCTACGTATCAGCATCAATCCATCATCACCTAACACGTCAAAAGTAACTCTTTTTAAAACACATGAATTAATGTCTCACCTTCAATAAAAGCCATACTAATAGTGTTAATTATACAATAAAATTAATAACAGATTTTTAATTTCTTTATTATATATTAGTTTTCACAGAAATAGTAGTAAAATTCAATGAGAAATAAGTAACTTGGAAATATATGGCATCTGGTAGTGGGGGGCATTATCAAGTAACAGCTTAGTGGGATAAATCCTCAGAACGTGGAAAATCTATGGAAGTCTAATGAATATCCTCGTTACTTTTTTATTTATCATTTGAATGCTACATTATTTCAGATTAATACAGGCTAAATAATTTGTATATATTTTTTTTTGTTCAAGCAAAATACGTGTGCACAGAGTCGGGGTCGAAACTGCTGCTGTTCAACGGATACGTGTTCAGCAAGACTGGCGCGGTGCGGGACGGGGGCTCCAGATACAGCTGCGGATCCCGTAAGTCCAGGAGCTGCTCCGCCTACGTCCACGTCAACAAGAATGACATCATCACCAAGATTGAGAAGGAGCATTCCCACGAGCCGCCGATATACTGCTTCACCTCTAAAGGCCATTTTATGAATTGCACGCAGCGCAGAAAGAGAGAGAAATCGGATGATAAGTAATCGTAATTAGTTTAGGGTCTATGTTGAATAGCGGACTAGTCGTTGCTGAAGAGAAATAGTTAGAGTTAAAAAAAGACAACACTGCAGGCTGCAACCAATTTCCAGCTTATCGGTGGATATCTGAATATAATTGGTGGGGTACTCCAGTCAGATTCAATCAATAGTTGGCTTACTCTTGACTCGATTACATTTAGTTCAACGCGATGAAATAAAACAGACTGAGCGCTATCGCAACGATCACTAACAGAAGCGGTAATACTTATAGAAAAATGACAAAGTTTTCGATTCCAATCCTATATTACAAATGAAATCGAGGATCAAGAATAATTTCGCAGTTCAGCAGTTCAACGTTACACTTTCGTGGGTCTCTATAGTGCGCGTGTAGTTACTAAAGGGGTACAGCATTAACATATTTTTAAATTAGGGGTTTAGTTATCTTAATGACATCATTATTAAGATGTATGAAAATACGTTAAGATCAATTTTAGCCTAAGAATAGAAAATTTTTAAAGTGAGTAATATAGTTGTCTTATTTTTCGGATAGTTAAAATATTCATTATAGATTAAGGTGAACTTGTGATTATGAATATTATTGTTCCGAATCATAAAAGTCGGAACTTAAGTTTTGCCAAAGAGTTTTAGAGCGTAGTACACTGAAATATAAGTACAAGAAATATATTTATGGGGCCCACAAATATTTGTCTTAGACTGACAGACATGATGTCACATAGTAGCCATGAAAATGCCAAGATCCAAAATAATGCCAAAATCGAGCCATGGTGTCGAGAGGACTTGGATAATTTCGAGCCCATGTGATCTGAAATTGCTTAGGATCGCAATTTGTGGATCCAGTGGAGGAGGGTGCTTTGTCCACCAGTGGGATGAGCTAGGTCAATAAAAAGCATTAGGATATTATTGTACTAATCAACTTATAGAATTGTATAATTTCAGTGCCTAGTGCCTAGTGCCGACTACCTCGGTGGCGTAGTTATACTACGGTATGATTGCTAAGCTGAGGTCCCGGGTTCGAATACCGGGTCTGGCAAAGAGATATTGGATTTTTTTATTCATTAGCCCGGAGTCGGGAATTTGTGCCCGATATGGCGATAGGCTCGCCCCCTATCACATCATGGGACGGAACATACTAGGCGAAATGTGGGTGTTCTGGTGGCGCCTCTGCCTACCCCTTCTGGGAAAAAGGCGTGAGTTTATGCATGTATGTATGTATAAGTTGTTTAGTTTCTCTTGCTTCAGTAAGTGTGCGTTTATTAGATTAAATTATTGTACTAAAATACAATGATACCAAATCATACTAAGGATGTTTCAAGTTATTTTGTGATCTCAAATTATGAATTACGTAAGAAGCTCAAATCTAGTCCTGAAATATTGTGTTGGGATGATTAATTGTAAGTTATTTTATATTGCTTATGTTTTAAGAACATAAATATAAAAAAATATAAAATGAAAACCTCATTAGTCATAAAATAAACAGTAACAATATTATGTGTATCGATTATTTTTGGTAATAAGGTAACCTCAAAGCAAACACATTGGAGACCATAATCTGCAGCGCAATGCATAATTTATTTACAAAAAATACTTGTACTATGCAATGGAATGCTGTTGGTTCATATTCCTACACTAACAAAATAACGTTAAATTAAACGAACTAATTTTTTTACACGATACGCGGAAACGCGATATGGAAAAAAGCTATTTAAGAGCATTCGCTCACCGTTTTGTTTCATCAATAATATTTTGAATGATATGCGTCTATATTTGGATCCGAAAAGATGTCTCTAAAATTATTTAAGTCTATTAACTTGTTTTATGTAAGAATTTTAAAAGAAAAGAAAAGCAGGACGCGCTTCGTAGAGGAGAAATCAATTAAATTAATTTATTGAACGTAGTTATCTGGTAGAATTAATAAGGCCGGAGTATTATTTAATTATTATTTTGCTTTTATATAATTAAGGCCTCGTTCACGATCTTTAAGCAAACCATTGATTACTTGCTGTTTGATTACCTCTGTTTGCTAAGTAAAACTGCTGAGTATCTTCCGTCAATTATACAGGCGAAATTAAAGTATCGAGTAACAGCATGGTGGTTAAGTGACTGACATAAGAAATTTAACGTATCATTCGTTCAATATTACGTTAATTGTCAATTGATGCCGCGGCATCGAGAAATCCCTTTCGATTTAAATCATTGGAATTTATATCATATTTCTAGCAGATAAGTTTGAATATCCTTTGGTAAGAAACGTAATTCCTTGCCATTCTGTCCCGTGTGCGCAGGCCATAAGTTTCAAGTTTTATCAGTCATTTGTTAAACAATTTGTGCGTAATTTTCTTTCATTGTGGAAAACAAAATTTTGAGAGAAAGAAGTGCTAGCTTTACATTACATTCGCGGGACATCTTGGTATTAAAAACGGATGAAGTCTTGGAAGAAGAAGGAAGCAGCTTGCCAAAGCATCGAACACGATTTGAATGCTCGGTCTGGAGGAACTTTCAGATCGACTAAAACTTTGAAAGTAAAACATGAGGGCCTCAAAAGTACCTAACGTTCGAAAAAAACGGCAAATATACGATCCGAACTTTATCGCACTTGAGAAGGACCAAATAGTGCATAACCACTAGATAACAGAACAAAATAAAATCAATGATCACCTTAAACTGCATAGCTTGGAGAGTATTAATGATTGGTAATTTACCAGAGATCGAAGTAAAGGTACTTTCTGTTTAAAATGTTTTACAATCAAAAGTTGTATGCATGATGTTCCTGTAACTGGAGAATCTCTTGCAACATCATTACGTAATTAAACTGGGCCTGAAATGGTAGAAAGTAAAGCTTGTCAAAGTCTATGCATGAAATTATTTTTCATTAGTGGTACATAATTTATAAAGTCATGAATTTGTGACAATAGCACAATATTCTTTTTCCATACAATATTTCATCCTCATAATGTTGTTTTTGCAAAATTGTTGCACGCCATTATTTTTCATTTGTAATAAATAGCTGTAATATACATTTTCACATAAATAATTTATTTGGTTTCGATTTTCGATATAATATTTCAACCCTTTTAGGAAAAATATAGCATATATCGCTCAAGGGTGATATACCTTTCTAACAGCGAATGATTTTTTAAAATTACTTCAGTAGTTCCGGAAATTACCGGTTACAACGAAAACAACGTTACCTCTTATAATGTAGAAGGTAATATAGGTCTAATCATAAAAATAATTTTGACACTTATTTGAACATTTTACAATTTATTTTTGTTACAGCAAATTATATTTTTGAAGAGCTGACTCATGCAAAGTTGGATTTAGTTAAACTTCAGAGAAGATTTTTGGAAGCAGAAATGGCCGGAACAAAGCGAATCTGGGAGCTTGAAGAAAATCAACGCAGGAAGGAGTCCGAAAATAAAGAAAAGGAGCGAAAATGGAAAGAGGAGGAATATAAATTAAAATTAGAAAAACTAAGAATACAATTAGAAGAATAATTTTATTTATTGCGTTTTAAAGTATGGCAATTTCTTATATCATAATTGAAGTGCTGGCTCTGCGCTTCAAGTTCTCCATGATAAAATGACTCCAAAACCCGTTTCAACAACATTTATTGTCCGTATATGTGATTCATTAAATAATTTGTTATTGAATTTGAATATGGTTATGGTTCGTATCCACTATCGGCGAGAAGTAAACCATCTTCAAAATTGATTTATTTCAAAACGGTGTTTAATCAATGAATTATTAAATATTGTCTGATCATGAACAGACTTGCCAGACAGATCTTGCCACTATGTCCAAACATTTTGATTTGCTCACAAATAACATCAACATTATTTTGTCTTCCTATTTGGATAATTTTCAGCAGTATCACCTCCTGCGAACCTTGTACTAGATACAAAATTTAAATATAACTTTATTTCAATTGTTATACAAACATAGCAAGATTGAATGTAAATAGACCCCTACTGGGTGACTTGATTGACCCATATCGGGTACAGTGTGAAATGGTTACTTGAGGTTGGTGAATGAGGCCCGTAGCAAAATGTAATTCAGGTTAAATAATAAGTGTTTCCTCTTATTGTTTGGTTATAATATAATAATATATGTTTTGCCCTACTACATCATACATGCAAAATGTTTGTTTCATAAATAATGTTTCATTTAATGTTACATAAATAATGTTTTTGACTTGAAATAAATTACTTAAACTGCATTCTATCGCTCTTTTAACGCTAAGTCTTTTGTATAGTTTTAATAAGTCGTTTTCAAGAGACAACAATATTTTGTTTCAAGTATCCTATCAAATTATTTATTTAATTATAATATATCTCGGATAATTTATATCTCTTCGTATTGTTATATATTATAGTGAACCTCTGCGGAGTACATAATATGTTTACTTTATTTACTTCAAGTAACTAAATCACAAATTACAAATTCAAACTCAGAATACGAAAGACTTTTATATTATTAGCAATCCGTCAGCAGTCTGGAATAGTAGAAAGTGCTGATTTACCATCGGCTACATCTAGGGGTATATTGAGGTCATTGATTCCGGTTCAGCGGACGGGTTCAGTATTATGAACCTTGTTCTACGTTTTCACGCCCTGATTTTTAAATTTGGCATGTGTGCATGAACGGTCATTTGTGTCACTTATGTGTTTATACGTATACAGGTAAATATGTATAAACTGTAAACCATTAGGTCTCAAGTTCAATTACCGGGTCGGATCATCTTGTTTGTTCGAACTTTTCGGTTTATTTAATTATATCATGTCTTGAAATGAAAACAACTTCGAAAGACTGTAGGTAGTACTAATTACACCTTGGCATATATTTCTAGCGTGATACAAGCATAGGTGGTAGATTCTATTATTTTATATACCCAATACCTTACTGCGATAAAACTACATCGAGTAGTAAAAAATAAATCGAAATATATTCGAATCGAGTATAAAACATACGCTATGTTTCTGCTTCCAGTCTGAGTAGAAATGCCAAAATAGTAAAGAATTTTCATTTGAAAAAACATGGTTTGTACACGCTCGGGTAATTTCACTTTCGGGTAATTCGAATACAAATGTAACTTGGAAATAACAAGGATATCTAGGGCCTAAACTTAAATCTAGCAGATACCGTATTTATTGCATTCTTTTTTATATTCCAGCCAAATTTATTCAGCTACCGAGTGGTAAAAATCTTCTGATGGTAGACGGTTATACCTTCCATAGAAACGGAGCTGCAAGAGAAGGGGGGGTGAGGTGGCTATGTTCGGCACGATATAAAGAGCGATGTCCGGTTTCTCTAGTACTGAACGAAACTCACTTGCAAGTACACAAAATATCCAAAGAACACAATCATTGTCGTCCGCATTTTATACAGTGCGGGCAGTATTATGTTAAAACTTAATAAATGTTTCTTCTACAATGTTGTTTTCTTCAATCACAAGCCTTTAAAACTTTGATTTAGACTTTGCGACCATCGTAATTCATTTTAGTTTCGTTTCTGTGTTTCCTATAAGTTTGGCTAATAGGCTATGTTATTATTCGTATTTTAGTAATGTTTTTGCCAATCTGTTTCTTACCTAGTGATTTTTCACAGGCACTAAATACCTGAAGGTAAGAAAATTACCATACGAGAATAAGAAATGCGAGAAAGATAAAATAAAGGATATACTAGGAACTGACATTGTGAATGACGTCATCATTACGAAAGATGGAAAGGCAATGCTGAGAAGAAGATTTAAAATTAAACACTACGAAACACCAGTATACATTGCAACAAAAGATGGCGGATTTACTAGATATTAATTGGCAATCAATCATAAAATAGTATAACAATATACATTTTGTACATCACGTAGAATTAAAATCAATAGGTATTATTGTATTCAATACAAGTAGTGTAATTTTGGATAATTTAAAATAGTTAAATAAGGTATCACCTCAAAATTGCATATTACGCAAAAAAAACTAAATGATAAAATATATAATTAATCTTATTATTATTATAAAATATCCAGTGGCTGGATCCGTTGGATGTAATTCAGTACTTTGGTGTATAAGTTGCTCTGGTAATTATATAGTTTCAATAAATGTTAAATAATATAATTATATTAAACAAAAATCATTACAAATAATGCGGTGTCGTTGTGAGTTCGAAGTGCGTGATTTGAAAGCTCATGAAAATTTGAGAGATGGCAATATAAATTTATAATCCAGGTATATGAACTTCAGTTTATCCATTTACCTAATCGCCATGTTATAGTTCATAAGTAAAAATTCTAGTCATATCTACATAGCTTCCGAGGTAGTTATATTAAGTATTCGTTTTCTATCTTTCTACATCTATAAGGTTTTAATGTAATAATATAAAAGTCAGAAAAGTTGTTATAGTTATCCACTAATGTTTTGCTGTATCAAACTATACCAAGGTGTAGAGCAACTATTATTAACCTTGGTGTTTCAGTACTAGCTGCTATTGTTAACTTACTAAATTCGTTAGAAAAAAACTGCCAGATCATACGTTATAACTCATCTCTTCCATATATAAGTAGTTTCTCTGATAACTTATCTTACTCTGATAAATGATTTACAGCAAAACCCCTGTATTCTTCCGAGCTTTCATGATTTAAGTTACTTCCTAAATAGCATTTGTAAATAAACCAACAGATTTTTTATTAATTATTATAATATCAATATTGTAAGGTGCAAAGTTTGAAATAAATTTATAATCATCTGTACTATGTATTTTATTATCGTCTTCAAAATCGTTAATAATAGCATTGTTCTTTAGTTCAATTCATGTAGATTTATTGACTCCAAATTTCCAGTTCCTCAGTTCATTACCCTGATCAACGGTCAGATGCTTCTGATGGTGAACGGTTACATCTTTCATAAGGCTGTAGAAGTAGCAGGTGGGATCAGATGGCAGTGTTCTGCGAAGAAGAAGAAATGCAACGCCTTCGTAGTACTCACTGACGATGATAAAAAAATAGTGAACACACGACTCTGTCATAACAACCATGAGATACCTAATTATAAGGCTTTGGAACTTGGCAAATTTATTAAAACTTAGTTTTGACTATATGTGTTATTTCATTGTATTTTGACTACTACACTTCATGTGTAAATAAGTTCAAAAGCTAAAAAACAACACAAACCTCTAACTGGTGGATTTAAATGAAATCTGCACAGATGTTCCCTTCCTCAAGCTGTTGAATCCCAGCAAAGTAATTCTGCAAATTCAAAAAGTTACGTAGTATAGAAAAGTTTGTACATAAGTTTGTAATTTTTGAAGATAGGTGCTTAGGCTAGTATAGATGTAAATAAAGAAGCTAAAAAAATAGATAAAGAACTTGTCGTTATTTATGCACATCCATTTGCAGGTTACATCCATTACATCACATTGAAAAATGAAAAAAGACTTTTGCTAGTGGGTGACTACAGTTTCCACAGAGGCGGTGAATTGACCAAGGCGAATGGCATGAGATGGCGGTGTTCAGCGAAAAAGAAAGGATGCAGGGCTTATCTCGTCATCGCTAGAGATGGTAGAACTGTGATTAAAGCACGCCTGAACCATACTGATCATGACACACCAGTTTATAATAGAATGATCGATGGAAAATTCATTAAAATTTAATAATTAAAACGCTGTATTATTAAACCCTTATTTTATTAAGTGATCCGAGGTTTGTATACCAATAGCCACATTTATGATTTGGAAATATAGCTTGGAAGTTTCAGTGACTTCTTTTCATAAAATCATGTGATCATCGATGTATGTTTAAATTGCAATTACATAATGCACTTACAGTTTCAATTAGTTTTACCAAATTTTGGTCGTACTTACGTCCAGGGTTACTCTATGATCCGAAACAAAGTATCAGGGTGAACATCTGGGTTCAACATGTTCATAGTTTTTAGCATAGTCAATGCTAATCTATCAAGAATAACCATTTAAAACTATAATTTCTCATAAAGTCACTAAGAAATTATTTTTCACTAATATGTCAAAAACATCAAAATGAGACGCTTACAATCATTATTCTTGCACATTGCCAACGACATCTAGCTATGCTTGACCCAATGCTCCAAAGCAAACGTCTAAATTTCCATACGATTTCAGATGCCCAGTTCATCAAGCTTACCAACGGAACAATACTCTTGATGGTGAACGGCTACACCTTCCACAAGGCAGTAGGGGTGACCTGCTCCCTAGGGTCTAGATGGAGGTGCTCCAAGAAGGCCAAATGCAGTGCTTTTGTTGTCCTTAGTAGGGATGACAGCACCATATTAAAAATGGCTCTAAACCATAACCATGAAAGACCGCTGTACACTGTGACTTCATCAGGGAAATATGTGAAACTGTAAGTTTTTTTTGTAATTGTGGCCGACATTATAATCGTGATTGGAAGTGAGGTCGATTTTAAAGGTGGAATATTATGAAGTTGCTTGTTTTTAAAATATAGATATTTAATATTTATGTTTTAAAACTAACAAGATTCAAAGGGTTTTATAAAAACGAGACACTGCCAGTTAAAGGTGTTCTGTAATTATATAATTATAGTAATTAAAGTTTTTAATAGTTATGTATGTTATTTTGTACTTGTATATAAGTATAATTCTTTTAGAATCTTTAAACTTATTCATTCATCAAATTCTAATTAAGTCTTTTATCAGCTTAAACGTACCAAAGGTTAAAATTAACACCGAATTTTGTTCATCAATTTTTTTATATTACCCTGGATTATAAAATTCATTTGTTTGTAACAAGTCATATTGAAACGTTGGTTAGGGAATGCTTAAACCTCAATTAAAAAATCCAAATTCCAAACTCAATTTTCTAACTTGGGTTAGGTTAGGTTAACAAAGAAATACAAAGCGAGAAGTTTTCAAAATGTATGCGAAAAAATGAAATCACCGTCGATATACTTCACAAAACTGCCAAAATTCTGTCATTAACTTTTTATTTAAAGCAGCCACCAAATTTTTAGTAAAAATAGCCTTATAGTTCCAAAATGGAAGCGATGCGGTTTTTTTATTGGCATGCGATAAAGCATTCCGAGAGCGTGCAAAATTATTTCGAAAGCATCAAAAATACCAAGCTTGTATACGGGAACCGCAGGTTGCCAATCGCTTTAAAGCGCAAATAACTGAATAACCCGGTGCGAGTTGAGAGTACCGTTACAAGAAATAAAGACGAAAACTTGTTTTTGCAAGTTACCGTACACATACTAACATACCGTCCGTATGACCAGGCACTCTCCCGGTCGATGAGAAACTTCTGCTTATATACCAACTGCCTGATCTTTTTCTATAGCCTTCGTAGGCAGACAAGCATGCGGCCTGCCTGATGGTAAGCGGTCGCGGCCGCTCATGGACCTTCGCAGTGCTAGCGATCCAGCACAACAAAGTCGCTGTCAACCTAATGATTGGGTACCTAACCCACGATTGGTTAAAAAAAACCTTTGTACACCCAACAGTCACATACATAGTCCTGACCACACATTAATATCGAGTCTTGTGTCGAGGGTATCAGGAACTACGAGATACTTTTCGGTCTCCCAAACACCCAGACTCGAAACAAATACCAGTGGATCACACAAATATTTGTTTCGGTGCGGGGATCGAACACGCGGCCTCTCGTTTCACAGCCGGCGTCTAACCGACTGCGCCACGGAGGCTGTCTATTTGGCGCAATGTCCTTTGTTATGTCTATCAAAGACACGTATTTAAGTGTGGGCTAAAGATTGCTAGTGTGACTATGGGTGTATTCATTAATTGGTTGTATGAACAACGACAAGTATATTACTACCATGATTTCTATAAAAGAGTATACATATTGCGTTTAATTATTTGCTTAACGAAAGAAATAGTTCACAGTTCACTTTCTAAGCTTAATGTAAAACATAGTTTTGTTTCTTTCTTAATTATTGCGTAATTTAGATAAGTTGTAGTTTTACATTTTTATAATTATGATGGTGATGAGTGATCAGGGTTATTTATGTATGATATTTTAGTCTGTTTTTTGCAGTTTGCGTTCAGTTTTTAGTAAATAAAGTTAGGTTTTGTAATATTAAGTAGCGAGTAAGTAAACGCGATTACGAGACTTATACAATTTTTATACTTTAATACTAGGTTTAAAGGGTAATATAGAGATTATGTAATATATGTTGACTTTTTAAGTTTAAAAATGGGGAAGATATTGCAATCGGAATTGGTAGATATTTTAACTTATTTGTTTTTCGTTATATATTGGGTATAACGGGAAAAGGCCCCGTATTTGGCAATATCATAGATACTATTAGAAAAAAGTCCTTCAGATATTTGATATCCGTGATTAAATTTACTTTTACTGCAGATTATTAAATAAATATTGTTGTATAAAAAATAAGGCTAATTTAAAGACAAGTAGAGGTATATGAAAGGGAAGAATTCCTGAATTCATATTGCGAAATATGTCAGAATTGTATAGTATTTATTAAATTATTTATAAATTAATAAAAGGATGCGTTGTTAAATAGTTTCCAAAGACATCGATGTTCCTGATTTTATATTAAAGGAATTGATTGAAGAATTTGTAGTAATAAAAAATAATTCTTACAATCGGACATTCGAAAATTGTTTGTTGTACCATCGATTAGCCAAATACATAAACTAATATAATTTTCAAGTTTAGCAATATTATTAAGTAATATTTCAGCAAAAATAAAATTACTGCCTCGGTGGCGTAGTCGGACCACGGTACGATTACAAAGCTGAGGTCTCGGGTTCGAATCCCGGGTTAGGCAAAGTGAAATTGGATTTTTCTATTTATTATCAGCTTGGAGTCAGGAATTTGTGGCCGATATGGCGATAGGCTCGCCTCCTATCACATCGTGGGACGAAACATAGAACATAGACGGAACAAGGTGAAATGTAGGTGTCTTGGTAGCACCTCTGCCTACACCTTCTGGGGAAAAGGCGTAAATTTATGTATGTATGTAAAATGATAGGTCTAAATTTGGCGGTCTTATCGTCACGGAATATAGCAGGGAAATCAAATGAGCAATAATTAGATATGTAAAGCTTATCCCCTCAAAGAACGGGGAATAGTAACGTCAGGGACAAATACTTATTCAGCTTAGTTCAGCTCGGGTGTTTTAAAAACACCAGATGTGTACAAGGACGCGTTCGAATCCATTCAGCGATCCGTCTTTATACAGCTTTTGCTTTATAGAGACATAACACGCGAATTCAAAGTATTGTTATCGGTGTGATTCGTAGCGGTCAACGCTATAAGAGTTGTATAAAGTGAAACGGCCTTATTCATAAACGAATCTAAAACCTATTTTAGTTATCAAATGTTTTGTCTTCTTCGCTCAAACTGAGCTCCAAAATCGTTCGAAAGGGATAAAACATTCGGTAACTGAAATAGGTTTTAAATCTGTCTGAATTAGAGCGTAGATATTTAAATCAAAGTTCTGTAGCGAAGTGCTAAGGGAATGTGCAATTACGCCTTTAGCATTTTTATCAATACTAATAACCTATATACAGGGTATCTCAAGACCGCGACCGAAAACGAAGCCAGGTGGTATTATTAGTGACTTCAAACACAATGCAACTAAAATTTTCGCAATAAAAACATTTTAATTTTTTTACTTATCTTCGTATTTGGGTGATAAATACATATTTTTTCTAAAATAATAATGTACACCTGTTTATTTTTAAAGACGCAACGGTACGCAAAGGTTTTAATTACTGGTTTCGCAAAATCTAGGTATTTACCACCCAAACACGACGATGTTTAAAAAACTGCAAAAGAATAGCTGTCGCTTATTTTGCGAAATTTTTAGTTGCATTGTGTCTTTAACCACTGAAACTGCCACCAGGCTTCGTTTTCGGTCACAGTCTTGATATACCCGGTATAATATATGCTTAACATTATGTAGACTTGCAACTTAGTGCGCGACACTCTTGGAGCCAAATATCATTATTTTTTCCTATGGTCGCAAATCATTATACCGTTTACTCTTAACCAAAGTAAATTTAAAATTCACACCCGATTAATATAAGCCAACTATGAGCTTCATGTCAATTGTAAAACAGGTATTTTTCAATTTATCCGCCTAATGTCAGTTGATAAATAAATGCAGGTATCGAAGTTCTTTGAAAAATGTATTAAGGTAAAACGATTGTCGTGTAAGTCCGTCGTAAAAGGCTATGGAATTATTAATGCAGGTGTTTGCGTATTATTATTTAAGTGTAAAACCTGTATACACTGAGATTAAAATATTTTTAAGGCATTGTTGTTTTTTTCGGCCATTTCATGATTCATACTTTACATATATAGTTATGTAAGTACCGTCGTATAGGCTAGTAAGTTCGTGCGCGACCCACCTACCTAACGAGATATTTGGAGATATGACATGCTATATAATTTAAAACAGGAAAGAAAACATTTACTATTTCGTCACTTGTAGTCGTCACCTGTAATCCCGCTTGCCCCTCAACCCGGGAGGGTCACGCACGAAGTTGTAAGTCTATAAGTATTTTTTCTAAATATTTTTTTTTATCTTACATTACTAAATTGTAATTGTGATGCGCGATTATTAGTTTAGTAATGCATCAATAGATATTCGTTATAATAAGGCCTGCTTTCATTTAGGTACCTACTTTAAATTAATAAATGTAAACTTAACGTTTTCATTGCAGCAAAACATGAGTCTGTCGTCGGCGGAATATTCCAGCTGCCGAACGGTAAGAAGGTACTTGTTTTAAAGGATTATTTGTTCTCGTTAACCACCTTCAAAGAGGGTATTGTTCGCTGGAAATGCAATGAACAGAAATGTCCAGCGTATGTGCTGATGAGAGGATTCAACGTTGTGCTCGGCAAGATGTTAAAACATACGCATAGACCTTCGGCGTCTCGGATTATGAAGGTATTGAGGTTTGAGTAATTTTATACTTGGTCTATCGCAATCCTATGCTGGACGTATGTCGTCTTAACTAAGCGCCATCTATTGGCTATTTAAGATTATGTGTCTTTCCAATTATTATATTATGTCTTCATATCTGAAGTATAAAAATCTCAACCCATTTGTAAATAGTTTTAAAGACCGATGGAAACTTAATATTTCCTATAATCTATATTATTTCGCCCTAGTTTCTTAAAATCACCCACACTGTTCGCGTAGACGAACGCAATTCGCTACGACTGAACAAAACCGTTAGTTGGAATATTTTAAAAATGCGCTTTTTGGAAATAATGCGATTTCATCAATTTTTCGTAAGTAGAATAATGATTGTTAATGTATTACTTTTAAAATGTAATCATGCTTAGTTATTAAGTTGGTTTAGGGGTTGCAAATCCACTGAACATAAGTTTAAGTAAACTCACACTAACTGTAATATGTGTGTGAAGATAGATTTAATGTTTTTCTTGTTGCAGTTAAATCTCGATCGAAGTTAAAAAGTGTAAAAATTAAACCAAATCGTGATTACATCCGTAAAATTAGTTTTATTACAATGTGTAACATTCGCGTAAATCTAAGAAACCATGTTTTTCTTTTTTAAATTTTATGTTTATAGTTAGTTTTTTACTTAACATTGGCCAAGCGATATATTTTGCCAAGCATAAAGCTAAAGGTAATTTCAACAAATTTCTCATTTTTTGTAATAACATTGCTGGTGCATATAAACAATCACAACTTTTGCATTAAAATTAGCAAAACAAATAATTGTGACCAAAAACGGACATTGAATTGGCAACTATTTCAGTAAAAGAATTTTTATTTTGCTCTACTTTTGATAAACTTGTAAAGGTTATAATTTTTTAGTAGTTGGTAAAAAACTGGTATATGAAATTTTAATTATATTTTCTCACTTAATTCGGGTTTTGCGAACAATACCTTTTTAACTGATTTCAAAATGGAGGAGGTTAATAATATAAATTAAGACATTGTTTATTAGTAAACTAAGTTAATTCGTTTTGTAGTTTGTTATTTTGTTGTAAAAAACTTTATTTCGTATCGCAAGTGTAAATATCGTATAAATATATACTTATGTTTTAATAACAATGTGCATTTTTTTTAAATACTAAACCCTCGGTTCTTTATCTAAACGTTGTAATCCGCATTACGCCGAATTAGTATTGTAGTGTATTTATTTTATTTTATATATTCGGAACTCCAACAAAGAATACAAGCTTTACTACTGTATCGGCTCTTCCACAACTGATAGTTCGATTTAGAGAACTACGCATAAATTAGTGACCTTATAGTGACAACTTTAAAAAACCAATAATGAGAAGAATCATAAGAAGAACAAAAAGAGATCTAAACCTTTTTTATTTTATTTTTAATTGCGTTGAATGGCGAGACGAGCATACCTTTCGCCTGATGGTAAGCGATATGTACGCTCGTGTATAAATTATAAAACATTGCTTGGCACACCACTGCGCTCGCCATCCTGAGACATAAGATGTTGTCTCGACATATTTAAAGAAACAAAGACAACAAATTCAGAACTAACTAATAATAGGACTAATTCATGTCCCGACATGTCTATAAAAAGCCAGTATTATTAGATTACGAGTATAAACGCTCGTTATTTATATTATTAAAAATGTCGGAATAGAATCTTAATATAAAACTAATTAAATTAAAAGTAAAGAAATAATAATAATAGGTGTAGAAAAATATCGACAGCCCACGTGGCGAAGTTGGTTAGACGCCGTAGAAACGAGAGGCCGCGGGTTCGATCCCTGCACCGAAACAAATGTTTGTGTGATACACAGGTATTTATTTTGAGTTTGGTTGTTTGTGAGACCGAAAAGTCTTTCGTAGTATCTGATACCCACGACACAAGACTCGGTCTTAGTCGGTCAGGACTATGTATGTGACTGTTGGGTGTATTTATTTAAAATAGACTATTAATTCAGACTGTTCTTAATTATTTTTTGTTTAAAGAGCCGTAAGGAATAAAAAAAATGTAAACGCCTGAATCACGGTATTGAAATACAAAATACTATATAACATGGCCTCTTTCTAATTAATTTTAATACCGCACTTAATATTTATAAAGCGCCCAAAATAAATTATTTTTGTTTAAATTCTACATTACTATAAATACACATCAAACTTGAATAATTGTAAATATTATTTTGTATTAATATAAAAATATTATACTCAATGAACTTGGTATGTTTTCAGTGCAGCTAATCACGATGGTGGGCGGGCGCACTTGCCTCCTCTTCAAAGGTTACACGTTCTTCTTCAGATACAGATCCAAGATGGGCAGGAAGTGGTGTTGCACCCTATTCCCGAGGTGCAAAGCGCACCTGTTCCTAGACGACCACGACATCGATCTTCTACAGATATGCGACGACCACGACCACTGCAAAACGGAGATTCTACGCTGCCCCGATGGAAAGTACATAAAATTGAAGAAGAAAATATTAGATTAGTACAATGTTTTCGCCTCTATCCCAGATATATGTGGGATTGGAGCTAAGGAACTCGTTGGTTCGTTTTTTTTTTTGGATTTATACGGCTGCGGGCCAGTCGTCGAATTTTCGTGAAATAAAATCGATTAATTTAGAAAAATAGGGTTCTTAATAAATAGAACCTTTCACATTGGAGCTCTACAGTGTGTAGAAACTATACCAAAAAATCGGTAACAATAATATATACACACTTTTTTTCATGAAATAATTAGTTACAATTTAACTGCAATAATATGCAATATCTGAGTAGTTTTACTTATTCAAGTACTGTGACATTAGTATTTTTTTCTTCATGTATACATCTTGCAGGTTTAATTTTCCGTTAATGTAGGTTTGTCACCAGTAGATGGTAGAACATTTTATTGATTTATCATTATTTCAGCCCTAAAATAACCGTTACAGTATAAAAACCTCCTCTATGTATACTCGTACATCTATGTATATAAATACACCCAACACATTATATATAGTTTTGACCCCCACTAAGGCGGTTCCTGGACCTTTATTGACAGCGTTCAATATATTGTACATACATACATACATACATAAACTCATGCCTCTCCCCCAGAAGGGCTTCCAGAAGGCAAGAAAGGGCAGAGGCGCTACCAGGACACCCACACTTCGCCTTAAATGCGAAATATAACCAAATCTTATAAATAAGTAGTATTTATTGTTTTTTATTGCTCAGGTGTCTTGTTTTATTATGTTGACTTAAGATATTTGATTTTAATAAGTCTAAATCCCTACGTAATAAATTATATTTTTTAATTTGTTTTTAATTTCACCTTTTATTTATTAAGTATACGAGTATGTTAGCACAATTAATCCTAGAACGTAAATTATTCTTATTAACATCTATTTACAAAGTTAACAGTAAATAATTTAATTCTCTTAAATATAAACCCAAAGAAAACTTACTGTTTAACGATGTGTGTATATAACAAAATGAGTTGCAATAATATCACCTTAAAAATAGCGCGTGATTTCTTAAACTAAAATTCGACAATTTCATACAATTATTAGACTACAAATATTATAAAAAAATACGGAACTAAGGTTCAAATTGTTTGTATTGACGATAAAAACAGTGAAAATATTACCTGACTGTATTTTTGATTCCTGCAAAATGACAACAATTGTATCGCGTTCCGGGCTCAGTATAAATAAAATAAATACACCAAACAGTCACATACATAGTTCAGACCCCACACTAAGATCGAGTTTTGTGTCGTGGATATCAGGACCTACGAGAGACTTTTAGGTCCTACAAAAACTCATACCCGAGAATACCTATGGGTCTCACATTTTTTTTTAAGTATAGCATGTAGGCTGTATTTGAAGAGTCTTCTTATATTCTCCTACTGGTGAGAAATAATCATCACCGTCAATATTCAGCCGATTTGATGTGCCAGTATAACAAATACTCAAAGGTAAAAAAATTACATTAATTTATAATCTCCGGGCCTGATATAAAGCTCTATAAACTACCCAAACATAAAAATTGGTAATATATGCAATAACCTAGTGGCTTAAAAAAATATATTTGGTAATTAATGAAACAACTCTTTCAGCGATGTTAATAACCATGATGAACAACAAACAGCGGCTGATGTACCAGGGACACAGGTACTACAAGAAGAACAGGGGCACTCGGTGGCACTGCGTCGGATACCCCTCCTGCAGGGCATTTCTCAAGGCAGATAGTTACCTGAACATCACCGATGGAAGGGGCGCCATACACAACCACCCAATAAGACCTGTATTCAAGACTAGGTTGGGCACTTATTGTAAGATTAATTTTAAGTAGTAGTTTTAAGGATTTTCCTGTAAATTGTAGCATAACAGGGCTGTTTTAAAAAGGAAATGCTTCGGAACATTTGTGTTCCGGTGTGAAGGACATTGCAGCCAGAGTAACTACTGGACATATTGAGACTTATCCGTAAAAATTGTTTTATTTCAATGTACATTCGCGTAAATATAAGAATCCGTCTACTGTGATTTTTTTGGAAGAGCGATGTTTCTGTTGTATTAAACTAGTAATTGTACAGGGTATATCAAGATCGCGACCGAAAACGAAGCCAGGTGGTAGTATTAGTGACTTCAGACACAATTTTTTGTGAGACCGAGAAGTCTCTCGTAGTTACTAATACCCACGACACAAGACTCGATCTTAGTGTGGGGTCAGGACTATGTATGTGACTGTTGGGTGTATTTATTTATTTATTTATTTAATGCAAGTAAACATATCGCAAAAAAAAATCGACAACTTTTTTTTTGTCATTTTTTACTTATCGTCGTATATGGGTGATAAATACATAATTTTTCAAAAATAAAGATGTATACCTCTTTATTTTCAAAAACGCAATGGTACGTAAAGGTTTAAATTAGTATTTTCGCAAAAACTAGGTATTTACCACCCAAACACGATGAATTTTATAAAATTATATAAAAATATCTGTCACTGTTTTGGCGAATTTTTTTTTTGCATCGTGTTTGTGGTTACACCACTAAAACTACCACCTTGCTTCGTTTCGCAGTCTTGATATACCCGGTATATTTTGGTCGGCCTAAAGGAAAGGCCTTCCTTTCTGTTTTTGAGGAGTAACCGATAACTTCAGGGATTCCAAATTCTGTGATGGTGAAAACAAATATTAATGTCTTGGGGAATACCTGTTTTTGTTTATGGCCATGTTCCAAAATTTTACGTGTCATGTATTTTTAAGGCAACTTTATTGTAAAAGAAACCTCATTAAATACATTGTATAGTTCTCTTGCTTATTTTTTATATAGATCTGTTTTGTTTCTTACATTATATCTTATTCATATTTTTACAGTTTTCAATTATCACCGTTATAAAATTACATTATTTTGTGCTATATCCTTTTAGTAAAATCATTAAAATACTTGGGTTACAATCTACCCATAACCCAAGCATACTTAACGTTGGCGAATTTTCGTGTTGTGAAACATTCCTTTATTCTTTTTACTGTTTGATAAACCAGTAATAAAACCATTTATTTTATATTATTAGTTTTATTTTTTAAATCATATTTTCCAAACAATGAATCCAAATGTTTAATAATCAAAGAATCGTTATTTAAGATGATTGTGTAGTCGGTATTAAAAACTACAAGCGACCTTTCAAACCCATTAGGTTCGGAATTGAAAAAAATATTAGTTTTGTCTTATAAATATTTGTTTTGGTGCGACCATGGAACATAGTTTTCTTTGTTTCATAGCCACAGAAGCTGTTAAAGCTATAAATATGTTTTTGGGATGTAAAGTAATTAAACATTGTCTCTACACTTAATAAGAAATAAATTAATCGCAATGATTGATTTTCACTTACTAAACAACTAAATTAACTTGTTAAATACATTACGCCGATAATTTATAATCTTTCTTAAATTATTCTTGCTATTAATTAACAATCACATCACATATTCATCATCAAGTAAAGCCTCCGTGGTGCAGTTGGTTAGACGCCGGTTGTGAAACGAGAGGCCGCGGGTTCAATCACCGCACCAAGACAAATATTTGTGAGGCCCACAAGTATTTGTTTCAGGTCTGGGTGTTTGTGAGACCAAAAAGTCTCTCGTAGCTTCGATACCCACGACACAAGACTTAATTAATCTTAATGTGGGTCAGGACTATGTATGTGACTTTTGGGTGTATTTATTAAAAAAAAAGTAAAATCCTGAATATGATATATTAAAAGAAAAGAAAAGATAAATTAAAAGAAACCCCTCAATTAACTACAACACAAAGTAAAATATCAATCGACAATTATCAAAGAAAAATACATATGTTTCGGTGTTTCAGGTCATATAATAACTCTATTAAATGGAAAGCGACAGTTCTACCTCAATGGATACACTTACTTCAAATATTACCAGACTCGAACGGAAACCCATTGGAGGTGTACCCTTCACCCTAAATGCAAAGCGGGCCTCTACGCAAGAGACGACTTGGTTGTATCAAATTTTATAAACCAACATTGTCATCCGATAATTAGAATACATCTAAATCCAAACGGAACGTATACAAAATTATCTATAGGATTAAATAATGCTTAGGGGCCAATGTAGATAATACAGATTCTGCAACGGCCCCTAAAACGTCCTCGAGATGACTAAAATGTAAATATAATGCGGAAGGGTTGGAGTAGAGAACAATTATTCTGTACGAAACTCTAACGCCTTGTTATCAACATTTAACAATAAATTTACTCTACATTATTTTAAGAAGTCATTTACTAAAGGGTTGACGTAGATAACACGGTTTCTGAACCGGCCCCTTACACGATTATAATGTGCTATTTAAGTTATGCACAACATTATAAATAACTTTAAAGACTAGATTGTAAATATGTAAATAAATATTTACCTGTTTATTTGATCTGATGATTATTTATAGTAATATATTCGTTATGTTAAAAAACATTATTTCATATTATATTCCTGAAAAACATACTATAATTTTGTTAAAATATATGAGATTACTTTGTAAGTTATACTCGTAAAGCAGTATGAAGCAAGTTTTCAATGATACGTTGTATATTTCCACACACTACGGAAATACATTTCTTTTTAATTCATCAATGTTATATTTTTTTTATTTTTATAATTTACTTTGTTTTTTTCTTTTTTTTTTCTTTGTTATACTTTATTTTTATTTCATCTTATTTGCTATTTGGCGCTACTCGGGACTAGGTGTCCATTGTCAACACTTCTGTATTACTATATGGTTGTAATATATTTTATTCTTGGAGTTGTTTTCACTATATTTTCTAACGTGTACAAAAAAAATATTCAAATACCTTTCTTCCAGCTTAATTATACACACACACTACGTACTATATTACTAAAATCTAAAAAAAATAATAGCTAAAATAAAGTTTAAATAAATACTTTAATTAACTCACTGGCTTTTTCTAATTTAATGTACCAATCGTGAATATAAAAAAGAACTTTATTCATATATTTTTCAATGAATTATTATTAAAATATCTGACATCATTAAATATCTTTTATTTCGACCTCCAAAAAGCACAATCCCCAACAAAAAACCATCATCAGAACATATTCAACAACATAAATTTTCTTTTTCAGTTCAACTTATTACGACGGTGCATGACAAGCTGCTACTCAAGTACAAAGGGCATTACTACTCGAAGACTCCGTACCTGAAGAAGCGATGGCGATGTATCAACACAAGCTCTTGTTACGTCGGAGTTATTGTCAACAACGACTTCTCCATACAGAAGGAACCAGAAGAGCATATGCACCCCCCGAAAATATTCGTCGAGACCCGCAACGGGAAATATAAGTTGATCAAAGATTCTCCCAAATTCAGCAATTATATCGTTTGTGAGGTGCAGCAGTAGTTAAATCGATTGACTTTCGATAAGTATTTACAATATCTTCATCTTGGGGATTACTCCGATCTGAATCTGAGAAAATAAGGATTTAGTTAAACAATATTTGTATTTCACTTTCCTTGCTATTTATAATGACTGTTGCTCGTACACTTGGGAATCAACCATTCCGTTCATTATTTTCTTTCTTTAGTTACATTGTTTATCTCTTTATCATAAATGGTAAATCTTAAAGTGCTGCAAATCCTAACAACATTTTTGTAATACATTTTTTGTAAATATTGCTAAAGCGAGAGTAAATACTGGACATAATGAGACTTAACATCTTATGTCTAAGCATGGCGAGCGCAGTGAAAAATCCAAGCATTGCTTTGTAATAGTGTTGTTTGGATTTGCTACTGCAACTATAACTGCAATAAAACCTTTTGTACAATTCTACGGTGATTTTAGAACATAATCTCTCAGATTCGGATTGGACACAGTGACGAAGCGTCATAAGTTAGATTTAAAAGCGGCGTTTTGAGTCAAATGTTTTGTATGTATGGGTAAATGTTTAAAATTTTCACATGTATAACTCGAGTGTTGTTTCTTATTGCGGCTAAACAACGTGGAAGTAACACCATATTATAATAAATTACACACAACACAAAACTGTGCTAAAGTTATCGTTGTTGTCACAAAAGTTATGCATAAAATACAACTATGGGAACTTACTATTCATTCAAATCAGTGTGTAAAAATCTCGTGTAATTAAGATACCATGATGTGAGTCTAATTTGCTCTAAACAAAATAAAATTATATAACTACAAAGAAGTCTTACGGCCAGCGCAGACCGAGACGGCATGGCATTAGATTTCAAATTTTACCAAAGGATTTTCAAACTTATCTTGGCATCAAAAGGATTTTTTAGATTCCATGGCATCTGTTTTAAACATTGGAATTTTTATCGTATTCCTACCAGATAAGTTTGGATATCCTTTGGTAAAAAATTGAATCCCTTGCCATGCCGTCCCAGTCTGCCTGGCCCTTAATCGCCCGAATGAATAGACTCAATGAAGATATTTTACGAATGTCCAAAAATACAAAAAAATATATATATTCCATCGACAACTGTAATTTTATTTCGTCAGGAGCAAAATAGATTTATTTTTCTAGTACTTTTGTATAATAATATAAATGTATGGTACATTGATATTATTATAGTTTGTAGAAGTTTACAGATAGTTCATGTGGCACATTCAACATGTAATGGCAAAAGCTCTTTATGGAAGGGAAAGTCAATCGAGTATCTATTAATAAGATATTTAACGATAATATAATATTAAGGTTCCAGGATATTCGATATCACTCCATCATCATTCATGATGGAAAATCATTAAAGCATGGAAACACACTTTAAATTTAAGAGAGATTTAACTATTAATCAGCTTTTATCAGATTAAACTAATATTTGATTTTAAGAAGGGGAGTAGAAGGAATAGAGAATAAAAGTGTGAAGATTAATAAAAGCTTTCATCCTTCAAGATATTTTCGATTTGTAATAAATTAGAAAAGAAAGGTAGTTTTAGTTTTAAAATATCATGTTTTTTTATTGTGACTAATTTTGGGTTGGAATTTTTAGTTTAGTATTGTAAGTTTTTGATAACCTAGTTTGCTTCTTGTTACTAGGACTTATTAGGTTAATTAATTATTATTAGGGCTTAAAGAAACAAAATATTTGGTATCTTTATTCTTAGATATTGTGAGCTTTCTTAGTAATAATATATTGTTAGATTCTTAGTAATAATCGGTCAAACAATATTAACTTGATAATACAATTTCATAGACACTCACAACGATAAACAGTGCCGGCAAAATAACAGAATCCACAATTTTGAACTTTTTGCTCTCATAGGGTAGAGTAAGCATGAATAGCAATAGTTTTGATAAATCGAAAAATTACGAGTAAACGAAATATTCAGTAGCCGTAAAAGAAAATATTTTTAAATGAGTGTAGATTGTCGTAATAACATTTTAATGTGTTTAACAATAGTCGTGATTAGACTCTGTAGTACTGTTTTATTAACCGAAGTCTACCGTCATTTCTATAATTGAAACTCTTTAAAAAATTACCGAAGCGTGAAGTAAATGACGAGAGATAGTTGTCCCAGGGCAGATACATCATGCATGACATTTTGCTTTTCCAAAAATCCAATTCAATAGACATTATTTAGAATAAACCACTGGTTGTTTCACGATTTGACAGCCTCACGATTTGACAGCCTCCGTGGCGCAGTTGGTTAGACGCCGGCTATGAAACGAGAGGCCGCGGGTTCGATCCCCGCACCGAGACAAATGTTTGTGTGAACCACAAGTATTAGTTTCGGGTCTGGGTGTTTGTGAGACCGAAAAGTCTCTCGTAGTTCCTGATACCCACGACACAAGACTCGATCTTAATGTGGGGTCAGGACTATGTATGTGACTGTTGGGTGTATTTGTATTTTTGTATTTGATTATTGGATCACTGGTCGTCTCTTTGATATTATCTTTATACCCTACACCCTCATGTATAAATATTATTGTTTGTACACCTACTAATTACTATTTTAATTATTACAATTAAAAAACTATTCGGATTTACTGCAATAATATCATTCAAGTTAACTTACATCAAATCAACAACTTAATAAGTGTTAATTTGGAAGGATTAGATGCTTTTGTAACATTAATTTCGAAATTAATAAGAGAAAAATAGGATAAATGAAAATTTACTCGTGGATTAATATTATTTGTCGAGCTTTGGTGCTAACTGTTGCACTTCAAAATATTTGATATCAAGACCTGATCGCTATCAATTTTCACTTAAACCAATTTCAGTATTGGGTAAGGCGGCTGTGTAGTTTCTTGATATCTTACAAGTAAAAAAGTAATTATATTTTCGCACCGAATAATATTAAAGGCACGTTAGTTATGACAAAACATTGCAGTAAATCCGATAATTGTGAAATAATGTTTAATTGTCGTTGTGGTGTTATTTGTGTTAGATTTAAGATTTCAGTTGTAATAGATTTATTTTATCAATAAATTAGTAACGCATATTGTTGTTTTATTTTATAATGACATAAATAACTACTACTTTATTTATTTTAGTCAGCTTAGAATACATTTATTTTACGTGTTGTTTATTCCAACTTATTATTTTCCTTTAAAACACTTCTCTGACGAGATCACTTTTGAGTTATAAAATGTATTCATGAGAAATAAATAACTTTTTAGGAATATCAAATTATATACGTCGTCGTCTCGCTCCGCTGTGTGTGGCGAATGAATTAATCGAATTTCAATTTTACACCATACATAATATGTGTATATTTTATAATAATAAAATTAGTCCACATATTATGTTTCATTTCTGGATAAACGCCTTCGATAATATTGTTAGCCTGAGGGCCTAATTATCCAAGATTTTCAAAGCTTAATTGACGTTAATTTTGTTATCCTCTACTCTTCGCAGATATTATCAGCTTTCTACAGTCCTGCTACTAATTATGTTTGTTTTTCAGAAATTTGTAAGTGCTATTGTTACTACTATTTGATAGAATTACATACCCACGAAAATTAAACTCATGAATAAAGTCATGTGAAGCCATTGGAATGCTGTACAGACCTTTTTCGATGTTTGAATATGCTTTGATATAGAATCTTCACAGGAATTTCGCTGCTAAAAACAGCTATCTAAAATATTTAACCAACATTATTTTCAAAAAGTTACAAGCCTAATCGGAGACACCGGTTTCAGGGTTAAAAGTGATTAAACTGCATAACGGTAGGACTGCGTATATGTACAACAATTACACTTACTACCGCACCCACAAGACCGCAGCTAGCGAGAGATGGCGCTGTCGGTCTGGGTGCCCCGCATACCTGTTCGTTGCCTCCGACGGACGGCTACTGGCATCTAAGGGCAGACACGAGCACCCGCCGTCATTGTACTATGTGACGCCAGATGGCGTGTATGTAAAACTTTAAAATAGTCTTGGGCTGGCTATTAGTCCTTTTATCTAATCTTATATGGAAAATGTAGGTAAATATTTGATAGTTTTTTTTTATTAAATCATTTTTAATAGATCGTGTTTTATTTATCGATGCAATTTGCAACTTATTAAAATTAGACCGGAAGTGAGAGTTTCACAATTATTGTCTGAAAAAAGGTTAGAAAATAAAATTAAAAAACTGGATTTATTTGTGCTCTTTATTGTAATAATAAATACGCCGTGGTTTTTACATAGAAAATACTCCTACATATTAAAAAGCCTATAATTAGCTATCACATCTTCAACGTACGATATTTCTTCTGATTTAACATCTGATACTAATGGACAATTCATCATCATCATATCAGTCTAAATTCATCCACTGCTGGATATAGGCCTCTTCTCTATCAAATATATCACTCTATCAATGGACAATTACTTAATAAAATTTCACATGATTTCATACAATACTGTTTATATTTCAGGACTAAAGAAGATAAGTTTACTCAACGGCCGAACGTTCTACATGTACAATCTCTACACCTACAGATTCATAAAACGGACGTCCAAGTCTGAAATTTGGCGGTGCTCGTCTGGGTGCGGGGCGTATCTTAAAATTGCTTTTGACGGACAACTAATAAGATACAGAGGGCAGCACGAGCATTCCCCGCCTAATTACTATGTCACACCCAGTGGATACTACGTTAAGATTTAAATTAATTTATTATCAAAAATACTGTTAGTTCTCTGGATGCAGACAACTTCCACCTGGTTGATATTGACCTTGGAGGAGGCCTATGGTTAGAAATGGACTTCCGTGGCTAAAGAGAGAGAGGGAGAGACAGTAAGCATGTAAGAGCAGCGTTGGACGTCCATGGGAGAGATGGCTGTATGATAAATTTAATAGTACCTTCTGAAATTATATGACTTCCTGTTTATCACAGTCCAGACTAGGCAGAATCATACATAAGGGGGCTAGAAGATAGGAAGAACTTTTTAGTCCGTTACCCAGAATCATCAATTAGGTATTGTGAGACCGAAAAGACCCTTGTTAGTATATCTTTTCGCCAGACAGCAGTGTAAATGCACTGTTGTGTTCCGGTTTGAAGGACATTGTAGCCAGAGTAACTACTGGACATATTGAGACTTAACATCTTATGTCTCAGGATGGCGAGCGCAGTAGAATTCCAAGCATTGCCTTGTAATTCATGGTGTTGTTTGGTTTCGCTACTGTCCATGAGCGGTCGTATCGCTTACCGTCAGGCGAATGGCATGCTCGTCTCGCCATTCATTGCAATAAAAAAAAAAGTTTTGTATATTATTTATGTTTATGGGATCTTATACATTAGGTCATATTGTAAGAAACATTGATCTCAGGCAGAAAGAAGTTTTCAATTAACCATTTAAACACAGAGTTTAAGAAAGTAGAGGTGTATGAAATTGTAGTGTCGTAAAAGTGAATTTAAATCTGTATGTAGTTTTTTTTACTAAGGTTTTGTAGTTGAATGCTCTTTTGTAAGAACTGAGAAGTGATCTCTATGCATTTGATATTTTGAGAATATTACGTAAGGATTTATTTTCCTAAATTAATATAAGTCTTTGGATGCTTTAATCATAGGTTATAATTAGTATCATATTGAGTAATCTTTTGAAGTAAGTATATGATCTATATGTTTTGTGTTTCTAATACACATAAATGTACGTACATATAATAAAGCCTGGAGAGTCAGTTTATTGTCAAGAGGCTTATTTTTTATTGTTGTTTTTTTAATGTAAACTATAGCGGATAAATTTTAAAACTAGTATACATATATATTTCGATAATTGAAATATTACCTAATACTCATAACCTTTAATCAAAAATATTAATCAGCACACAGTGATCCGGCATCGGTGTTAAAATATTATATTTAATATATGATTATTATTTTAAGTAAGTATATGATCTAAATGTTTTATGTTTCTAATACACATAAATGTACGTACATATAATAAAGCCCGGAGAGTCAGTTTATTGTCAAGAGGCTTATTTTTATTGTTGTTTTTTTAATGTAAATTAAAGCGGGTAAATTTTACTTACTCAAACTAATATATTTTGATAAATATTATCTACCACTTACCACTTACCTTTAATCAAATATATGAGCCCGAACATAGTGATCATTGGTGTTAAAATATTACTTTTATATACCATAATTTTTAGATTTTTATTATTTAAAATTACAAAAGAGCCTTTTCTTTGGGCAGTAATTTTTCATTTTACTTGTAATAGAAATAAGCTGTAGAAGTAACATTCCAGTGATGGTTATTAGTTAGGTAACTTTATGTAAAAGAGCTTAATTCCACTATTAATGGAAATGGGTTCATGATGATGGTTGTTGGAATTACCAAAAGCTTAAGATAGGCTCCTTATCTTCACTTCACTAACGGCCGCACTCAGAGACGTTTAATGTCAATTAAATTGTTCCTTAGGATAGATTCTCTTTGTATAATTTACACTAAGTAATGATTTAATTTAACGGTGAAGGAAAACATCGTGAGGAAACCTGCATACCGTAGCGATTTTAAAGAATTTCTACGGTATGTAAGTCCGCCAACCCGCACTAGGCCAGCGTGGTAGACTATATGGCCTAACCCCTCTCAATCGATTCTCTTGATTGTAGAGTAGGCCCGTGCCCTGCAGTGGGACGTATATGGGCTGATATAGATAGATATAGAATGATTTAATTGACATTAAATGTCTCTGAGTACGGCAGTAAGATACACAGCGATCTCAGATTTACATTCGGATGTTATTCATAATTTTAAATATGGCTTATAATTATCAAATTACTATATCTGTACCTGCCCATCATCGCCAACTGCTAAGCGTGGGACTCTTCTATAGTCCAGGGCTCAATTGAGAGGGCTTAGGCCACCACGCTGGCCAAGTGCGGGTAAGCGGTCTTTATATACCTACCAACCTCTTGTTAAGATTAAAAAAATAATATGGATTAGAACTGAATCGAGCTTTTCAGAATTCGTACGTTATACATATAAAAGTGTTCGCATGTCATTTTCAAGCTTGTATTATTATGTCTAAGCTAGCTATTACTTTTTAATAATAAATTAATTTGTGAAGCACTTTAATGTCATAGTACCTACAGTCTTTTATTTATCAGCCAAAAACAAGTGTATTTGATATAGTAAAAAAAGAAATATCGATTGTATCACTAATGAATGATTTCTTTTAGAAAACTTGTATGAATAATAATCATACTAATTATATAATGTTATAATTAGTGACAACAACAGGTAAGTTATTTTACTTAAAAATATTCCAACATTTTTATAAATAAAAAGTAATAAGCAATTTATTCTAGATCCTCAGATCAATGACCTTTGATTAGATGATTAGAAATGATGATGAATTGATTAGAAAAATGTCGATAAAATTAACATATCTAATAATTTACGGGTTCCTACTATTATTTCAGGTCTTCTAATAACTCTTGCGAATGGAAAACGACAGTTTTTGTACCGAGGATACACTCACTACAAGTACTACCAGTCTCGGAGCGGATCGCATTTCCGATGCACTTTGTACCCGAAGTGTAAAGCAATCATCTACGCCACAGACGACTTAAAGGTCAGTAAAATTGTGAAACCTCACAACCACAACCCCTTCCAATTGCACAGGAATTGGGATGGAACTTACGTGAAAGTCTAGCTAGAAAATATGATCAAAACTTTAAAAGTGTCCTGAGAGGCTTATGGAAAAAACAGCGCAATTTTTACAACTTGGCTGGAACTCCATCAGGCTCCATTAAATAAGGATGCATTAAAAAATTACATTCCAGAAGAATAATGAGAACAAGAAATCTTGCAATAATTCGAATGTTATATGTATTATTGTTGTACTGTTTGTTTTCCTTAAACAATAAAATAAAATAAAAAATAAAAATAATTATTTTTACAATTAATAAATTATTTTTTAAAAGCTCAGATAAATGCCATCCATGTATTAAATTAAAACCTGACTGATTATAATTATAATAACATTGACACTATTGAGCATTATTTAAAATAATGTTTTATTTTTTATTTTTCATGTTATATTTAATTGTCTTGCATATATCTGTTATGTATCTAAAAAATACAGAACATAATTCGTCCAGAATTGAAAAAAATATAATTCCTTATTTAGATCAGACATGCTGCATATTATATTGTTAAACTTTAATAATACACAGCCTCCGTGTCGCAGTTGGTTAGACGCTGGCGGTGAAACGTGAGGCTGCGAGAATTCGATGCTTCGATCCCCTCACCGAGACAAATACTTGTGTGATCCACAGGTATTTGTTTCGGGCCTGGGTGTTTATGTGACCGAAATTTTCTCGTAGTAGATACCCACAACAGAAAACCCAATCTTACTGTGGGTGTCTTTATTTATGTATATTTGAGGGTTCTCCTTGCTGTGCCTTTTCATTGTGGAATACATAAAGATTTAGTTAAAATAGTAAAATATTAGAAGAGCAGCAATAACATAAATAAATCTACTGTGTATGATGTTCAATTGAATTAAGAAATGTAAACCCAGAATTATATTTTCAATCTATAAATGCCTCTGTTAAGTAAAAACGTTGTTTCGGTGCTTACTTAGATTTTATTGTGTTTTAGTCAACCTAGCGTTGTGAATATAATAATATAATTTAATATTCCATTATTAGCACGTAATACATAAATGAGCAATAAAATTATGTGATTATATCATGTTGAATTGTTTCAATTAATTTTTTTTATTTATTGTTTTAAGTTTAAGAATATTTGATAACTTTTTGGGAAAGTTATTTTTTTATACTTGCAGTTTATGTATATATATCACATCTTAAAATTCAGTATTTTGTAAAAATAAAGTATGTAACACCAATTTATTATGGAATATCTAACATTCTTTCCTATCAATTTCAGCTTCTCCCAAAACAAGAACCTTTTTATAACTTGATGAATGAACAGAAATTCTAAATCCTTTGTGGCTTTCACCGAAACAATTTTGTTACATCTGAATATTTCTCACCGTTTCCTCAATGCTGATGATCGCGACCACATGTGATGTTCCTACATCGTGTTCGGTCCTAGTTGGCATGGACCTATACCACACGGTCCATGCCATCCTACCACCAACCACCTCCTTTACGATGTCTGACCATTTGGCTGGTGTTCTGCCTCTGGCGCGCTTGCCTTCTATACGACCCAATATTATGAGCTTCTCTAATTCATGTCTTGGAGACCGCATGATGTGTCCAAAAAAGCTCAAAACACGTTCCTGACGAATGACAGAGAGCCTCTTTTGAATATTTAGCTCCATCAAAATGGACACGTTGGTTCTCATGGCAAATACTTCTGTTATATTTTGACCCGAAATATAACAGAAGATATAAAACCCGAAGTATAAAATATAGGAATTTGTGCCCGATATGGCGATAGGCTCGCCCCCTATCACATCGTGGGACGGAACATACAAGGCGAAATGTGGGTGTCCTGATGGCGCCTCTGCCTACCCCTTCGGGGATAAAGGCGTGAGTTTATGTATGTATGTATGTATGTATATTTTGACCCTGTGTTCTGATCTAACGATAACTACTCTTTCAGCACCGAAATTGATAACACTGGTAAACGGGAAGACATACTACCTATACAAGAAGCACACATACACCTTAAGCACCAAGACAACCCATTACCAAAGATGGCGTTGTACCAGGACGTCCAATTGCTCAGCTTACATCGTCTTGCAGCTAGACGGGAAGTTAGAGAAAGCAGTTGGCATCCACAAACATCTGCCGCCGACCTACAGGCAAATTTCTGATGGAAGATACATCAAATTCTTTACCACGCATAAGAAAGATGAAGTCACTTTTGATTAAACTTATGATTAAGGGGGATTGAAAACAGCTTACTATATCTTTATTGATTTATTTATTAAATAACCTGCATACCTTTTGACGATGAAGATGTTCATGGACTGCGGTAATAACTGACTAATGTGGAACCCTAAATTGATTTCTTAAAGTTCAGATTGAATAAAAGAAAAGAATTTAATGCGGTACTCCTTAAAAATTATATTCTGGATAATTTTGTTCATGAAATGAATCGTTATAACAAACTGTGTTGTAGAATATTGTTTGGCTATGGTTTTGTATTCTGTAAAATTGTAGTCTGATCTCAAAAACTAGCAACACAAGCAGTGCTAGTGCATTTTAAAGCATAATGTAGATTACAAAATAATATTATTTTATATAAGTACTATTACTTAGTTGAATAAGTACGTATATTTCATATTTTTAAGTTGACTTTAACTTGATGTCTAGTTTTTGTTTTTAAATTAAGTATTACACGAAATATTATTAATAAACTAAAATTGAACGTCGTAAAATGGATAATGAACTTGTGCCCGAATACTCAAAGGCCACTTAAATATTATGTTGCATTTAATGGTCCCGCTTAAATGATTAAGTGGGACTTAGCCGTATTCGAGCGTTAGAGTCTCTTTTACTTACAAATTATTTACATAGTTTATATCAATATTCAAATACCTTATGTTTGTTACCATGTAGTTAATAATACCTGCTTTTTATGTACGTAATGAATAAATGTAATTCACTATTAAAGGAATTTGTTTGTTTTCACAGTTTAGTGTTTGCGATTAAACAAGGAATAATTCATAAAATAACAAATCGACTGATAGGTTAATAACACGGTCCTGGTCACATTGCAGTGACAAAGAACCAAAATCTTATTAATGTCTAAATATTAAAGTCTAGTAGCTTACTTAACATTTCAATTAGATTAGTGCTCTATGAATTATCGTCGCTAATGCTACGACTGTTTGATAATATTATAATCAGTGAATTTACTGTTGACTATTGTATTGTATTGTATCAGCCCATATACGTTCCACCGCAGGGCACGGGCCTACTCTACAATCGAGAGAATCTGTTGAGAGTAGAGCAATACTAAATATTACTTTCGTCGTTTTCTCTTACATCCATCCCATGGTCGTCTGACCGAAATTGCATTAAGCGATAAGACCGCCAATCGTACATTTTTTCTGATTGTTGTCTGGTTTCTTTTTACTTTCTTTAAGTAAATACTTTCAGGCCCGAGGAAGATAAAGGCGATCAACGGGATCACCTACTACATGTACAACTGGTATACTTTCATTCTGAGCCAGAAGACCAACACCTACGAAAGGTGGAGGTGCACTTCTCGCTGCGGAGCATTCCTCAAAATGTCCTTTGATGGTAGACTCTTAGAAGCCAATGAGGACCATGAACACAAACCACCCACTTTCCATGTTACATCTGATGGGGAGTTTATTAAGCTTAGGTAAAAATAACGTGAAGATGTTGAATTGTTGTTAAAGTATTTTTATTTGAAACATACTTTGAAATGATTGTGAGGTGGAGGACTAGCTGAAGTATATAAAAACACTAACAAACGTCGCAACAGTATATCTATCCGAAGCAAGTTCTGTAAAACCATCTGGTGTCCTTATCTGACACTCCTAATACTGTTGGTAGGTCTCTCATATGCAACCACCGCAATGTTTATTTCTCCCACCAAACAACAGTGTAAATGCACGTGCGAGCGCAGTGGAATGCCAAGCATTGCTAAGTAATTCATGGTGTTGTTTGATTTTGCTACAGTCCATGAGCGGTCGTATCGCTTACCACCAGACGATTGGCATGCTCGTCTCACCATTCACTGAAATAAAAAAAAAAACACTCAATATCATTTGACATCCTCCGTGGCGCAGTTGGTTAGACGCCGCCTGTGAAACGAGAGGCCGCGGGTTCGATCCCCGCACCGAAACAAATATTTGTGTGATCCACAGGCATTTGTTTCGGGTCTGGGTGTTTGTGAGACCGAAAAGTCTCTCGTAGCTTCTGATACCCACGACACAAAACTCCATCTTAGTGTGTGGTCAGGACTATGTATGTGACTGTTGGGTGTATTTATTTATATTATTTATTTATTATTTGGAATCATGGCATAGGATATAAAACAAACGGCATTTAGGTACTACAGAACGTACGATAAATAAGATAGTATAGAACGCACGATGTAGCGCACGATTTTACTCGCTCAAACATAACCAAGGTGGCTTATGATGAAACAAAATCTCGAAATCTAGAAATTAAATTATGAGTTTTCCTATTAGTATAAAAGTCCCTTAAATATTACTGAATAAAAAAAGAATTATGAGTTCAAAAGAGGTCAATGAATATGAGCTTTGAACTTTTTAGAGAAATTCATACCGAAACTTCTGTTAGCAAGTATTTTTTTATAAAAAAAAGGCCTGCTCAAATTAACAATACTCCCTATAATATTTCCCAAAAAAATCTTGAAAGATTCACGATGTTTTCTCCGAAAATCTACAAAACATTAGTCAAAGCGACATTTATGATTTCCAGACCTTTTCCGTGGGCCATTACTTCCGCCAGACGTTATAAAGATTATTAAAAAAATAGGTAAACTACGTTATACTAGCAAGCCTACATTTTACATATATTACTCATGGTACTATTTCAAGACCCTTTGTAAGCATCCAGACCAATCCAATGGGCCAATCTTTCTCCCAGACGCCTTAAAGTTCCCCCTGTGTAAAGGCCCCGCTTTCAAGCTAGTAAGTACGCATACAGTCTTAGCTACATAGTAGACTAGAAGTCCTCAAAAATTCAGCTTTGCTAAAATGACGTAGGTCTGGGGCCTCTGGGATCTTGGTCTATCACCCAGTTAAGTGATAATATAATATTGTGCATTACTACTATAAGTATTAATTTATTCAAAATTTAAGCATGTAGTGAAATTGCTGTTGTAATTTGTGCCGTGTGTTATGTAATTTAAAGTAGCGAAATCTAATTTATTAAAATTAATATGTTCCAATAGAGATCTCATGTAAACTAGTCGAAATAAAAATTCAATATATAATCGGGTGTTTTATTATCATTAATGTTTTTTCACACCTCTGATATAAGGATCAATTATTCAAAAAATCCTTTCCTAGATTGTGTCTTATCTGCAATTTTCCATTCCAGTGCGTTTCGGTCTATCCAACCGCGGTCACCTGGTGGTCCATGTTGGAGACCATAAGTTCATCAAGCACGAATGCTACAGGAAGAAGGTGAGGTGGACCTGCTGCAAGAGGATCCAGCTCGGCTGCCGAGCCAGCATCACCACCCACAACTCTGTTATAGTAAGGTCCTTCTTGGAACACAACCACGAGTAGCTTGTACACCACATGTTCATCAAGCATTAATGGTACAGAAATAAGATTAGGTAGACCTGCTATAAGAGGATCCAGCTCGGCTGTTAAGCCAGCATTACCACCCAGAAGTTCGTCATAGTGAAGTCCTATTTGGAACACAACCATGAGTAAACTGTATAGGAATTTTCATAAAGATTAATGTATTTTGTACAGATATTTTTGGAACCTATCCTTATCTCGCATTTGTTGATGAAATACTATTACTTATCATTTGAGTATCTTTTGCTCGATTGCTCGAACAACGAAAGATATATAATTATTATGACTGAACCAGGTTTAAAAAAGAAATGTAAAGAAAATTTCCCTCATAACAATCGAAATCGTTCCATAAGATAAAGCTGGCGATTTTAAACGTGACAAATTGCAACAAAAAGATGTAGCACTTTAACGGCGGCATTCTGCTGTAAAGTTTTGAACCTGACATGAACAAGTTTTTATTGCACATATTTTGTCTAGATCATCAAATATATAAAATTAGTGCTTTTCTGAAAATCTTTCACAGTTGTGAGATGAGGCGAGGTTGGATGTAGTTAACAATTCTATGCTTATTGATGCCAGCAAAAAAATTGTGTATGTTTAAAATAGGTTTTTAATTATATTTTACGTGTGAATTGTGTAAACGCACCATTATTGTTAAAAAGGAAATTATGAAAATAATTATATGTTATTGTTATATTTCATGGAAAAATTCTTATATTGATATGACGATGTTATGTGTATGGTCAGCTAAATAATATAATATCACAATTCCGAAACTGAGGAAAATATATTTTCAAAAATAAAAAAATCGAAACAGAGCTTATGACATTTTACAGACAATCTTTTATAATTAGTAAAAGCGTAACATTAGCATTTAAAAAAATGTTTGGGTATAGTGTAAAATTGGATTGCCCAAAATGGGATTGCCCATATCATTAAAGGTTCCAGATTCATTGCAACAAGTGATCCAATTTAAAGCATCATCTAAGGTGACTTGACTCTTGATTAGAAAGTAGACATTTTTCCTTTAAGCCAACCCTGCCAAAGTCACCATGTTATATGGATTCTCTTTTGTGTTATGGGAAGCCATTGAAGACGATAATCACTTGTTTTCAAGTATATCTTCAGAAAAAAATATATGCAAGAATTAGAATAATCTTCCATTGCCTTTGAATTGTGAAAAGAAATTACGTGATATATCAAAAAATAAATTGCCAGGGGGGCTTAAATTTCAAGCCCAGCAAAATTATACACCGATAAATATAATGAAAATCTTACAGTATTTTTTATACATTATTGTATAACATGAAATTATATATTTTATTATAAATTGATATTTAAAATTATAAAAATCTCAGTATGTAAGTTCACTCTAGTTGTAATGTAGTATTAAGTTTGATCATTCCTGTATGATAGTGTCTTTTTCACGTTGTATGTATCTCCGTGGGGAAAACAGAGATGCAAACAGCGCATCCATATTTGACCAGTATTTCTATGGACGAATTTAATATTCATGGACAGATTGTAATTTTTCTCGAAAATACAGAGAATTAATTTCTAGCTCAATTCAGGATGGTTTATTTATTTCGATTTCCATCCTGGATTCGAACCCCAAATACCAGTGTACCCAACCCAACTCGCCCTTCACATTTCATATTTGCAACCCACCATACAAATAGTGCCTTGTTATAATTAAACGCATTGTGCCTTCATCTTGATTGTATGTGATGCAATTTTTAATTAAGCTTTAATATTAATTAAATTATAAATGACACTCTATGTACACGTATATAGATGTTTATTTTGTATTTGTGTTATTTCACAATAAAATCGCAACAATTATTGCGTATTATTATTTTTTGATTTTGAATACATCCCGTTGAGACAAGCATTCGTATATATATATTTTTTTGATATTTTTTTATTCATAATTATAGTCTATTTAAAACAACGTCGCACACCGCTATGAACGTATTAGTAAAAAAAGTCTTTGTATGAATGATTACGGAACCGGCAACAGGGCAACATTCCGTAGTAATTCACACAAAGATTTCATATACGGTAAGTTCCTGAAAAGCTAATTTTATCATCCTGTTTGCATATGTTCATTTCATTTAGGCTAATATTACCTACAACTAACAAAGACTTCCTCCCACAGGGTCATTCTTATGGACAAGACGTGGCGGAAAGCACCCGCTGCTATTGCTCTCTGGATACACCTACAGCTTCCAGAAGCAGAATGCTGATGGAAGGGTGTCCTGGTACTGCTCCAGGAGGCTCAAAGGATGCAGAGCGTCAGCCATCAGCTTTGGAACCAGGGCCTTCGCACACAAACCGCACGACCACCCACGACCGAAACTACCAGACTCTACGGACCCCAAAATTGATTATGACATGCTTAATTAATACTATACAAAAACATTTTCACTATATTCATAGTTTTAACGACACAATGTCAGCTAGTCTCGTTTTCTAAGATCCGTTTCAGAAGGCGCGATTTTCGCGCGAATTGTACGCGTTTATTAGGAGAGAACGTTTGTCGCGCGAGTAATTTCAAATCGCGCGGTTCATGCGCACTTTTCTGGACAAAATCTAAGCCATTCATATTTGTAAAGACGTAGTACTGGTAGCTCTCAAAGTTATACTTTTTAATTAATTCACTGTATAGTTGAATATAAATAAAAGTGCAATATAAACAATAATGGCTAACTCCTCATAATAGTAGAATAATGATTGTTATTTAAAATATCTGTACCATTGTCATCTCCAAACAATATTACTTCATGATTTAAAACAAATGATATACATAGTAACAACACATAGACTATATAAGAATCCTTTTGTACATATAAAATGGAACGGGACATGGAATATATTGTATGTAAAAATAAATAGAAAAAATGATAATTCGAAAATGTTATCTACCTTGATTTATTCTTTTTAAACTCTAATGACTGTAATTCACCAATATTTCTGTCTTTAAAATATTATAATTTTGCATACCATGTAGTTGGTTAAGTATGGCTGTTCGAAATAAAATTATATTATGTTTTCACCGCATTGTAATACCCTTATTTGCAAATAAATTTATCTTTATCTTTATTTTAACTAGACTGCAGACTCGTTACAGTCTTAAGATTTAGCAACCCAGCGTTTGCTTGACTTCTATTCCTTTTTGGAGCAAATTGACCTGACGCAGTTTGGTAAAGTTGACATATCTCCAAAATCCGTTCCTGTCTCGTTTCATCCACTCTATAAATCTCTTTAACTGAACTAATGTAGTGTATTTCTACCTCTGCAGTAGATTATGACGCTTTTCTTGCCATTTATATACTTTAATGTTAACATATAAAAATAAAATTTATGGAAATATTGTAATTTTTGTTAATTTGAATGGTTCTATTTGACCATATGCGTGCTATGTCCAGCCAGTATTTTTATCTCAATTTGTTATTAATTTAATTATAAATTATAAATAACTAGCTTCTGCCCGCAAACTTTGTCTGCGTGATTAACTTTATTTGCAATTTGCTTTATTTGGAATATACCATCCCACCTGTCCCATCCCGTTATATCTCGCCCGTCTTCTCTCATTCTCAAGGCATGTAATCCAGTTCTATCCTATCCTTTTGAGTATAAAAAAGTAACAAACATATCGGAATTCCTCATCCCATGGGAACACTAAATTTTTCGGGATAAAAAGTAGCCTAAGTGTAATTCCAGGGTGTCATCTAGCTCTACTAAATTTCATGGAAATCCGTTAAGCCGTTTCTGAGTGCATCGTGCACAACCGCATAGACAAACAGAGATTTATCCTCAAAATCATTGTTTTGGGTTCTATTACGTTAATACAGACCCCCCACATTAGTTTTTCTCATTTTCTTCCATAATAGAAAGAAACAGCCTGTATGTAAATAAGACATATAAAAGTTTTTAAGTTGGACTTGCTCCTATATAACTGTGAAAAACGCATCTCATTTCGTCTTGTAGTTTTTGCGTTATGCGCTAGCAAACAAAAAGAAACAACCTGTATGTAATGAAATATATACCAGTTTTCAAGTTGGACCTACACCAATATAACTGTGAAAACTACATCTCATTTCGTGTGGTAGGTTTTGAAGAATGTGCAAGCAAACAAAAGAAACACCCTGTACGTGAATGCAACATATACCAAATATTAAGTCGAGTCTGCAACAATACAACTGTGAAAACCGCATCTCATTTCGTGCGGTAGTTTTTGAGTAATGTGCAGGCAAACAAAAAGAAACACCCTTTATGTAAATGCAACATATACCAGTTTTTAAGTTGAAACTACAGCAATACAACTGTGAAAACCGCATCTCATTTGGTGCAGTAGTTTTTGCGTGATGCGCAAGCAAACATACAGACAGACAGACAGACAGACAAAAATTCTAAAAACAATTGTTTTGGCTTCTGTTGCTGTTATAAAGACCCCTCGCATTAAAATTTCTCAAATATCTTCCATGTACAGACATCGACCATTTACATTTTTATTATATGTATAGATTATTGTTTTCTGTCCAACATATATTAACGAATGCATTTTTGCATAATATTTTTTATTTTACAATGTAAAAAATATTTATTAAGTGCATTTAATTATGAAATAAAGTATATTATAAGTTTTAATAGTGCGTTGTGAAATGTTAAAATGTGTATTTAAAGAGTAAGCGAGGGCAGAACAATAAAATATGTCACAATATAAATAAGATATTAGATATACAGATATTTTAAGTGTGTTCAAACAAAATAATTACATAATATATTTTACAGTAGTCTATTCAAATCAATTATTAATATTTTTTCCTAAACTGTAAGTGGCAACTGGAATAGGTTCGACGTGTGATAACCACGATAATGAATTAAAAAAATATTATTAAATAAAACCGAGGAATAGTTCAAATTATGTATAAAACTATTTTACTCCACACATCTGTTTTAGATAAAAACGACTTCAAAAAGTAAATAAGTATTGAATCAAAATATGTAAATACGTAGTATAGTTCAAAATAATTTCTAGGAATCAACGACTAAGTAAATTTTAGTAGAAAACTTTAATGGTAATGAAATTAATATCGTATTATCAAGTTTTAATCTCATTTCAACGCGTAAAATTAGATAATTTTAGATATTAATAATAGGGTATTTGACAGTTTTTTGGAAAATATCTCATACTGTTCTTTATACCAATATACACTTGCAATATGAATATTTCTTTGTGAACTGCTATATTGTCAATAAAAATCAAAATTAAAGTTTGAATGATAAATAAGACCGCCAAAACGCTATAGACGCCATATAAGTGGATCACGTGATATTGTTACGTCACTTGCTTGCAAAACAAACATTTTGATTTGGCTATCAAATCGAAATACATATAATATTCATTATCAAGAATAACTTTTAATAGGGTTACAGCTAAAATGCCTTATAAATGGTGTGTAATCCCAAAATGCACGAATACATCTATTAAAACACTGGATAAAATGTTCGTGAGCATTCCAAAGAACACCAAGATTCGGATAAAGTGGTTAAAGCTCGCTCGTAGAATCCCGAAAGAAATTGCAGCAAGTACTTATGCTTTCATGTGTGAAGATCACTTTAAAGTTTAACATAAGTAAACATTTTGTTTATGATATATTATCCTACCCAATTAACGACTTTATTTTATATTTTCGTAATTATGATTCTTTAAATTACAATGTATTTGAGGTCAGTGTCACTAAACTGTTGTAAATTTCAGTGCTGGTTTTGTATGAAATAAACTGTTACTAATCGGAATACAATAATTTATTATATTTTTCATACATTGTTAGCTATAGTATAAATTCATTCATTTAATTCAGTAGCGTAGAAATCAGGGTTGTTTTTAAATAATAGTCCGACCATAATCGCGTCTATTTGTGGGAGGTTTCCACTGTCAGCTTTTACAAAGTTGGTTTCCATCGTACAAATAAAGTTCAATAAGGATCAATATTTCAGAAATTACTGAGAAAACAAAGGAAAACGCTCATGAAATGTTCTAAACATCGACTGACAACAAGAAAGTGACGTCACTCTAAATGCAACCAATTGCGTGCGTTTTTAGTCACGTGGTCAAGCTCGAAAATTTATTTATTTTTAAAATGATTTCTTATGAAAATTTAACATTTTTTTAAATACTGTATAAGTTAATTTGGTTTAAAAATATATTAACAGGTAGTCTAATAACAATAAGTTTTATATTTTCATCATAGTCAAATACCCTATTCAGCAATGTTTGAAAGTATGTGATGTAGGTATCTAATAAAACGAGACAATAGGTCGCTTTTCTGTTACAAACATTATTTCGCGATGTCAGTTCTCACTAGAAGTATTATCACAACAATTAAGATTAATAATATTTTACGATTGAACAAGGTAAAGTTTAAATAAAAATCATCTTTAAAATTAGAAATACAAAAATGTTGACTAAGACTGCCTGGAAATCTTTTCGTCGGCACCGCTGTTTTTGGGGATCCTTTACTTGTTCAATATACGATTTATTAAGCAATATTGTGTACATAAAGTATGTCAAGTATATCTTCAGTGACTTCAGTATTTTAAATGCAATAATTCTCAATGGATGCATTGTTAATGTGTTCATGTGTTTTAGTTGTCCTCTCGCCTTGTATGTTCCTAATTGTATTTCTTGTACTACTTTATATTTTGTAGATATGAATATTAATTAATAAATGTATTAAAATCTTCATTTTGGCTCTTTATTTGAATGAATCATTGGAATGGATTCAGAAACAAAGTTGAGCATGAATACGAATATAAAACTGAGCAAGCTTCTTGTTTTAAACTCATTTACTAATTACCTAGAATGATCTCACATAATTATGGCTGTCGTTCATACCTTTTTATTGCTACCTTCAATTTCCATCTCCTGTTTATTCTAGCCCATCCAAAGGTTGTCTGGAAGAGATCGCCGTGAGCGATAAGACCGCCGTTTGTACTAATATTTATTGTTGGTGTAATTCCTCTAACGCATCTTCAGCAAAGAATTCAATGATAGTTTCATTAGCGATTTGTGACAAAACAGTACAATACAACACATTGTCCACACCTCAAAGTAAGCAGCTCTCAGCATCAAAAACAAAAAGCAAAAATGTGTTCCCTCGATAGACCCACAATTTTTGATTAGACACAAAAATCTTGGCACGGGATTCTCGTAAACACTGCTCTCAATTTTTGGACTAACAACCCACCTACTATTTCCAGGCACACTGATCCCATCAGGAAAGGGGAAGCATCCACTCCTAATGTACAAAAACCATACATACAACTACAAGGTTCGATCATCGAGCGGAGTCCTCTGGCACTGTTCGCGAAGAGCCAAGACTGGATGCAAAGCCTTCGTCAAAACCCTCCCGGAGTGCATGGAGCATATCATCGCTGTGTATGATGAGCACTGTCATATGTCCAAGCTGAATATGCAGAAGAAAATTCTGAATTTATACTTATAAAAATGATAGAGAAATTTTTGGTATTGGGTGCTGGTATAGGTTATTTGGTGACTGCAAATTATAAATGAACGGTGCTCATCGGCTTTACTCAAATTGATAATAATAGTAATGACACTGTCATACGATTGTAAAGATGTCCAAAATTATAGGATCACAGGACAGCCGTATTTACTAACGTGTGACGTCATCACCGATCCAAATAACCGAGTGACAGCCTCCGTGGCGCAGTTGGTTAGACGCCGCCTGCGTAACGAGAGGCAGTGGGTTCCATCCCCACACCGAAACAAATATTTGTGTGATCCACAGGTATTTGTTTCGGGTCTGGGTGTTTGTGAAGCCGAAAAAGTCTCTCGTAGTTACTGATACCCACGACACAAGACTCGACCTTAGTGTGGGGTCAGGACTATGTATGTGACTGTTGGGTGTATTAAAAAAAAACAGGATATTATGTTTCGATTGAACTTAAGTATATTAATAAATTGATTTATTTTTAACCCAGTGTTTTGTTAAAGTCGGTATGAATAACTATAATTATGACATTATTTTTGAGTCTCATATTATTTGTTTTCTCTTTATTTATTATACAATTTTTTTACTATTTTACATATAGGTATAATAAAAAATCAAAATACATATAAAAATATAAAAAAAGAGATTAACCCAACAATGGCGAGGTTCGAGACCCAAGCCACCGGTGGTTAGGACCCCAAAGTGAGGAACCTCCTCACTAAACGTGCCGTGTCAAGCAATACTGCCTTCTTAATCTGGCTCATGACCCAACGGCCCATTGAGAGCCTCTGGAGATGTTGTTCGAGGCTCTTTGGTATCAATCCATGTGCAGAAACAACAATCGGGACATTAATTGTTGAGTCGACATCCCACAATTCAGTAACCTCGTGTGCCAAATCCAAATATTTTGTCAATTTATCTTTTTCTGCTTTAACGAGGTTATCGTCATGTGGAATGGTGACGTCAACAAGTATTGCCCGGCGCGCCAATCGATCTATTATCACAATATCAGGCTTATTGGCAACAATAGTCCTGTCTGTGATAACAGACCGATCCCAATACAGCGTAGCATGACCATTTTCAAGAATTGGTTGGGGAACATACTGGTAATATGGCACTTCAGGAGTCACAAGTCCATATCGAAGAGCAATTTGCTGATGTATGATCTTGGCTACTAGATTGTGTCTATGCAAATACTCGCCGTTAGCAAGATACGAACAACCGGAGATAACATGCCTGACGGACTCGCCAGGACCGGACGGTGGCATGCCCAACAGATGTCGACGGTACCGTCCTTCAGGATGAATTTCCTATAGTTGTTCGTCTTATTAACTTCGTCCATAATTGCAAAGACAAAACCCTCAGTTTCCCCAAAGAGGTTACCGAAACGTAGCCAAGACACAGGCGCTAGCCGGTCCACATCAGGCCCATGGAGGGCTCGATAGAACCGACCATGCAGCTCCTTGCTTTTCCATATGTCCAAGCGATCCCTAAAGCTTACCACCAGAGGTTTCCGCCAGTTCTCGTTCGCCAAAGAGAGCGGGGTAAATCCTTTGTCTACCATAACTACAATCCCATGCATATCCACGTCGCTGTGAAGGAAATAATCCCTGAGATTGCACACCTCGCGATTATGCAAGTCCTTAGCATTAAGAATGCCTCGGCCTCCACATCTCCGCGGGATGTACAATCTCATCACTGACGACCGTGGATGATGCATACGATGTGCAGTCATGAGAGTCCGGACCTTACGATCCAGGGCGTCCAATTCGGTCTGAGTCCATCTGAGTATGCCGAAAGAGTACATAAGTACAGGCATAACCCAACCGTTAAAGGCGCGAATCTTGTTTCCACCTGACTAAAAACTGTTAAGTACTTTTTACGTCTGCACCCATAATACCTAGAGCCTCAGGCATACGTAGATATTTGTAGGTTTCCGTCGGCGAAAGGGATCTGAGTCTTGCAGTCTCTGAGACACGTATGTCATTAGAGACCGCAACCACGCCTCGTTTTACATGGATAACCGCACATTTATCAACACCAAACTCCATATTGATTGAGTTGCTAAATCTTTCAGCTATTTTTAACAACTCAATCAATTCAGATTATTTTGATGTAAATAACTTGAGATCATCCATGTAGAGCAAGTGAGAGATAGGCTCAGACCCTCTCCGCAGACGGTAGCCTAACCCTGAATCCAACAACTGAGTACTGAGGGGATTCAGGGCCATACAAACCCACAGTGGACTCAGACTGTCACCCTGGAATATACCCCGCTTGATTTTAATCGGCTCATCATTCACCGAAGGATTGGTAGCGCCTGGATATTTAAGAACAGTTGTCCACTGTCCCATACATGCCCCAAGAAAAGTGCTCAATTTTGTATCAACTTTATACATTATTTGTTTCATTATTGCAATATTTGTAATTTTAGCTAAGTATTTAGTAAAATAATTATTAAACAAGGTGTATGTATTATTGTGTAAAGTTAATTAAACTAAGGAAAAATATTTGTATCGCATTCTCTCAATGGGTTGACGTCAGGCAGACTGGTCGAAAATTATAATTAATATCAGTCTCTAACTTGCATAAAAATTACGTTTCCACAATTTGATGATAAAAAGCGAATAGTGTATAGTTTATTACATCTAATTTAGGTATAGATAGCTAAGTCTCAATAATGAATTTAAGTTATATTATCGGTAAATACTATTAAAATGGATACTATTTTCATTTCATAAACATATTTTCATTTCATAAACGAATTTCATTTCTAATGAGCCAAGTTATGGTTATAGTTATGAATAATTTCCCTTAAATGTATACAGGGTATCTCAAGATCGCGACCGAAAACGAAGCCAGGTGGTATTATTAGTGACTTCAAACACAATGCAATAAAAAATTTGTCATCCTTTTTTTTATTTTTTTCTCTGATCATCGTATTCCGGTGATAAATACATAATTTTACTAAAATAATAATGTACACGCAATAAATAATAAAGACTATTAATGGTTAAAGTATTGTTAGGAAATAATCGTTTATGACTAACAATAGTTTTCAAGTTCATAATAAGTTTAAAACAGTTTATAGATGCGTAAATTTAATATGATTTAATTTTATCGTTTAATTAATGAATAATCTCCCATACCTAACGCATATTAAGTAAATAATTCAATAATGGTTTCATTAGCGATTTGTGACAAACATTACAATAGAAAACATTGTCCACACCTCAAAGTAAGCTGCTCTCAGCATCAAAAACTAAAAACAAAAATGTGTTCCCTCGATAGACCCACAATTTTTGATTAGACACAAAAATCTTGGTACGGGATTCTCGTAAACACTGCTCTCAAGTTTTGGACTAACAACCCACCTACTATTTCCAGGCACACTGATCCCATCAGGAAAGGGGAAGCATCCACTCCTAATGTACAAAAACCATACATACAACTACAAGGTTCGATCATCGAGCGGAGTCCTCTGGCACTGTTCGCGAAGAGCCAAGACTGGATGCAAAGCCTTCGTCAAAACCCTCCCGGAGTGCATGGAGCATATCATCGCTGTGTATGATGAGCACTGTCATATGTCCAAGCTGAATATGCAGAAGAAAATTCTGAATTTATACTTATAAAAATGATAGAGTAATTTTTGGTATTGGGTGCTGGTATAGGTTATTTGGTGACTGCAAATGAACGGTGCTCATCGGCTTTACTCAAATTAATAATAATAGTAATGACACTGTCATACGATTGTAAAGATGTCCAAAATTAAAGGATTACAGGACAGCCGTATTTACTAACGTGTGACGTCATCACCGATCCAAATAACCGAGTGACAGCCTCCGTAGCGCAGTTGGTTAGACGCTGCCTGCGTAACGAGAGGCCGTCGGTTCCATCCCCGCACCGAAACAAATATTTGTGTGATCCACAGGTATTTGTTTCGGGCCTGGGTGTTTGTGAAACCGAAAAAGTCTCTCGTAGTTACTGATACCCATGAAACAAACTCGACCTTAGTGTGGGGTCAGGACTATGTATGTGACTGTTGGGTGTATTTAAAAAAAGCAGGATATTATGTTTCGATTGAAATTAAGTATATTAACAAATTGATTTATTTTTAACCCAGTGTATTGTTATAGTCGGTATGAATAACTATAATTATGACATTGTTTTTTAGTCTCATATTATTTGTTTCATTATTACAATATTTGTAATTTTTAAGTAAAATAATTATTAAACAAGGTGTATGTATTATTGTGTAAAGTTAATTAAACTAAGGAAAAATATTTGTATCGCATTCTCTTAATGGGTTGACGTCAGGCAGACTGGTCGAAAATTATAATTAATATCAGTCTCTAACTTGCATAAAAATTACGTTTCCACAATTTGATGATGAAAAGCGAATAGTGTATAGTTTATTACATCTAATTAAGGTATAGATAGCTTAGTCTCAATAATGAATTTAGGTTTTATTATCGGTATATACTATTAAAATGGTTACCAAATAAAAATATTAAAAAAAATGGTCGATAAATAAATTTTATGTTTCTTAATTTTAGGCTTAATTAAAGTTGATTAAAAAAAGATGATAGGAATTATTAATAAAGCTATTTACAATAAGTAATTTCTCACCAATGCTTGTCGCATATTGTTTTATGGGTGGTAGGTCTCTCATACGTGAGAGGCCGCCTGGGTAGTTACCACTGCAACGTCTATTACTCCCGCTAAACAGCAGTGTAAATGTACTGTTGTGTTCCGGTTTGAAGGACATTGTAGCCAGGGCAACTACTGGACATAATGAGACTTATCATCTTATGTCTCAGGACGGCGAGCGCAGTGGAATGCCAAGCATTGCTTTGTAATTCATGTTGTTGTTTGGTTTTGCTACTTGCTGAATTATCAAGGAACTAATTTTGTATATTTTGATATTTTTTTCAATATGTAATGTAATATTTTATTATAGTAGGACCTGAAAGTTCTGCTAAAAATCAATGGTATACTCGTATATAAAAGTCCCATTACGCGCTTGACTAGCGTGATACATTAACAAGCCTATCCTGAAATAATTGATGACAGGCAGGCCTGATGTAGTTTATTTGAAAAAAGTTTCAGGTGGTATGAAAATTGTTGATAACGTGTATATTTCGACCTGCTCTTTCCGAATTTCTGAATTACCACCTTGCAATTTTGGAACAACAGAAATTGAGGGAATCTATGCTTGTACATCAAAACTATTTTACTTACAACAAGGAATTATGTCTAAAGTGTCAGGAAATTTCCCTAGTACTCGTATAATTTAATGTTCTACTTTTTTTGCCGCGAAATGAGAATTTTCTTAATATTACGAGTAGAAATTCGGAAAGAGCGCGTCCAAATATATAATAGCCAAGAATTTTCAAAACTCCAGGAAAACTATTCAGGTATAACGACTAATACATACCTGCATAACATATTATATACATAACTAATTATATGGATAATGCATATATACTGAAATATGTATAAAATCTGGCTTCGTCCAAAGCCGTAATTTGTCGGCCGAATAATCTTTACATTCCCACCGGTGAATACCCTATTTCTACATTGAAATAAAACTATTTTATACGGATTTTATCGCGATTTGGTTTAATTTTTACATTTTTTAACTTCCCGACGTTTCGATTGCTTTTCAGCTTTCGTGGTCACGGGGCAGACTTAAAAATTAAACCAAATCGCGATAAAATCCGTATAAAATAGTTTTATTTCAATGTGTAACATTCGCGTAAATCTAAGAAACCATTACCCTATTTCTACATTAAACGAAGAAATTATTGTATACCGGTTATATCAAGACTGCAACCGAAAACGAAAACGGGCGGTAGTTTTAGTGGTTACAAACACGATGCAAATAAAAAAAATTGCCAAATCAGCGACAGATATTTTTTTAGAAATTTTTAAAAATCATCGTCTTTGGCTGGTAAATAGCTAGTTTTGGCGAAAATACAAATTTAAACCCTTACGTACCATTGCGTGTTTAAAAATAAAGAGGTGTACATATTTATTTTAGGAAAACCATGTATAAATCACCCAAATACGACGATAAGTAAAATATTACAAACAAAAATTTGTCGATTTTTTTTGCGAAACGTTTACTTACATTGTGTCTGGAGTCACTAATACCACCTGGCTTCGTTTTCGGTCGTGGTCTTTATATACCCTGTATAAGTAGTTTAAATACACACTATAGTTAGTTTTAGTTATTAAAATACTTTTATGGAGGGGAATCTTAAGATACATGTTAAAGTAATTATTTCCATAAGGTAAAGGGAATTTTAATCAATGCCCGTTTTCTAGGAGTGGTCTAAACGTGATGTATATTATTCAATTGACTTAACAATGAAATTAGTCTTCTGTTGTAAGTTTTACGTTTCCAAATACTATAAGAATATAAATTACATATTAATATTGTAATGTAATTTGATGTAGTTTAAATGGACTGTCGAAAACGAGCAGTTTAAGTATTTTAATATTGTTAACTACAACGAAAAAAGGACATTTGTAAGTAATGCCTTTTAACTCGAATATATTTAATTATAATAAAATCATATCATTTTTTTTTTACTTATCACTTAGTTTATAAATATTTACATACATACATAAACTCACGCCTTTTCCCCAGATGGGGGCAAGCCTATCGCTATGTCGGGCACAAATTCCTGACTTCGGGCTGGTAATTAATGGAAAAATCCAATATCACTTTGCCCGACCCGAGATTCCAATCCCAAACTGCGACATCGAGACTATATTTTAATTACAACTATATTATTTCGTTGCTTTGTGTTTTGCATTATGAATACAATAGAGACAAGCACAGTGAGTACCTCAATTCGATTTTTAGATCGAGTTTTGTTTTTGCGTGACCTGCTGGGCCTGAGTGTCAGCCTGAAATTGAAAAATTCACTACGTGTAAGTGTTTCACTTAATAAATTAACAATGATTTTCTCTAAGAAAAGATAATTTACAAAAGAAACTGATGTCAAATAGGTCATCGGTCGCAGTTTAACATTCAATTATAATCAATGTTTTACGAATCAAGGAAGGTAGGAAAACCTGGAAATGGGGGAAATTTTTTCATGTTCTTATAATAACAATGTGTTTGATATCCTGAAATACGGTAGTATAATGGTCATTAGCAGAATGCTGTGTCCAAATAATAATACTCTTCGTTTTGAAAAAGCTGTATTAAAATGTTGATTTTTTAAACGGAATATCCTCCAATGAGTACAAAGGGGAAATAACGAGTGGTAACAAGAAAAAATACTAAAAAAATATAATATTCATCCAAAGAACACGAAAGCCTGGCTCGACAAAGTCAAACGTCATGACTGACAATTATATTTACAAATTTCTTTACAGTATACTACCAAACCTCAGCGCGGGGTACTCGGCACCTCATAGTAGATGGTTACTCCTTTATCTGCAGGACCTACTGCCTCCAGCACATCAAGAAGACCTGGAAGTGCGCTACCCACGCCGACTGCACAGCCAAGGTCCACACCATTGAGGATGAGATCGTCAGCTTAAAGAACAACCATAACCACCCCGTGGGCACTTTGAAGTACAAGTTATTACAATGGGAGTCTCAGTTTGATTTGGTTCATTGATGTACCATTTAAATAGGGAATTTGACAGCCTCCGTGGCGCAGTTGGTGAGACGCCGGCTGTGAAACGAGAGGCAGCAGGTTCGATCTCCGCACCGAAACAAATATTTGTGAGATCCACAGGTATTTGTTTCGGGTCTGGGAGTTTTGAGACCGAAAAAGTCTCTCTTAGTTCCTGATACCTACGACATAAGACTCGATCTTAGCGTGGGTTCAGGACTATGTATGTGACTGTTGGGTGTATTTATTTATTTATTAACAGTGCGGCTCGTTTTTTGTATGAAAGTAAAACGCCTGCATTGGCTAGCGTGCATCGAAGTAATCCATGCCGACAGATCTCAAGTGTCGACGTCGATTTACGGTATAATTGACTTTTAATTATTTTGCCGTCTTTGTTACGTATTTTTCTTTTGTTATTGTCGGATGTAAATGTCACTAATAACTCAACGTTGCCTATTTCTCTAAATACTTACGAGATTTGTCGCGACGGGACTATATCGATGCATGATAGGCCCAAAAGCATGTAATAACCGCGCTCACAGCACAACGTGCGTGTGACCCGCTGTTAACATGTTAACTGTTTTCGTTTTTTTTGTTATAGTTACCCAAATATTTACCCTCGGATATTCCGATGCGATAAAACCCGTTTGTACAGTGTTATTGTGCCGTCAAAGATACTCAAAGTAAATAATATATGTTTTGTCAAAAATCGGAGGTGCTTATTTATAAAACAGATAATGATTTCCTTTGTGGAGACAATACTTACTACGGTTTAAAAATCATTGTGCGAATATTTGTCCAATGTTAATGGCGCGAATTTCTGCGAGAATATGCTTTACTTTGAGTATATTCCTAAATGTAGGTATAAAATATATATGGGATGGCGGATGCTGTAGCTTTCCCGCCGCAACCAACTACGGAATTCCGGACTAAAGTGTTTGTATTTCGGATTTCGCAGTGAATAAACCGTTGAATGCCGCTACGTCATAAGCCGTAGTATTTAACTCGATTCTCGAAGTCTTACACTAAAACCAGTCTCCGTAAACGAGGTCTTCAAACAAATTATATAATTAATAGACATTTAATGTAACAGCCTCTGTGACGCAGTTATTCAGACTCCGATTCCCGCACCGAGACAAATGTTTGAGCCATCCACAACTATTTGTTTCGGGTTTGGGTGTTTGTACTTTGTGCCACCGAAAAGTCTCGTTGTTTCTGATACCCATAACACAATATTTCTTAATGGGTTCAGAACTTTTGTTTATTTAACACAGCAAGCCTAAAGACTATTGTCACAATTCTAGGAGGTTCAGTGTTCTACTCGAGTTCCCAGCGCGGAGGGATTATCATGCATCTCGGAGAGTACAGATACAACAAGCGGACAAACTCAGCGAACGACAAGAGCATATGGTACTGCACACATTACTACAGCACGCCGCAGTGCAAGGCGAAAGTGTACAAAATAGGAGGATTCATTTCACTCATAGGAAGCCACAATCATTACGGAAATTAGCTGCGGTAAATACTTTTCTTGGTAAGCAGTGACGTGGGTTCAATATACTAACAAATTGAACAAAAACTATCATAATATAAAGAACCTTTACATACATACATACATTCACTTCCGTGTTTCATTAGGTTAGGCAAAGACTATAGATCGTTATTCACAAGCCCATAGAATACCTCTTCCATTATATCAACTGTCTATTCTCTTTATGCAATCTCGTTGGTTACTATTACACTTACTTCACCTTTCTTATGTTAGTCCTCTATTGGATTTGTTTAGGACATTTTGAACTGTCCATCACCACTCACCATCACACCATGAATCTCTTTCATCAGTCTCCTTGCAGTCTACCAATATCGCTAAACCACCGACGTCACTAATCGCGGCGCTTCTAGCCCTGAGATGCCCATTGCCGCCCGAAATGCGCACGACGGCCACCGACACCACTTTATGTCCACATTTCACGTCACACCGTTTTTCACACAACATATTTAACTCCGCATATATTTCATAATATCAAACTCGTCTGAAGCATAATTGTAACTAAATAATTTTTAACTAGTGTATGCAGCTAGTTTTTTAAGTTTTTATTTATTTGATTCAAATCTGATTTTTCAATCGTCTGAAAAAGTTATCCACTTATTAATAATTACCTGACCATATAATAGCAATACAGTAATGGCCGCCACACACATAACGATATAACTGTGCAAGTCTGAGTTTGCACCAGCATACTGGAACGTGTGTGGGCAAATAACTGCACAAACTTCTTCAATTTTCGATCCAAGACTGGTGCAAACTCGCGTTCGCGCAAACGCACTTGAATGTGGCGGCCATTAGACACTTTTATCAATACAATTTTGTTATTTTAATTTTTAATTTAATCATGTAATATTTTATCTCACAAAAACATTTTTTGACGATTGAAAAATAATACTTATATTTACACGTCACTGTTTTTAAGTTTTATATATACCTAAATGTTGAGCACTTGAATGGCGAACTCATTTTGTTAGTAAGTCATTTGACAACCGTAATTAGTTAGATCAATAAAATTGTAATTAACATGTTTATAATAGTTATTAATAAATGATTTTTATTATTATATTATGTGTATTGATACCTTTTCATCACCCGTTTTATTCTTTTACCTCCTGATCCATACCATTTTCATCCTTTGTTTCGTGTTTCTGAATGATATTCAAAAGATTAAAGGTTGAATGATTAAAGGTTGACTGGTACAAAATGCCGTTGACATTAAGTCCGCCTATACAATTTCATTGTATGAAGTTTAATAAATAAATAGATATTCCTGCGCTGGTCATTTTCGTTTCTATAACATTTTCCAAGTGATCGATAGTATGGCTCAAAAAATATATAGACTATTTGAATAAAGGCTAATATTTTTTATGTTGATTTCTAAAAAAAAAACTATTTTAAAACTGTTCTAGCATTTAAACTTACAGGATTACTAAAGCACCGTAAAAAATGTTGCTCCTAAATGAAATTCCTATATTAATCCTGTGAGGAAAATTTTATTATGAATCCAATTATGTAAATGAAATAAAAATATTTTTATGTTATAAATTAAAGTATGTGGCCTTCTACTTCAATTATTCCTTCAGATCTAGAAGGACTTTAACACCCATATTCTAAGACGTTTTCTCGACTCCACTTGAAGTTACTAGAGGAAATCCGTATTCTTAGTAGAAAAAAATCTCCTCCACTCAACGTCACTCAAAAATTTTCCTGTCTCGAGGAAAGGTATCAACTGTCAAACTCAAGGTACGTCGCGACCTACCTTAAGGAAGAAATAAAAGAAATAATCCTACTTTAAAATTGTAATTAAAAGAGAGAAATAAAGTTTACCTTTTAAAATTCTTAAATACCTAAATATGCCAACAATTTTTTGAGGTGGGTGCCTCTACACGATTTACACGTTTTCCTAGTGAATGATACAAACATTACTCTTTATTTCATTTAATAAAAGATTTGTGGTTTGGAAACAGTGTTTATTATTTTAAACAAGGTATTAAAGATTTCCAACAGTTCCTGTAATACTTGTACGATACTCCGTACGAATATCCCGAACGACGATTCATCCATAAGAATATCCTTCGAAATTTCCGGGTTGGATGGTATGAGATAGGAGGAGGCTATCTGCATGCGTTTTTTTCTCCGACTCACTAAATATTTGTCTTCCAGTCACAATCCCGAAGATTTTGAGTTCAATAATTATATATTTTTCTATGTAAACACTCTGACATGACATTTGACTGTCACTTTTCAAGTGATCATAGACTATTTTCAAAGGTTTTTTGTTAAATCTCTACTTTATCTATACATCAATGACGTAATTAATGACGTTTTTCCTTGACTCAACCTCACTCGAGGAACCTTTAGTAAAGGTATATTTTTAACTAAGCATACCATTTTCGAGGGTCCCTCCAATTCATTTGTAAAGTCAACTCGACTGAAATAAGGTTGAGGAAGATTGGAGGACACGTCTTAGAATACGGGTGTAAGGATCCGTTAGACAACAATATTAACTATGTACATGGGACTCACAATAATAACCTTTATAAAGTTATCAACCATCATTTCCTCACCTCTCTCTCTCTCTCTCTTCAGCCACAGGCAGTTCACTGCTGAACATGGCATATTTCCTCACCTACCATTTCAGTATCCACTAGACTACACTTCAAGATAGATTTCCCATATCATTAATTTTAATCTCTATTCAAACCAGGTGAGATATACTTGACATCTAAAGGAGGTCAGGTGCTTCTGCTCAACGGATATCGATTCCATCGGGAATATGGAACCCATCTGAGGAGCTACTGGCGATGCTCGAAGCGAAGTGCTTTCTCGTGCAAGTGTAAGGTCAATATCATTGAGGGCAAGATCTTCGTCTCCAACGAACATAACCATAACATCTCCGCTAGATAGGAATCTGAGTGCTTTGAGTAATGTTCCAGAGAGTGGCGCTGAAATTACTGTCAAATGTTTTATGAAGGATGATAATACGGATCTTACTGTTACTCCTTTTTATGGATTTATACTTTTATAATAGCACCCAAAATACGCATAGCCCTTACTCCATAGTAAAACCAAGACATAGGTTGTTGAATTAAACTTCTAGAGACTTTTCGGTGGCATAACATCCAGACCCGATTGCCAGTTAAATCTAACTGGGGGAGAACGAGGTTCTTTTGTCCCGCATATAGAGGATGAAAAGCGACATTTAATCCCGCTATAAGAAAAATAAATATGTATTTGTAGGCCATAGAGACATTTGTCTCATTTTAAAGCTCTCAACCAATTAATAAATAATAATAAATACACCCAAAAGTCACATACATAGTCCTGACCCCACACTAAGATCGAGTCTTGTGTCGTGGGTATCAGGAACTACGAGAGACTTTTCGGTCTCACAAACACCCAGACCCGAAACAAATACCTGTGGATCACACAAATATTTGTTTCGGTGCGGGGATCGAACCCGCGGCCTCTCGTTTCACAGGCGGCGTCTAACCAACTGCGCCACGAAGGCTGTCTTAATTGTCCTACAAATGCTGGTGTCCTATAGTTATGTCAATTGATTTCCATAACTTCCTATTAATATTATTAAAAAATAATCAAATAAAGAATTGGGTGTTTGTTAATATAACTTTGGCAATTTATTATTGTTTCTATTAAATTTTAAATTTCATAATATATATATATTTTTGTTAGTTACGGAAATTTTAACTGTTATATTTTGTAATTGTTTTAGGCTATATTTAATAAAACCTGTGAAAAAGAACTATTTTTGTTAGTTTGCACATTATGAATATAAAGACAATATAACATTGCAATAACAGAATATTGCCTGTTATCAGAACTAATTTGGAACAATTTCTACCATAAGTAGTGACATTGTGAAGTTCATTATTATAAAGATTTTTCAAAACTAAAACGTGTGCAATAAGATGAATAATAGTTTTATGTTTTCCAATACCATTTTTTATTAATAACATTTGTATTTTGGTTTGTTCGTTGTATAAAGAATAATATATTTTTTTACATAATTATTAAATTAATACAAAAATTATTATTTTTATCTTTTCTTAGTACAACCTTACCCAAGATTATTAGTTATTCAATTAGAATTATTTATTAGGAATAAATTTGATGTTGAATTGTTTTTGTTTTAGGAGATGCTACACCTACTACAAGCACTTCAACGCCGTCTACCGAGATTGTTAGAGCTCCCTCTGTTGTTCCCGAGAATATTCTGGCAAGTGTACCAGCCTCTGGCACTCCTAACAGTACTACAACTGAAACTACAGTACACGCAGTAGACATAATCCAAGACAACGCGTCAGACGATGACGTCATTGAAGTAGTAAGAGATGAAGCACCCATAGAAATATTATCTGATGGAGAAGAAATGGAACTTGAGAAATTCCAGCAACAACAAAACCTTGACGTAGAATCCTTCCATTTCACTATATTACAAAATGATGAAAGTCATGACGACAAAACTTTCAGTAACAATTTGGATGATCCTCTCCAGAGTCTACAAAATGACATATTAGATATTAGCAACTCCTTGCCGTCCGTTTCGTCTGTCGCCGCGCCTATCATAACACATTCAGATCCAGAAAATAAAGAAGCAGATTCAATTGACTTTAATCCGGATAACCTCTTCATCAATGTTACTGATGATTTTAATGTCGGCCAGGAGGAAATAATTACGTTCAATATTCCACAGCCTAGTACCAGTGATGATGTACCGGCTAATACTTAATAGATAATAGCAATGGTGCAATTTAGAAATGAAATGAAACATTTTTAGACATAACAATACGTGAAAGAATCTGTTAGGTGATTCAAATTAACACGATTTGGGTTCAAAAGCAGTTGTCTGCATTTTGAAAAGATGTAACATGCGCATGTATTACCTGGTATGAAGTTTCTCTTAATTTAGATCTGATTTAAGGTAAATAAGTTACTGATTATTACGAACTACTCTTTAAAAAAAAACACAGATTTCTTGTAAGTTTTGTCCACGTTCATTTTTATTGTTCAAAAGATAAGACTTCTTATTTAATCGAAATCTTATAGGATTGAGTAAAGAATTTGATAGTAACTAGTTTAATAACTATTTAGATGAGTGTAATATTGAATAGGTTTGTATATAAAAAGATAATCAACGTTCGCAATGTATGTTGCACAAATATCAAATTGAATTCTGTGACCTAGAAAAAAGTAAATAGTAGTTTAATTTCAAAGTTGAATGATGTAATTCAAAACACGTTATTTATAATAATTATTGTGGTGGCTAGATGATATATTACTTTAATCTTGATTACTCGGTTGCGTTCGAGTCAATCCTTAAACCATAAGTTCCTGTTATTTATGTTTTCATTAAATGTTACTAGATTATTAAGAATATTCAAGCTCTAGAAATAAGTTGAGGAAAAATACTAAGATACTGCATTAGATTAGGATAAGTTGATAATGACACAGTATTTTTCCAATTATTATTATTTGTGGATTACGTGTAATAATGCTTTATTGTAATGCCATTAATAAATGTGTAATAAACAGGCGCGTCTTCTTTTTTTTTATCTTGACCCATACTATTTGCAGTGTTTCAATGCTGAACATTTGCTTCTTCTAAAGGTTTATATATGTATTTGTGGTTGTACTAAATTAATACTAGGGTAATTCTAATGTAACAATTCTGTTGAGAAACAAAAATGGAAAATGAAATCTCTTAAACAGAAAATATTAAAGACTATGTTTCCTAATAGATCATTAACAATAAAAAAGAAACTCCAACCTTCAACATTTTTGAGTACAGTTTTAATTAGCAAATATACGAAATGAGTGCAATAACAGAGAAAAGTTAAGATTTGTTTCTGAAAGCCGACATGAATCGATTTCATCATGTCATCATCTTCAGCCATAGGAAATTCACATTTCTACGTAGACCTTCATTTAAGGAGAATTTTGCCAGGAATTACAGAATATCTTGGAGAAAGTTAATTATAAGTAATAACTTAGTTGAATAATAAGAACAATTACCACAACTTTTTTATTACCACAACATTAACGCAATCCTCTGCTCCCATAACAACTGTTTTAGTTTGTAAAATTATAGCTACAGCGATGAACATTTTTAGGTCTTCAAGTTTCTTCGATCGTTGAGCGATCTGGCCGCAAGGTACTCATGATTGGCAAGAACCGTTTCTTGAAGCACTACGTGAGTAGACAGGGCAGGACGCGGTGGAGGTGCTGCAAGATGTTCAACAAGTGTCGAGCCATAGCCATCACTGTTGACAACATCATTGTCAAGCTCACTGATCTTCATAACCACAACTGAATGTCTGAAGATATCGAAGGTTTCACCTGCTGGATATTTTTAACTGACTTATGTATCTGATTTAAGATTGGTCTTTTGTTGTGAATTTGTAAAATAGGCGAAATAATGAGTCTTTATTTTAATGAAACTGTATATATAATAGATCTAGGAGTGATAATGTATATTTGAACTGTAATAAAGAGTCTCTGCCTAACTCAACGGGATACAAGCTCGTGCTAATAACGTATGCTATAAAAAATTGTTGATATCGGATTGTTAATAGTGAAAATAGATCCTGGCTTACTAATTATATAACATGATTTAACTGAACTGCCTCGGTGGCGTAGTTGTATTACGGTACGGTCACAAAGCTGAGGTCTCGGGTTCGAATCCCGGGTCGGGCAAAGTGATATTGGATTTTTCTATTCATTATCAGCCCGGAGTCAGGAATTTGTGCCCGATATGGCGATAGGCTCTCCCCCTATCACATCGTGGGCGGAACATGCAAGGCGATATGTGGGTGTCCTGCTGCCTACCCCTTCGGGATAAAGGCGTGAGTTTATGAATGTATGTATGTATGTGATTTAATATTAAGTGCAATATAATGTTAGCAAATCATTGTTCCATGTGTATATTCTGTTATGTTATTTAAAAGTGTTTTGTTTTACTTTTGTGCCTAAATTGTATAAAAATTCATAGGAGGGTTGTTATCTTTAATAAAATTCTCTGAACATGTATACAGTACGTCGTCACACAAAACTGCGAGTGTAAACTAGTCTATTTTATAAAACTTGTTATTTTCCTCTTCTTTTCCGCGATAGCGGATCATTGGATTGACACAATTTTTTGCGAAGAAATAGTTTATAAGCCGAAGTATGACATCGGCTACTTTCTATACTTATCAAAGTAAAGTTTCTGTATTAACAACAGCTATTACTCGTAGATCATCGAGAACATAACTGTCTATAATAGCTAAATATTTAGCCAATTATTATATTAAATATTGACTATTTAACAGCCTTAATTGTGCAGTTGGCTAGACGCCGACTGTGAAACGAAGCCGCGGGTTCGATGCCCGTTCTGAGACAAATGTTCGTTTGATCCACAAGTTTTAGTTTCGGGTTAAGTGTTTATGAGGCCCGAAGAGTCTCTCGTAGTTCCTGATACCCACGGCACAAGATTTGATCTTAGTGTGGGGTCAGGACTATGTATGTGATTGTTGGTGGTATAGGTTTATATTCACTAAAATCACATTACGTAAGTCTTCCTTTTTACTAATAAAGTTGTACATAACATTACAATGTTATGTACAACTTTATCATCATATCGCCCCCTATCACATCATGGGACGGAACGTACAAGGCGAAATGTGGGTGTCCTAGTGGCGCCTCTGCCTACCCCTTCTGGGATAAAGGCGTGAGTTTATGTATATATGTATAACATTACAATGTATATAAATTATTTATATCAACTGTTTTAGATTCTTTTTTTTGCATTCAATTATTTTCATATTTTGTACTTATAAATGTGTTAATTTTATGTTTATTAATTCGATTTTAATGATTTTTATAACAACTGACATTAATTAAATATCGTAAGCAATGCTAATTTTAAAGGACACGTCAAAATAAAAAAAAATATATTTAGAATATGCGGTTTTCTAAGAACAATTGCAATAGATATTGTAATATATTATAATGTAGTATTACGACTATCTAAATTATCCTTGCTTTGATTAGAGAAATATTATTGCCTCCTCTGCAAGTATTATCGTAAATCTTGTTTAAAGAATTAGTTTACAATCTATACCTGCACTAATAGTATAAATTAATGATCTGCTTTTATTTGTATTTATTTAATAAGTATTTTATTTTTGCGGGCTTAAGAAATATAAGGGAAAGATATTAAAAGCGAGTTATTAAAGGCAACGTATGTATTTAATACACGTTTGCCTTAACTTATTATTGAAGAAAAACATCGTAAGGAAATTTGTATGCCTATTTGTATATATATTTATTTATTTAATCCTTTATTGTACATAGAAAACAATGACATTAAAACATTACATAATGTACGTGATAGTCGCCCGCACTAGGCTAGGCTTTCAATCGTAGAGTAGACCCAATGATTCAATTATGAGTGTTGTAACATGAACGGTTTTGGCTCGAGTATCGCCCTGGCGTGTGAGTATGGTTTTTTGTGCTATTTTAATTCAGAATAACTATGGGTCTGATGAATAAAAACCTATTAAGGTAGATAATGTGTCATACTTATAATAGTCTCTTAATGAATCCATAATGTTAAACAAATATTCCGAAATAAATACAAATATATTTATATAAATTCTTGTTATATTTTATTATATATTATACATACCTGTTATGTTAAGCACATTTTGTGTGTCGGTTACGAGATCGTATTAATTTTCAGCGACTTGAAAACAGCAGTGCAATAACTGGTGGCAGGTCTCTCATATGTGAGAGGCCGCGTGGGTAGGTAGCACCGCAATGTTTATTCCTTCCGCCAAACAGCAGTGTAAATGCACTATTGTGTTTTGGCTTAAAGGAAATTATAGCAGAGTAACTACTAGACATAATGAGACATAACATCTTATGACTCAGGATGGCGAACGCAGTGGAATGCCAAGCATAATTTTTTAATTCGTGATGTTTGGTTTTGTTACTGTCCATGAGCGGTCGTATCTCTTACCATCAGGAATGGCATGCTCGTCTCGCCATTCATCACAAAAAAAAAGTAAGTTAGCATGGAAATTAAGTTCCTGGCCAAAAGTAAAATGATATATACATAGCGGAGTAATTGCCGTATCGCTTGTAGTCACATAAAATCATATTAAAATTACAGTGCAAATTATACACGGAAATGCATATCCGGGGATGTATTACAACGGTCATTACTACAGGCCGCACAACGCTTATAGGAAGAAGCAACTTATCTGCGGAAAGCAACTGTGGTACTGCCGCCACAGAAAGTCGCAGAAATGCAAAGCGGCTTTGAAAACTTACAATGGGTCGCTTCTGGTAATTCCTGATCCGAGCGACGACCACACTTGCCAAGATCCCTGGACTATGGATACGTAATGCTGGATATTTTCATCCTAGGGATTATCTATTCATATAACAAATTTGCAACCGATCAATGTCTGTACATGAAAGATCAATGAGAAAAACTAATATGGAGGGTCTGTATTAACGTAATAGAACCCAAAACAATGATTATTAGGATTTGTGTCTGTGCGGTTGTGCGTGATGAACTCAGAAACGGCTTAATAGATTTCGATGAAATTTGGTATGGAGGTAGCTGACACCCTGGATTAACACTTAGGCTACTTTTTATTCCGAAATAAATAGTGTTCCCGTGGCATGAAGAAGGAATTCCGATATATTTTTTACTTTTTTATACTCAAAGCGAAGGGATGGAACTGGATTAAATGCCTTAAGTGAGAATGAGACGGGACGGGCGGGATATAACGGGACGGGATGGGAAATCCAAATAAAGTTAATCACGTAGACGAAGCTTGCGGGCAGAAGCTAGTTGTAAATAATTTGCCATAAATCCACGTGAATATGTCGCGTTTAGGATTCAATCTGACAGCCTCCGTGGCGCAGTTGGTTAAACGCCGGCTGTGAAACGAGAGGCCTCGGGTTCGATCCCTGCACCGAAACAAATATTTGTGTGATCCACAGGTATCCATAGGTTTTACAGGTATTTTTTGCTCAAATTGTGTTTTTAATGAATAAAAAATATCATTAGTAAGATTCGAGAAAAGCCCCTATCTTTGTCACTTATTTACGATTGAAATATCCGAGTGCTTACCGCACTATATTTTTAACAGCATTTGGTTTTGTTATCAAACAAAATAAACACGAGAAATATAAAGCAAAATTAGCTAGATAATTTATTGCTACATAAAAGTTTAAAAAGGACTTTCCATATTTTTCAAACATTCGGTTAATTAATATTTACATGAATACAAGTTTATGAAGATTAAAAATATCATAATTTCTGATACGTACAAGTCTTTAAGTAAGTGTTTAGGGCTGATCTAAATAAAACTTAATTTTAATCACATGTTTTTCCCAGCTTTCCACTACCTGGAACAAATCCCCCCGTCAGTCAAGAAGAAGGCTCCCACAAGACCCTGCCGCGTCTGCACGAAGAAGAAGAGACGGCGAGAAAGCAGATACTTCTGCGCAGCCTGTCCTGAGAAGCCCACGCTTTGCATCAACTCCTGCTTCAAATTCTATCATGTACACCCTTCAGAAAAAAAAGGATAAGATATCCCATAGCAAATTGTCTAGTAAATATTCAATGCCTGTACAGTTTAACATACCTAATTAATTAGGCTCGGTTTTTCGATCGGTAGAAAATCTATTCGACAAATAACGTTGTCATTTTGTTACATTTTCTATGGAGAATCTGTCAAAATAGCAAAGTTATTCGCCCGGTAACAGTTAATTAAAGTATTCTCTCTCTACGGTTAATTAGCGACAGATTTTAACTAACTGCTAACGTAATTTGTATATGGTTTTAAGTAATATAATGTCTCCATCAACCTGTGTACTGTGTACATAGTATCATAAAGTTTCGGAAACATCTACGCTCTTTAAAAGAACGTATCATTTTCTGTATGTTAATCTGAATTTCTGATAATTGTTCATTATTATACTGAACTTTATTAGTTTGATGAAGATATAACATACATAATATAATGTTTAATTGTAAATATTGTTATTTAAATGACCTGCAATTTTTTGGCCGATACTGTGATTATTTGCTTGTTAAATAGATATAAAATATTTGGCAATTTACAATGTTTTTTTATCCAATATCAACCCCTTATTTTGAGACTGTTTTGTTCGTGACATTGAGCGGTGTCGCAGTCATGCGGGCCACGTATTCATAACTTAATCAGCGTTCCCCTTCATTATCCAGCAAGAAACATCTTTTAAACAAGATAATAGACAGTACATTTGCAAGCCGGTGTATTAAACGCCATTCACACGGAGAGAGATCCTCGCGGCGACAATCGTATGCGATTATCGCATGACATAACCGCCATAGATTATCGTGTTCTGACAAATGTTTACACGATGCAACTTTTTTATATTCTTACGATTGATCGCTGAATAGCTTGGTGTGTTTTGTTTAGCAAAAACCATTATAGAATGTAACTACGTCACACAATTAACATTAGAAAGAGACGGCAATAAAACTGTAAAAGTAGTACTGGCCGCATATTGCCTACGTCTTATTCACACTTCTCAACCACTTTCCTTCGTAGTTAAATCTAATACTCTTCCGCCCATTAATATAGTTGTAATTAATCTAAGCTAGATTTTGATCTTTGCATGTTTCTAGTTTTTAAATGTCGCCATCAGATGTTAAAAAATATCGTTTTGTTCCAGTGGGTCTGATCGGGACCGGCATCGACTGCTTCGCGTCGTACTGCCTCAGCAAGCAGGGAAAGATGGGCATCAACGTCGGAGGCTACAGGTTCAGATTCAACGGCTGCGCCAGGAACGGCAAGATCCGCTGGCGGTGCTCCCGAGGACCTTGGTGCAAGGCGGCACTCCATACTTACCGGGGCAGGATAGTCTACATCCAAAGCACCCATAACTGTGGCCCCAAGCCTCCCACCTAAATACCTAATCCGGCCCTGCCTCTTAGAGCAGCTGTTCGAAATTCGAAATGTTTGTGTTCGGAAATTATTAGGCAGTTGATTTTTTGTTTTAGAATTGTAAATTTTAAATTATGATTGAGATGTTAAAGGTTTGGATGTGTTACCAAAAATCGGAATAAGATGTGCGCTTCGAACATAGCTTCGAATATATTTCAAGAATTTATGTTGTAGTAACACTGTGTTGTCGAAAATATTTTTCGGAAATGGTGTTTTACTTAAGATATTAATTATGATATTTCACGCATCGACATTTTAGAATAAAAAATAAGGCAACAAAAATAGTACAAAATTGTGGCATGAACAAATATTGTAAGTAGAGAGCTATTGTAAATATAAAAATGGAATCGTTACGGAGACGAAATCAAATGAATTAAAAACATGTTACTGATAAAATAGTTACCGTCCTCGCGAAAAGGAATAAAATTTATAATAGTCGAGCAATAAATGTACGTTTGTATAATACCTCATAATGTTAAGGTTACGTGTAATGGCTAGCGAAGACCAGGACGGGATGGCAAGGCATTTAATTTTTTACCAAGGGATATTCAAACTTATCTGGTAGGATTATGACATATGGAGAATGACCATTTTACTATGAAGTATCAGTGCGAAGATTTTTATCCCTTTTTTTGTGTAGGGAAAAATATATATTTTCAATAAAAATAAACATCATTGCAATCCAGGCCCAGAGTTCTTGGAGAAATGAACTTGAAGTCCAGTCACTCTGGTAGCCCCATGTGTAGTAATGGCGGACGTATTGTAAAATGTGATGATAGTTACTTTATTTTATAAAAATCTGTCGCAAGGGATAAAACAGGAAAACGTTTAAGGATAAACCATAAAAATGCCATAATTAATTTTAAGCAGTATCGTAATCGCGGTCTACGATTTTTTTTACCTATGCCATCAATGGTAATTCTCCTTACAATGTTTTAAATTGATGCAGCAGCATCGAACAATCCCTTTCGATGCCACGGCATTTATTAGGTTGAAATATCCCTTGGTAAAAAATGTTATCCCTTGCCATTTTGTTCCGGTCTGCGCTGGCCCTAATCCACTCGGAATCGCATAATATTGTCGACATTTATGATGACTTTTTGACAGCTTCTAATGTGTATTAAAAATAATATTCTGTTGAAATTTTCTTATCAGTAGGCCCCGATTTATATGCAAATACATACTTTGTAATTGATATTATTTTCGAGATATGCGGACTGTGATGATGTGAAATGAATATTTAATTTTCTCAATCTTTCTCAATTGTCATAATTTAGTAGAAAATAAAACTAAGAACAAAATTCATACTACCAATGTGATATATAATACGTGGCGGAGACTAATAACATTAAATGAAACCACATATCATACAAATATGGATGATGGCGAGCGCAGTGGAATGCCAAGCAATGCTTTGTAATTCATGGTGTTGTTAGGTTTTCTACTGTCCATGAGAGGTCGTATCGCTTACAATCAGGCGAATGGCATGCTCGTCTCGCCACTCAAAGCAATAAGAAAAATACTTTCGATTTTGATAAGTTTTTAAAAAACATGATTTTAAATAAATACATAAATGACAGTATGAAGCATTGGGTAATACAAAACAGGAGTACCTCACAGTGAATAAAACCGCTAAATTCAAGAGACTTTTTAATATGCTCAGGTGTGTCTTGGCGTTTGGAGGGGTGTGCACTGTGCATCCATTATCTCAATCAAAAGCTATTAGAATGTGTGGCGGTATGAACCGCCACACATTCTAATAGCCACCACCGTCTGATTTGTGATGTCATTTTAAAGTTTTCATGCGAAAAAGTACCACGCTCCCTTTCCAGCTTAAGGGAAAACTTTAATTCTCCTATAAATTATTGATATTTTTGCAATCGTCCCTAAATGTCAAGCTAGCTAAGCTAAGCTAATGCTCAAGATATTAAAATGTCGACGTTTTAAATTAAACATCACCATTTGTGCAATATAATATTTATTCTAATTTATATAATTATTGGCTTTTTTACATATTATGCAGTTTGTTGGGTGTTTATGTAATTGTATTTTGAACAATTTGATTTGTATAAGTTCAATGAATTTTACAAACATTCTGAAAAATTCTTATACTCAAATTTTATCATGATTTTTTAAAATTATATCAAGTTATATTGCAACTATAAAACAATCGTTAAGTGAGAAACTATGTCTACCTAAAATTTGTAAAAATTGTCTACATATTCATTTAAAAATCATTTCTTGCCTTGTAATTATGTGGGTAATATCCAATATTAAACATATACATATGCAAATGTGATCGAAAATGTATTACAAGCTGTCAAATCGTCATGACTTATCAAGCTTGGTGTAACAGGATCAATACAGGGTTTTTACTTGTTAAGCAATCATACATGACAATTTAAATTGTAATCAAATTATTATCAGTGTATTAACTTTGTATAGCATTGTATATTAATGTACGACCTTATTCATAGACAAATTTAAAACCTATTTTAGTTATCAAATGTTTTGTCCCTTTCGAACGACTTTAGAATTCAGTTTGAGCGAAAAAGACAAAACATTCAATAACTAAAATAGATTTTAAATCTCCCTATGTACAAGGCCGGTAATGTTTAGTGTACATATTCGAATTTAATGTTAAGTACAGGTTACATCAATGATGGTGTTAGGAACTTCACCCAAATTAATGATATGAAGGCAACTACATACCCTTCGCCAAAAGCAGCATTCGTCTTGAAATACAGATTATTTGAAACTAAATGCAGCTACAGCCTGCAGATGGATTCAAATTCATGACGTAATAATGAAATGAAAATAGGTTATTGAATCATTAAAATGTTATACATTATTCAGTCACTTTTTTTTCTCTACCACTTGGTTCACAATGCTGTTTTCACCAGAGAACGGGCAACAAACTCTAGCGTTGCTCTTTTCAAAACAAGTTTACAATACAGTGATTATACCGGAGTCTCCGCCTAATATAATTGAGAGCAGTTCATAAATGATTTATAATAATCGATTGAATTATAATCATTTTGTACGGCTGAGTTATGTAAAGTCGCCCAGAACGTGGAATCGATATTATACTATATGCATACTATACTGACCTTGATGAATATAAATACATATTTTCTTTGTTGTTACAAAAATTTTTGACATCGCTATTAGAAACAAAATTAAAAACTCGCATTTGGGACCTTTTTTTTGTATTTTTAGCTTCTCAAGGTGCATTTTTCTTCATATTTGTGTTCAGTAACTGTTAGTACAATTAGTACTAGGTAAATATTTTACTACTGTTTTATTTCTGGTATGAATATTTTGTCAAGTGTATCCTCAGTGTAAACTGCGTCTTGTTTACAAGACTGCAATGGCAAAACCTTAAGCAAGATGATCATAAAACCTATGTTAGACAATATATCTTTAATACGAGTAATACAAAAATTAAAAGAACAACAGTAGAGTTTAAAAAGTCAAAGGATATATTATATCAATATCATAACGTCTGAAAAACGTAATGAAAAGGTGTAAGACATGTAAATATGATTGATGTAGCCTGTACGACAAGACACCTACCTCTGTGTAACGTAAGCGTCTTAAGTGGTTGTGTAATTACGTAAATGTTAGTGATTATTGCCAAATTTATTGTAGAACAAGTAAAACATTGCAAAAGGCCCGTGCTGTTTTAATCAACCCTTTTATTCTACGTGCCGGCATTATTGTGTCGAATGTTGGTTAGTTGTTTTTTCTCCAGTCATGCTCTGCCCCTTATATACTTTCCATCAAGATTATAGACCTCGCCGAGTCAGAAAAATCCTTTAAAACCATCCTATTCCGCATGTTCAGTTTTGATGGACAGGGCTTAGCAATAATGTTTACTATTATTTTTTTCAATTCAAAATCAGATAATTATAAGGCTCAGTTGCACAAACTAACTTTGCCCATACCTTTGAATAAAAACGTCAACCCCATACATTAGCAATGTCAAATACGTCACAAATGTATGGGATTGACATTGTTAAAGTCAAAGTTAAGGGCAAAGTTAGTTTGTGCAATTGGCCCTAAGAAAACATGTATTCCTACCAAGAACATGCTATTATCTATGAAGGGATGAATTTCCTGCGTACCTCAGACATTGTGTTAATCGTTGTCCAACTAAAGTACCTAGATAAAATTAAATATTATGCCTAGGTTTCAAAACCAATTTAAACATCACAATTTTTAAAAATATGCCTATAATTCCTAAAATACTTTTATGAAACAACTGTACAAATGGAAACATAAAGCATTATAATGTAATAAGGAAAAAATATTATCAATACCTTTAAATGTAGAATGGATGTTTATAAATAAACACTAGTCATATATGAGTTGAGTTTCATTTCTACCAAATTTATTTTCTTATATTTCCCCGCCCGTCGTCCTCGTGGAATCAGCTTTCTTTTGCATTAATTTCAGATTGATACGGCTTAGGAAGCTCCATAATATTGTCTTTTTTGTAACATTGTGCATATCTTAGTTTTTTTTTTGGACACTACACGTATCTGGGTATTACATACCAACCGTGCCATTACAAAATGCCTGGTGGTTTAATTAGTACACTGTAGACAGTACCCGCATGGATAGTTTGTTGGCACCGGAATCACTGCGTTATATCTCGATTCATCTGGTGTTGTAGATGTTTATAGGGGCCAGTGATCACTGACCTCCAACTTGTCCACTCATTTGCCTCCTATTCCATAAAAACGGTAATTACTCCTTATTCTTAAACTAGTTTTACATGTACTCATCACCCTTTTGCCTCCTATTCCGTTAATAAACTTTTACTAATTGAATCCTTATATTTGTTATAAGAGTCCTCATTTGACCCTCTAAAATAAGTGCTCAATTTGGCGTTTGTCTTATTTCCCTACGTAAGCTTGGGGCGTTCTTGATTAAGACGATAATTGTCAAACTAACGACTTCAAGACTAATGCGTCCATTCTTTCAATATAGGAAATTTACCGGAAATCCACATAAAACGTAACTTTGCAATTAACTAGTGACATGCCAATTAAAGATTTGGGAAATTCAATTTCCCTGACCTCTATCAGTTCATTAAGGTACTCCAAAAAACAAAACCCACTTTTAAAAGCAATTTATTAGTAACTAATAGAATTTCAATACGCACAACTTAATCTAAGCTACTTCATCTATTGATTATCCAAACTTAAATACTTGCATAGCGAAATAATATACCTTTATTTGGTCAAAGATGATTTGCACCACTATGCACTATGCAATACGATTTACAACGGTCTGTTGGGAAAGTATTCACACCACACCGATTCCGGGATGATGACGAGAAAGCATCACTGTTCGTCATCGCAGTCGGTTCCCGTGATGATCTGGTCTCCGGACACCACGCCGTGTTCCTTTTTGAGATGCTGGAGCATGCAGGCTACGCTTTTGTACTCGCTGCCGAGTTTGTCGCATCGGTACTGGCAGATTTTACAAGTGTACGCGTCATCTTCGGTTTGTTCGAACACCTTCCAAACCCAGGAGTTGTCGTCGCCTTTCTCGTCGCCTGAAATTATTATGGATTATACTTTAGAGGGTAGTTGTATCTAATTCTAAGGTGGGTGTCGTCGAATTGGTGGTGCGAGTGTCAGGATGACCAGCGCATTGGAATGTATTGATTTTTAATCCAAGGTGTTTGGTTTTGCTACTGTCCATGTGCGGTTGAATCACTTGCCATCAGGCGAAATAAAAAAAAATCCGACAAAATATGGTTTCCATCACTCCACTCACTGTTGTATCAGCCCATAAACGTCTCACTGCAGGGCACGGGCCTACTCTAAAATCGAGGGTGCGGTTGAAAGTGGTTAGGCCATATTACACGCTGGCCTAGTGCGGGTAGGCGGACCGTAGAAATTCTTACAAATCGCTATGGTATCCAGGTTTCCTCACGATGTTTTCCTTCACCGTTATAGTGCGTGGTGATTGACTACCAATAAACACATGACTCCGAAAAGTCGGAGCTGTGCACTGAGATTTGAACCCGTGAACATGTAGGCAGCCGCGTTTGGTACCAGCAGGCCACCAGGCACTTAATTCCAATCACTGATAAAATTAAATATAAAAACGAGATATGAAACTACACAGACGGTTTCTCCTCTACATATTCTATTTTTATCCTACACATTTTACAAGTGGTCGCTACACCTTTACTCTCCTTGAATACAATTGATAGTAATAAACAAGCAAATAGACATACAGGAGAACATAATAGCTTCCTTGGAGGTACAATACGAGGCATCTTATATTTATATCATATTCTTTTCTGCCTCGGTGGCGTAGTTGTATTACGGTACGGTTACAAAGCTGAGGACTCGGGTTCGAGTCCCGGGTCGGGCAAAGTGATATTGGATTTTTCTATTCATTATCAGTCCGGAGTCAGGAATTTGTGCCCGATATGGCGATAGGCACGCCCCCTATCACATCGTGGGACGGAACATACAAGGCGAAATGTGGGTGTCCTGGTGGCGCCTCTGCCAACCCCTTCGGGGATAAAGGCGTGAGTTTATGTATGTATGTATATTCTTTTCTTCAGAATAAATGTAGTACAAAATCATCTTATGACAAAAGATAAAGTCCGTTTGATTCATAGTGAATTTAAATAAGTTATTCCTCTCATACTGATTTGCGGTGTAAAAATAAACTAATGGCCCTAAGAGATTTGCAGAGTTCATGAGCTCGGCGTTAATTATTCACGCGCCGCTGTTGATTCCGACTCAAAGGATAGACTCTAAAGTTTTAATATGGCTCTCAAATAATCAATCTTATAATGATAAGCCAAATTTTGTTAAAAAGTATGAGATTAATGTAATGATTATGATACGGCAAACATCTTTCTCCTTTTCCAAAGACCATATTTAACTTCGATCGATATTGTTGTATTTCGGTGGCGGAGATGACAATCAATCATTTGAACCGTTCGCTCTTGTATCAGACGTATGCTACAAAAGAAGTGTTAATACGTACTCTGATATCCCGTCTTGTTGTGTATCATCTTGAGATGTCTGTTCATGTTGCCCGTAGCGTTGCCGCCGTGCGTGATGTGTCGGCGACAAAGCTTGCACTGCGCCTGCGCCGCCGACACGCGCTCGAAGTACGACCAGATCCAACTGCGACGCAACTTCTGACTCGAACTCTCTGTAAAATATTAATAAATGGTTGTATACACATTACACTCAACAGTCATATATATTCGTGACCCCACACTAAGACCAAGCCTTGGTTCATGGATACCAGAAACATATACATCGCACAAACATTTTTCTAAGTGCGAGATCGAACCCGCGGCTTCTCGTTTCACAGCCAGCGTCTAACCAACTACGCCAAGAAGGCTGCCTATATATAGAATATTTCACACATAGTATTCTTATAGAAGTTAATCGTGGTTATCAGGAACTACGAAATTGTATAGCGTGAACGACAAAATGATCTGCATCTAATAAGCGCAGTGAATCCAATTGGATTGGTGGAAATCATTCTGAAATACGTATAAAAAAGGATGTGGCACCATACTCACGTAAACTGACTTCAGTGTATAAAAAAGATATATTAATAAAATGTTACTCACCCAACATATCCTCCAAATCACGGTCACTGGCATATATCTCCTCTGTCTTAATAGCATAAGGAGTCTCCACTTCGCTGCTCAAGTCATAGCTCTCCGAAGGCTCTCGTCTGGATATCTCCTTCCTGAACACGTGGGGATGTCTGGTCCTCACGTGCCGGTTCATATTGTTGGTGTTGCAGCCCTTGATGGACAGCACCACATGGCAAAGGTTGCAGCGGTAGATGATATTGCTCAGCTTGTCGAAGTACTTCCATACCCAACTTCTTTTCCGAGCTTCTGAAATTAAGATAGATAACAAAATAAAAAATCAATATGCAAAAATGTCTTAATTCAGACCCTATCCTAAAAAGGATCTGGGTCGTCGAGTATCAAAAAGTACGAGATAACACAGCCAACATCATGTCACGAAACAAATAGTTGAGGATCTCGTTAGCATTCTTCTTCATAAATGTATATTCTATTACTTCGCACAGATTGCAGAAGTGGTTAAAAGTGTTTACAATATTAATAAGAGCCAATCAAAATATCTCAATCTCATACCAGTATACTTGTAAAACTATTAACCTTGTACTTTAAGCCATAGCAACAGTTACATATTATGTTAACTAACCTGATGTTTCTGGCCTGTTTTTCTTCTTCTTGTTAATCATCACATATTGTGTGTTGATTTCATCATCCTTATCAGTGACGGGCTCAGGCACTTTCGGCAAAGGCTCAGTGGTAGTCTCACACACCTCTCCCAATATAAAAGGTTCAGTTTTAGGGTCGCTATCATCTTTCAACACATTTAAATGTAGGAACTCTATGCGGAATCCCACATTAGCTTCCGGATTATCCTTATGTAACTCAAAAACTTCATTATGCTTGTCTTTAATGTGTTCTAACAGTTGCAGGGATTTTTCATCAGCATTAAGGATGACTTCGCAAAGGTTACATTTCATTTCATTTTCCTTGGATAACATTTTCATGTAGTAGATTGATGCCCATTCCGGCAACTGCTCATCTGCAGACAAAATATAATTTTTATTATATTTTTCTTAATGTGAATTCTACTAATAAAATTAAATTCTAATAATAAAAAATACTACTGTTACATTTTTTTACCTGTGATTAATGTATTTATACTTAAACTGTTAAAACAGATTAAAGTTTCATAACTAAAACTGTTGTGTTGAATTAAAGACAAGGTTTAATTGTGATATGATTTTATTCAACTTAAAAATAAAATAAAAAGCAAAAAAATGAAATTATAAGTTTATTAAAAAAAATCCTGTTGTTACAATTCTGATAAATCTATTTTTAATACTGCTACTGAGTATTTGTAATACAAATTATTTTTGATTTGTTAGTTCCAACTTCTCATTAATACTGATAAATATAATGTATTGTAAGTTAAACATAATTTTTCATTTCAAATTAATTACTATACAACAATCTAGTCAATACTCAAAAACAAACTTTATTAATGAGGTTTTTATATACCTATTTGCCTTAAAATCCATTTTTCTAAAATAACACTTTCTGGCAAATATTTGATATTTTTATCAAATAGGCAATTCCCTCTGTGATCATCAATGTATAAGTTAAACCTGAGTACTTCAGGCAACATAAAATAATTAACATTGTTTCCAAGTATTACTGACATATCAACACATACTGTCAATGAAAACTGATATTCATTGCATGACTAAGCTTGTTTTATAAAAACATTATTGTTGCGCAACAAATATCTAAACAAACTCCAGGCTGTTGTATTTTATAAGAAACTAACAAGATAAATTATCAAATATATACATTACAACATACATCTCGTAAAATTTACATAAAGATGTAGATTTAGTGTTTTGGTAATTCAACAATCTATAACTCTTAATATTTAACTAATACCGTATTTAATCAGAAAACATAGGTTTTTTATGATTGTGGAAATCTCTGACAACTTCTACGCCATATGCTTGCATGTTTATGACCGATATGCAACCTGTTTTCTGTCTGAAGGAGCATATCCACTGCTCAGCTCCGCATTGCAACCTACTTTTAAACACGTAAGTGTAACCTTTATACAGAATCTGATGTCCCTTTCTCGTCGGCACACACTGCACTATATCATCACCTGAAACAATCCAAACACGTCTGTTAATGCTTCTAACTCTTATCCAACGACATTGACCAACTATTTGCAATCATAACAACACTATAATTGCCCGTAGCAACCATTGTTTACTTTAACCAATTGTGCATGGTACTGCACATAATATATCGAAGCCGTATTGTTCGTGTAAAACGCGCAGTAGTGAATAGTAATTTAGCATAAGATTTATAACAAAAATAAAAATAAACGTGGGAAAACACCAAATTATAACCAAGTGACGCAACAAATACGTCATTTTGACATTTACTAAAAGTGCGTTTAATTTGACTTTACAACTCACCATGAGGCATGAATAAATAAGAATGATTCTTATTACAAAATTAAATTATTTCAAATTAATTCCAGAAATAAGAGAAAATTAAATTCATTTACGTGTTTTTGCTTTATTTTATAGTTGTAAGAAATAATAGTATTAACAATGTGCTACTACATGAATGAGGAAACGTCTGTTATTGCTAAGAAACATAGATGACGCAACTTGTACAATATTAATTATATTGCGGAATCAATAGATGGCGCAACTAGTCTCAATATGCTAACAATATTGCAACTAAATCCTACACTGTAATTAACTTAGCGCTAAAATATATTACGTATTAATTCACTATAGGTATACTATTTTTTATATATTTTTGATTAAATATGAAGAAACCGATGTAAAGTTTACAAACTCTAAAGCACATACATTAATTATCACGGAATACCGAGCACGCACTAGTGACATCAAAATTCTAAACAGGCTCACCTACTCAATTTTGTGATCTACGGACTAGTAAAACATTGAATACTTTTTAATAAAGACGCTTCGTCTATTTCTGTGTCTGTTGTAAAATGACATGTTCCATGTCTACGTCCCCGTGTAGCTGGTTGACCATATTTTATATATCTTCCTTTAGAATCCAGCCATAATCGAGGTGGTAAATGGTTATGTTCGTGTTTTACTTCAAGAATATGTTTTCCATCACTCAGAAGCGAAACCGAACATTTATCTCTACTTCTCGAGGAACAATACCACCTTATACCTTTGTTAACAGCTTTATAATGATTCGTTTTCCAGAAAGTATATCCGTTTAACATGAGAAGGACTCGCCCATTGCTCAGTTGTATAAATTCAGCTTCAGCTAAAAACAAAACATTGTTAATAATGAGAATCTTTTACAGTGATCTAATTCTATTTTGTATTCTTTACAAATATTATACCCGTAAATATATAAACGTAAAAAATATTTCATACAAAATAATAATAGATGGCGTTAGTAGTTTTTACAGAGTTTTATTTAAACAAAGCGCTTTGAGTTTTGACGCGCTCCTACGCCCTAATTCGAATGACGTCACAAGATCAGACCATATTGCCCGTTATCAAAGAATGCTCTGAGACTCTCATTACGTAATGCAGCTGTTGTATTATAATTCGCCTCTTTGTAATTAAATCGTTGTTGGAGTTTGTTATTACTTGAATTCGTACATTATTCGTAATTATCGTACATTATCTGTAGATTTACACGATAATCCTGGACGTACTATTTTGCACGAATTTTAAATTGATAAAAAAAAACGTAGGCCTTTACCCATTGACTTATATTCTACCGATAGACGAGACACGTCAAAGAAATAAAGTGCCCTCGTATTTTAAAAGCACTCTGCAATTACATCACTTACCTAGTATTTTATTAAAATATTGTAACTTCAGACGATTTGCTTTCGGTTTGACGGCAAAACAGTCATTTATTACTTTTAAACGTATGCGATAAGGCCTACTGCACTGTCACTGTCACGAAGCAAACTGATTCATGTGCGGTGCATGCACCGCAAGTAGGTGGGACACATTTTTTGTACTTAATGTCTTATCTAGTGCAACATTGATATCGATGCCTTTACCATATTTTATGTTTACTGGGAAGTAATTTTATAACTGGATAGTAAGTGGCTCGATTCGTTGCTTATCGTACAAAACTACAGATACATATACGCAACACTTTATTGCACATTACATAATAAAGTTAAAAACAAATATAACAGAGAGACCTTATAAATAAGTGCGGTCTTATCGCTATGAGCGATCTAGTACTTGGGAGATACAGCGGTGAAATCCTCAAAACCAAACAGGATTTTATACCTACAATTGAGCGTTGGAACACTTTACCGGACCACGTGCTCTCTCTTTCTCAAAACCTTCGCTCTTTAAGCATCTTGGGTCCTTAAATTTATTGTTTGGCGAGGGACAATCCCTTGTTGCCTGTTAATAGTCTATCTCAACAGCGCTGCGTTTATTATTACGTAAAAAAATACATAGGGTTCCGCACAAAAAATACTCATAAATACATATTGTACGTGGTTCCGGCAGCAGGCGTATGAAATGTTACAATCATCACAAATAAATAATTACGTAACTCGTGGTCTTAGGTTTTCTCATTTTGAGGGGAAAGATGGGTGTAAGATAAGGTATACAGGAGTATCTATCGATTTTTAAGTATTTAAAACATATTGTAAATACAGTTAATCGCCGAAGTTGCAGGCAGAATATTGTTAATAATATATTGATTTCAGAATTCAGAATTTGATAAACGAAAGCAATTTTTGTTTAATTTGCAAATTTACAACCATCCCTTTACACTATAACAACCAACCCTAATAGCGATAATTGTAACAAACTCCACTGTTTTCATTTGGACATATTTCTCAAAATTTGTAATAGCAATTGTAAACAAGTTAGTGTTAATAGATAGCTGAAAGACCAATAACCCATGGGTACTAATTACTCGTAGTATTTTGTGATCTATTAAGGTTTGTGAGATATTACAAGAAAATTGAAAATTGTTACGTTCGTCCGTGGTCTCCCTTACAATACCTAACACCAGGATCGTTAAAAAAACGGTATCTATAAAATGAAGTATTTTTCAGACATTTTCACTATCTTTGATCTTTCCCAACAATTTTGCTAACAATTTGCATCTGAGTCATAATCTATATCAGCAGTATCAGCAGGAGCTGATGTTTATCGCGAAATATATATGCGATAAGAATAGTACGGGGTTTTACATCGAGCTTATAGCTGGCGCGTGAATCATACCACTGATTTATACCAAATAGAAGTTCAGAGAAATTACAATTTCAAAAGTAGGTAGACAGAGAAAACTGGTAAAATCATTGAGGTTAGAATGAAAAGTTTATGGTGATGGAACTTCATGAATAAGTAAATAATGTTTTCAGTGAGTAGAAAGCTTCATCACGTTTAGATGCTGAAATTTTGAGTTCTGAACACAGGTCTCACCCAAAGAGATCTTTGATATTTAAATAAATAAATAATAAATAAATACACCCAACAGTCACATATATATCACGATTTTATCTTATTTTCATTACTCTATCTCATTATTTCCAAAGCGACCTGTTAGAACGGCCAAAAGTAATTCAAACCGGGCAAAAATTTTTTTAATTACCTAGAAATTGTCAAAAGTTTAACAAAATCAGCATTATTGTGATAGTAAACGATTATTAAAACGATATAGTGATTTTAAATAAATAAGTACACCCAACAGTCACATACATAGTCCTGACCCCACACTAAGATCGAGTCTTGTGTCGTGGGTATCAGAAACTACGAGACTTTTCGGTCTCACAAACACCCAGACTAGACATGGGTCGTTCGCGATTGAACGGATCAAATGAACCAGCTCGCAAGAACCACGCGATCGATTCGATCTTAACGTACAATAACATTCGTTCATTCGATTGAACGAATAATTGGATAACGAGTGGCGATTGGAGAATGGCGTCGGGTAAAACGAACCGGGAACCGAGAGCCGAGAACCATAAGCCGAGCCGCGACCAACGGTTCGCAGGCCGTAAATGTCCAGCCTGTGAAGTGCGACCCGACCCGAGTTTAGCCGAACCAAGCCTTCAAACGTTCGGAAGAGTTGATCGGAACCAATCGTTCGATAGAACGGGTCATTTGAACCGGTTCATTTTATAGATCGATCAGTATTGATCCAGATCTTAAAAATTGAACGATTTGCACATTGCTAACCCAGACCCGAAACAAACACTTGTGGTTCTCACAAACATTTGTCTCGGTGCGGAGATCGAACCCGTGGCCTCTCGTTTCACAGACGGCGGCTAACCAATTGCGCCACGGAGGTTATTTATTTCAAAAAAGTCCCTCATACAATAATTCCTGTAAAATTGTAATTTTAATTATTACATTCTCAATCCTTCTACCCTTAAAAAAACTACGGTAGACTTCCAACGAAATCAGGGATCCAAAATAAGCATGGCGAACATTTGCCGAACTAGGCCACTTTTGCCTAATCTTTTCGGGATATCTGAAGCTCATATATGTACTTATATCAAAAATATTAACAACACAACAATTATAATTCCAAAAAGTAGAGATAACTAGAGAAGTGTCACACAAAGCCCTAGCCTTGGATAATTTTTGCAAGGGGATTTTCCCCGTAAATAAATATGGTAAAATATGGGTAAACAATCATGGTTTAACGTTATTAATATTTTTTATCGGAAATTAGACATTGAGTGGATAAGATATCTGCATCGTTGTCTGGAGTGGTCGTTTGCGGACGTAAAAATAATATCGAACGCAAGGCCAATGTTAATGGATAAATGTTAATTTAAAATTATTAAATCATGAAAAAATTCTTGAAATTCCAAAATAAACGCTTTTTTTCAAACATCGCCTCAAAACTATTATTCGGAAATGTAAATTCTGAAACATAATAATGAAGTGGCAAGGTAAACATTGTATATGACGCCCTTAGATCGGGTGGATCGAAGACTCCAATCATCATAACCTTCGCAAAAAGAGTGGATAAGATTGTATGAGAGAAGTCGTGGATCATCCTAACCATTTGCAAAAGATCTTTACTAATCTATAGACAGCTGAAGGCATTGGAAAAGACCAAGAAATACGCCGTCCTTACTCCCTAACCTCCAATAACATGAGCAATAATAATGTATATTCAATGTTGTGAAAGGATAAACTCCAGTAAGGAAAACCTCAGTTGTATTTATGAACACACGGACTTTGGACCACAGCGATACTACATGACGCAGGCTTGTATGACCGCGATAACGCCAGCAGCTTACGTAATCAACTACCCACACACGCTCAACTGATAACAATGAAAATCAATTCCTAGTTCAACTTTGCAATGAACCTAAATCCTAATGAGTTTATGAACTACTTGCTTTTACTCACAGCTTTGTCTCTGACACAAAACTGTGAGAGACAAGATTGTCTAAGTTATTTTCAAGCTCTTGAACCAGATACAAAAAAACGTGGTACAAAAGCAAGCTTTCTTCTATGCTCTGAAATTAATGCATCCTTTAAAATAGTCCTTTATACGAAAAACCGACGTGAAGTATCAATTTTGCTCTTCTATTTGTCCGTAAGTAAAGATTTGGGAGACCTAAATACTAGTAGGACTATAAAGAAGGATGATAACGCCATTATAATAACCCACACAAATTTGTCGCATTTTGCGTAGAGTCGGTGTATAGCTGGTGCAATTAAACTTAATTTGACAGGATATTTAAAAAAACATCTTTACTTCTATAAGTTTTTATTACATCAATTTGCCCAAAAGCGTAACGTGTAGGTGGCGATAAGTTTGTGACATCAATTATAATTATTACCAAATGTTAGAATTAATTTAGATTTTATTTTGTTTCGTAGGTTCTGGATTAGTTTCTGCAATATCGTTTTTAATCACAGATCTATCTGTTTTGTAGACCTTTGCTCTGCAGTGAGGCGTGTATAGGCTAATTTATTTAGTTTTATTTTATCTTTATCTGATGACTGAATACTGATAATTTTGTTTTTGGTTATTTCTTGTTTTAGGTCGTAGCTCATGTATATATGTAAATCTAATCATCAAATTTCAAAGTCCACATTTAAAAAAATAGGCTGCTACATCTGTTATCTAACAACATTTGATGACAGCATTCGGACAATACTAAAAATTAATATGTTAACCCAATATTGTGACTAAATTTACTCAGTTGAAGGACATAAACTATGACATATGGCCTATGAGTAAGAATAATTAAATCTTTCATCAATAAATTTTTGCACAACTGCCATAGATCAACTTGATGTTATTGATAATTCGCAAAGTTCTTTTTATTGATTTTTAAAAATTATAGATGTACTAGTAAAATAACGTATTGCCTTAATACGGAGCCCATTAGTTATGTTCTTTTTGTGTAATGTAATTACTCTTATGTAAATACATGATCGTGACTCAGGCAAAATCAAATGCACATCATAGTGATACTTTGATATCTTGTTACATCAAAATAAACAATTTTGTTTATTTCAAAATTAATTTATTCCCAATAAAAAACATGAAAATTGTATATTAAAATTTACATAACAATAACAAATCGTTGTTCATTATCAGTAATATTTGAGTTAAAGTGAGAATTGGACCAAAAGAGTTATTTTATTATTAATTTACCTTTTTTTATGCTCTGCGAGGAAATAAAACTAATTTTATGGAGTCCTTGCGTTTTTCTTAACTTCCCGATGTTTCACGTTTAATCTCTGATAGAAACTTCGGGAAGTTGAAGTATACTAAGAACCGCAACAAAATCCGTAAATTTAGTTTTATTTCTATGTTAATGATTATGAATACCAGTTGTTTTAACAATATCGTTATTGACGGTAACAAGTCTGGCTTTGCAGCCTCTAGATCTCTGTTTAGAGCACTGCCATCGAATCCTTTGACCATTTATAACATGCACTACAAACCTATAATTGCCAAACATCATCACAGGTCTCCCGAATTTCGTACCGTCATGTACTATTACCACATCTGAAAATAAATGAACTTTGTAATTATGATGTATGTTTGTAAATAATTTGATCATCTTTCTTTTTAATATTGTGCGGATTGTATTTAACATTGTTTTGATAGAGTCCACGCTAATTTTAGCTGCCGACAGATATAAATGATCACTTACATTTTGAATTTAAAATTACTTCAATTAATATATGTTTAATTTGTTTTTCTGTACATGTACAACAATTATCACATGCTGCTTTTATCTGCTATTTCAGATTACGATTAATTAAGCACGTGAATGATTGGATTGTTTATGCAAAATCATTATCCCTTTACTTACAAGCAGAAATAAGTTCTTGGGTGCATAAAATATTTTTCGGTTGCTACTTAATAATTATGATCGAGGCATAACAACAATCATGGTCAATTCCACAATAATAATTTTTCAATAAATATCCAAGTTAATTTTCAATTGAATAAAAATTACTGGGTGTACCGCACACCGCCCTAAATTGGACCGCGGTATGCCAGAGCTAACAATCTCTTTTATTGTGGGTATTTCACTAGTGGTTTGTGGGTATTTATGATTTATTGGTTACTTGTTATTTTAAAACTCATTTGCAGGTCTACAACCCAGGTAGTCGTGTAAAGTCCGTTGTCGCCACGGGCGTCGGTTTTCGGTTGTCGGAATTTAAATTAAAATCGAAAGAAGCAGTCGAGTACAAACAATCATAAATACTTTTTGCTGAGATTAGATGTGGAACTTATAATTTTAAATTGTTTAATGGGTGCTTCAGTGGTTAAGTGGCAATGAGTTTTAATTGTGAATTATTATGTCCAGGATCGAATTTTCAGGTACAGAAATCTGGGTGTGAATATAAATATAGTCTGTCCGGAAATTTCATTGTGATAGTGTTGACGTCAGAAAGCCACAGATAGTAAATATTAAGCCAAACTTTTCTGCGTAATGCATGGACACTATAATCTACGGAAATGTAGGATAAGGGCAGGTCGTAATTGATTTGTGTTGACAGCGGCCCTCCTCTACAATCGTGAGTACGATTTTGAGAGGCCAGACATTGTCCAGCACGCAGACCTTGGTTCCTAATTGATTTAACATAAAATTACTATGTTCTTATTTTACAGGTACGTGCACACATATTTAGCCATAGGAAGTCCGCTGCTGAACATAGGCCTGCAGTCTCCACGGAATTATGTAGACTGAAGTAATACTTTTTATTTTTTCATTTACCTGATTTTAAATATGCTTTATGTGTAATATTGTCAATGCATTCAATATATGCTTATATATCCATAAAATATTTAATTATTTTACGTGATACGTGATACGTTTAATGTCAGTAATAATGATGAATAATATCAAATTAAACGTCTATGATTGCGAATTAACATAATGATAAGAATGCTCGCTAACGTCACTTAATGTATACATATAATAAATATGTAACCGATCGACGTCTGTATATGGAAAATAAATTAGAAAATCTAATATAGGGGGTCTGTATAAATGTAATTTAACCCAAAACAATGGTTTTTAGTCTGTCTGTCTGTTTTTGTCTGTTTGTCTGTGCGGTTGTGCGCGATGAACTCAGAAACGGCCTAACGGATTTCGACGAAATTTGGTATGGAGATAACTGGCACCCTGGATTAACACTTAGGATACATTTTATCCCGAAAAATTTAGTGTTTCCGTGGGATGAGGTAGCCTGAACTTTAATTTGGTTTTGTATAAATTAAAGTCAAACGTATATTTCAATGCTTTTATTATACCAGATCGTATTGAACACATATCATTAATTTTGTATAACATTCTCTATTCTCAAATACTCGGATTATCACAATAAAATTTTTAATATTTGTTTGTTTAAAGTTTTTAATATTTGTCCAAGGTGTGATATCTAGTGAAACAGGCGCCTCTGTGTAGTGAAACACCGCATTCTGTACATATAAAGCTAGTTAGACTTTGTATGTTATGTGCGCCGCATACTCTACATAACCTCTGGGGTATTTTCTTTCTCCCTCCTATATATAGTCTTGTTAGTATGTGCTTTTCTATCCCTCCCTTTAACCTTTGTGGAGGGTCGTGGCGCGGCGCTCTCGGGTGAGGTTCACACGGTTCCACTTGTATGAAGTATATTTCTGTAATGTATAAAACACCTTTAGATTTCACATACAAAAGCTCAATTTTGTGTCTTGTTGGGGTACGCAGAAACAGTAAAAGAAAAATTAAAATGAATTTTTTTTATTTGTAAATAATAATTTTACATAAAAGAATATTGCAAGGGTTGGACGCCGACTGAGAAATGAGAGGCCGTGGGTTCGATCCCCGCACGAAACAAATGTTTGTGTGAACCACAGGTATCTGTTTCGGGTCTGTGTGTGTGTTTGTGTATGTGCATGTGTGCGTGTGGTTCGAGTAATCCATGGTCTTATTATATTTGTATAAATTATTATTATTTATATGTGCTCATTTAAAGGATCATCGTTTTACTTAAATCTGTAGTGGAAGATTAAAGAAATAAGTGAAAGGTTTTAAAATTTAGGTGAGTATGAGTAATGCTTGAGTTATGTAAGGGGAAAGCATATATTTTGAGTTTCGTCGTAGTCGAGATGAAGTAATAGTTTATATATTGTTTGTTTAGCTTTTTGATTGTAATTTTTTTATATCACAGTGTGCATTTACCGAGTTATATACAATGGTAAGTGATATACCGGGTATATCAAGACCGCGACCGAAAACGAAGCCGGGTGATAGTTTTAGTGGCTATAGACACAATGCAACTAAAAATTTCGCAAAATAAGCGATAGATTATTTTTTACAATTTTTTAAAAATCATAATTTTTAGGTGGTAAATCCTTAGTTTTTGCGAAAATAGTAATTTAAACCCTTACGTATCATTGTGTCTTTAAAAATAAGAAGGTTTACATCATTATTTTGGAAAAAATATGTATTTATCACCCAAAAACGACGATAAGTAAAAAAATTACAAAAAAAAAATGACGATTTATTTTGCGGAATTTTTAGTTGCATTGTGCCTGAAGTCAATAATACTACCACCTGGCTTCGTTTACGGTCGCAGTCTTGATATACCCTGTATATGGGAATCTTTTGGCAGTTTGTTTGGCGGAGAGAGCAGGCAAACGAAAGACACGTTTTTTACCATGTACATATCTACACAGTGTGATAAAATAGCTCAAATTGCTGAGTGTCGTCACACTTACTATACGACTTAAAAACCTGTATCGGTTTTCATTAACAATTCAAAAGATATTGTGAAGACTATTAGGATCTTAATTCTAAAAATAATTTTGTTTTGATTTCGTATTCTTCTCACCTTTCACCTTTGTACCTGCTTGGATTTATTGGGTACCGGAGATCACTTAACATCAAGTGGTTTGCTTGCTTTTTCTCTTTAACAAGTCAGATCAGATCAGATCAGAGTCTGATACTTTGGTGTAAAATTTTCGAAGGTACCTAAGTGAAATTGACCGAAACGCACAAGACTAGGTTGTTGAATTAAAATCTAAATACCTAGTCTGAATTGTAGAGGCAGGTTTCCATCAGGGAGTCGTGTCTAGTGTCGTTAGATACACTCATAAGCTCACGCCAGTATCCACAAAGGTATAGACAGGAGTGCTACCCATTCCATCTAAAGTTGCTTCTTTTATTCGATACAAAACGTGCCTATAGATATAAAAATGCTATTCAGATATGAATTCCTGATATTAAACAATGTCAAAGTATATTTTTTCTGTTGCAATACGACGGCATGCGGTCCTATTACGAAGAGTCATCGATTGAATAATATCAATTGAGCGAACGACGCCGTCTGTACATATTGATGACGGGAGCGGCTCACATTACTCCGTCTGCGTTGCACATAATGGCTAAAGGAGTCGAGTGAAATCGACTGCGCTTTGTCAAAAATACGTCGGTTAACTAACAAAAAAAATAGATTAGGTTTATTTATATAGAAAAATCATATTATGTTTATTTATATAGAAAAACTTTCCGACAATATCAGAATTCTCTATCTTTATCAGCCCATATACCTACGTCACACTGCAGGGCACAGGACTCCTCTAGAATCGAGATGGTCCCTTCAATCATATTGCTGGTCCTAAGTTACGTGGCGTTTATATTCACTTCTCTCTCCTGTCTTTTCAGCCATAGGAAGTGCACTGATGGACGTATGTTGATAGGCTTGCCTAGTGTAGTTTACCTCCTTACTTCGATTTACAAGTTTAAATATTGAAATCATTGACTTATATTCTACCGATAGACGAGACACGTCAAAGAAATAAAGTGCCCCCGTATTTTTAAAGCACACTGCAATATTACATCACTTACTTGGTATTTTATTAAAATATTGTAACTTCCGACGATTTGCTTTCGGTTTGACTGCGAAACATTTATTTATTACTTATAAACGTATGCGATAAGGCGTACTGCACTGTCACTGTCACGAAGCAAACTGATTCATGTGTGGCGCATGCACCGCAAGTAGATGGGACACAGTTTTTGTACATTCTTATCTAGTGTAACATTGATATCGATGATTGAAATTATTTAGTATCTTGGACTTGAGCTCTAACACTCTCTCTCTGTCTTCCCGACTATTAACCCTACATGATGGTGGAATCAGCTTTCCGCACTTTTCTTCCCCTTCGCCCTATTTATGACGTCATCAAAAACACTGTATGCTCTCATATCTAGTGGCTCTAACACTATGTAATGAAAATAAGAAATCCCTTCGGGGTTTTTAGAAGATTATGCTAGTCTTTGAATAGGAATGACAATCGTCACCAGTGCGTCGCCATGTAATTCACCAAGCTGACCACTAGGTGAATAAGACCTCTATAGAATCCAAGGCTTATCCGGTACATAGCCTTTCATACTGTTAGAAAAAAAATGTAATAAATTCCTTCCTAAATTATTAATTACGGAATTTCATAAATAGGTAATATAAAAAACCACAGTTTGCATTAAAAATCTTATAATTCATATTATTTGGTTTTAATACAATATGGAACGTTTAATAATTATACTTTTTACATAAATATTGGAGGAGGGGTGGGTAGTCCATGACAATATTTCGTAAATTATTTGTTATCGCTATCTCGGTCATAAAATAACATGCTTATCAACATTCATCTCACGCCTTTCTATATTAAAACTAATGTTTCTGAAATGGTTTTTTGGAGAAACCAAGAATAGTAGCACGGTTATGAACTATACAAAATACTTTATAATACTTATTATCAAACATGATAATTAATATCGACGTTGAAAAATAGAATAATACAAATACTTTTCGCGATAAAAATGTGGTTTTCGGTATGAGCCTTATCAGGAACAATGCTATAATAAAATATGTGTACCACATTATGTCAAATAATTATTTTTAGTCAAGGAGCGTAACTAAAACATTGTTCTGAAAAATGACACGAGAGTAACAACTATGTAGGTACCTAAAAGTATTAAAATCAAATAGGTGATCTAAAACCTCCCTCAATGTGAGAGATAGTTGTAGACGGGTCCGAATTTGAATTTTGGGTAAAATCGAAGGCGCAAGATAAGAATTGAAACAGCCTTATATGTTCCGTTTATCGTTACATTGATTGAAATCAATGTATTATCGCTCCGAAAACTATTCGCACAACGAGATAAGCAAGAATTTTTTAACCGATAGTAAAAATTCGTTGTCACACGACTACATTCGAGACGAAATACTAAATCAATGGCTAATCGGATCATGCGTTTCAACCAATTTTTATTTGATAATTATAGCGACTTTCAACCGATTACTCAGATGTGTCCTCATGGCCGCTCAGATATGTCCTCATGGTCGCCACACACGTTCAAGTGCGTTTGCGCAAACGCGAGTTTGCACCATTCTCGAATCGAAAATTGAACGAAGTTTGCGCAGTAATTTGTCCACACACGTTCCAGTGCACTAGTGCAAATTCAGAGTTGCACAGTTATATCGTTACGTATGTGGCGGCCATAAGACCATGAAATAATTAAAAAAAATGCGTATGATAATAGCATCACACCTGGGAACAATATTCTAGAAACCAGAGTATTAGGAGACATAAAAGATTTTTTTAGAACCATGTGCCTTCTCATATTTGCATTGAAGGTTACATTTCGTTAGTAAATAGGCATAAAAACTGTATTTTGTATATAAAACAAATCGTGGTTTAATATGAGAACACTACATGAGAACCTACACATACATACTGGAGGAACATAGTTTATTAATCTACGTACATGGCATACATATCTAAAGCAGTGTCTTCAAGGCACTTAAAATACATGTTGAATAATATAAAAATGCACAAGAAATGTCAAATAAAATTAAAAATAAGTAGATTATATTAAACTATATTAAAAGATTAATCTTTTATATATTATAATTTATACAGATTAGATGTAGAATTTTAATATCCTTATACAATTGTATACAATGCATAACATTTGTTATTCTAAATCAAGTCAAGATATCTTCAGAATTAAATTTAGATAAATATTTAGGATTAAAATAACAAAATAGAACTCATTAAAAAGGATGAGTTGTAATTGCTATTTTTCAAAGGCAAATTAGTATTTTTAAGTTTTCTGATTTGATTTAATTTAACAATTTCTCATTGACCTTACAAATTAATAATTTATATAAAACAATGAACACTTTCGCTTACAAAATAAATCTCAGAGGAAATTGTTCATTTCACAACGAAAAGAGGCAGTGAAACACAAGTTTGCAATACTTTTTATTAATTTTGGTACAATTAATTTATTTGTTACGAAGTACCCTTATCGGGGAGAGGGGGTAAACTGTATGATTTACCATCCGGTGTCATCCAGCATGTTGGAGGATCGTGATTGTGCCTTCCGATGCTTTCAGTGACCTTTCCCGCATTGTTAATTCGTAACTTAGCTGGACAACATCGGCTGAAGAAATACCAGCAGTACCACAGTTGACTTCCATATGCTTTTTTGTACATGAACCGAAATGTGTGGTTTTGATAAATAAACAGCTTGGAATTCCCTCTTGTGTTTATAAATATACCTGAAAAACAAACTACTTTTATAATGCGTTAAAACAATATAGCCTTATTATTGCAATGAGGAAATGAAACTATTGGCATATTGTAAATAATTTAATGACATAATATATTAGTATGATTCAGTTGGACTGGTTTTCTGAAATAAAATAAATATATTAATAAATATCATCATCATCATCATCAGCCTGTTGCAGTCCACTGCTGGACACAGACAGGACTGCTGCCTCTGGCCAAATGGCGGGACGACTTGCACAAGAGGGCCGGCAGCGACTGGATGCATAAAGCAGCAAACCAGGCTCTGTGGCATACCTTGGGAGAGGCCTATGTCCAGCAGTGGACTGCAACGGGCTGATGAATAAATATAATATAATGTAAATTATATGCAAGATTCAGTTGCATCTTTTACACTACATTTTCAAATGCTATTATATTAAAATTTATTTTTTAATAGTAACCCAAACTCGTGGATACAGGAATTAATTAGAAATAAAAAACAAATTATCAATACCACAAATTATCAATGTTTATTGTAAATAACTATGCAACAAATTTACATAAATATTAGGAAATCATGTTTGTTTTGTTAATTTTATTTTTTCAAAATAGAACACATTTTATAGCTTGTTAATGTACAAACTAGAGAAACACTTCATACCTAGCACTTTCACTATTGTAATAGGTTCTGTTTTTTCACGAAATTATTTCAATAAAAATGTTTACAACGCACGAAACTTAAGATTATATTAAGTGTAAATAAACATTTTAATAATAGAAACAGTTTTAAAAAGGATCTTTTAACATGTGTAGGAACTTAAAACAATGTTACTTCTACAAATTGACACAATAGTAACTATCCTAAATTAATTGAAACACTTCAATTTAGGGCACAACTCTTTACAAACTATTTAACTCGTACCACAACCAAACTTTTTTTAAATCGTTATCCTCCAAAGTCACAGCACCATACAGTCCACTCACAAAATATAAGTTTGCACAAATAATTAAATTCCTGATAATGTAATTAGGTATGATCAGATAACACATAACGAACAAACAAATCCCTGTTTGTTCATCCTCGGCCCTCGCTCTCGAGACATTTGTCAATTTGACATTGACAATTCATATTTTAGTACATCCGAATAAAACATTAAACATGTATTCTATGTGTTATAAATCACTATTTATGTTAAAAATACATCGTTAAATATATTAAAGTAATTTATATTTTTAGTGTCATTAATTAAAAATATTTTATTTAAACGACAAAGATATTGAATAGATGAATAATATTCCCTCATTTTCCACCAATGTTGCCCATGCTATGAATGAATTCTCAACACGGTAATATCTTAAATTAAAATAATTTATCTAAATTCTATTTGCGTGTGGTGAAATTTAGAACTACAAACAAAATTTAAAAATTATCTATTTAGCGCAGTGTTTGAGATATGTTTTCATAATTTAAGCAACAAGCATTTATACTATTAATCTTATAATACTAACATGTCCAATTTAATAAATTGTGGAGAGAAAAAGTGTTCTTAATATTTTCAAAACAGCATGACAACAACGCATTCGGTCGCCAAAAGAACGTAGATGATCTATACATAAGAAATATGTAAGTAGTATAAGATTTTAGACAATTACTTTTTCTTTCTCAATCTTTTTTTTTTTTTTTTTTTTTTTTATTGCTATGAATGACGAGACGAGCCTGCCATTCGCCTGATGGTAAGCGATACGACCGCTCATGGACAGTAGCAAAACCAAACAACACCATGAGTTACAAGGCATTGCTTGGCATTCCACTGCGCTCGCCATCCTGAGACATAAGATGTTAAGTCTCGATATGTCCAGTAGTTACTCTGGCTACAATGCCCTTCAAACCGGAACACAACAGTGCATTTACACTGCTGTTTGGCGGGAGAAATAGACATTGCGGTAGTACCTACCCAGGCGGCCTCTCACATATGAGAGACCTACCACCATCTATAAAGGCTTTCGTAATAATATATTTTTTCAATTCAGTTCTCATTGATTTCCATGAAAAATTTAATGAAAGAAATCCTCAACTTAATTAAAACAGCTAAATAATCATATTAAAATAATAGATTAATTTTTTTCAATTTCTTGACATGCACACCTTTAAAATATAAAATAACATGCCTATCACATACGATGTCATAAGGTACCTTGTGTACATTAACAAAATGACTTGATTGATTTGAGTTACCAAATGCGTTTTCTTCTTCGATTAAATTGAATTCTTCTAAAGTCGTTCGAAAGGCTCAAAACTTTCGATAGCTAAAATACGTTTTAAATCTGTGATCTGTCTATGAACAAGACCGTAATAAAATTGTGAGTTTAAGAATGGTCAAAAAATGGATCACTACTCACTAGTCACTAGCCAACAAGGCCCAATAACGGAGGAAGTAAAATAGTAACACCCATATTCTAAGACGTTTTCTCGACTCCACTTGACGTTACTAGAGGAAATCCGTATTCTTAGTAGAAAAAAATCTCCTCCACTCAACGTCACTCAAAAATTTTCCTGTCTCGAGGAAAGGAATCAACTGTCAAACTCAAGGTACGTCGCGACCTACCTTAAGGAAGAAATAAAAGAAATAATCCTACTTTAATATTGTAATTAAAAGAGAGAAATAAAGTTTACCTTTTAAAATTCTTAAATACCTAAATATGCCAACAATTTTTTGAGGTGGGTGCCTCTACACGATTTACACGTTTTCCTAGTGAATGATACAAACATTACTCTTTATTTCATTTAATAAAAGATTTGTGGTTTGGAAACAGTGTTTATTATTTTAAACAAGTTATTAAAGGTTTCCAACAGTTCCTGTAATACTTGTACAATACTCCGTACGAATATCCCGAACGACGATTCATCCATAAGAATATCCTTCGAAATTTCCGGGTTGGATGGTATGACCCTCCTCCTGTCTGCATGCGTTTTTTTCTCCGACTCACTAAATATTTGTCTTCCAGTCACAATCCCGAAGATTTTGAGTTCAATAATTATATATTATTCTATGTAAACACTCTGACATGACATTTGACTGTCACTTTTCAAGTGATCATAGACTATTTTCAAAGGTTTTTTGTTAAATCTCTACTTTATCTATACATCAATGACGTAATTAATGACGTTTTTCCTTGACTCAACCTCACTCGAGGAACCTTTAGTAAAGGTATATTTTTAACTAAGCATACCATTTTCGAGGGTCCCTCCAATTCATTTGTAAAGTCACCTCGACTAAAATAAGGTTGAGGAATATTGGAGGACACGTCTTAGAATACGGGTGTAAAACCCTTACTTAATACTTTTCTGTTGTATGGCAACACTATTACCTACGCTTTTTTCACGCCGCGCCGGGCTCTTAATGCACTTATGTTCCAGTCCCCATTAAAACTTATACTTCAAGCATGCACCTTTTGTTGTCCCATTTTTTTTCTTGTATTTGCAGCTGTCCTTATTTAGTAAAAGTCATAATTTAAGCATTAAGCAACGCTGTGACGTTACGTAGATTTAGCGTTATTTATTTATTGTAAATAGTAAATAAATAGTTAAAATGCATATATTGTTTAAAATCCAATAGTTGTGTTAATTTTTTTTATTTTTTATGGTAGATCCAATGAATCTAATATTTGTGTTTGTAATTTTGTTAGGTTAAGAAAGCGCGCGTTTGTTTTTAGAAAGTTAAATCTTTACAAATTCAGTTTGTTATTCATCAGATACATTTAATTATGTTGTGTATTACTTTCTGCGTCTATTATTTAGAAAAGTTTGTTATATGTGGAAATATATAATTTATTTAAGTTTTTTTTGTTTAATTTCATTTCCTTATGTTCCTCAAATCAGACAAGTTAATTGTTGAAATTATTTTTAATATTTCTATGTGCATGTATTAATTATAAAGAGTGCTAAGTGAGAGGCGCTTATTATCAATTTTTATTAACACATTTCTTTTTTTCAGTTGCCAACTTCATTCCTACAAGAAAAGGTAGCTTGCTGTTAGTTTATGAAGGATTTGCTTTCCGTTTGAAAAATAAGTTGGCGTATGGAAAGAAGCAATGGTATTGCACATCTCGGACGAAGACTGGTTGTCATGTGGATGTGACAACAGTGGTGCACAGACTCGGCAACCTAATTAAACGGGTGCGTAACACTCACAACCATCCTGCCCCAGGGTTCTACCGGCGTAAGGATGGATCTTTTAAAGTTGTTTAAATTGCAAGAGGCTACTAGAGGCAATTATAATCATAACACAAATATATTATTATTTATTTTTTTAAGAATTCATTTGGGTGATTAGTTGTAAGCTTTTTTTTACAATAAGCATTTTTATGAATTAATTTGGCAATTTCTGAATATACATAATTTAATATTGTTTGTTTTGGTTAATAATTAAATTAAGGGAACTCCTGTTAAATTGATGATGTTCTAAAAGGAGACTGATAGACAAAAGACTTGAAGACAATCAAATTATACTCTTTCTGACCAATGTATATTTGTATTTGTACTTACTTTATTAGGCTGCAAATATTATGTAATTCTGATTATTGCTCATGTTAAAATTGTAAGACTGATGTATGATTTCTACCTCAAAATCAAATAACTTTTTAGTTATGTATGTATAGTTTTAAGTTAATTTCTATTTAAGTATAAATTACAGGGGTGGTTGAAATTTTATACAATTATGTATTTAATTTAATGAAATATTTACCTCAATTTTATATAGTGTATATGAACTTGATAAATTTAAGATTAGTATAGGAATCATGTTTTTATTAATTCACTTTCTGTGAATTCCTAATTAAAAAACATTCGACACTGTTATGATATTCATGCAGCAAAAACTAGATTGGTTCTTTAAATCGCTTAATAAAAAACCATTGCAATGACACCTCTTGCTTAGAATAAGGGCAAAATTAAATTGAAACTTGGAGGCCAAACCATTAATCTATCTACATATAAAATAGTTTTAGTTGTTTATTTTTCTTTTTTTATCAAGGTATCTAGCATAGTTACAATGAACAATGTTAATTATGAAACACTCATTTGTAATTTCAATTCAATTTTGTAAGTTCTTATGTAGTGGACAAGAACCGTAGAATGTAACTATAACATCATTAATGGGTGAAAGATATTACTTGTTTTAGGTGTATAAATTACGTGTAAATTAATTAATGCTTATCTAATTTAACTTTCTATATCAATTTAAGCTCAAAAGTACAAGGAATTGAGGCTTATTAACTTTTATAAAATTTACTTTTAATGTTTCGATTAGTGAAGTATGTTTTATTACCTCATTGCTGACTGGCATAAAATATCAAGACTGACTTGTAATACTCTTCTACCTCAATAAATTTTAATTTTATAATTTAAATTATAATTTTTATGGTAAATGTATGTTTTTGGAATTTATCTCATGTGTTTTATTCTTGTCTGTGTAAGAAATATTTTGCACCTTTCCATGAACGAAAAAATAACAAAATATGTTTAATAGTTTTATAATTTGCTCATACATATAACTACACTATAATAAAAATATAATATTGCCATAAAGATATTGCATACTAATAGTATGCAATATCTTTATGGCATACTATTAGTCTTACTTATCAAATAGTATGCAATTTATAGTATGATACTATAAACAAATGTCAATATAATAACATTCAAACATTTTAGTAATAGAAAACAAGTTAAAGTAATATATTTTTAGTGTTGAACAACAAATAACACTGATCGTAAAAATAATTATTTATGAGGACCCTGAGAAAATGTTCCCAGCACTTTAAAGCTTGCATGTGCTGATAAACGTACATTACTCTATATGTAGCGTACATATTTTAGACAATTAAAAATATGACATTACGACATGCGAAATCCTGACGCTTCCTCAACCCTTCAAGCCTCTTGTTTATTTTAATATTTTAATAAGTACCTGCTTAACAGCATCAACCAGCAGTTAATTTTACAAAATTGATAAACTTGATACAATTTGGTTGGCAATCCAAATTGTCTCGTGCGAAAGATTTTTTTAAATTATTATCTTAAGCCGGCAGACGAGCATACAGCCCGCCTGAAGGTAAGCGGTCACCGCCGCTCATAGACGTTCGCAGTGCCAGGGGCCTAGCAAAACCAGGTCGCCGCCTACCGTAGGGAGATTACTCCCTTCAAGCCTCGTTTAAAGGACAGGTCATAGCGTTCAGGGAACACTGAAGCAGGGAGTTAATTTCAGTGCTTGCACGTGCGTGGTAAAAAAGAACGCTAGAATCGTACCCTTCGGGAACGGTTAAATTTAACTAAGTTCAATTCACACCATTCGGAAGCCCGCCCTAGAGAGCTCTCAACTTCAGACACAAGTTGAGACCGTCTTTCCTTATTGGAACCTCGAAGGAGATTCTGTTGGCCGTTGTATCGATCGTCACTACTATCATCTGCATCATCATGACAACCTCCGTGGCGCGGTTGGTTTTAACGCCGCCTATGAAACGAGAGGCCACGGGTTCGATCCCCGCACTGGAACAAATATTTGGGTGAACCACAGGTATTTGTTTCGGGTCAGGGTGTTTGTGAGACAGAAAAGTGTCTTGTAGTTCCTGATACACACAAGACTCGATCTTAGTGTGGGGTCAGGACTATGCGTGTGACTGTTGGGTGTATTTATTTATCATATTGATATTACCCATGTGGTACCTAACTTTGAGTATATCATTTGGTTGCCAATCAAATTGTGTCGGAAGACCCGACATGAACATTTTTCAAGTACTACTTAAACAGTTATAGTTGGAAGCAGGAGCCGACTGGAAGTCGTATCGGTATTCTATATGGGACTTCTTCAGAGGGCGGTGCGTGGTTATGCTGTCCCGACACAGCCACTATATGATTAGCCTCTGTTGTAAGTATGTACGCCCTGCAATTCTTCACTTTGGAACAGTACCACCGCCATCCATGCTTCAAGGGATACGGGTATTTGGAGTAGGTGTACTTCTTATACACGATGAGCGGCCGACCTCGCTTCGACGTCACGTGGAAAACTGTAAATATAATGATATCGTTACACAGAGACCATAGATTGAAACGAAAAATGTACGTCTGTATTTAAAGTGATCAAGTGTTTGTTGTTTTATAAAGTAATTTTGTATTTTCATATCAATATGAAACAACAGGCACAGGAGTCCCTTGATGGGCATAGGCCGATTCCAAAGACTCCCAGAGTGACCTTATCGGAAGCGGCCTGCATGCAGCAACTTCTATCAGGTAGGTAATATTGATAAATTATTAAAGTACACGCTAGAAGAAAAAAAAATATTACGTTTATATTTTAAACATTTACATGTTTCGATCAATTAATTAATCCTGAAAAGGTACATTCAGGTATAACGCGAAAATCGCCTCAGTAAACTCTATACTCCAATTTGCTAGGCAAATAGGGAGAGTCTGGGAGAACGGAACCTACTTTACCCCATTACTCTAAGCATAAATTTACCTAAGTAAGACAACAGGCATTCTAAATTTTGTAGATCATTTCCTTCGCTTTGAAATATGTATTTTTAGTGCATTCAGATTTATTAGAACAGTTTAGTTCATAAGGAATATGGAGAATGTTCTTTAAAACATGTTACGATTATGGACCTATATTTGTGGTGAAAATAAGCTGAGATAGATATTGCATTATGGCGCAGTGCATGTAACACGCAAGAGTCAGCATGCCGCGACTGGCTAGCGAGACAAATAATATTATCAATTCTTCCAGATTTACCTTACATAACTAAAAAATAATGCAGGTAAAAAATAAAAATCACTTTCGCGTGTAAAATTTTATAGACATTAACATACAAAAAAATGCAACAGTTATAAAACTATCTTCAATCTGAATCGCTTTTGTACAAATCTTCGTTCTTTATTTTTGATTTCTCATCTATGTCCGATGTGGCGTCAGAGAAACTCTTATGTGTCTTTGGAGGTGGGTGCGGGTGCTCCATGAGACCCGAGATCACGTGATACTCATTATCTACGAACACGCAAGCCCTGCACGACTTGTCGGTAGCACATACCCACCGACTTCTACCGGCTACGCTGTATTTTTTTCGGTAAGCAAAATCACGATGCATTAAATTGATGTTACCGCTGCGTGATAGTAGGAGCTCTGCCTTTTCTGTATAGATAAGAATAAATGGGAAAATATAAAACACAACTATTAAAATCATAGTAACTATTGTGAAGCAGATTTTCTACAATAACTGTGGAGTCTTTATTGTAGCATGGAATGCTTAGGATAGTAAGCTATTGCTTTATGCACTAGAGTCTAGACTACTAATTAATTTTATCAGTACCAACAAGGTAAGACTGGAAGGGAGCTTACATTTTCAAATCAAATAAAGACACCTACCAGTTTTGTACGTCCTTAAAGTCTCCAATAACTTACCTCTTTTTTCTAGCGGTTTGGCCCTAATTATGTTGGATTTCGTCCTAGTGTGATTATGGCGCTCGCAAGCTACTACAATCTCATCCAGATCCGACAGGACCAAATGTGCTCCACAGTATTTGTTTGAAGAGCAAACCCATCGCGTCCCGTGCTTCGTTTTATAAGTCCTTCTATATTTAAATCCGTTTAACTTTAGCAATTTGCTCCCTCTATTTGTCTCTACAAATATCGCTACGTCTTTTGAATTTTCGTCGTAATCACTGCTGTCTGAAATTAAATGTTACATTTAAGTACAATTTTTGAGTCCTTGTGTTTCAAAGACAACGCAGTTATATTTTTATTAAATAGGTACTGGTAGTATTTAATTCTCCAGTGATGTATTTACAACTCTTAAATTGAAATTGCCTCCATAAAACTAGAACTTCATAGGCTGTGAGGAGACAGCCAAGACAAAGTTATGTTTATTTTTTCACGGCAAAAATTTAATTTTCTTTACTTTTTGCAATCAGAAACAGCTAATTAAATTGTACCTACTTAGCCATCTGCATTGTAACTGATAAAATATTCACAATAGTCGCGTAGGGACATAGCCACTAAGCGTGTCTTACTATCCGTATTATGTCGAATGCTCTGAGGAAATAATTAATCTCATCCCTTTCTCTTCTTTTTGTAACTGAGCCATGCATGCTGATATACGAAACCACAATTCGGTGGTCACAACCATCGAGGCTGATACCAGAAGGTATGCCAATTCATTTTTATGCTGCAAAGATTGCAGGCTCACCATTCTCTTCTCAGTCTTATTGCCGTAGCTTGACGAAGCAGTTAGGTAGCCAATAATATTATCGAATGGAAAGAAATAATTGACAATAGCTAATCGGCACCCAACTTGAACGTCGCGTCATTGCACTTACCGTTTAGTTACTTACCAGATTAACCTGATTAAAAAAAGAGACTATAGAACTCTAATCAATCTTGACATACAATAATACTTTCTCAGTTAACGTTTATTACTCCTACTATTAATACATGTTTTTATCTATTCTTATCACTTTAGGTAATCCTGAAGTAGCCCTTATTTAGAATGTCACTGATTTGGCTAATAAAAGTCCTCATGATTTGACGCAGCATATTTAACTACAGTCAACAATTGTCATTCATTGATTCCAATATGTTGTATTATGTAAATTGTGGTTAAGTACAGCATAATTATTGTGTACTCGTCCGAAAAAGTATTTTTTTCTCTTTAAAGATTAAAGAAATGTTTCAGTCGCCGTTTTCTGAAAACCGATTCTTACTAACTTCAACTAAGATTGTCTCAGCATCGAGACCTAACTTTGAGCGGGACCAATAACATATCTTCAAAACATCCAAGCGTAGATCATGAATCGACTATTTATAAACCACTCCAACTTGGGAATATTAATTGTGACACTTTATCAATTTACAAACAATTAATAGAGTAACATCTCGGATTTCCAAGACCTACATAATTTTGACACAAATACGGGAGCTTATGTCTGTAATCATAACAATATTTGCTAAAATTATAATAGGTCTAGTTATTAGTGAGAGAATGTTTGGGAACTATGGAGTCTGTTATTTGCTTTCGCCTGTGATTCTTTGAAACGTTATGACTGAGCTGAAGAGAGTGGTGCTATCAGTTTAGGCCCCTGTAAGGAAACGTGACATCGGTAGTACGTAGTCCACTCTTAACCAGTTATTATGTACAATATTCTCCAGGTTAGGATAAGCACTGTGTGTGAGTTTTTCGTTGCAATGTTATGTTGTGAATTGACCTCGCACAGTCCTGGTTGGTATTTGTGCTTGGCTTGCGTCCAATCATATATCAGAACAGGCGTTAGCTAAAAGCTATGTTTATAATATTCTACATCAAGAAGCTATTTTACAGATCAATAACATTATATTGCATTAAATTTCATACAAAAAACATAACCCTATTCGCGAAATAACTATCAAACATTTTATTTTGGCAAGTTTTGATGACGACGTTACGAATGTGAGTATAATTAGGTCTAGCAGTACCTATGGATCTACTAAAGACAATTAGAGACGAACCACCAACAACCTCGCTGCAAAAATCCCGCTTCAAATAAATAATTTTCAGTTAGGATTTAAAAAAAAAATGAAACAACTGTAAACAATTATATATGTATTGCATTGATTTCTTCGGATGATTATGATTTGGCCGCATTTTTATAATCTCATTGTCTTCAGTGAGTGTGACGAAGGCGTTGCAGTGTTTGTTAATTGAACAAACCCAGCGTCTCCCACACTTGACTTTATGCTCCCTCCTGTACCTGAATCCCCTGTACAGGAGAATACAACTCCCTCTATGAGACTGTACGAACAGCAATGCCCTCGAGTCTCCGAATTCATCGTCACTTGTATCTGAAAATGTCGAGAAAGTGCTTAGAGTTACAAATTAGCTCGTTGGATTTTCGTAAGTATTTGTGTCCCTTTTATGGTTATTAAGCTAGGGTGCTTGGCGACAAATAATTGTTGTAAATACATGACGCTTTATAACAATAAAATGAATGTATTTTAATCCATTTTCTAATCTTAAACTCATTATTAATTTCTTTTACTTTTTAGTTGGTTCTTTAACTAAAGCGTGTATTTTAGTTTTTTAAACTATTATTTATTTATTTTACTAAAAACCTCTTTTTACGGCATATTATCAAATGAAGACAGCTGCGCGGCAAATTTTTTCAAAATATTAAAATAAAAAACTGTAGGTTCTGGTTAGGATAATGTCGCATACTTTTTAAGTTATTGTATTGTAATCGGTCCTTGATGAGTGTGCAAAATTTCAAGTCGATCTGACGTTCTGAAGTACTCGAAAATTGACTTCCAAGATTCCGTTACATACATACATAAATACAGGCGAAGCTAATAAAAGCGTTTTAAAAACAGTTTCGATTTTAATATTGCTTTCTCTGCCCTGTTCGAGGCTTAAATTATACCATCAGGCTCAATTTTCAAGGGAATTTTTGCGCGGAACCCTGAATATTTTTTTACATTAAAATAAACCGAAGGAACTTTATAAACTCAGCCAACCGCGTGTTATAAGTAATACAATTTGTAAAATAATAGCCTGTAATTTTAAGGTTTTTTTGTGTGCAACCCTAAATAGTTTTCCAAAATAAAAGTAGCCAAAGTTACTCCCGCAAAAATTAGCTATCTGTCAGTGAAGTCCCGTCAAGATCGGTGTAGACTATAGCCGTTATCAAGAATAGCGGCTTAAAACAGAACGAAAGACAACATTTTTTTAAAGTGTATTTTCGGTATGTGTATCGTATAAATAATGATACATATTACAATTGAAAAAAAATGTTATTTTTACTATTTAATACTTCGAGTTTATTTATATGTATAGATTATTGTGTGTTGTAAAGTCATCACATGTTAACATGATAGCAACAAAATAAAATATATTTATTTTGCTAGTAAGTAATAGTATGGTTAAGTTTAATTTAGGAATAGTATTTGTTACTTATATATACATACATAAACTCACGCCTTTATCCCAGAAGGGGTAGGCAAAGGCGCCACCAGGACACCCACATTTTACCTTGTATGTTCCGTCCCATTATGTGATAGAGGCCGAGCCTATCACCATATCGGGCACAAATTCCTGACTCCGGGCTGATAATGAATAGAAAAACCCAATATCACTTTGCCCGACCCGGGATTCGAACCCGACACCTCAGCTTTGTAGTCGTACAGTAGGCTGTAGAAATAATTAAACCAAGAACAAAATAGAGAATCCTCCCTATATACATATAAATTAAGTAAAGTTTGTTACAACTATTATTATAAATTACATTCTAGATTTTCAAGTTAAAATGTTCATAATATGCTAAATTTTAATATCTTTATGGAGATAAAATAATAAAACAAAAATTAATTAAAAAGCTACTTTATTTCTATAACGTTTATTTCATATACAAATCAACAAAAATATCCTGTATAAAAAGATACATTTTTTATAAAGCGATATTTATTTATTGACCTCTAATAATGCAAATCACAGTCCTTAACGACACTGTGATAACGGTAACACAGCTTTTTACACATAGGATATTACAGATCCGTTTTGTCTAATAACATTTGCATAGTACTTAATTAATTCAACAGTTTGTGAGTAAAGTATCCATATGTGACACTTTTAATTAATCCAAAATTATATTAATCCTACATAAATAACATTAACTAACATTTATTCAATCACGGGTAATTTCATAAGCAATGATAACATTTACAGGAATAGATAACTGTATTGTGTGGAATTCTTATTGCTATTATTACAATGCTACGAGGGGTTATGTTAATACACGTCTACTTAGAAACACAATATATTCCTTATTATAATTAAACAATAATTAATTATACACCCAACAATTACATATATAGTCGTGACCCCACACTAAGTCTGGAATCCTGACTATCAGAAACTACGAAAGACTCTTCAATCCACAAACACCCTGACCCGAAAGAAGTACTTGTGGATAGCACAAACATTTGTCTCGGTGCGAGGTTCAAACATGAAACAGCCGGCGTCTAACCAACTGCGCCACGGAGGCTATCTATTCGTTGCTATATTGATACTTGGATATTATAAAATGGTTTGCTATGGACATTGTCTTGTACAATTATCCTAATTTATCATCATTAATCAGTTTCAAGTATAATTGGTTCTCTCAAAGCGTCGAGAACGTGGTCCGGCTTGAGATAGTATTTGGGAGGCTCGTGGCAATGCTCTTCGAATGCTGATGTGATGTAGTTAGTTTCGTCTGTAAAGACACAAGCATGGCAGTTCTTCAGAGTGGAGCAAACCCAGCGTGCTCTGCTACCTTTGTCGTATTGTTTGCGGTAGGTGTACTGGCGAAACAGAAGCATCTCCTTGCCCTTGCGAGATGTAATAACAACTGCTGTATCTGTAGCAAGACAAATATTAGATTACTAGATATATTCAGTGAATAATCTAATGTATTGAAAATTTCAAGTGAACGCAGTACAAGTAATGAGGTACATAAAGTAATAAAATTGCACTCACCAGTCTGTAAATCATCTACATTCTCAATAATTCCAGGTTGAGGATGCTTGTGATTCTCATGAGCCATTATTATGTCATTGTCGTCATTTAGATACAAAAATGCCAGGCAATTCTTATTCCTTGAGCATATCCATCGTGTTCCATTCTTGGATTTGTACGCTCTCCTGTATCTGTGCCCGTGATATTGTAAAATAGTCTTTCCTTTCCGCGATTCAACGAATAAGGCTACATTCTCTTCGTTGTCTTCGCCTCCAGTATTGCTCTCACCATCGGTGTTATCATCCATACCATCACCATAACCAGGGTCGTCTACAGCTTCTTCATCTTCTTCCTCGTCTAATGCTCGAGCTGGTCTTTTATACCGCCTCCTTTTCTTTTTCTTTTTAACAACTGCCAACAATAATTTGTAAAATTAAATAACCATGGCAGTGTGCTTTATTATTTGTTCTGCAAATATTTTGTTACTTTCTAAATAATTGAAATTTATTTATTACGTAAAATCTTTAAGTATAAGGAAATATACCTAGACCTATTCAAACTTTTAAAATTATAAGTTAGGCGGTTGATATACGTAATTAATCAGGAAAAATTCATGTCACTTATTAAGAAGGAAAAAACATATGAAGCAAAACATGCTGAAATAAAACGAAAAGTAAATTGAAAATCTTTAATACTTCGTTTAAAGATATACATACAGATAAAACACAGACGAAACAAATTAGAAATATTTTTATTTTATTAGATATTTTAGTGCGTGCAAATCGTTAGTAAGGTGCAACTAGTTTCCAAATACATATCAAAAATTCAAGTTTTTTTTTTATTAGTCTACAAAATTCCAATCACCATTACGGAAAACATTTGTAAGAGTAGATACAAAATAATTTTATTCAGAGGATAACATAAAAATTTAAGGCATTATAGTTACACTAAATTTAAAAAGTTCCGTATTAGCGAATCATCTAAATAGACAAACACGAGAATTTTATTAAAAAAATTTACTCGCAATTTAAAGATAAGAAAAAAATGCTTACATATTAATCGTTAATTCTAATTGTAAAATTATAAAAAAATAAGGTTGATTACAAAATTCTATCTTGGAACCGACGACAGAGGATGGGTTCATGTGTGTGTGCGTTCGCCATGAACACGAGTTGGTATCTATCGTTGACATGCACGTAGACATTGCACTCGATGTGGCTTGGTTCGTTGCAGCACCATCTTGATCCATTGTTGTAATGCTCTTCCTTCTTAAACGTGTAACCGTTAACAATAAGAAACGTTCTGCCGTTCGATAGACTGACTACTGTAACTGTAGAAAAATAAACAGTCATATGTGAACATAAAAATTGAATATCTAATTAAAACTACATTTAACATTTAAATTTTCTAACATACACATTCTAGTTAACAGATAAGGCTACATTAGATAGGATGGTTAAATTTGTCTTAATAAATAAAGGTAATCACTACATGATACAGGGGAAACACAACGATAAACTTATAAAAAAATAAAACTACTATACATTTCGTTAAAATAATATATCATTAACTACATTTAAACAAATATGTGAATAAAACAAATCAAATATTTAAAACGCGATACAAATAAATATGTCGGGCTGTGTGGCATTTTCTTTATTAAGCAACAATTCTTTTTTTTTATTGCGATGAATAGCGGGACGCGTATGCCATTCACCTGATGGTAAGCGATACGACCGCTCATGGACAGTACCAAAACCAAACAACACCATGAATTACAAAGCAATGCTTGGCATTCCACTGCGCTCGCCATCTTGACACATAATATGTTATCTCATTATGTCCAGTAGTTACTCTGGCTACAATGTCCTTCAAAACGGAACACAACACTGCATTTACACTGCTGTTTGGCGGGAGAAATAAACATTGCGGTGGTAACTACCCAGGCGGCTGCCACATGTGAGACCTACCACCAGTCAAATGTTTTCTTATTGGATGTTGATAATTGCTTGTGCAATAATTTTTCTAAATTATAAAATACATCAACAACAAAAATAATTTGAAACAATGTTGTATATGTATATCTTAATGTAGATTTATACTCGTGAATTTTGGTCCTTCATCGTTTGCGGTTACATTTTTATTTTACAACAAATTGATTCAGCGATGAAAAAAGTAAGCAAAACACCGTATTGCAGGTAATTTAATTATTTTATTAAAACTAATAAATAATATTAATCATAATAATAAATCGTAACTACGAATAATAATTCATATACCCACCACAAATCCTATCTAAATATTTATCTCTCTCTAACATTCATCGCTAAATATTTGGGCTTTCGAGCCACCGAGCGGAGAAGCTGGTCACAGTCCTTTCAATATTAAAACATTTTAATTAAGAATAATTTTAAAACATTGAAGAAAATTATTTTACTATAAATATATTCTTAAGTACACTAAAAACCCAGACGCTTATACGTCTTACATAAGCTACCAATATTCTTATACTATACTACACATTCAATATCCAACTTTGTGCAAACAATTCGTGCTTTGTCACACCATATTCAAAAATGCAAGAGAAATTAAACTCTTCAGTAAAACATAACAAATTAATTTAACTTTTGTTATTGTTAATAAAAGCGTTCGATATACGAATGTTGTAATTGAAATGATTATTTTCACTTAACAATATTTCGTGCAGTCAAAAACTTTAGCAACACAGTAACTCGCACGACAGATTAAAAATGGGTGAGGAAGACATAATTAAAAAAGTGTAACATGTGTTCAACATAACCTTAATAGTACCTATTTACGATCTATTGCAGTATAAAAACTAACTAACATGGACGAGTGTTATCTAGTGATTTAGAAACATATAAAATCTATAATACAATAGTGCCCCGAAATAATTTGAGTGCTGAACTGAGCTCATACATCGCCAGGCGGTGCCTCGATTTTGAGCACGTTGAGGGAACCGGGCGGGGTGGGACGGGGCAGGAGATAACCATGGCTCTTTAGAAAACAGTGGGAACAGTAATAAGGTTCGCCAGGACATTGGGAGCAATAAGTGTTAACTTTTGTGGTCATGTTCTTCGCTTTGACGCTTCCGTGGAGGGTTGAGTACATCTTGTAACAACCGACGCAACGTCTCCTGATCTTTGCTCGAGGACCATCCCTTTTATCAAGTCGGTGCCGTATTGGATTAAAATTTTTAAATTTGTCTGTGAACAAAAAACACACAGTTAGACTTAGATCTGCAAGACTCTGAAAACTTAAATCATTAATTATTTTATTTCTGTATTTCACCATTGAAAAGATTTACCTGCATCATGTTATAAAGGTTAAAAGAAAACAACCTTATATTTTATTAATAATTTAATCTCACACATATGTAGGGTACGAACAATTAACTTTACAATTGTCATATGTGATGTTAATATAAAAAAAAAAGAATTTTGCAACATATTCAGAGCTTTGTTATACGAGTAGTTAGACTTGAAATGTCCTACAACAATTATAAATTAGTGTAATACTTTTTTAAAAATGTTGGATCTGTTTGGAATTTTGTGTCACAAAATACGGCAGCAAAATATGGTTTACTTATTGAAATGTAAAGAAGTTATGCATAGTAGAAGAGCATCCAAAAATGTTGGATTCACAACGCTTTCGATGCATGTAAAATGACATTCTCGTTTGCCAAATACCCTGAGCGTTCCATAAAACGTAACTATACGAAAGTACACTCCTTAAATAATACTAGCGACATTACATTATTATATAATACATTTTTATTCAATTACATATAAATACATATATTTTATAGATATTTAATATCAAACCACAAACATTGATAGATTAATTAACGTCTTAACGTAAACACTTATCAGCTATATTTCAGGGAACAAACGTTATAAAAAATATTCGTATCGAACGTGAAACGACCATAAAATTAAACATTTCCAAAATGTACATATAGTTCAGAATAAATTTAACAACCTTAATGGAATTATACGGCTTAGGAATATGACCTATGACTGACGCGTTCAACATTTGTCTTAAACACATATACATCAATATGTATATTGGGAACTTTTTAAGATGGTACCAATCTATAACCGGATCACAATTGATCTCAATAAAGTTCGACCATATCCTAGAGACAATATCTTATACTGTAAATTTTCAGTGGTTAAATTCTATGACGCAGTTTGGAATCCTAGAATGAACTCTCTGCCTCGATGTTGCCAAAGTTCTAAGGGCTATCATTTTTAAACAAGACTTATAGAGGGTATTAACCATAAGGCAGATAGCGGCTTGACAGTACTAAATACAATTTATATTAAAGTGATTGTGAGAATATCCAGGAGTACTTGTAGCCGCTAACCATTAGTTTGGCTGCTAATTCGTGTACGTAAACAGGCAATAAATCATATTTACGAATACTTTAGCCCGTCATCTTATATAGACCGTTCGCATTTATCTCATAAACTGGGGGTTTGTGTGTATGTTGCCTTGATATCTTCACGAGTTCGTAATCATCGTTGACTTGGACGTAGACGCCACAATTGAAGCGTACCCGACCGGAGCAGATCCACATTTCACCACCCACCACTGGTACAGGGCTGTTGAAAGAATACCCTTGCACCATCAGAAGTGGAGCTCCATCGACCGATGTCACAACTAACACTGCAATATTTCGTGTATAAGTTAAATTGTCAATCTAGGGGTAAGGACTACGAAGTGTGTTGAAATATGTGTGATATTAAAATTAATATTTAAATCTTTGGGATAAATGACATATCGATATGCAATTTTATAGCTCAAGGTGATTGACAAAAAATGATTCGTTTTCTAGTTGAGATAGAAAAAGAATTACCATAAATATTCTGCAAACCTTGGTGTTTTAAGAAGTTCATAAAACTAATGGTGAAAACGAAAGGTTAAGATTTTCATCGTGTAATGTAAATAAAATTATATGTTGAAATGATCTTCGTTTTTCAGAAATAGAAACGCAAACTTGTCACAATAAATATATTAAAAAAATAAACTTTATTTCAAAAATATTTTCTTATTTTAAGTAATAGAACACACTTTTTCTTTAAGTAAATACGTTCAATAATGAATGCACTCTAACCTCACCTCGACCAATTATTATGTTCGATGTAGTAAATACTTAGCACATAAATATTAACCTATATATACTTAAAATAAGTTTCGAATTCTTAAATAAATTATATAAAATATTTAATTTGTTAAGTGAGAACATTAATGCACCAAATACCCAAGCACATCAAATCATTATTCTTATAGGTTAAGTAATAAAACTGTTCCAAACAGATAATATGTGCTCAGAGACGGTAAGAGACAATATATTATTGCAGCTCTATATTACAGTCTAGACTCTAGGCCAACGTCCACTACATTTACTACATTCTGTTTATGGTCGGATGAACTTAATTTTTATATTATCCTGGTTTCTAAATTACGAATTCACCCATAAAATGTTCATGTTCCCAATCTGTTCAGTTTTAACTGCTGCGTTTACTAAAAGGCAGTTTCTAATACGCGCATCGAGAGTCTCTTTGACAGAAGACGACAAATCTCGATTCTAGACTGTAGATGTCGATTGCGTTTTCCAACAATTATCTCTTAAATAATTGCAGCGTTCACAGTACGTATTGTTTTACACTTATTTTCACATGTAAACATCACACGTATAAGATAATAATTTCATAAACTTCTCATTAATCGACGTCGCGTGGCTTATTATTTGTCAAACTTGTTGTTGTTCACTTCCAAATTGTTTCGATGCATATTAGGACGGCAGGAATACTATGTTTCGTTAACGACCCAGAAGGACACAATTACTATTGTATTGTATACTCCTAAATACAAACGGATGCTAATCTCCTACAATTATACCACGAAGTTTTTAACCGACTTCTTTTGAGTTATATTCAAATCATACGCATATTTTTTCTGATTAATGCTAAGCAACATTTAAAATAGTTTACATATTTTATTGAACATTCATAACCAAAAAAATATTTGAAAGATGACATCTCGTTTCTAAACAGTTATAAAAAAACGCTAGAACAATTCTGGATATTCCAGAATCTTATTTTTTTAGTAACTATTAAAGTATTTGCATAAATTCAATAGATATTTGGAACAGATTATTTAAATATAGAAAAATATTTTTAAATATATAAGCACACCTAAAACATAAAAAGAAAAGAAAAATAGTATTAATATATTACTAGTACATAATTAGAATCATCATTTAAATTAATTAATTAAGTCACAGTAATTTTCTTGCTAAACACGGAAATAAATTTTGAAAATAAAGTACAAATTAAATACTTAGAGGGTTCAAAATTACCAAAATCGGTAGATAGGGAAATATTGGTTGCCCGCAATATCTATAGACAAAACAATTACTGTGGCCTTTACTTAAGAATACAACTAATAATAAAATATCAAGTAAATTCTAAGAATAAATTTTATAATAATTAAGTTCAAATAGTAGTCATTCTAATAAGTAAATAAAGTATTTCGCCTACCAAACGCAAACAAGAGAATAAATTAGTTAATTTATGGAAATTCTTTTTGATCCCGGTTCCTTATTCACAGGTGTTATGTATATTCGTGGTACGTGACCTTTAATTAGGGTTTCTATATCTTCGTTATGCGAGTGGTAAAAACACGGTAGCATTAATAAAATAATAAATTTTACTCAAACTACACATATAGTCAATAGTTCGCACATACAGTTACATATTTAACGTTTTAAGCACAGGATATTTTATTCTCAGATATGTTTTGTAGGATTACATTATTTCTTATGTAGGTCGTATATAAAGAGCTCCAGTAGTATATTTAATCCTTCTCTACCTACTGTTTGAGGATATGGGTTTTCTGTTATTTTATAAAATAGAATTGACTGCCTCGGTGGCGTAGTTGTATTACGGTACGGTTACAAAGCTGAGGTCTCGGGTTCGAGTCCCGGGTCGGGCTAAGTGATATTGGATTTTTCTATTCATTATCAGTCCGGAGTCAGGAATTTGTGCCCGATATGGCGATAGGCTCGCCCCCTGTCACATCATGGGACGGAACATACAAGGCGAAGTGTGGGTGTCCTAGTGGCATCTCTGCCTACCCCTTCGGGGATAAAGGCGTGAGTTTATGTATGTATGTAGAATTGACTTATTATCATACAGTGGTAAAATACACGTGTTTAGGTTTGGTCTCCGTCGCTTGTTTTTCATGCGTGTGAATGCCTTTAGTAGCCACAACATTCAAATTGTCGTCTGTCGTGATGGTAGCTTTGCATTCATCAGATTTGCTGGTGCACTTCCAAACGGTTCCCTTCTTTGACTTGGTGATACGCGAGTAAATGAATCTGTTGTATAGAAGAACATATTTGCCTTTTCTCTTCGCTTTTATCAAAACAGGACCTGCAAATTAATCGCTCTTCAATTGATGTATACATAACACATTCTTTGGTAACGGTAATAAATTTTGGTAAAACGAAGCTCTGTGATAATTGCTGTGTATAAATAAAACCAATTAACAATATATAAATTTTATTTTCAAATAGTTTTTTTTTTAAATAATAATGTTCTCTAACACGTTAGCTGACGGACTAATCTTAACGATATCGAATAAATGTAGCATTCAATCAACTAAACAATAAGAATCAAACCATAAATAATAATTAAAAGTAGAATGTCTACGAAATCTTTTATAAGCTTAATCTAGGAGTAAGTTACAATGGGACAAAAGGAGCAAAGTATAAGTATTTTGTTTACTTGGTAGAAAGCTTGATTTAAAGATACTCATATCTTTGTGCCAAGCTGTCTATTGGATACAAGCTAGAATACTAGGGAGATTAACGGATAGTCATAGACAGTTTTAAAACCCATTGTGGCTATCGAATGTTTTGTCCCTTACGAACAACTTTTGAATTCAGTTTGAGGGAAGACAAAACAGTCGATAACTAAAATAGGTTTTAAAACTGTCTATAAATTAGGCTATTTTTACTAAATAATGGCCACTATAAGGAAAATGTTATGGTAAGAATTTGCGCAACACGTATAATAGAACAAAAAAGGAGAGCTCCCTAGCTATTGGAGCCAAAATAAATATTTTTTCTTCATAGCTCGTGAATATAAAACATAAATAATTGTGAAGTATTATTACACAATACAAACTTAATAATGCTGTCCGCCAATAAGTTGATATGTTTCATTTATTATTCTTAATTTAAAGACATAAAAAAATACTTTTATTTAAATTAGTATCGCATATTGTATAACTCGTCGGAAATATCTGTGAACCTAGCTGTCATGCAGTTCACATTTATTTTTTTTGTGTTCCCCTATCTACTATGTTATTTTACATTAAAAACGTTTGAGATGGATGCGAATTCTAATTTTTATTCTTTTTTCTATTTTAATTCAATTTTTTTAACCTATATTTTGAATTTGCTGAACTTTTGTTGCAATGACGTCAATTATTCAAGTCCACAGATATAATCAGTGACGACGTTAGCTTTATACTTTTTTGACTGTCACGCTGAGCAATACTTCATACATACATACATCACATTTTTGTACAATAACGTCGGTTGTACGTAATGTATTACTGCGTTATATCAACAACGGCTTACCACAGATTGCGTTACGTAGCCTGTAAATAATCTAAAAATGAATAACCGATAGCCATTTTGATAACGATAGGAATACACAAGGAATTGGCTCACCTGATGAACGAACACGTGTTTGTAGAAATCAAAATAACATTTTGTAGAAACGCCGCCTTTAAAGGATTCAGTAAGCTCTAGCTTTAAAAGCCTCTTGATCATATGCGACTATGCTATTTTCCATTGATTAATTCTATCGTATTGGAATGGTCAAAGGATGATAAAATAGAAAAAAAAAACGAACTTACAATATTCCTAAGAAAAGTATATTATAACGTTTTTTATACCTAAAATAATATAATTTATGCCTTTTGTTTGAGACTGCGTATAGTATTTTAAATATATTTGGCAAAATATGTTTTAAATTCACGATAATACGTCATCCTCCAATGTTTCGATCTCATTCTCATCATATTCATCATCTTTAGACTGATTCAGGCGACGCAATTTTTTTTCGCTTAATCTGACGTATTCTCCTTGGTCGTTCAAATAGAAGACCGGTGGAGGATGAGTATGTTCATCGTTCATGACGCAAAATTCCCCCCCTTTGCCCAACTTCACTTGAGCATTGCACTTCTTGGAACATCTAGAAGAACACGTCCAGGTAATCTTGTTCTTGCTTTTGCTGTTAATAGCATAAGTATATTGCTTGTGCACCAATAACTTGTAACCTTTTTTGGATTTTATGAAGTCGATCTCTGTAACAACAGATCTCTTTTGATGCTGAGACATTGATTGAAATGGCGATAGTCCTGAAGATAGTTTATGGAACTTTGCAAAAAATATAATAAATAAATAGGTATAATAAATACATTATCTTTGCATTTCAAAGTATAAAGGCTTTAAAAGAACCAACGAATAGGCATTCTCAAAGAGGGTTACTTCAATTGGACGGCCGATTGTGTAATGTATTTGATTCTAAATAAAATATCTTATAGTCACTACGCAGTGCAGTAAGTTCTGTCAAAGAGTTCTACAAATGCAAAAAAGTACAATAAAAAACAGACATTTATAAACGATCCATATAAAATCTTTAATAATTGAACAAACTATATCAGTCATATTAAAAGTATTCAATAAATTAACCAACACCTCGTATATCTTTTTTTTTTGTTTTACTACCAACTGTAAAACTTATCCATTTGTCATTTTGTAAGACGATTTGTTCAAACAGATAGCACACAGATAGCCTGTGCATAACAAACAACAGATCTTCATTAGAAGTCGGCAGTGGTTTTCAGAGTTTACCGTGGATAAACAATATACTATATTATGTAAATAAATTCAATAAAAAACATTCTTAAATCTTAGGTAATATCATTAAATCAAGTATCATTATTATGTAAATTCTTTTTTGACTTACTTTTGTACAAATAATTTAATTATATATTATCTAGGTACCTAAGTGTTAACTCTTAATGTAGGTACCTACAATTAAAATACTCGATTCCTTCGCTAATAAATAAATACATCTCATGTTACATAAACACAAAATATTAGGGACTAGAATGGCTTTTGTCTCTCTTTTTCGACAAAAACTTCACTATTCCCTTAATCTTTAGCAATTTTGCTAATCACTGTATTCTACATCGGGGGATATTTTAATTTTCGGTGGTGGATGATTGTGAACGTCGTTGTACTTAGTAACTTCGAAGGGCTTTTCTGATTCGTTGGTGGTGACGTTCGCCTTGCATCCCTTCTTGTGATGACTGGAACAGGTCCAGTAATTACCGAATTTCTTGTAATTCCTCCATGAGTAAGTGTAGCCGCGGAAAAACAGCATGCCCTGACCTCGTCTGTTTCTCGAGGGTATGATAAGAGCTGTAAATTATAATGTTTGAACAATGTCAATCTATGTTTCTGCATTTCAGTGTTGCACTCGTGATCCAATATTGCATGGGCTTTGAGATTTTTTTACACTTCAATTGTTTAGGTGGAAATAATACAATATTGGACATATTTACAAAGTTTATTAAATTATGTGACTGAAGACACTTACAAATATTAACGAAACAAAATTATCTATATTCATGACATATAAAGTCATCTATTTTACTTTTTGATTCTACCATGCATTATACCTAGTACCTACTAGAGCCAATGTCTGGCGTACTATATAAAAATATTAACTTTTTACAAGAATAGGCAATTATTTAGTAATTCCCATGGAAAAGTAAAAAAATCACTTAAATCTACTAAGGTTAAGGATGATAGTAATTAATATACTTACAAATTTTGTTTCTCAATATAGTACTACATATATTTTGAAATAGTATTGATGAACTTATTTATTATGACAAAAAAATACAAAGTTGTAAGCAATTAAACTTTAATATGAATTTATATTAAAGGCGAGGTGTATATAAACCATAAAAAATAATTTACAAGGGCCCTTAGACACAAATAGACCTTAGACTGCGTAAATATATTATTTTATAGCTGCTAAACAAAATATTACAGTTTTCTGTCATCTTGTCAAACTTTGACCAATATAAAATATCCAAGAGCCACAGCACAATGATATAAAATACTATTAAAAATATTGCAAACATAGTTTTTTTACCTTACGATCTAGAGCAGTACGTTGAGGTTTTAATTTCGAGGTTTTAATGTGACGTGAAGGTTTGAGTAATGTTCCATCTTCTACTTCAATTTCTGGAGCTGGGTGATTATGTGAACCTTTGATTCGTATAATATGGTTGTGTTTATTGGTTTGTATTACAAATGGGCACAAACAACCGCTGTATGCCACACAGTACCAGGTTTTTATCCCCTCCTTTGTTGCCTTGCATTGTTGTCTAAATATATAATCGTTGAAGAGAATTCGCGGAGTTCCTCGTGTTGTGAATACATATGTAGCTGAAAATTTTAAATAATTTACACAAATGAAATATTACATTATTTTGTACTTCAGATTATATAAGAAACCATTAAAAGCTGCAATGCAGTAACTTCCTTAGATTCGACAATTAAATAAAAAACATACTTCTTGATAAATAAATATAATTGGATACTGAAAAAGACATGATATGATAGCAAAAATATTTTTATTAGTTAAAATAAAGAAATTCAATGTATTGATGACAATAGTTATTAGCGACACCATAATATTTTAATCTTTACAGATATAAGAGAGCTTAATATAACTTAAATAACTAAGACAAATTGTAACAGTGACTAGATTAAGTAATATGTGCAAAAAAAACCAACACTGATTACAACAATATAATTTTAATTAGATAACCATGTATTTTAGTTTCCAGCTAACTTACCAGCATGTACTGTATTTGTTGCATATTTTAGTCATTTATTCATGAACTACCTTCATAATTACACTGTAAAAGGACTAGTTAAATTGGAGTTATTCATAGATATTAGTAAATTGTGAAATTAATTGATTCACAATAAGTCTTAAAACAATAAAAAAAACCTAGTAAGTAAATAAAATATGTAATGTAGACGATGTTAAAGATAATGATTCAATTCTGATTTAAGTAAAAACATTTAATTGTAATGTGTAACAAGAACAAAATCTTAAGGAAATATTTATTATACATATACCTTAAATACATTTTATTACTAAAAGAAAAAAAAGTAAAATAAAATCAAATTTCATTATACTTCATTTCACATTTTATTTACTGTTTGCATGCAAGAAAGTACATGATATTTTTTTTATTTGCTTTAAATCTTTTCTTTTACAAAATAATGGAATTAATTATCAGAATATAGGTACCTATATCTATACACAAAGGAAAAATATCTTAACGTTTTGGAAATAATTTTGTTTTTCAAACTCTGTTAACAAGTTCTGTATCATATGCAAGGTAAATCACTTACCCAGTCCTATGGCGTAGACAGCAATAATAAAACTTACCTGTAAAAATTAAGAAAAGTAAGAAAGGTATGAGAAAGGAATGTTAAGATGGTTCGCGCATGTAGAGGATGGATAAAAGGCGAATAACAAAACAGATACATGAGGGGAGTATGAATGGAAGAGTCGGTAGGTTCGACCTCACCAAACCTACACCATCCAAATCGATGATACCCTCAACAAGTGTCAGGTCAAAAGTACCCTGAACCGATGAGAATGCATGAAAATATTGATGAGAGCAGATGAAGCGAATGTAGTAGGTCAAGATCGAGCAAAGTGGAGATTCTTGACAGCCTCCTTGGCGCAGTTGTTTAGACGCCGCCTGTGAAACGAGAGGCCGCGGGTTCGATCCCCGCACCGAGACAAATGTTTGTGAGAACCACAAGAATTTGTTTCGGGTCTGGGTGTTTGTGAGACCGAAAAGTCTCTCGTAGTTCCTGATAGCCACAACACAAGACTTGATGTTAATGTGGGGTCAGGACTATGTATGTGACTGTTGGGTGTATTTATTTTTATTCATTTATTATTTCATTCATATTCTCTGCCTACCCCTATGGGATATAGGCGTGACGTTTATGTATGTATGTATGGAAAATTAAACACATTTGATATTACTAAACACAAAAAGTATAATTATGATATTTATAATATCTTTATGAGATATGTGCAACCTTTACAATGTTAATCTTGTGTCAAGATGTAACACTATCTTTAAGTATTTTTATGACCAGCAATTTAAAATGTATCTAGAGGGTTTGCCTATAATATGTACATTGAATGATCTATGTATATTTTAGCACATGTGTGGTAAAATATTTACAATTATAAACTAGTATAAAATAATCCAACATTATGATCAACATTGCCAATTACAATAGAAAAAAATATACAATAAGAAAACATTTGCCTCTACAAAACTTTATAAGAGACATGAGGTACCCAAAACTACTTTCTGATATAGTCAATTTGGCGGGAGGGCAAGTGCCTAGAAAACAAAAATATGTACCCTGATACCATTATATTTGTGACCTAAGAAATAATTATTTTTATGTTTAACACATATTATATACAAATAAAACCGATTTCGTAGATAATATGTAATAATGTGTAAATAACCAAAATATCGAACATACCTGAACGAACAATCTGGGTCTGACAGTTATTTATTATCACAAGTTAGTTAAACACATTTCAAAAATATATTTTACACACAAAATTGACACTTTCACAACACGAATAGACACTCTTCACTCAAAAAAATCGTAATAAAGTTCCAATATGTTAACTATGATGGCATTGATTCGAAATACCGCGTAATAATCCAAATATATGAAGTTATTTATGTAACGGTAATAAAACTTATTCGAACTGTATTTACGCATTAGTAAACACTAGAGGTATTTATTTAAAATGCCTGTATACCTAATAAGATAATTTATCGACAAATTTTAACGTGAAACAAACAAATACAACAAAATAAACAAGACCATTTTTAGGTTATTCCAAGCGTCGAGGAAACGTCAAAAAACGTCACTGATCTTTGATAGAGAATAAAGATCTTCTAGGGTGCACCTTTCAGGATGTTTAAAGATTTAAAGTCTTCAAAGAAAAAAGTCTTAACATATTTATTTTATATTTTATTACATCGTTTACAATTATTGACACGTGCAATTGAAAATTAAGCGAATAACTAAGTACATAACAATAATTTTGATAAATTAAATTCAGAGAACTGCAATATTTGGGTACAAGTATGTATACTCGTTGGGGCAACTTTGATCCAGTTTGAGAACTATTTTCTTTAATGTAAATTGTAATCTTAGATCTCTTACATTATATTTATGTAATCTAATCATGTCCTATAGAAAAAAGTAGTTTAATAAATATCTATATTATTTAGTTTTTTGACCGACTTCAAAAGAGGAGGTAATCAATTCCACTGTTTTTTTTTTTTGTATGTTTCTTACTCGATTACGCTGGTATTTGGGAACAGATTTAAATATTTTTTTTGTCGGAAAGCGTGATGTACTAGTTTGGTCCCATAAAAAATTGGTGAAGACCTGATGAATATCTTCGGTCCTGAAGACCAGAACTCCTCAAAATTGAACGGTACAGCAATAATTCTTTTTGCACCTGGTTCAGTATAAGTGTATTACTACAAAAGGGGGGTTAAAAGGGGAAAGCGGTGTGGGGGGGGGGGTTAGATAATAGATACAATTAATTTCAGTTTTCAATATTAAAGTTTTACTAGAAAAAGTAGGTACTATAGAAGAGGGAGAGTGAGAGAAATAGATATGTGAATTACCGTAAACTAAGAGAATCCGACCTAGTCAGTGTCTAACAATAGCGGATATCATGATTATAATGACATACAAACTTCCATAATTTCACAGCAATAATATCATGTTTGGTCTGAAGGATTCGTAAATTTTAAAGACATCGTTTTGATTATATTATCACCTTTCTCATCATTACAATGCCCATCAAAATTAAAAAGGACCATATAAATAATTTTTAATAAAAAAATAAAAACCGACTTCAAAGTGCTACTACAAACACGTTTAAATTTAAGCGAATCTGACACCATTTGATATTACATGTAGATCCTGCAATGTTGGCTCAGAAAGGCACATAAGTAAATTAAACACAAATGAATATAATGTGCTAATCCTACGTGTAAATTTATTGAAGTTTTGATAGAATTTCTATGTGTCTTACATGTGTATGGTAGCCTGTTGATAATTATCTAAATATGATCCACGAGACGGTTGACCACCGTCTTGGTTATAATTCCAGAGTATACACCTCCGGAATTATCAGAGTAACTTGTGTGTTGACGCTATTCAATTACCAAACTCTTTAACAGTGACATATTATGTAAATCATAGTCAGGAAACCTGTATGAAAGGCCTTTAAGTACAAGAAAGGGTATGTTGTGTTGTGTCCCATGCTCAACAGTGGACGATTACGGCCTGATTTAATAAGACAAATTAATATTCCGTGTAAATCTTGCGTGTTTCTCGCTAGAATTTCTTACACAAATTAATGTTAAGCGTAAGGCGTACATGTTCGGCACTTAGCAACCCGCCTTCAAAATATTACGTATTTAAGATTTGTTACTTGTCAAGTCAATAAGAAAATTAATCATTGTGTACTAGCAAGATGAAATATATATTATTTGTTACTTTGTAGTAGCACTTTGAAGTCGGTTTTTATTTTTTTATTATTTTTTTTATTTTATTTTATTATTATATTATAGACAGCTTGGGGTATTTTACTATAAGAAAGAAAAAATCTAAAAACTATAAATGTATATAGTAGAGCATTAAGCAATAAGTATATGTTAATTTCAGTTTTTATTTCCAAGGAATAAATTTTATAATTCGTTTTGAAAATTTCAATTTTTTTTATCTGTCCTAAAAAGATGTGAAACTGCTGCCGCCATGATGGATAACGATTCTACGTCATTCCGTAAGTAGAATACCCCCTCCGGTGTCCAAGAGCTCATGCAAACACAGGTTGTTTACTGGTTGAGTGACGTATCATTTTAAAGGAACATGGCGCCTAGCGTTTTCACATATTTGCGCGCATAAATTTAAATTTTAAATGGATTTTTATTGGACTTGCCGAGCGAATAAAAATTTAATATTTTTTTAAATAGTTTGTCTTAATCTTAGGAACAACTTAAAAGACTTTTTGAAAATGGGTAGAATACCCCATTGGCTGTTGGGCCAAGAGTCAGATACAGAAGGCAGTATTAATGGACACGGCACGCATTGTGAGAAGGTTCCTAACTTTGTCTCCCTAACCGCCGGTGGCTAGGGTCTTGAGCTTCACCACCAAATCTGTTTTTTTTTTTGTTATTTAATATGTATATTTTTTATAACATATACAGGGTATATCAAGACCGCGACCGAAAACGAAGCCAGGTGGTAGTATTAGTGACTTCAGACACTATGCAAGTAAAAATTTCGCAAAAAAAAAACACTTTTTTTTTGTAATTTTTTACTTATCGTCGTTTTTAGCTGGTATAGACATAGTTTTACTAAAATAAAGATGTACACCTCTTTATTTTTAAACACGCAATGGTACGTATGGATTTAAATTAGTATTTTCGCAAAAACTAGGCATTTACCACCCAAACACGATGATTTTTAAAAAATTCTAAAAAAATATCTGTCACTGTTTTGGCGAAATTTTTATTTGCATCGTGTTTGTAACCACTAAAACTATCACCTGGCTTCGTTTTCGGTAGCAGTCTTGATATACCCGGTATATGTAAAAAAATGAAAGAAATAAAATAAAGAGAATAATAATTTATCTAAAACTAATTTTAGTGAAATGGTTCAGACTTTAGTACAATATTCTTGAATTAAAAAGTAAAATTTAAGCTGTTTTGAAATTTGAAGTAAATACTCGTAGTATAGTTTGAATGCCAGTATCGTCGTGTGTACAAAGCATTAGTTGGTTGTAAACACTTCGTCTGTGTCAAAACTGTCAATATTATTTTATTTTTACTATGGACATTTACGCGATATTCGCAAAATATATGTTTAACGCAGGCTTCTAAATATAATATCCGTTATGGTGTTTGTGCGGAATTATACAAAGAGTGGTATATTCGTCTGTGTTGTGAAAACAAGTGTTTATAACCTGTAAATAATTTATTGGGATATATGTGCAATTATTGTGTTTCGAGGGCTTTTTATTAATATTTTGGTGGTGAAGTGTTTGTGTTTGTGTTTTAACTTTTGAGTTGGTGCTGGTACTCCTGTTGTATGCAGTTGTTGCGGTGTCGGTGAGTACGTAGATTTAATGCAAGTTTAACTCTGTTTTCAGAAATGTCATGTTTATTATGAATTTGTGTGCATTGTATTTTCTTTCAGTATCATATATTACCATTTCAGGACAGATGTTGCTCAGATATACCTAGCATCAATAAAATAATGTTTTTGTTTAGGTTTTTCTCTGAATGTGAATGATGTATTATTGTAATTGCTGTGCGATTTCAAATACATATCTTTTCACTGTGTTTATTACGAACCTCATTTAATATATATATATATATATGTGTATATATACATATATTTAACATCCTTAAGGTGAAAAAATAAATAATTCTATATTTGAAAGTTATTGATTGTTGGACATGTTTTGGAGGGAATATTTTTTGGTAAGTAATAACAGTTAATATACACATTTATAGATTTCCGTCTACCTAATATAAACCTATACAGTTTTACTGTTGTAGTAAATTTACTAATTGGCTTCAATATAGTGGGTATTGGTATGAGCAATTAAATATTTTGTTTTATTTTATAATGGTAAATTATTATTACTTAATAAATATTTTACATACATACATACTAGTTTAATTTATACTCCTTATATTATAGTAATTAGATGGAAAGTGCTTTTGAAAGCCTTTAGGAAGTTCAGCTGTGGAGTTTCCTTGGTTAAAAATAAAGAATAAAGTTAGATGTTGGTTTTAATTATTATAAATTCACATCCTCTGCAAATCCATAGTTTTGTTCCCCCTAATAATAAAAAAAACCTAATTTAATGTTACTTGTGTACCAAGGTAGATGTACCCACATGTATGTAAGATATTAAATTAATACTTTTAGTAACCTAGTTAAAATGTAGTAAATATGCTTCAATGATTACAATTTGGGAAATCTATGTTCGCTCTAAGACATTTTTTTGAAACTTTTGTATCTAATTATGAATAAAATTCAGTGTTGTCAAGTCTTCTATTTTAATAGGACTGTACCAAAATGTTATATTACTGTGGGCTCATTATCCGACAAATCTTTTACAGGTCTGTGTCAGTCTATCGAATTTGTCCAATTATACAGACTATAGTCCCGACATTCCTTAAACAGATCATCTAGTAATCAGGCAAATTATACCTATATCAAAGTTGTAAGATTATAAATAATGCTGACACGAACTATAGGTATGTCGGATTACAAGGGGCACCAGGTTAGATGGGGGCGGGATTACCGGGGTACACTAATAGAATAATTAACCCATTTAAAAATGTAAATATTATTAGACTGTATTCATAAAGATATTAGACAAGGAAGTTTGATGTTGTCCTACACAATGGAAAATTGCAACAACATTTAGGGAATTAATTATTTTAGCAGAACTAGGTACATGGAAAATGCAAAAGACATGGGTGTCTGTAAAGCAAAGAAAATCTTCAAAATAAGTCAACCTATGATAATATGTTAAAAGGAATACCATTTTATGTAATAATGAAGGATATTTAAATAAATATATGCAAAAATAATGTTCATAATTAAAGAAGGTAAATGCGTGTTATATTATACTCTTTTGTTTTAGCTACCATTACAAATGTGCATTAAAATGCCATAAATAATATTTTTCATATACATACAAAAACTCACGCCTTTATCCTAGAAGGGGTAGGCAGAGGCGCCACTAGGACACCCACATTTCGCCTCGTATGTTCCGTCCCATGATATGATAGGGGGCGAGCCTATCGCAATATCGGGCACAAATTCCTGACTCCGGGCTGATAATGAATAGAAAAACCCAATATCACTTTGCCCGACCCGGGATTCGAACCCGAGACCTCAGCTTTGTAGTCGTACCGTAGTACAACTACGCCACCGAGGCAGTATCATCATATCGCAAAATAATGTTTCATGATATCGATCCCCAATTCCCTTTTACTACTTATTGTTTATTGTAATTTTGACTAATAAAGATATTTTATTAACATACTCATTTTTATTACAGGTTCGTTTTATTTTCCGAGTGGAAAAGGTAATAATTTATATTTTTTTACAAATTATTATTGATATATTTTATGAATAAGTAAAAAAAACTAAAAACAAAATATGCACTATTTGAACATTATAAAACTTGATTTAGTAATATTATTTTATACTTTTGTTTTTAGATATAGATAGATTGAATAATGTTGTATTGTTTCTTTTTTCAGTTCAGCCTGAATTTGTGCAGTACAGGAATGGAGTAGTTTTGCTGTTAGATGGATTTACATACAGCAGGTCAAGCAAATTTAACTGGTATTGTTCCCGCCGTGTCTCCTATGGTTGTCGAGCCAGGTTAAAGCTTACAACAGATGGAAAATATGTAGAACGATTTGTATTCAGTCATGAACATCCAAGAGAAAAATACATGATATCGGATGGGATGTTAATAAAATTATAGAATAATTAGGTTTTACATCTGATAAATTTTATATCGCCTTATTTTCATATATTTTCAAATTATGTAAAAAAAAATATAAGTAAATTATGCTATGTTCCTACATTACATATGTATTCATTTCATGTTATCATTTAGCTTATTGTGATGAGATTAGGAAAAGGTTTAATAAAGGCAGTGATGGCATTAATTAAACTAGACTTTAATTCTAATAACTGTATTAAAAACTAAATTATCTATTTGATATTTTATTCTATTTTAACAAATATTTATTTGTTTCCTTTTATTGTATTTCAAGGTAACCATTGTAACAATTGATTAAAAAACCAAAATTGAATAAGATGGTATTGTTCAACATAATACATACTCGTATTGTGATAAAAATATATGTTTTTTATTTAGTTAATAAAACCCATTTTTTATTTAAAGTACTTGTTAATTGATAATTGTGTTAATTTTAACATTAATTTTAGTTAACCTGGAGTATGAGTTGATACCAACATCTGGTGGTAATAATTTGCTTTTATTGAATGGTTTTACATTCTCGCATAGTATGTTCCTGTCTCCTAATTTCTACTGTTCGCAAAGAAGTTCGAAGAAATGTACTGCTCGTGTGAAATTGGATGATGATGGGAAGGTGATGAAAGGAATTTATGATCATAACCATCCACCACCAAGAAATACCTTGAAAAGACTGCCTCTGCCATGATCTACAAAATGAAGACCATTAAATGGGAAAAAGCTATTTTTTGGAGCTTCCATTTGGGCGCAGGTGGTACGCAAACGTGCAATGTTGATAGAGGGATTCATGCTTCAATAAAGAACGCCTTGAAAACTTCTACAGTACATAGAACAATCGGAGTTGCGCAAGTTAAACTTGCAATAAATGTTTTTTTTTATTTGACTTTAGCAGGTAAATGAGCATGTGGCCCGTCTGATGGTAAGCGGTCACCGTCGCGCATGGACCACCGCAGTGCCAGGGGTCTAGCCCAGCCAGGTCGCTGCCTACCAAGGCAAAAAATAATTCCATGCATAAATGGCTATGGTACGTCATTGAGCGGTGACGGAACGGTCTAGACGAGTAGTTCTCAACCTTTTTGTCTCGTCGACCCCTTGTGATATCTTTTACTTTTGTATAGATCCCCTTAACTTAAAATGTATTTTTAACATGTAAAATGCTAAAGAAAATTAAAAAAAAAACTTATTAAAAGCAAAAAAATGTTTGTCTGATACAATTAGATAGAGAATGCCTTTTAATATTCTTTACTGAAATAGACAAATCGTACGTTGTATTCGATCCTGGAGGTCGATATAGCCTATTTTCAGGATCAATAGCCTGGACTCTAGAACTTCAAGGAGAGCGTTCTAAATAATCCATACTTCGAATGATTTTTTTAGGACTTGATGCGGTCATGATCGTGATAAATATTACAAGATTTTGAAGTTCAGTAAATTTCTAAGTAACCGATTATTTTGGCTTCTCTATTTTAGGTCTCGGTAACAGAGCATTATTTTTTAACAATATTTAATAGTGTATGAATTATATTTCTTCGTCAAGAAATTATGTTCTGCATAAGGATAGTATTGTGAGTACACACGAGTATTAGAAGGTAGTGTTATATGAATATGTAGAATTACTTACGGCTTATTGATTTATTATAGTGCATTTGACGTTACTGAAATAAATAGATCATTTTTAATGTTGAGTGTTTTATTTTCTTTGCATTTTTATTCCCGTTAAATAAGATACCACTTATGCTCGGCAACACAATACTCTTGTAACTTATGTCACCGAGTATAAAGTGGCGTAAAGTTTACCCACTGCAACGATGATTTCGAATATTTGAACCCGTAACACAATGTACAATGTCGTTCGCATCTATCTTCCCAATTTTATTTCTTTAAATTTAAAGAAACTTTACCAGCAGTCGAGGCCCGAGAATACTTTTCGGCCGAACGAAGCAAGTTTTAGAATGTCATGTGAAATAAAGAAATAACAATTGGTTACCATTACTATTGAAAGATTTAAGGTATTTCTGGTTCTACCTAACTAATTGTAGCCAATCAGGATGGTTATTGTTCTTTTAGTAAAACACAAGTATACAGAGCTAATAAGTATATTTGGAAAACGCTTTCAGATGACGTGATGTGTGATTTCATACCGACGGCGGGTGGTAAATATATTCTATTGATAAATGGGTTCACGTACTCCCAAATCAACCACTCAGGGAATTATTACTGTTCCCGGAAACAGACGGCAAAGTGTCGGGCACGGGTGAAGCTCAGTAAGGATGGGACAGTGATAAGAGCGGATTACAACCATACTCATCCCCCGCCGGGAAACAGTACCGTGGGCAAGATGCAGAATTACTAAAACAAGCATTTATTAATTTAAATTATTGTAAATGATGTTAATGGAAAGTATGTAATGCATCATTGTATACGATTCGTAGGAAATGTGTACATTTCTTAAAATAGAAAGGAAGTGTACTACTTTTCCTATTTGCGGAGACACGTCCGTGTTTTTTTGTATTACTGAACTAGGTAAGTATGTACGTTTATGGATGGATGGGTTTGACAACCTAAGTTGTACTATCTCATAAATACTAGCTCAAATAAATTATTGAGTGAATTAGAGATATTGTATTGTAGTGCCGACACTTTTTTAGATTTTTTACGAAAGATATGTAAGTCCTCATTTGTGATACAAAAATATTTGTTAAGATATTTGTTTAGTACTTATAAGATGTCATGTGATGCACAATCAAGTAATTTGAATCAATAAAGTATTACAAATATAATACTCAGAATGACGTTTTTCCTTCTTCCTTTACATATGTATATCTAAAATTTTCCGTACATTACAATACACGAATTGTTAACTACATGATTAAGTGGGCCTAACGTAATTTAAATACAATAAAAATAAAATATATCAAATACTCTTCAGTACCACACTCATAGCCCCTGTTCAACATGTACATGGAAATGTAAAATTTACTTTCACCCATCAGTAAATTTGAAATGGTAAATTTCAGATCCCCTCAGCTATGAGTTCATACCGACGTTAAGAGGAAACCATTTGTTAATGGTTGATGGGTTCACGTATTCGCAATTGCGTGATACTAGGAACTACTACTGTTCGAAAAAGAACTATGGGTGTAAAGCCAGTGCAAAAATGTCGAGTGACGGCACAATTAAGATTCAAAACAGCCATATTCACGATCGGCCGAAGTACGCTGTCGTGTCCGGAAAATATATTAAATTATAGATTTTAATTCCATTGACGAAGTAAAAGACTGGTCGAAATGGAGGAGATTAAGCAACGGGGTCTTGTCATCACAAGGATTAGCGTAAGGTACAAAAAAACTAAGAGCTTTAAAGTTTAATTACACCGTATCTGGAAGTCTAAACGGCTATAGTCTCCGTATATTTTCTTAGGCGACTAACAAAAACGCAGTCGGCGTGAGCGGCGTCTCTGTACACACACTGTGTTTGTTTGCATGGATGAATATATAATCCAAGAATGTAACAAATACATTTACCATAAATCGTTGCTTTTAGTAATTTGTTATCATAGTTAACGTTCATTTTATTATTTTCAGTGTGTAAGTATATTTATATTATACGCAAATAATTTTGTTTACTTTTTAATACTTAGGACTCTACCTCGATATTACATCTTATTTAAAAAAAGATTGGCGTCTGAATGGTTTTACCTACAATAGTTTGGATCATTTATTCTGTCAAAGGATTAGTGATGGATGGATTTACGTAATATTTTTTTATAGTTTATAGGTAGATGTGAATACAAGGAAAAACGAGCTAGGAGCGGAAGTAGTAACTAGAAATCGATTTAAATCGGATCGGCACGCCTTGAGAATTTACGATCTGATCTAACTTAGCCTATTATTCATGAATCATCTATTTCCAGTGAACCTTCGATATAAATTCATACCGAACCCTCGGGGAAGAGATTTGCTCATGCTAGATGGTTTTACGTACTCACAACACAAAAAGAGGTACTATTACTGTTCGAAGAAGGATGCTGGATGCAAAGCCCGACTGAAACTGGACGCAAACGGGACTATACTGTGTTATAATAAAGATCACATCCATGAGCCACCTCGGTACGCCTATATAGGTGGGCGATATATTAAAATATGAGGGAGAAAGAGCAGACATATCCTGCGCATATCTTCGAAATGTTTTGAATTAAGTAGACTCTAAGACGTAGAGCATACATTAAAACTAAGCGAGGCTTGGTGAAATTGGTAAATTAAAAAAAAAATATATTATCGTTCAGAAACCATACATTGTCTCCTCACGGTTCAGTAGCATGACATTTTGCGTTTGTGTATAGCTAACAGCCAAAATATTATATTTTCTTATACAAGACATATTGCCATTAAACGGCGCTGAACTGTACGGCACAGCATAACTGTCTTCTAGCTAATCATTTGCTTAACGTCGGATGAGCTCTGTAACCTTTACATCTATGGCCGTGTAATTTTACCACCTTCATAGTAATACCTCATCCAGTATATGACCGTAAGTCTCTATTATGTAAGGTGATATTTAATGTATTTTATGTACTACCATATTGTATAGTTTTTATAGCCGAATATTGTAATCATAATAACATTCCGAATAAGATCGTTTTAGTAAATAATAATGCATACCAAAGAGTCCCATCACACAATTTTTAAATCAAAGCGCTGATATGTTTGCTGTCGGGTTTGGCTAGTGAGATTGCCGGAGGCACAATATATTCCTCAATACAATAATAATCCTCTCTTTTTACCTATTTGTAGTACAGTAGTTAATCGTAATTCATCATTTTATTGAATGATATCTAGTCTGTATAATGTAAATGTATCATATTAATAAAGTTAATAATGTATTTATCGATCATGACCTTTTTTTTCAATCAATAACGATTATACCTACTCTTTTAAGTTTGGACGTTACATATGAATTATGGAAAGAATAAACAGTCGCTATCGAAATTCTTTAGGGAGGCCTATGCTCAGCACTGGGTTTCCTGTGTGGCTGAAGATAGAGAGAGAGAGAGAGAGAGAAAGAGAGAGAGAGAGAGAGAGAGAGAAGGAGAAAGAGATAACATACTTATATTTATAATTTTATATTTGGACCATAGAGATCTTGACAAGATTTCTATGGTATGTGAATTGTGAAGTTCACCAACCCTCTCTGGGGGTAGCGTGGTGGACTGTTGCCTAAGCCCTCTTAATCGAACTCTCAATTGCAGAGGAATTCCGTGCTCAGGAGTGGAGGTATGGGATACCAATTATTTTAAATGTGCTTTATGTGTCTTCACTTTACACCCGGGTGTGGTGGCACCGAGTTGTACGAGAAGAAGAACTAAGTCACATTTCTACATTAATCCTTTAACCTTTCAGAATTTAATCGTTGGATGGAATCTCATAATGAAGCAAATAAAAAGAAAGCTTCAATAAAGATAATAAGTGTACGTAGTCTTGCTTATATGAGACAGCAAGAGAAAGCCAAAGCCAGGAAACAGAAGTATTTAGATAAAATGACTGAAGAACAAAAAGAAATAAAAAGAGCAAAAGACAGAGAATATTACCATAGACGAAAGCCTAAAAGGAAACCTGTAACAGAAATGACAGAAAGAGAGAAAATGGAGAAAAGAAAACAGTGGAAAAAGAATTCAAGAAATTACAGACTAAAGAAAAAGTTGTTGACAAACACTCTTGGTACTGATTCCAGTTCAGAAAATGAAGAAACCGCCAGTACCCTTTCAGTATCATACAAAAAAGTTGGAAAAATATAGCACTTTAGGAGTTATGTTCTCGACAGTTAAAACTGTTAGTGTTGAAATTTTGCAAATCTCTTTATCCTAAATTATGGTTGGGGCCCAACGTAGGCTAAGCCTGTCGTGGACACCCACTCATGTAAATAATTTAAAAATGCATATTACTAAAACTAATAGAATTGTAGGAAATAATTATATAATAATATATATTTTTATATAGAACGAAAGTCAAAGTATTTTAAAAAATAATAAAGTAGCGACCTACTCATTGCAAACAGTTAAAAAGAATAATAATTGTTAATTACTGTTTTAAGAAATTATTTTATATCATTAGACTCCATCAGGAAGAAAAAGAATCCGGAAGTAATTTGAGTGTAAACAGAGCAAAGTTTCGCTATCTTTTAAAAATATAACACAAGGAATAAACCGTTTATTTTACTAATTTGCCTGTTTTTAATTATTGTTTTAGTTTTAGTTACATCTTTTCCCCATTATAATTAGGTACAACTTCTCCGGGTAGAGATTTTTAATTAGTTTCATCGCAGTTAGGTAAAACGCCGCCTATGAAACGAGAGGCCGCGGGTTCGATCCCCGCACCGGAACAAATATTTGTGTAAACCACTGGTATTTGTTTCGGGTCTGGGTGTTTGTGAGACCGAAAAGTCTCTCGTTGTTCCTGATACCCACGACACAGGACTCGATCTTAGTGTGGGGTCAGGACTATGGATGTGACTGTTGGGTGTATTTATTTATTATAATTATTTTAATTTTTTTGTACAATAGTTAAGTTGGACTCTCAATATTGCCGCATATCGTTTACTAGCTTTTATATTAATGGTTAAAAAACAGATCATATACATAGGTGTGTTGCTCTGGCATAATATACAATAAATGAATGCATGTATACTCCAGGGTCCATTTATGTTTTCGGAAGATTCAACAAAGGTCAAAGCCACTAAAGTTTTACCAATGTTGTCCAGTTTTCATTGAATAGGTAAATTAGGTTTTAGTATTTTTTCATAAAGTATAGTAAAAGTAGTGATATCATATTATGTGAGATGTGTCTCATGAACTAAAAATTCTTTGAGCTTTTTAAATCATAAAATAGCGTACCAGGCGAATGGCGCGTCTCGCCATTCATCGCAACAAAAAAAAAATTTTTTTTGCCTGAAATTGATAATTTTTTGGTCAAAAGGCATGTGTTTTACATTACATTCAGGTATGATGTTATGCCGGTAAGGTGGGTAGAGACAAGAGATTTTTACATACTTCATCGCTTCAACAACGCTCATCAATTTTCTTACGAATTCATTGATCCAGTAAGTAAAACATCTGCTTTTATCCTGTTTTATTGACGCCGATTTGGCACTATTACTTTTGTAACTAATTTCAGGTAATCTTCAATACAGTCTATTGCCAACTACAAGAGGGAAGTGTTTACTTATGCGGAATGGGTTCACGTACTCGGAGGTCAAGCCAAGGTACTACTACTGTTCTAAAAGAAGGGCTGGGTGCAGAGCGCGCCTGAAACTTGACGATAGCGGCAAGATAATATCTTGTTATGATGACCACATACATACGCCCCAATATGTTATTGTTTCTGGACAGTACGTTAAAAATAATTATTAAATTGACTAAATGTAAAAACCTTATATTTTTTTACTACAAGATAAAATGCCTACAATGTCCCTGGTGGTAAGCGCAATGAAGTCCGAATAGGGTATCCGGTGATAGATCAAACAACACAACTGCATAGTTGTGTTGTTTGATCGCCCTTTTATTCGCATGAATAAAAGGGCTTAAAACATAACACAGATACATGTATTACCCGGAATTAATTGGGTACAGTTGAGTTTAATAAGTTTATATTATCACTTAACATCCATGTCTAGGTCGATTGATCATTGGATAAACGTACGTAACATAAACTAGAGCTAAAACTGCTTTGCCTAAGGTAGGTTGGGGCCTCGTGCTAAAAATGGAATAAAATATGTATGGATCTTTGATACATCCTTGAGTATGTGGCAATACAATGCAGTTTACATATTATATACATTCATACATTAACGCACGCCTTTTTTCCATAAGGGGTAGGCATAGGTGCAACCAGGACACCCACGTTTCGCTTTGTATTTTTCATCCCACGATGTGATAGGGAGCGAGCCTATCGCCATATCAGGCAAAAATTTCTGACTCCGGGCTGATAATTAATACAAAAATCCAATATCACTTTGCCCGACTCGGGACTCGAACCCGAAACATCAGCTTCGCAGTTATGCCGTAGTACAACTGCGCCACCGAGGCAGTCCACATACATGCATATTACCTATTTCGAAAAAGCGCTTTAACGTAAGTACGACCTGCATGCACTACTCGTAGTTCCGATCGATTCCGTTTCCACAGTACAATCACCGCCGTCTGACGTTGTAGCCGTGACCGTTGACCGTATATATTCATATGGTTCAGCTCAATTGCTAATAAATAATCAACTGGATCTCGTTTATTGCAAGTGCGATTAACTTTGAGAAGTAGTGACGGTTTCTGTTTCAAGAAGACAAAGATCTTGTTATGGGTGAAATTAAAGTGCTGAATTTGACTACATTTGTATGTATTTACTGGTGGTAGGTCTCTCATATGTGAGAGGCCGCCTGGGTAGGTACCACCGCAATGTCTATTTCTCCCGCCAAACAGCAGTGTAAATGCACTGTTGTGTTCCGGTTTGAAGGACATTGTAGCCAGAGTAACTACTGGCCATATCGAGACTTAACATCTTATGTCTCAGGATGGCGAGCGCAGTGGAATGCCAAGCAATGCCTTGTAACTCATGGTGTTGTTTGGTTTTGCTACTGTCCATGAGCGGTCGTATCGCTTACCATCAGGCGAATGGCAGGCTCGTCTCGTCATTCATAGCAATAAAAAAAAAATTGAAGAATTCCAAAATATTTGAAGAACATAACCTTCTTTGTATCCTCGAGGACCTGCAACCTCTATGATGCCCTGTAGTGTCGCAGGTAATTAGGAACGACGCGACGTTGTCCTCTGTCTTTATGCTAATGTTATTAAAAAGATCTGATTTATTTATATAAAACGAGTATACGGTGATACAAGTATTTTCATCTTGTGATATCGCTTTTACGTTGCTTTGCACATTAAGAACATTAGATTCTATTTATGCGCACGATTCAAATTACAAACATAATTCAACTCACATATTCCTATTTATAAAAAGAAATAAATATTGCGAAGCACAAAACTGAAACGTTTGTAGTTATTGTTTAGTCAGACATAAAATACCTATATTTGAAACACCACGTTGGGCGCCATTCTATGATTGAGTGTTTTATGATATGAATATTCTAATTAAAGTTACTCGTTTCAGGCCGACAGTATCACTTCATACCTAATCCGAGGGGAAGAGATTTGCTCATGTTGAACGGCTTTACGTATTCCCAGCACAAATCAAGGAACTACTATTGCTCAAAGAAAGATGCCGGATGCAAAGCGCGCGTCAAGCTCGACCAATTTGGCGGGATAATGTACTGTGATAAGCATCATACGCATGAACCACCAAGATATGCGTTCATATCTGGACGGTACATCAAAATACAGAGTTGAAACAATGCAGAAATTTCTGCGGATACCTGTAGAAAATGTCATTGGCACAGACTTCCTTACCATGTTGCCTAAATGCTAGCTGTGCATGAATTTAGCTCGGCGTGCCTTTCGTTTATGTTTGGTGGTATATGATTTCATGATTTGTTGGTAATCTAGTCAGTCAAATGACTACATAATATTTAAAAAAGTTTTGAGGGTAAATGTACATCATAAACCATTTACGACTGTAAATAACAAATGCGCAATGTAACCGTATATTTTGTGATATGATTGCGTAAAGTTAATCAATATGTTATGCACGCGTATCTTTATTTGCAGAAATGGCAAACCACGAAAACTATTGTTTCTTTTGTAGTGGGTAAAGTGGAAAGTTGTAGTATTTATTTATTTTTCTATAAAAAAAACATTAAGCCTGTATACTCGTACCTTTAGCCCCTTTCCTTTATTCATCCAATTGACTATTTAATACCTATGTATTTTGACGTAGAATTGTGTATATCCAACAGTATATTATTGCATAACTTTACATAATAATTTATTTGTGAAGCTTTCGATGGCCGTCCGTATTCATTTCCCAATTCATGTCCTATACAATTTTAATCGGATAATTCAAATATTATCCGGATTTCAGTGGGGTACAACAATGTCTCTTCTTAGGTTTTCCATCATGTAATTTGCCATTATAGAAATAAACTTTACAAGAATAATCACCCCAAAGCTAAGCAGTCCGCCTATTCTTTATAATGTCTATATGATGTACGAAAACGCATCTTAAATATTTTAAACTACACACACCGGCCGAATTAGAGGAACACTTACAAAAATAACATTAATTTTATTTTGTTGTGTGTTCGTCGCTGTACAATTGTTCTTTGTTTTCGTATAACAACTCGATAGTTTATTTATTTTTACAATATTATGACTCTTTCAAGTGATTGTAGGAATTTTGCTGTTATGAGCATTGTTAACTAAAATGAAGTTTAACTCAATTTTAAGCCATGTCGAGTAACTTTATCGAGGATACAAAGAGAGAGATTTAAGTAACTACTGTTGAAATTCCAACAACTGTAGTCAGGACGAACGAAGGTGACGCCTTCCGTTTAGTGGATGGCGCGGTGTGTGTATAAACAAGTTTTTGTATTTTGGTTTGGGCGCGCCATTGAAAGTGGTAGCAATGGATTGATTTAAATTCTTTTGACTTTTACAATACTGTAACGATTTGATTAGTTTTGTGTGGTATATAAAGTACACGACCAAATATAGCTCGATGTTTTATTGTAATATTAACCCTGTAAATGCTTTGGAGTAAGATTTGCAATAAGCAAGTAATTGGCTGATGGCGGCTTGATAGTGTAAGGTGCCCCTAAAATTGCAAAAGCCTTTGAGCAATGGGCTTCCTATCGGGCTGGGTCCTTGCTTACCTGCCTAAAAACTACGCAATAAAAAAAAACCAGTAATTACTCACTTTTCATCATACAAATCTATATCTTACTGTTGTGGTCCGGTTTGAAGGACATTGTAGCCAGAGTAACTACTGAGGCGAGCGCAGTAGAATGCCAACCATTGCCTTGTAATTCATGGTGTTGTTTGGTTTTGCTGCTGTCAATGAGCGGTCGTATCGCTTACCATGAGCCGAATGGCATGTTTGTCTTGCCATTCATCGCAATAAAAAAAACATTGCTTCTGTCCCAACCGATATTTCAATATCAACTAAACCAGTGATACCGTTAGAATGCAAGGTTTTTTTAATCTGTTTGTTATGTTTCAGTTTGGTTTTGTTTGTTATTGCTTACTTGAACCTATTTATGATATATCAAAAATTTTAAGTGATATTCAGTCCAGCAAATAACCGCCGTCGCTCGCATCGATGCTTCAAATGTGGAGTGTGAATCGATTTCATAATAACTTGCTTAGAATCATCACCTAGTCAACTGGGGATATAAAAACTGACTGAATGACACTCAGTTCATTTTAACGTGCAATTTATTGGTTTTAGCCAATGTTTACGATTACCGGTTCATCCCAACGAAGAAAGGCAAGCCTTTGCTGATGGTGAATGGCTTTACGTTCTCGCAGCAACACAATACAGGACATTACTACTGTTCTAAGAAAGACGCTGGGTGCAGGGCGAAAGTGAAATTGGATAAGCAAGGAAAAATCGTTCATACTGTTAATTCTCATACTCATAATCCTCCTAAATATGTGTATGCTGCAGGCCAATACTTTAAGATACACGGTTAGGCCAGCCTTTAAATACATATAGTGATACAAGCTATATTGGTGTAGGTGTTTAAGCTTGTCAATTACAACTGTAAGTATTTAACCATTTTAAGAATTTTTCAAATAAAATTTCATTGATTGATTGATTCAGATGTTGGTCCACAGAATTTAGTCGAAACCTGTACAATTAATTAATATTTAACTTATCTTTCACAAAGAAAATATACTCTCTACATGGAAATTAGATGTAAGTTTATTTGTGTAGGGGAGACCAGGGGCGAACGTAACGATTTTAAATTTTCTTGTAATATAAAACAAAAAAACATCCTTAGAAATTTCACGAACATACCTAATTGTATGAAGGGATGAACGTAACAAGTTGTTAAGTTCGTCTCTACATTGTAATTTTCAGGATTTTGACAAACACATGACAAAATCCATAAAAGCGTTAGATAGTTATCATTGTTTGCACCGTTATGGAAAAAGGAATATATGTGTTATTTTACTGACACATGACACGCAAGATTAAACGTAGCATAATTTAAAGAAGAATCACAAAAATCGTATCATAAATCTCAGAGTAATCGGTGTACATACATAAAAAAAAAACAATGAATTGATAACCTCCTCTTGAAGTCGGTTAAAAAATAAACGCGGTTGAAAAAAAAATGCGAAAAGTTTATTTGGGAGTATTTTTGCTGCAACGACTCGCTACAATCAAAACCTGATGGCACAGTTCTGTGAGCGCAACTCAGGTAAAGGGAGGGTTCGTAATGACTTATTATGTCCAACATAGGGCAAATTAGTGTAGATAACATATTATTTTCACAAATTAATTGGTACATTCATGCCGCGTTACTTTCGTCCCTGGTCTCCCCTATATTTGCAGTAAATGACACAGCTTTTTTAAAAACCTGTAAAAATGGGGCGTTTTATGTCATTTGAGCCGTTTTTGTTCGCAATTGGTTATTTTATTTAAGGTTATTCATTGCCATGTGTCTTAAAAGTGAATAATGTGTATTGAAAAAGTGATCAAACACAATTTTATTGATTATAATGCAATGTAATGCTTATGTAGCAATAGGATATAATCACTTGTACACCCAACAGTCACATACATAGTCCTGAACCCACACTAAGATCGAGTCTTGTGTCGTGGGTATCAGGAACTACGAGAGACTTTTCGGTCTCACAAACACAAGAGTGCATTTACGAATTAACAATAAGATGAAATCACGTATTCATATGTGATTTTATCTTATTGCTACTTTCTACACGTATGAAAGCGTGTAGGAATTACATTACAATGGTAAGCATAATTTAAATAATATTATTTGTGTGTGTATTTGTATGTAAATAGTCATTCATTGTATAATTTGTGTTGTTGATTTGGCGATTCTAAACTTTTGGCTACCTACATTATTTTATAGCTTCTGTTATATTGAAATATTATATTCTAATGTAGTTTTTGAGGAAATGTTTATACCATATTTTTATTTTCATTAAAATATTAAACGTAGTGGTGATTGTTAATTTATCAACTCTAGAGTGGTATTGCTTAGAGTTTATGGCCGTTAAAATAAAAATATTGAATTTTAAACTATGATGAGGTCAAATTTTCCAACATACGCCGATTTGTATTATAAGTTGGTGCCAATATACTTCGGGGTGGTTTATGGTGGTTAAGGGCTCATTATCCACCGACCCCTGCAAGTATGAAGTATTTCCCAATTTACTGTTACATTGCATATAACATTAATTTGCCAGAGTGCTTATGTTAGCAAAATTGCACATAAAACGATTGTTGTTTCCAGGGTTCATGTATATAAATACTGCCGAATTACTATTGCGAAAACAGGCTATAAAAGATGTTTACCTGGCCCCGACTAAGCCCAATACAGAGATAAAATATTGCCAGGACACACTGCCTAAACTCAAGAATGAAATCAGTCAATTTATGCCCGCGGAAAAGCAGAAATCCCGGTCAGTGAGAGAATGTATATGTGCGGTTTGTCCGTCGAAGAAAAACCGAAGGACAATAAAAAAGTGTCGTGTTTGCACCAAGTTCCTGTGCAATGAACATTGCATGTATATGTGCGAAGATTGTTTCGTCGGAAAAAAGTGAAATAATAGTTTTTTATTCTACTTTTATAGTTTTAAGGCCAGTGTTATTAAACTATTTATATAGTAAAATATTACAAACTTACAATCTGCCCCTTTATATCGCAATAATAAATATGACCTTTTCAAATTTGTTTAATATATTTTTTATTGGTGTGTGTTAATATGGGCGGGTAAGTCCTGGTGAAATGAAATGAAATGAAATGACGTGGTGGTGACGCTGGTTCATTGCAATCTGTAAGGTGAGATATTTTGTAGACATACTTATACAAAGATGCCTTATTTCACAATTACCATTACAATACTTATTTCAAATATTGTTTCAGAAAATAGAGAATACATTTTCATACCAACAAAGCAGGGCAAGAGCTTGCTGATGATGAATAAGTACACGTATTACCAACACACAAACAGTAATAGCTACTATTGTTCCAAAAGCAATGCTGGGTGCAAGGCTCGCGTGAAACTGGACACGAGCGGGCGCGTCATAACGGCTGACACTAATCATACGCATGCACCACCAAAATACGCGTGTGTGGCTGGCAAATACTTTAAATTGCGAGAATTCTCTTAATATTCATGAATTAAGAAGTTGCCTCTTCAATCTTACCATTCTTTTTCCTTCCCGCTTCCCTCCCGATTTTATGGGCCGGCGACACATCTACGATCCATACGTTGTGGATGTTCATGGGTGGCAGTGACCACTTACCATTAGGTGACTTGTTAGCCTGTTTGCTGGACTTATTGTATAAAGAATACAGATGTTTTTCATTGAAATGAAACAATTTATTACGGATTTTATCGCGATTTGGTTTAATTCTTACATTTTTTAACTTCCCGACGATTCGATTGCTTTCCAGCTTTCGTGATCACGGGGCGGACCGCCAGTCCGTTTTATTTCCATGTGTAACATTCGCGTAAATCTAAGAAACCATTATACAGATGTTTTGTTGGAAAGGAACCACCAAAATACGCGTGTGTGGTTGGCACTACATTAAATTAGGAGAGGTGACTTGAATATATTATTATGATGAAATAGATGTTGTTAAAAAATTTAGCCAAAGTAACATAGAAATATTACATGATGTATTTTTAGGCTTAAATCAATTCAAACAAATAAATAGCTTTCTGTGTTTGATAAAAAAAAAGTTTTATTGATGCATTTCAATTCTCACAGTGACTCACCTTTGCCATAACTTCGGCAAGTTTTTGTATTATTGTTATCGGTTTTTACAAATGATTTTACATATTCTAATAACGGTGCGACCTTTTTACTAATATTAAGATAAATAGTACCCTATCTCTTCACACCAAGGGCTACCGCACACGGGTGAATGTTGTCAGAGTGACATAAATGTTTTTGTTACCGCCACGTATCGTCTCCAAAGCAGAATGCGCTCACGATAGTGGTAGTGACAAAAATGTCACCCAATTGTCACGTCGTAACATACGCGCATCTCCATACATAGCCTCGGACTTCATAAGAGTGACGAATTAGTCATGGAGGCAAAAGTAACCCTGCGCGTTACCCCAAAGTCCCTTATTTAATAAAACTCTTAAACAAAACCTGGACTGTTATTAGTGTACCAAATGAATAATTTCAGGAAGTGAAGACTACAGTTTTGCAACAACAGTGAAAGGCGGAAAAATGCTTATATTTAACAAGTACACGTATTGGCGGCACATGCATAGCGGGATATTTTACTGTTCGCAGAAAAAAAGCGCGGATTGCAGGGCCGCCGTGAAGTTCCGAGACGGTTTGGTGTACCAAGTAAGACCGCACACACACGCACCTCCTCTGTATTATATTAACCAAGGTGTCTATGTTAAACTGAAGTAGCAATTGGAGAAATGTAACAGCACATATACGTCCCACTGCAGGGCACGGGACTCCTCTACAATCGAGAGTACGATTGATAGTCAAGTACAATAGTCAAGACTATAAAATCAATTTTGCCTTATTCCGAGGCACTTGATAGTTGACGGTTCCTCCATACAACTTTTAATACTTGTTTTAATAATTCTACTTAGTGCAAATCAGATGAAGTATTGATTGATGAGAGATGAATCTCCTGTCGGTTGTTACAAAACGCCTTATAATCAGGCACTTATTCTGAAATGCTATAGTTTTTCGTAAATCATGATGTCTATATTAATGTATAGTTTGAACTTGGTAGTGTATCAATTGTAATGTGCGAAAACATGTAAATGGTAATTTGATAAATATAATATATTGTCAGTATTATTAGTTAAGATACTGTTTGTTTTGCGTATGAAATAAAATAAATAAACAGACGAGAAATTGTACCTATTATAACTAAAATATTACTTTTCAATGTGTTACTGTGTGAGTGTAATTTTTTCATATTTGTCTATTTCGCTCGTAAATACGAGAATGTATGTAAATAAAATGTATTAGTAATAAAGCTGTGAGTTGTGACGGAACATTGAAAGTATAAAAAATAAATGTTCACATTATGTAGACTAGACTTAACTTAGTGCCAAAATATATAAATTTGGATTATGATACCATTATGTTAGTTTTATACTCTGGATTTTTAAATGACTACGTTTATGATGTTATTATACATTTAGTCTCGTAAAAAAAATGTCGATCTGTACTATTATTTAGTCAAATTACAGGGTTAAAATAGGAAGATTTACAGCGGTCCCCGCACTAGCCGAACCTGAATTTCGCGGAAACCAGAAACGATTAGTGATCAACCTGAACGATAATAATTAAGATTAATGACAAAAACAAAATAAACACGTATCTAATGTCTACATTTTGAAACATATGTTATTACAATTAATTATGTATTTATGAGTTCCAATATATCAATAATAAAAAATGATTACATAGTTATATAATCGTAATTATAAAACAAAATTCTTGTTTTTCTTCTCGTAGTTGACTGTAAGGCATTTCTTTTATTCATTCATTCATGACATACATCATATATACATCTGATATTCAGAAAAGATTAACAAGTCAAACAAATCTCGGATTCTAACGTCGTAAGTATAAAACAAGATTATTGAACGTTGTTTTTGTTGAATTAAATTGCTGACGCCAAACCCTGATGTATTTCCGCTTTCAGAATATTACGATTATCAATTCATCCATCGGGAAGGCGGAAAGGATCTTCTCATGATGAACGGGTTCACCTACTGGCAAAGGAACCATTCGCTCTCTTACTACTGTTCTCGCAGGAGTTCAGGGTGCAAAGCGAGGGTTAAAATATGCAGCGATGGTACACCAGACATAAAGTTTAGTCATACTCACCCCCCACCCTCTTATCTTAAAACGAGCGACGGGAATTATATTAAGATAAACAGAATTATGTACAAGTTCTAATAATTTAAATTGGTATTAATTTGTTAATAGTAAAATTCGAGAGCTTAGGTTTAAGCGCTGTCAGTTCCTTGTTTGTTTTCAATGTTATTTGTTAATTATTTCTTAAGTTGTTCTTGTTATATAAAAATCGCAGTATCAGGTATTAATTTGAATATACAACTATGTAAAAAATGCAATGGAGAGAATAGATACGAACTGATGTTTTTTTGATTTGTTGATGTATCAGCCTCCTTGGCGCAGTTGATTAGATGCCGAGTCTGAAACGAGAGGCTGCGGGTTCGATCCCCGCACCGAGACAAATGTTTGTGTGAACCACAAGTATTTGTTTCAGATCTGGGTGTTTGTGAGACCGAAAAGTAAGTCGTAGTTCCTGATACCCATGATAAGAGACTCGATCTTAGTGTAGGGTCAGGACTATGTAGTATGTATGTGACTGTTGAGTGTATTTTTTTTTTCATTTAATTATTGTGATATTTAAATTCAAGATCTTTACCCAAATTCCCTGGAAGAAAATCGTTATGTTGAAAATATTATTGTATAGGTAGTCATTGAATGTTAAAATGTTCAGTCTGTACCTATTCACTCCATGTTAAGAATAATGTTTGCATTTTGATCTCAGTAGATTATTTCTTCGATGTATTTCCATGCTTGGAATAGTTATTTTTATTTATAGCCCTGTCTATTGACCCATATTGGGTCACCCAATTTTACTATACATGTCCCAGAACAAGATAACGCAGTAACGGGATGTAGACCGAATTATGACGGCAACAACAACAAAAAATTATACATCTATAGTACAATACAATATCCCTGAAAAAGTCGAATATTGAGTGGAATAAGTTAAAATTATTATGAAGTCTTGATTAAAAAACGAGATCATTCAAAACTTCAAACTCCATAAAAAGAAAATCTGTTGAAATAAATACTAAGTGTAGTAGTACATATTTTAGAATCTTGATAAAATGCGCCAATTTTTGATAAAACTTGCCACGGGAACTATAATACATATATTTTTCAGTAAAATGTGTCAAAATTGATCTATATTACATATAATTGAAAAATTCTTCTTTGAGAAATTGGATCATATTTCCTGAAAAATATAATTGATTAAGGGCCTCGTTCACCATCTTTAAGTAAACCGTTGATTACTTACTTTTTGATTGACGTTATTTGACAAGCAAATGTGCAGAGTATCTTCCGTCGATTTCACAAGTGAAAATAAAGTAAAGTGGTGATTAAGTGAATGACATAAGAAATTGAACGAATCATTCGTTCAATATTGCGTCAAATGTTCCTCGCCCTAAAGTGTCAACGTGTTTTTTTCTTAAAATTTATAGAAGGAGGTTGAGATTTTAACCTTATTATAACCATGAAGTAAATACGCTAATCGGCAGACGAAGCAGCCAGTAAGTTGTAATCATAGGATTAGTATTACTGGAGCATGGTGAAATCGACACATGATGTTACGGATGACTTTTACTGATGATTAGCCTAATCAACGATTTACTTGAAGATGGTGAACGAGGCCCTTAGTTTAATTTGGTATGTAGTTCTTAATCTTATATTTAACGTTACAAAACGTCAATGAAAACAATAAATTATGGAAATCACTCGTCACAATGCTACAATGTGTTGGTCAAAATAGATTTTTTGTATGTTTACTAGAAAGGCTGTTTTTTGAAAACTATCGGGGATAGGACCGTAATTTTGTTGTTGTGCTGTCATAGTTGGTCTCACTCTCGTTTCTGGTTTATCGTCTAGTTTTGGAACACCCTGTATAATGTATAGATTGATAGATATAATGCCTTCTTGTATAAAAAAGTAGATGCTTCGTAGAAAAATGTTGTAGCATAATAGAGATTTTTTATTGGTGCCAACATCAGTAGTTAAACTTTTAAAGAAATTGCTCACAAGCATTCCACCGAATCTAGTCATTGTCAGAACATAAACCATGGAATATAAGCTGATACTGAAAAAAAAAAAAACTATTTTTTACGGATTTTATCGCGCTTTAGGTTTAATTTTTGGATTTATTTTTTTACACTGCCTCGGTGGCGCTGTTGTACTACAGTATGCTTGCAAAGCTGAGGTCTCGGGTCCGAATCCCGGGTCGGGCAAAGTGATATTGGATTTTTCTATTCAGTATCAGCCCGCAGTCAAGAATTTGTGCCCGATCAGCGTTCATACAGAGTATTTGAAAGTCGATCCGATTTTCCTACAATTATAGTCCTAATATAGGCGACGACCAAGTGATGGATTAATTATATTATGTTCAATTTTATTGTTGTGTGCACCATAAAAATATATTTCTTCAATGTGACATGATTACGAGTAGTACGGGTATTAATAGGTAGATTAGTCTAAATTGGTGTCATTTTTTCTAACTTACGGTACAAAAATTATACACATCAAGCATCCGATAATTTCATATAATTGGTTAGTCTATTCATGGCAATCAGTTCTTGGTAAACTTTTATATTTTTCTTTTAAAAGTAAACGACACTGAGGGCGGTGAAGTGATAAAGCTGCAATTCGTTGATGACGGAGTCGAAACAACCGCAGTACGAAATGCGTCGGTTGACTCGAGACCTTTCGACCAAGCCCCACTCCGGTTTATAGCCAGGCATTTCGCTGATTTTATCTCTAATAAGGCAAACATACCAGGAATGAAGAGGAATTTAAGTCGACGATGCAAATTGTGTTCTTTGCGAGGGTTGAGAAGGGAGTCTAGGTATTGGTGCCCTGATTGCTCCGTGGTTCTGTGCTTACCAGGATGCTTTAAAGATTATCACACGTTATGATTTCAGTTATCGAAAATATTATATTTGAAGTTAATTAGTTTATGGGTATTTTGTTAACGAGTTGTGTTGAAAATTAAATATTTGTTTAATGTACGTGTTTTATTACAAATGTGAGAGAAAAATATTATAGAAAAAAGCATCAGCGATGAAAAATAAATACCTTGTTGTAGTTTGTTGAATCTGCAGTAATTGGTAAAGTGTTTTTTAATTTAGTAATTTTATGATGAGTGTGAGTTTGCGTGACAGAGTGCGGAATAGCGTGGTGATGAAAACTTGTGGAGTGAAAGAGGATGTAGTGACAAGAATAGACAAAGGAATGTTACGATGGTTTGGTCATGTAGAGAAGATGGATGAAAGGAGAATAACCAAGCAAATATACAAGGCGAGTGTGGAAGGGAGAGTCGTTAGGCGTCGACCTCACCGTACCTACACCATCCAAATCGGTGATACCCTCAACAAGGGTTAGGTCAAAAGTACCCTGAACTGACGAGAATGCATGAAGAGATTGATGAAAGTTGATGAAGCGAAATTAATATGTCAGGATCGAGCAAAGTGGCGATCCATAGTCTCTGCCTACCCCTATGGGATACAGGCGTGACGATTCTGTATGTATGTAATATGTACTTATGTAATTTTATGATAAAGATGTGAAATAGACCTTACATTACTAATTGTAATGTTTGTTGTTGAAGGTAATAAGAAAAGGAGCACAATTTGGAAATATTTTTCGAACACCGTGGACAATATGGTGATATGCAAGCTATGTAATAATGTCATGTACGGAAATGAGGCCAGACATTTGAGATGCATCCATCCTAAAGCATACACGCAGTGGCAAAAGACTAAGAAACGTCGACCCATTCAAGGTACGTTTTTAAAAATCCTTTATATATTCAAACTCTTGAATCATAGATATTTTTATGAGAAAAAGCAAGAACAACAAAAACTACCGTGGTAATGAGAAAATCCTAGAAATGAGTATGCCAACCCACTTAATTACTACATATCAATTTCTATAGCTAATTTAATTTAATTCTGTTAATTTAATTTAATTAATTTAATTAATAATTTAATTTAATTCTGTTATGATTTTGTTGATTTTATATTGCTGTGTTACTGTATTACTATTACTGTGATCTTTGTAGTTAGTTAAGCCTTAGCACTTAGGTAGTGGACTTATGTTGTTTTAGAAGTATGTCATTTTGTTACATTTATATTATGTTTAGTATGATTGTCATTCACAGAGTTTTTAAGTTTGTGTTTTTTATTGTGTTCTAAATAACCTTGTTAATTTCACCTTAATTTTAATGTTAAGTCTGTCTAATACTCCTAAATTATATTATGCATGTTGTGACACCTGCAGGCAATGCTTTAAGCATGATGCCGAATCAATTATGTATTAGATTTAAAAACATTGTAATTGCCGTTGGATGTCCTCGAATAAATAAAATAAAATAAAAAATAAAATCTATTTCAATTGATATAAAATACTAGTCATGCTAGAAGAGCTCCAATATTTTTCATATATAATATTGACTATATGCCGTGTCCACTTTCTAAGATGTGTAAGTAATAATTCAACTACAATTAATTTTTCAACAGCTGAAAATACGATAGACTCTTTAAATGAGAAGAAAACTGATAAAGGGAGGAAAAGGAGTTCAATATGGAAGTTTTATGAAGTGACTGGTGATATGGCTAAATGCAAGATGTGTAATGCCATCATGAGAAAAAACAAGTCAAGACATTTACAAACAAGACATGCAACAGCATATAAACAATGGCAGAAAATAAGGGAGAGTACGGAAGAATTTAGATTGCTGACAACAGGTACAGAATTAACAGAATATGTTACGAATTAAATATTAATCGTATATTTTTTTTCTACAATTGTATTAATTGTTAAATTCATATAAGTTCCAATGAATTACTCGTTAGTAATTGTTTTCGCTCTAAAACAATTACATATAATGATTATCACAGCTGACTGTAAAAAGCAGGGAAACTAAGATTTATAATATGTACTGTATATTTTTAGATAACTCTGCGTACAGATGCCACGCTCGTCCGGGTTGGGTTAAGCAATACATGAAGAAAGTCGGTGATAAGAAATATGAATGTAATCTTTGCCACAAAATTCTAAAAATGCCCATTGGTGATTACAGTAACATGAAAAGGCACGTTCGAAGCCAACATCCATATTATTATGAAAAAGAAATGGATGCGACTAAAGAAGCAGAAAAAACGCAAATGGTAGAAGAAGCAGAACAGTGCGAAGTAATAGAATACATTATAGAAGATGGAGATTCTGATGATCCTCTGCTGGATAGTGATGCTATATTAAATGCCATAGAAAGTCACCAAACTGCTGAAAGTGATGATGAAAATTCAAGCGCTGAAGTAGACACTGAATCTGCAACACAGGAAAGTGAAAAACCTAAAAAAGTAATACGTGCGGCATGGTTAGACCGACCTGATAACGAATTAGAACAGAAAATTAAAGAACTATGTGTTCAAGATGTGGAAGGTGCACGTAAGTAGACAATAAAATAAGCGGCGTCGTAGTATCAATGTGTTCTACTTAGACAAATACGATGAACATGTAAAAGCTTCGAAATGCAGAATTCATTGGTATGATTCAGCTTCTAAAGAAATTTTGAATGTCTTATAAATTTTAAATTCAATCAGATCGATCTATTAATGTTGTTTTAAAAGGTCGTTAGACTTTTGATCTTCGTTTACACCATGGTTTACACTAATATAGTTCATTACTGAGGCTATGTCATAAGAATTCACTCAGTCTTCTCTATAAAAAAAATTATATTGTTTTTAAATGTTTTGATTTTTCAGGACAAAAAACAAAGACATGCTTTTGGAATTTCTTCACAACGGTAGTAGAAAATAATATATACAGATGCTTATTCTGCAACAAAGATATAACAATATATCCAAGGAGCGTTGGAAACTTAAAGAGGCACATAGCACGCCGGCATCCAGAACACCATGAACTAATACTGAAACATGCACCATTCTATGACCCGTGTAAGAATAAAAAGAGAATGTCTGCCGATGTAGAAGTAGGTAGGTTTCAGAATTATAGTCAGTTAATCATGCTGTAGCTTTTTTTGCTTCCGAAAAGCTTTTACTCTAGACCCATACATATTCGTTTAACTATGTCTGTATTGAAATAAAGGATTTTTCAGATGAAAGAAGTAGCTTGGAATTTGAGGTATTGGATCGAGGTTGCTTCAAGTGCAAGACATGTGGAATAATGCTAGTCACTGGGGATGATCTGCAGCCACTAATAAACCATCTCAAAGATTACCATCCAGAGAAAGAATACATCGAAAATGAAATAATAGTTAATACAAATACGGAATTTGATGTTGACCGGAATGTAGAAATGTAAAACTCGATAGACATTCAGTTTAATGTTTAACTGATGATGATGATAAAATTATTTTGAATTGTTCCAACAATTTTGTCTCTGTATATATTAGTTACCAATGTCTAGTAGTATTTTACGATATTTAAAATCGTCATGGTAACCTAATTGTCTGATTACCTAGGTATGCGAAATATTTTTTTTGAAAAGTTTTTTTGTTAAATGGTTATTATTCGTGTCTTAAAAGTAATAGAAAACGGTATTCATATGATAGATACCACGGCACATTTATCAGATTTAGATGATATGGTATTTGAATATGAAAAAGAACAAAACAAATATTTTATAAACCGAATGAGAATCATTTGAGAATATTTTATAAAGTTTTATTGAGTCTATAGCTATTAAAATATAACAATAGGGAATACATAAAGAAAACAATTAATAAAAACGTTTTACGTTTTGTTGGTTTTCGTATATGTTTTTTTTTTATTACCGTATAGGCAGACGAGCTAGCGGCCCGCCTGATGGTAAGCGGCTACCGCTGCCCATAGACCTTCGCAGTGCCAGGGGTCCAGCACAACAAAGTAGCTGCCTACCTTAAGGATAGTGCTCTCTTTAAGCCTCGTTTGAAGAAGGACAGGATCAGAGGAGAAGCAAAGCCGTCCCCATGGGTAGGACGCGAAGAATTCTGGGAGTCCGTCCCAATCTGCTGACATATATCACCAAACCGTGCGAGTTCCAGTTGTAGAAGAACGACTGGAACCCGCTGCAGGGGCCCACGAACGGACCAGGCAGTGGTCAGACGATCCCAGTGGAGCATCAACCACTATCCTGTATCCGTTCGGGTGTGTCGTCAGCAGAAGATCCGACATAGAGGGCTCATGGCTCTCAACATCTGGAACACGGGTGGGCTGTGTTACCAGCTGCGAGAGACCATAAGCCAAGGCCATCTCGTAAACAGCCCGACCGGGGAGATCAGTGGTCCTGGATCCCAACCACTCTTTGTGATGAGCGTTGAAATCACCGAGGACCACCACGTCCGCGGAAAGGAACTGCTCGAGAATCCCGGTCAGTCCTTCCTTGGACGCTCTCAAATAATTGAGTAGATCCCGTGTCACTGCCATGGGACCTGTACAGGCATGCGTAGACTCGGGTCTTAACCTTGAATTCTACCCGATTCTAATAACTAATAATAATATTCTAATAATATTATATAATTTCTTATTTCATCTCTGCGTGTCATTCAGCAATAGTCCGCCATTTTTCTTCACTGCACTCGCCTAGATTTTCTGGGAAATAATCAATGTGAGACTTCAAACAATGAATTTTCAGACTCATATTTCAGCTTAATTTTTAATAGACGTTTTCCTGGACAGTATTTTTATTCTCAGGATCTTTTGTGTTGCCAGGAAACTTAGATAATACATTTTTAAAGCCATGCCAGGTTTCCGTTCCAAGGTTGTCATCACTTTTTCATATTCTGTATCACTAATGCTTGTTGACAGTTTGGTTCTCTCAAGGCTGCACTACTGCGATACGGTGTATGGTGCCTGCTTACTGTCCCGCACTGCACGACTAATCCAACGAGTGCAAAACGCATGCGCTAGATTTTGTTTCAACATTCCCAGTCGTAGTCATGTCTCACCGTTTCTAAATGAGGCCAATATTCTTAAAACTGGTGCCCTTCGGGAACTACATATGGCAACCTTACTTTTTGGCGTAATAAAAACAAAAAACCCAAGTACTTATTTGATAAACTGACGTGGAGACAGGACAGTCTCTCATATGGCATGCGTTCTACCACCAATCCATTGACGATTCCACTACACCGGACTGCGGCATTTAGGGGATCCTTCAAATATGCCGCCACTCGCTGCTGGAACAACATTGCTCCACCGTGTCGTGTTAAAAATAATAAAATTGCATTCAAAAATACTTATAAACAACATTTAATATATATCCAAAAGGAAGGTTGTTGAACATATTTTACTCATATGTTTTGGGTATAAAAATTATTTATTATACGCATGCGCAACCTGATTTGTTATGGATGGCGTGGGGAAGCGGGACGGAGCACCATGCTCCGATATCATTTAATACGGTTATTTTATTTATTTAGTTTTGTTTTACCTTTTATTATTTTTGTTTGTTTCATAAGTGTTCTGTGTTTCAATTGAAAATATGATTGCGTAATGTGAATGTTTGAGTATTGTTTGTTATTGTTTTTTATAATTTTGCTATTATTTTTAGTATGTAGTTATTTATATTATGTAAACATGTTGGCCGACGTTCGCATGTCACTCTGGGTGACCACTGAAAATCAGCGTTGAGCTGTGACTCGCGCCGCAGTGCAACATTATGCTGAGTGGTCACCTAAGTGCCACAGCGATGCGACGCGCAAACTGCTAGACTAATTAGATGTTGTTTCTTATTATTTTCTGTATTTTAATGTATGTTTGTACTTCGCATTCTGTGGTAATAAATATGTTTCTTTCTTCTTTCTTTCTTTCTTAATCAATTTCTTGATGTCAGGACCCGTGAAAATTCCCTCTTTTAACTTCACATCAGATAAGCTAGGGAATAGTGGCGAAGGCTCCATACAATACAATTCCTACCGGCTTACCTTTTGTAATTTGTCATTACTCTATAAACAAGTAAATTATTCAAACTAATTTATTTCATATCAAAACTCAATTATTATTTTTTTACATTCAACGACATATGTCGACCAGATACGTAAATTAGTACGAAGGGGCACAATAAGCCCTTTTTACATTGCGATGCGCTGCGACCTCTGGCGAATTCCTGTAAAATTGTTCAGCTTATTCAATAACACTGGCGCGGCTCATGCGCCGCCGCCCGCCGCCGCCGCCCGTTACGCGCATTGTTAAATAAACGTTTGTATAGTATGCAACAAACCACGCAAAATTGTACCTTAAATCGATACTGATTAAAGGTTAAGTTTCAGAGAAATTATCGCACACCTGGGAAAAGGAGACATGTTGGGCGAGGAAATATGTTAACAAAATTGACTCCAATATGTATCAATGCCGGCTGTGTGGCATTAATCTTAAATTGCCCATGGCGTGTCACAGTACAACAAGATTCCATATTTGTATGCAAAATCCAGACGTGTTTGCTCGAGAAATGAAAACGATCAAACAATACAGAGCAAGACGAGAAATGATTGGAAAAAAGAAGAATAAAGACAAGGATAATATTAAAAATATCCTAATACTGAAGAATTAATAATCACTCGTGACGTTTATGATACAATTCCTAGCATCGAAAATTATGTGACTGAACTGGAAAATGCCCATACATCAGTAATTATTCTTGAAAATCCTACCGTCAGGTATTATAATGATTCGGTTTTAAGGCTTTTGTAGATAATTTAAAGATGATTCTACGAATGCTTCGTCTGCCATACAATTATTAAACTGCAAAAGGGTTGTTTTAGCCCTATGAGGCGACACATTCTACATGCTCAAATAAGGGAATGTCAAATAAGGGAATACTTTGCCATAAAAAAAACAAAGGGCAAAATAACAGACAATAGAATTGTCAACATATTAAAATTTTGTATATTTTTTTAGATAACATTTTATTTTTAAATTTGATAATACTTCTCATCAGAAAAATCGAAACACTTCTGTTTTTATGGTTTCTGTCCTAATTTAACACAAAAGAGTTTTCATTCCATGAAAAAAATCACATGATTGTGTAGCTGGCAGTTTGGCCATTATAGTGGTAAGCGAAAATTCAAACTTAGAATTTATTTGTTTATCCTAAAATGAAATTATTCACTGTTTTGAGACAAAAGTATGTTTAAAGATGAAGTACATATTTTTACTTTTGAAAACAAAAAAAAATTACGGTTACACAACTTTCTACCCGTTACCACGAAGATTTTGCTTGCGCAATCCCTCCTTCTCCCCACCCTTGATTATGCCGATGTCAGCTATCTTGATCTCACCGAAGACCAACTTAATAAACTTGAGCGACTTCAAAATTTCTGTATAAGATTCATATTTGTTTTACGCAAATACGATCATGTGTCTGAGTTTCGAGCTAAGCTCATGCTCACATTCTTTCTCTTCTTTACAATATTTTATTTAATCCTCTTACGCCTTCTTATCTTAAAGAACGATTTATTTTTCTTCATGACTCACATTCGAGATCCTTGAGGTCGTCTGAGAATCTTAACCTGCGAATGCCTGTGCACACCACGATATTTATGGACAAGTCTTTTATTGTCAAAGCAGTTCGTTTGTGGAACGCGCTTCCTACTGTGGTGAGACAGGCCCAAACACTGTCATCGTTCAAGAGGCTTACTAAAGAACACTACCTCTCTCTTTAAACTGATTTTATTATTATTTCCTACATCTGAATTCTCTTTATATTTTGTATATAAATTTATATATGTATGTATGTATGTCTATTTATTATGTATTTATTTTATTTGTTATGTAAGTATGTAATGTCTGTGTATTTATATTTATATGTTTAATTATTTTTATTTGGCTTCCATTCTTTATTTATTTAAATTATTTTTTTTACACTGCCCTCTGTTTCTCTTTCTCCGTCTTTTAAATCCATCCCATGGTTGTCTGTAAGACATTGCTTTATGCGATAAGACCGCCATTTGTACTGTTTTTTTTTCTGTTCCTGTATTATATTTTACTGTGCACAATAAAGATTTAAATAAATAAATAAATAAAAATAAAATTGCGCTTATCTTAAAACTTTTTGTTCTTTATTTATTTACTGTGACTTTGGGACGTCTAAGAAAGTTTTTTTTTCTGAAACATATTATTTGTGTGAACCACAGGTATTTGTTTCGGGTCTGGGTGTTTGTGAGACCGAAATGTCTCTCGTAATTCTGATACCCACGACACAAGACTCGATCTTAGTGTGGGGTCAGGGCTATGTATGTGACTGTTAGGTGTATTTATTTATTATAGGTGTATTTATTTGGCATAATATATTCCTAAATGTACACATTTTTCTGATAATTCTTACAAAAAAAAACTTGCAAGGTGTTTCGATTTTTCTCATGAGAAGTGTATACACACATCTACGATCCATACGCTGTGGATGTTCATGGGCGGCAGTGACCACTTACCATTAGGTGACTTGTTAGCCTGTTTGCTGGACTTATTGTATAAAGAATACAAAGGCTTTTAATTGAAATAAAACAATTTTTGACGGATTTTATCGCTTTTTAACTTCCCGACGATTCGATTTCTTTCCAGCTTTCGTGATCACGGGGCGGACCGCCAGTCCGTTTTATTTCCATTTGTAACATTCGCGTAAATCTAAGAAACAATTATACAGATGTTTTCTTGGTAAGGAACAACCAAAATACGCGTGTGTGGTTGGCACTACATTAAATTACGAGAGGTGACTTGAACATAATATTATGATGAAATAGATGTTGTTAAAAAATCTAGCCAAAGTAACATAGAAATATTACATGATGTATTTTTAGGCTTAAATCAATTCAAACAAATAAATAGCTTTCTGTGTTTGATATAAAAAAATGTTTTATTGATGCATTGCAATTCTCACAGTGACTCACCTTTGCCATAACTTCGGCAAGTTTTTGTATTATTGTTATCGGTACAAATGATTTTACATATTCTAATAACGGTGCGACCTTTTTACTAATATTAAGATAAATAGTAACTTATCTCTTCACACTAAGGGCTACCGCGCACGGGTGACTTTTGTTAGAGTGACATAAATGTTTTTGTCACCGCCACATCACGTCTCCAAAGCAGAATGCGCTCACAGTCAGCCAGCTGTAGTGACAATACATAGCCTCGGAGTTCATAAGAGTGACGAATTAGTCATGGAGGCAAAAGTAACCCTGCGCGTTAGCCCAAAGTCCCTTATTTAATAAAACTCTTAAACAAAACCTGGACTGTTATTAGTGTACCAAATGAATAATTTCAGGAAGTGAAGACTACAGTTTTGCAACAACAGTGAAAGGCGGCAAAATGCTTATATTTAACAAGTACACGTATTGGCGGCACATGCATAGCGGGATATTTTACTGTTCGCAGAAAAAAAGCGCGGATTGCAGGGCCGCCGTGAAGTTCCGAGACGGTTTGGTGTATCAAGTAAGACCGCACACACACGCACCTCCTCTGTATTATATTCACCAAGGTGTCTATGTTAAACTGAAGTAGCAATTGGAGAAATGTAACAGCCCATATACGTCCCACTGTAGGGCACGGGTCTCCTCTACAATCGAGAGTACGATTGATAGGGGCTATTGATAGGGGGTTGGTGGACTATGAAATCAATTTTTCCTAATTCCGAGGCGCTTGATAGTTGACGGTTCCTCCATACAACATAATACTTGTTTTAAAAATTCTTCTTAGTGCAAATCAGATGGAGTGTCGATTGATGAGAGATGAATCTCCTGTCGGTTGTTACAAAACGCCTTATAATCAGGCACTTATTCTGAAATGCTATAGTTTTGCGTAAATCATGACGTCTCTAATTATGTACAGTTTTAACTTGGTACTGTATCAATTATATTATAGTAAGCGAAAACATGTAAATGGTAATTTGATAAATATATATTGTCAGTATTATTAGTTAAGATACTTTTTGTTTTGCTTATGAAATAAAATAAATAAAATGACTATGAATGATAGTATAACTAAATATTACTTTTAATTTGTTACTGTGTGAGTGTAATTTTTGCATATTTGTCTATTTCTCTCATAAATAAGAGAATGTATGTAAATAAAATGTATTAGTAATAGAGCTGTGAGTTGTGACGGAACATTGAAAGTATAAAAAAGAAATGCTCGCATTATGTAGACTAGACTTAACTATTAATATACAAATTTGGACTGTGCCAAAATATATAAATTTGGATTATGATACCATTATGTTATTTTTATACTCTGGATTTCTAAATGACTAATTGTATGATGTTATTATAAATTTAGACTCGTTTAAAAAAAATCGATCCGTACAATTATTTATTAAAAGTACAGGGTTAAAAAAGGAAGATTTACAGCGGTCCCCGCACTAGCCGAACCTGAATTTCGCGGAAACCAGAAACGATTAGTGATCAACCTGAACGATAATAATGAAGATTAATGACAAAAACAAAATAAACACGTATCTAATGTGTACATTTTGAAACATATGTTATTACATTTAATTATGTATTTATGAGTTCCAATATATAAAGAATAAAAATAATTACCTACTATATATAATTATAAAACAAAACATTTTTTTTTCTTCTCTTAGTTGACTGTAAGGCATTGCTTTTATTCATGACATACATCAATATACATCTGATATTCAGAAAACGACGCTGACGACTGACGCCAATCCCTGATGTATTTCCGCTTTCAGAATATTACGATTATCAATTCATTCATCGGGAAGGCGGAAAGGACCTCCTCATGATGAACGGGTTCACCTACTGGCAAAGGAACCATTCGCTCTCTTACTACTGTTCCCGCAGGAGTTCAGGGTGCAAAGCGAGGGTTAAAATATGCAGCGATGGTACACCAGACATAAAGTTTAGTCATACTCACCCCCCACCCTCTTATCTTAAAACGAGCGACGGGAATTATATTAAGATAAACAGAATTATGTACAAGTTCTAATAATTTAAATTGGTATTAATTTGTTAATAGTAAAATTCGAGAGCTTAGGTTTAAGCGCTGTCAGTTCCTTGTTTGTTTTCAATGTTATTTGTTAATTATTTCTTAAGTTGTTCTTGTTATATAAAAATCGCAGTATCAGGTATTAATTTGAATATACAACTATGTAAAAAATGCAATGGAGAGAATAGATACGAACTGATGATTTTTTGATTTGTTGATGTGTCAGCCTCCGTGACGCAGTTGGTTAGATGCCGAGTCTGAAACGAGAGCCTGCGGATTCGATCCCCGCACCGAAACAAATGTTTGTGTGAACCACAAGTATTTGTTTCGGATCTGGGTGTTTGTGAGACCGAAAAGTAAGTCGTAGTTTCTGATACCCATGATAAGAGACTCGATCTTAGTGTGGGGTCAGGACTATGTATGTGACTGTTGAGTGTATTTTTTTTTCATTTAAGTATTGTGATATTTAAATTCAAGATCTTTACCCAAATTCCCTGGAAGAAAATCGTTATGTTGAAAATATTATTGTATAGGTAGTCATTGAATGTTAAAATGTTCAGTCTGTATCTATTCACTCCATGTTAAGAATAATGTTTGCATTTTGATCTCAGTAGATTATTTCTTCGATGTATTTCCATGCTTGGAATAGTTATTTTTATTTATAGCCCTGTCTATTGACCCATATTGGGTCACCCAATTTTACTATACATGTCCCAGAACAAGATAACGCAGTAACGGGATGTAGACCGAATTATGACGGCAACAACAACAAAAAAATATACATCTATAGTACAATACAATATCCCTGAAAAAATCCAAGATTGAGTGGAAAAAAGTTAAGATTATTATGAAGTCTTGATTAAAAAACGAGATCTTTCAAAACTTTAAACTTAATAAAAAGAAAATCTGTTGAAATAAATACTAAGTGTAGTAGTACATATTTTAGAATATTGATAAAATGCGCCAATTTTTGATAAAACTTGCCACGGGAACTATAATACATATATTTTTCAGTAAAATGTGTCAAAGTTGATCTATATTACATATAATTGAAAAATTCTTCTTTAAGGAATTGGATCATATTTCCTGAAAAATATAATTGATTTAGTTTAATTTGGTATGTAGTTCTTAATCTTATATTTAACGTTACAAAACGCCAATGAAAACAATAAATTTTGGAAATCACTCGTCACAATGCTAGAATGTGTTGGTCAAAGTAGATTTTTTGTATGTTTACTAGAATGGCTGTTTCTTGAAAACTATCGGGGATAGGACTGTAATTTTTTTGTTGTTGTGCAGTCATAGTTGGTCTAACTCTCGTTATAGGTTAATCGTCTAGTTTTGGAACACTCTGTATAATGTATAGATTGATAGATATAATGCTTTCTTGTATAAAAAAAGTAGATGCTTCGTAGAAAAGGGTTGTAGCATAATAGAGATTTTTTATTGGTGCCAACATCAGTTGTTAAACTTTTAAAGAAATTGCTTCACAAGCATTCCACCGAATCTAGTCATTGTCAGAACATAAACCATGGAATATAAGCAGATACTGAAAAAAAAACTACTTTTTACGGATTTCATCGCGGTTTAAATTTAAATTTTGGATTTATTTTTTTACACTGCCTCGGTGGCGCTGTTGTACTACGGTATAATTGCAAAGCTGAGGTCTCGGGTCCGAATCCCGGGTCGGGCAAAGTGATATTGGATTTTTCTATTCAGTATCAGCCCGCAGTCAGGAATTTGTGCCCGATCAGCGTTTATGCAGAGTATTTTGAAAGTCGATCCGATTTTCCTACAATTATAATAGTCCTAATATAGGCGACGACCAAATGATGGTTTAATTAAATTATGTTCAATTTTATTGTTGTGTGCACCATAAAAATATATTTCTTCAATGTGACATGATTACGTGTAGTACGGGTATTAATAGGTAGTCTAAATTGGTGTTATTTTCTAGCTTGCGGTACAAAAATTATACACATCAAGCATCCGATAATTTCATATAATTGGTTAGTCTATTCATGGCAATCAGTTCTTGGTAAACTTTTATATTTTTCTTTTAAAAGTAAACGACACTGAGGGCGGTGAAGTGATAAAGCTGCAATTCGTTGAGGACGGTGTCGAAACAACCGCAGTACGAAATGCGTCCGTTGACTCGGGACCTTTCGACCAAGCCCCACTCCGGTTTATAGCCAGGCATTTTGCTGATTTTATCTCTAATAAGGCAAACATACCAGGAATGAAGAGGAATTTAAGTCGACGTTGCAAATTGTGTTCTTTGCGAGGGTTGAGAAGGGAGTCTAGGTATTGGTGCCCTGATTGCTCCGTGGTTCTGTGCTTACCAGGATGCTTTAAAGAGTATCACACGTTATGATTTCAGTAATCGAAAATATTATATTTGATGTTAATTAGTTTATGAGTATTTTGTTAACGAATTGTGTTGAAAATTAAATATTTGTTAAATGTACGTGTTTTATTTCAAATGTGAGAGAAAAATATTATAGAAAAAAGCATCAGCGATGAAAAATAAATACCTTGTTATAGTTTGTTTAATCTGCAGTAATTGGTAACATGTTTTATTAATTTAGTAATTTTATGATAAATATGTGAAATAGACCTTACGTTACTAATTGTACCGTGTGTTGTTTAAGGTAATAAGAAAAGGAGCACCATTTGGAAATATTTTTCGGAGACCGTGGACAATATGGTGATATGCAAGCTATGTAATAATGTCATGTACGGAAATATGGCGAGACATTTGAGATGCATCCATCCTAAAGCATACATGCAGTGGCAAAAGACTAAGAAACGTCGACCCATTCAAGGTACGTTTTTAAAAATCCTTTATATATTCAAACTCTTAAATCATAGATATTTTTATGAGACAAAGCAAGAACAACAAAAACTACCGTGGTAATGAGTAAATCCTAGAAATGAGTATGCCAGCCCACTTAATTACTACGTATCTATTTCAATGGATATAAAATACTAGTCGTGCTAAAAGAGCTCCAATATTTTTCACATATAATATTATTGTCTTTATGCCGTGCCCACTTTCTAACATGTGCAAGTAATAATTCAAGTACAATTAATTTTTCAACAGCTGTAAATACGATAGACTCTTTAAATGAGAAGAAAACTGATAAAGGGAGGAAAAGGAGTTCAATATGGAAGTTTTATGAAGTGACTGGTGATATGGCTAAATGCAAGATGTGTAATGCCATCATGAGAAACAACAAGTCAAGACATTTACTAACAAAACATGCAACAGTATATAAACAATGGCAGAAAATAAGGCAGAGTACGGAAGAATTTAGATGGCTGACAACAGGTACAGAATTAACAGAATATGTTACGAATTAAATATTACTCGTATATTTTTTCTCTACAATTGTTTTAATTGTTAAATTCATATAAGTTCCAATGAATTACTCGTTAGCAATTGTTTTCACTCTAAAACAATTACATATAATGATTATCACAGCTGACTGGAAAGAGCAGGGAAACTAAGATTTATAATATGTACTGTATATTTTTAGATAACCCTGCGTACAGATACCACTCTCGTCGGGGTTGGGTTAAGCAATACATGAAGAAAGTCGGTGATAAGAAATATGAATGTAATCTTTGCCACAAAATTCTTAAAATGCCCAATGGTGATTACAGTAACATGAAAAGGCACGTTCGAAGCAAACATCCATATTATTATGAAAAAGAAATGGATGCGACTAAAGAAGCAGAGAAAACGCAAATGGTAGAAGAAGCAGAACAGTGCGAAGTAATAGAATACATTATAGAAGATGGAGATTCTGATGATCCTCTGCTGGATAGTGATGCTATATTAAATGCCATAGAAAGTCACCAAACTGCTGAAAGTGATGATGAAAATTCAAGCGCTGAAGAAGACACTGAGTCTGCAACACAGGAAAGTGAAAAACCTAAAAAAGTAATACGTGCGGCATTGTTAGACCGACCTGATAACGAATTAGAACAGAAAATTAAAGAACTATGTGTTCAAGATGTGGAAGGAGCACGTAAGTAGACAATAAAATAAGCGGCGTCGTAGTATCAATGTGTTATACTTAGACAAATACGATGAACATGTAAAAGCATCGAAATGCAGATTTAATTGGTATGATTCAGCTTCTAAAGAAATTTTGAATGTCTTATAAATGTTAAATCAAATCAGATCGATCTATTTATGTTGCTTTAAAAGGTCATTAGACTTTTGATCTTCGTTTAAAGTTTACACCATGGTTTACACTAATATAGTTCATTACTGAGGCTATGTCATAAGAATTCACTCAGTCTTCTCTATAAAAAAATGTATATTGTTTTAAAATGTTTTGATTTTTCAGGACAAAAAACAAAGACATGCTTTTGGAATTTCTTTACAACGGTAGTAGAAAATAATATATACAGATGCTTATTCTGCAACCAAGATATAACAATATATCCAAAGAGCGTTGGAAACTTAAAGAGGCACATAGCACGCCGGCATCCAGAACACCATGAACTAATACTCAAACATGCACCATTCTATGACACGTGTAAGAATAAAAAGAGAATGTCTGCCGATGTAGAAGTAGGTAGGTTTCGGAATTATAGTCAGTTAATCATGCTGTAACTTGTTTTGCTTCAGAAAAGCTTTTACTCTAGACGCATAAATATTCGTTTAACTATGTCTGTATTGAAATAAAGGATTTTTCAGATGAAAGAAGTAGCTTGGAATTTGAGGTATTGGATCGAGGTTGCTTCAAATGCAAGACATGTGGAATAATGCTAGTCACTGGGGATGATCTGCAGCCACTAATAAACCATCTCAAAGATTACCATCCAGAGAAAGAATACATCGAAAATGAAATAATAGTTAATACAAACACGGAATTTGACGTTGACCGGAATGTAGAAATGTAAAACTCGATAGACATTCAATTTAATGTTTAACTGGTGATGATGATGATAAAATGTTGAATTGTTCTTTCAATTTGGTCTCTGTATATATTAGTTACCAATGTCTATAAGTATTTTACCATATTTAAAATCGTCATGGTAACCTAATTTTCAGATTATTGTAGAATTTAGATGTATTTCCTGAGACTAGCTTTGTAAAATGTAATATAATTATTTATTGAATCATTGTTATCTATGTGATATGTATATTGCTATTATATTGCAGAATATTGTCCTTGATCATCAGCACTATTTCCTTTGCAGCAAACCTTCCAACGTTTAAAATTTGTTTTGTTATTGGAGTATTAATATGTAAATTGCAATGTTATAAAATATTATAATAGTATTTATTATAATGCATGTGTTAGAGTTGTATAACACAAAATACAAATAAAATATAATAACAATACATATTTATTCATAATTCCAATATAATTTATTATATATCTTTCATAAACACAAATATATTCAAACACTGCTATACTTTAATTGATATTCTTATAATAACATTATAATCATTAATTCACTATATTAACTATTAACATTAGTAAAACAAATATAATTACTAAAGCAATATAAACCAACAATTATACTTATCTTGTTAATGGTACTCAGAGCCACATTTACACTGACAGGGGGCAGAGTAATGTCCTGCTCCACGACTCGAACAACACTGTGTCACTTCAAGCAATGCTCGTCTATTTATACCAAATCGTGAACAACCCCACTCTGCCCCACTTCTGACTACCCACATCAATTTGTATTTTATTGTATTTAAATTGATGTTTACACATTCCATAAAATATACTCAGATAAGTAATTAATATATATCTTTAAATCATCAACATCTCACACGGCCATTCTGACGGTTACTTCGCTCTCGAAGTAATGCTATTCACTGTTTCCATTCATTTATTCTTCGGCAGAATCTTCATTTAGATTTGTAGATCAATCAATACTTTATTTCATTGGTCACTTTTTCATGGTGTTGATCTCCCATCGGACCAACATGCTCAACATCTCACACGGCTCTCATAAAACCAACACCTTTAAGATCGCACAATCTCCCCTGCACCTGTCGTGATTAGGCCTACTATGTGCTGGTCATAGTATCTAACCCTTTCACCAGGCCAGTATACCCAGCATCTCATAATCCATTTCTTCATTATTCACCATTTGTCATGACATTTCTCAGGTTGGGCTGTCGTGTTCAGTCCCACCACGTGCTGCCTCGTGGTGTCCAGACATCACACCAGGCCACCTTTGCAGCAAGCATCTCATAATCCATTTCATTATCATTGATCATTTCTCTTGGCCATTTCTCAGGTCGGGCTGTCGTGTTCAGTCCCACCACGTGCTGCCTCGTGGTGTCCAGACATCACACCAGGCCACCTTTGCAGCAAATTCATACACATACACACACACACACACATCAGTAAGCTCACCGCATCCATTCCAATCTCTAAACTAAACTAAATTTCATACCTTGTTCTGTTGTGCTGTTTTCATCTTTTCATTCACCAAACCATCTTTAAGTTTTTTTTTTCTTTAGCGATTATCACATTTTGTAATCGTCCTTTGTGCTTTTAGTTGGTAATTGTCATTCTCCAAAAAATTCTATTATTTCATAGGGTCAATTGTATTGATATAACGAGTTCGGCCATTCTGCCTCTTTGGTACATGTGGTCGTCAACATATTAACGTATCGTTCCACTAGGCCGTTGCTATGCAGTGAATCCGCTTATTATTTATTTATTTTTATACTTGTTTTTCACGATCCAGTTTTTCATCTCATTTTCACATCTCCTGCTTCTGGAGATTTTTAGTTAATAGTGTAGCGACGGTCGCTACACTACTCCAACCGATTTTTTGTATTTTTTTTTTAAGGAAGTCCTCTCTAAATCGGTTTTGGCTAGACTGAACTCCAGTAGTGCAGTTTCGTTATTTCTTGACCGAGAACTGTTGACAGGGTCTTTAATTTTTGTGTGTAGTTCCATCAGAACGGTGTCGGCCATCCTCTAAAACAAAATAATATTTAGTATTATAAATAATGAATACGGATGTCTTCCAAGACATCCAAGTTCGGACTTCCAGGGCACACAGTCACCGCTGATAGCTCTTGGTTACAATGAACTGCCTAGGCAGGCAGACGAGTTGGTGCCTCACTTAATGGTTAACAATCACCACGGCTCATGGGCGTTTTCAAAGTCAAGGATATAGCTAAACTGATGCCATATATATTGAATACAGGTTCAGGAACTCCGATTGCGTAGTTGAACAAAGAACTTCCTTGATACTTGACAGGGTCTCCTCCCAACAAGGATGTTTGATCACTGTATGACAGGAGCTAATTACGATTCACTGGTACGACATATGTTCTTCTGAAGGTTTTAGGAAACATACGTGTTCTAGACCAGGTCTTCCACTCAGAAGTAATCCTGTAGATATGCCCATTAGCTACAGGAATTCCATCATTGGAAACAGGTCTACATTAAAACTTCACACTGGGATCATTGATGATAGATGTACTACAGTTCTATGCGAACTAATTTCTGCTACCCTTATCAGGTATTCGGTCCATACTATAAGCAGATGTCTGACGCCATATTTGCTGGTATTTGTCCTCTGCATGGGGCCGGCTTGCCTTGCATCAGCCACCAATTTTCCGAGTCGTATTGCTGTGTAAGCGTGTCAGCTGCCACTTGGCATAGACCGCAAAAATACCTTGAGCCTCTTTGATGCTGCTATATGACCTTGGTTTGATAATGTTTGGGCTTCATCAGTGACCAGTAATTGGTACCGTATATCTTGGCGGTTGCCTCTTTATACAGATCGTGAAGATACTTTGGGTCCACTGAAGAAGTCCATAGTTAAACGACGATTCAGTGTCAACATCATGACCTGCAGCATACTACAACAATCAAGATCCGTTGAGGTAATCTGGACGAGAAGACTTAGTCCGTGAAATGCCACTCAATTAAACTGGGTGCAGGATGCAACTGGATGCAGTGGTTCTCTTGTCTTTTACAAACTTGGACCCGCCCAACAAAATAATTAGTCTTCAGTAGATAGACCGTTAAATGCTTTGGCCTGGGCACAACATGACCTTTCCACACGATCTTTGGCTTGTCCACTTTAATCAATTCGCTTTGGTCAATCCTAGTAGTCGGTCCTTGCAGCAGTCCTGATCGCTGATCATCGAATCTGAATTTGCTGACGAATTGTAGGTCTGTCAGCTCTCTTTGCTATCTTGGAATATAAGCGCCATTGTCTCATAGAAATCTCCTTGCGCAGAAATATCAGAAGCGACTCTTTCTGGTTCAGGCCACTTTTAGCCTTCCATAAATGTCATCAATCCTCCTTGATAGCTCCTTGATTCCAATACAAGGTACTTTTTTTTCATGTAGGTAGTCGTACTTCATATTGTACTGTACTCGTTGCCAGAACCGGGAGGTATCCTTCAGAGCGGCAGTAAATAGTTTCAAAGGTACAGCTTCTTGTCTCACATTTTTTTCAGAGCAACTAGATGAAACCAAATACTCGTGGTCAGACTTTGTATATTGGCTCATCACTACAGTCACTTCCCAATGTACCAGCACTGTTTTAGCCACAATGGGGATACTGCTCCAGCCGATATCCACCGCAATTTCATCGATTGTGTTGCACCAGTTCTTTGCCCCATTATAACTTATCAGGGTCAAAAGCTGGAAGAAAAAAGTCACTTCCACGTTGCATTGTGAATATACCGGACGGCCTTTTAAAAAAAAATATGGGCACCAGGATCAATTTTAAGCCACGCTCACTGCTCCTGCAACAATATAATTTCAAATTAAACATGTTAGTCCTGATCCCACTTCTGATGTTAGAGTTGTATAACACAAAATACAAATAAAATATAATAACAATACATATTTATTCATAATTCCAATATAATTTATTATATATCTTTCATAAACACAAATATATTCAAACACTGCTATACTTTAATTGATATTCTTATAATAACATTATAATCATTAATTCACTATATTAACTATTAACATTAGTAAAACAAATATAATTACTAAAGCAATATAAACCAACAATTATACTTATCTTGTTAATGGTACTCAGAGCCACATTTACACTGACAGGGGGCAGAGTAATGTCCTGCTCCACGACTCGAACAACACTGTGTCACTTCAAGCAATGCTCGTCTATTTATACCAAATCGTGAACAACCCCACTCTGCCCCACTTCTGACTACCCACATCAATTTGTATTTTATTGTATTTAAATTGATGTTTACACATTCCATAAAATATACTCAGATAAGTAATTAATATATATCTTTAAATCATCAACATCTCACACATGAATACAATACATACAAATCTCTCAACAGCTCTATGTTTTTCTAAGTTTCTTTTGGTTTTCACGATTGGTGAATCAGTTGTTATTGTGTGATTGCATATTATAATAAACCTAAGGCTTGAGTCCTTTGATTGATGTGTACTTACTTATCGTAATACAGAAAGGTTTTAATCTCGGAATAGATTTTTTTTTTCTGTAATGATGTAGTTATGGTATACTATAGTTTTGACGTAATCTATTTGCTACAATCAAACTAATTTTTATATGTAAAGTTTCAGAGAAATTATCGCACACCTGGGAAAAGGAGACATGTTGGGCGAGGAAATATGTTAACAAAATTGACTCCAATATGTATCAATGCCGGCTGTGTGGCATTAATCTTAAAATGCCCATGGCGTGTCACAGTACCACAAGATTCCATATTTGTATGCAACATCCAGACGTGTTTGCTCGAGAAATGAAAACGATCAAACAATACAGAACAAGACGAGAAATGATTGGAAAAAAGAAGAATAAAGACAAGGATAATGTTTTGAAAAATATCCTAATACTGAAGAATTAATAATCACTCGTGACGTTTATGATACAATTCCTAGCAACGAAAATTATGTGACTGAACAGCAAAATGCCCATACATCAGTTATTCTTGAAAATCCTACTGTCAGGTATTATAATGATTGGGTTTTAAGGCCTTTGTAGAGAATTTAAAGATGATTACTACGGATGCTTCGTCTGCCATACAATTATGAAACTGCAAAAGGGTTGTTTTAGCCCTATGAGGCGACACATTCGACATGCTCAAATAAGGGAATGTCAAATAAGTCATATGTCAAATAAGGGAACACTTTGCCTTAAAAAAGGCCAAAATAACAGACAACGGAATTGTCAACATTTTACAATTTTGTAGATAACATTTTATTTTTAAATTTGATAATACTTCTCATCAAAAAAATCAAAACACTTCTGTTTTTATGGTTTCTGTCCTAATTTAACACAAAAGAGTTTTCATTCCATGAAAAAAATCACGTGATTGTATAGCTCTGGCAGTTTGGCCATTATAGTGGAAAGCGAAAATTCAAAATTATAATTTTATTTGTTTACCCTAAAATGAAATGATTCACTGTTTTGAGACAGATGTGTGTTGGAGTACATATTTTCACCTTTAAAAACAAAAAAAGTAGCGCTTATCTTAAAACTTTTTTTTATTATTTTTGTACTGAGACTTTGGGAGTTCCGATTTCTTTTTTCTAAAACATATGGATACTTCACCCGCAGAAGCCGCTAAAGTGGTGGCATTGCTGGATTCTGGACTAAGTCAGCGTGTTGTGACTGAAAGATTGCATCTAAGACTGTCGTCTGTTCATAGAGTCTACAAACGCTATCGGGAGACTGTTTTGTTCACGCGCCGTTCAGGATCTGGCAGGAATCGGGTCGCTTGTGAGCGAGATGGGCGATTTATTGTAACAACTTCCTTACGAAATCGACACCTTAACGCTTTTCAACTGCAGCAGCAGCTTCATGTTGTACGAAGGGTGGATGTAAGTGACTCTAAAATTAGAAGAAAGTTGAAGGAACGTGGACTGGTACCGCACAAACCAGCAAATGGGCCCAAATTAACTGCAGACCATCGAAGAGCGCGCCTTAACTATGCACGTGAGCACCGGAACAAATATTTGTGTGAACCACAGGTATTTGTTTCGGGTCTGGGTATTTGTGAGACCGAAAAGTCTCTCGTAATTCTGATACCCACGACACAAGACTCGATCTTAGTGTGGGGTCAGGGCTATGTATGTGACTGTTAGGTGTATTTATTTATTATAGGTGTATTTATTTGGCATAATATATTCCTAAATATACACATTTTTCTGATAATTCTCACAAAAAAAAAACTTGCAAGGTGTTTCGATTTTTCTTATGAGAAGTGTATATTGCGGGATAGTCGCGAAAGACAAACTTGGTAAAAAAATAATGAAGATATTGCGATATAAGATTTGATGTGCATTTTATTATATCAATAACTTGAAAGTAAAACTATTGAATAACTATTTGATGTGTGTATTATATTTGTATTTCAGACTTTTCTGATTATTGTGAACTTTATAACTGTATTTCAAATACATTTTATGGTATTTCTTGCTGGAAATGTGTAACGAGATTTTCTATTCAGTATTGAATTGAAGGCAATCCTCGAGTTTATTAAGATTTATTAATTATATTTGTGAAGCAATTTCACACAAACTTAGTATTACGAAGTATGGTATAATCCGACCGTTTTCGGTCATAGCTACTTGTTTAGCACTTCTAAGCGTTCCTTTTGTGATCTCTGATGAAGTTTATCTAGTCAAACATCTGACGCTTTTTAATAAATGATTATGAATTTGATTGATCGTCATAGATAATAGGTTTTTTTATTTATTTTGCTACGTATTAGGCTCTTCATTTTCAAGTTTAACGTAATATTTAAGGGATCTTTTAGTTTTTTAATCATCTTTCATTTTGAAGGACATCGTATACAAAGCCCTTCTTTTTATATCTTATATACTCATAAATGTGATTAATATGAATAATATAGTAGCATCTAGGTATATGATTTGTGTTAAAATTTACTGATTGTGTGTGTATCAGTAGCCATTTATAGTTCTTCCTGCATTTGCATATTCGGGTAGCACTTTCATCATAAATATGTGTTTCTACACAAATATATGGAGTATTATAGCATTGTAAGAAAATAGAATAATGAATATCATATTTAATTAATATTATATCATTTTCTAGATGTAACTCAGGTTTAATAAAATCAACAATTAATGATAATGACCCGCAATCCTTTCTAGTCATAAAAAAATATTGAAATGTCCTGTCAACGTACCAAAGATACTTAATAATAATTACTTTACTTAATATATAATCTTATGTAGTTTCCGTGAGGATTGGAATTATTTATTGTCAATGCATAATCATTAAGTATAAGAAAATAAACTACAATGGCCTAATATGACTTTTTATTTAAATCACCTTAGAGTTCAGAGGCGCACAGTCCCTTAAATTCGAAATATGAGAATCCAGTCATCACGTCAGTATGTTACTAACTCAATACTAAATTCTTTATAAATAAAAGAATAGATTAGAAGATCGATTAGTAAAAACAATATAAGAACTGAGCATGTAAGTTGCGCCGGTTAGATGGTTCAAAAATTATTATTATCTTGATAATATTCAGCCTAAGAAATTCCATTGTTTGGCATCGGAGAAAATCACTATTTCTTAAGTTTAAAAAAATATAGGATGATGGTGTTTGGAGATCAATAAAATTCCTCTTTTCTTTAATTTTATATAACTTTACTAGCGGTCCGGTACGGCTTCGCCCGGGTGCAGATATTTTTTGAGCTCAGTCCACATCAGAAAAAATATTTAGCGTACTGTTTTATATTTTAAGTCAACGTTATTACCGTCCTTTTTGCTGCTTTTCTCGCCCTTCGCTGCGCTGCGCTGCTTCATTCTGTTCCATGACTTAAGGCATGCAATCCTGTCCTCTTATATCCCATTAATTATCTTTTCGAGTCTGAAAGCGTAGCAAACATAGATATTTGAATTCCTTGCTTATCCCACGTGACCCCAATTTTTTTCGGGATAAAAAGTAGCCTATGTGTTAATCCAGGGTATCAGCTACCTTCATATCAAAGAACAATGGCGAATTCTTGATTGATCTTAATTTGAGCGTCTTTAAGTGACATATACACAAAACAAGTTCTAATAATTTTCTACGTTTTATCAAATAATCAAATGAATTATACAAGGCGGGTGAAAAAAAATCCTTAAAATGGAAAGTAATTTGATTAATTCCGGGTTTATAAACTATTATTGGCTTAATGTTGCCATTCCATATTTATTAGACTAAAATAGTTTACCATAGTCAAGTACTGTAAATCGAGGTAACTTTGTCCTTCAGTATAACATTGTCAAACTATCGCAACTCGTCAGATAAATTAATTATGTAACTAATGATACTTAATTGATATTTTATTTGCTTGCTAAAGTAATAGTAAATACCTTTGTTTTCTCAATAACAAATATCAATGATATACATATATGTCAAAAATCTATATTGCATTTAATTTTTTTAAACGCCTCGTGGATTTCCATATTTGTTCAATGCAATTCAAACAAACTATTTTTTATATTTTTTCTGTATTAAAATAGAAATACATTAAAATTATGGTGTAATTCTGGCAAAAGGACTAGTAATCAAAGCAAATAGTCGATTGACATCTCGCCCGCTAGAACAGTTCATGACAGACTTTTGAGTTTTGACGTTTTCGTTGCATGAATTCTAGTTTTGAATTTAAACCGAACTGAGTCAAAATTAATGGAGAAATATGGAGCCTGATATTGGCTGATGTGATCCGTGTATTCTTACGGACTTTTATATTTTCTATGTGTGATATGCTATGTTTGTTTTGAACACCGATCTTAACTTCTGCTTGGATTACGTTTTACTGAATTAGTTGAGGGTAACTGTCAAAATAGTAGACTTCGGCAGTTCAACGATAATAACGTGTTAGGTGTAAAAATATTTCATACGCTATAAGAAATAATAACTCAAGACACTGATACAATACGTCTTTTTACCAGAATGTTTTATTATAATTTTAATTTACGAGAAAATGACTTTCCTGATATTACAATACGTCATAGCACGGTCAGCCATTGTCGTCATTATTTGACGTAGGCGTATAAATATTAAAAATCAAACATGAATATCAATATTTCTCTGCTTTCTTTAACAACAATTCTTACATATATTGAATTAGAAAAAAGCACTCAACCTGACGAGATTTTTTCATGTAAAGACGTTTAATTTTAATTTCAATCAAAACAATGTACGGGCAGTTGCCATTGTTCTTGCATCAAAATTGGTCCAACTGTTTAAGCGTGAAGAAGTAACAAACACACAAACTTTCGACTTTATAATATTAGTAGAATAATCTTTTAAAGTCTCAAAATCGTCCTACTTGCTTGCGTCTTTCTCACAGTCGTTACGCCATACTCAAACTCATTCATTTATTCTTGCTTACTCATACTTTCATCTACTCACATTTACGTTTCGTTATGACCAGCATTTACTTCCACATACGAGTATATGTCTGTATATCAAAGCAAAAAATAAGTTCCTAAACATGACTACAATCACGACATTTTCGCGGAGTTTCCTATACAAGTTCCAAAAGCGTTAGTGAATGAATTACTTCGTTATTATCTTACTTAATAATATTTTGTTTTACAGGCAAGTATTCAATGATATCAACTCCTCGTGGAAATCCCCTGTTGATGCTAAACGGTTATACGTTTTCCATTAACAACCGTGCGCCTGGTTTATTCTATTGCTCCAAGAAGGGCCACCGGTGTAAAGCCAGCGTGAAGCTGGATAAAGCTGGTAACATCATCAGGAGATATGAGATCCACAATCATGAGCGGCCCAAGTATGTAATATCCTCCACGGGAAAGTATTTGAAGTTACCTTAGTGAAGAATAAGCATTCCTCGCCTCAGAAACGAAAGCGGTCAGCATTCAGCATTGTGTGGGTGTTCTTTGATTATAATCTGAAGCTAAATCATACCCTATATTACACCGTTCTTTACTTGATGGGAATTAGGAATAGATAATCGTATGAAATCACCTTAATCTCCTGGTATTGCGTACAGTTCTCATGAACTCGGGTACTAGTCAATTATTATTGGATAAATTAAAATTTTCAACGTTCCTGTGCGATATTTTTGCGATTGTAAATTGATTAATTCATGTCTTTTATTTGTATCCCAATTCACTCACAAACATCCGAGAGCACTCTACTTATATTTGATCCCTTCCGATATTGTATCCAGGAAACTGGCAAAATTTAAAACGTCACGGAAAGTGACACGCAACGAAAAATTATAAAGTGAACTATCTCATTTTATTTTATTAGTATAAATGTAACTAGAGACAATTGTTGTATTTTGCCTGTTTCTAAATTAAGTTAGATTATTTTTGAACATATTTTGACGCATTGTGTAAACATATTCTTACTGAAAGATATATAGTAATTGCCTGAATATTTCAACTGCATCACATAAAGTTTCTTCCTTCTTTCCACTCTTCCTGTTCCTAATGGACAATATTTTTTATTTTTTTATATCTAAATAATAAAAATAAAGTAAATGAAATTCATCAGTTGTAATACGAAAAATAGAGGTGTTTTGTTACTTACATAGCATTACATAGATATTTGATGTGACTTTATAATAATATGTACTTATTAAAATTGTTAACCTAATATAAGTATTTATTTTTATTTGTAGAACCATAGACTACCTAAGCGTATGTGGTTTTTATTTAAATTTAAATATTCTTCTGCAGTTCAGAATCGATACATGCTCATCAATTCACATTTTAATAAAATCTATTGACTACTTAATTTTCTTTCAATGTGAAGTTCTTATTGTTTGTAATGTAATTAAATGCATTGATTTTCCAGGAATAAATCAAAAGTACAAAATAATAACAACAGAGCGTGGAAATTCGTTGCTCATGTACGAGAACTACACGTTTTCGAGGCAGGGGATTACGAATAATTACTATTGTTCTAGAAAGTCATTTTCGTGTAAAGCCAGGGTGAACCTTAATGCTGAAGGGAATGTTATAAGCGCTCTGCCAATACATAACCACGATCCGCCTAATTACATAAAGCTGAATAGTGGCGTTTATATTAAGTTGTAGTTTTAATGACAGTAATGTCTTCCAGTCACACGAATTTTGGAAAAAGTAATGTTTTTAGACTTCTTGTAATGTATTTTTTTTCTCTATTGTACATTTTTATTAATATTAAAGGTATATATAACTAATTAAAATATGGTATAAAAGGCAACTATATCGCATTGAGAACCCTGTCAGATTACACAATACGAAGACACGTCCTCCACATGCCACATAATAATCTAATAATGTTTACTGGTGCTCTTCAAAAGACTTAATTGTTTTATTATTTGATTATTATACTATTGTTTTTGATACTAATTGACTTAAAAAATATAGGTGTAGAGTTAATCAGTTTTTCTACTTAAGGACTTTCCATATAGATCTATTTTGAAGGTATGAAGAAAACGTAACAGTGAAACTACTGTACCATTTAAAAGTTTACTATTTAAATATTTGTTTGTGACTCAAACAAATCGAAAGTGGAGCTTAATATATATTTTAGTAAAAAGTAGGTACTTACTGCATTCAATAATTACTTTTATGAAAATCGGCCAGTGTGCGTGGCGTAACTGAATGTTGATGTTAAAATGATAACCTCCTCTGAAGTCGGTTAATAATGTTATGTTGAAGCAAGAGTCTTATAGAATTTCACCCAAGGCTAGGTTTTTATAGATTTAAGATACTTCATTGGGAGGTAGGATATAGCTATTTTTTTTTCTTACCCGGTATTATTCTTGGTAGTTAGTATGAAAGCTTTCCTATACTTTATTCTGTGGTTCGCATAATCCTTAATATTATGTTCCTTTGTAAGACGATGTAATGGCCCCCACACACGTAACGATATAACTGTGCAAGTCTGAGTTTGCACCAGTATACTGGAACGTGTGTGGGCAAATAACTGGCGCAATCTTCGTTGGAATTCTTGATTCGAGACTGGTGCAAACTCGCATTTGCGCAAACGCCATAAGACTATTTGTGTACTTATGTTACAGATTATATAAAAATATTTTATGATATTGAGGGGATGCTCACTAATTATTGTTCGATTAAATCTATGTTAAACATATTTTTTATTGTTTCTGTACTTATTGTTTTCATTAAATTATTGATGTATAAATTTGTTTTATTTGAATTACTAGAGAAAGTGCTCGTTTTATTTATCGATTTTTTGATTCCTAATTCTTCCAACTCTACTCACTATAACATTCTTCATTCATAAAAGCCTGTTTAAGAGTTTTTTTTGTATTACAGGGTGTGCTAATTTCTTCTTCTTAGCAATGGTTGTGCTCATAATCTAATCATTTTCTATAAGTATGAAATATTAATTTTATTAGATATAAGATCTTTACAAACGTCTTGTGGACTTACTGATACAGTATCCTTAAAATCCAGCAGGGGTTCCGTACGAAATAGCGACTTCTCGCCGGGGAAAAAATCTTATTGTTGTCCAAGGATACACGTTCTCTCGAAAAAATTCAAGCACCGGTTATTGGGAGTGCTCAATCAGAACGAATCAATGTAAGGCCTACCTGAAGTTGGACAAAGGAGGTGTGATTACGCGTATCAACAACGAACATACGCACGACCCAAGACTATTTACCAGAGGATTGAATGGTAGCCTGTTTATAATAAGTTAATGGAAAATATTTAATTAATAATAAAATGTTATGTTTATTTTTTTATTTTATTTTTAAATTATTCTGTCAGGGATTAATAATTTTTTATTTAATTTTAACTGGTAAATGTAAATATGTAAAATTACTGTAAAAATCTTAGACATAAAAACCCATGTAAATAAGAATTATAATAATAAAGATAAATATGGGTGTCGACGAGTGAGGCGCAAGGGGAATGGCTCGGAGCGAGCAAAATTGTATAAAAGGCGGGTCGTTTTCTCGTATCCTCAGCTCCGCTCCGAGCTCCACCAGCAGAGGACATCTCCAAACTAAAAGAAGAAACAAGTGCGCCTCGCCCACCGCGGCCCTCCTTGCTATCGTAGAAATATTGGCGTTTAATTAAAGCAAAATCTCTTATGATGGGTGTTCATTGGTCACGCCGCCCGGATCTGTTTATATCGAAATAACGACGTTAGTTTGAGTAAACAAACGGCTGGTTTTGGTTTAATTTAAGATTAAGTTGTGTTTGTCTCTTTTCCTCTCTGTCACTCTCTTCAGCCACAGGCATTCCTCTGGTGAACATATGCCACCCTAGTCTAAATGTGACGGCACTAGCAATGCCACTACACTGACGAGCGTTTTGGTGCGAATTTTAAATCTAAATAAATTTTTTTTTCCTAATAAATCTTAATTATATGCAGGGATATTTGACAGCCTCCGTGGCGCAGTTGGTTAGACACCGCCTGTAAAACGAGAGACCGCGGGTTCGATCCCCGCACCGAAACAAATATTTGTGTGATCCACAGGTATTCGTTTTCGGGAGTGTATTTAAAAAAAAATCGATACGTTATTAATCGTAAAGATTTAAAATCTGTCTACATGCCCATTGCCGAAGATTGAATATTCCTTAAGTTTCCCGCACTGAATCCCTTCTATATATCCCGGCGAAAGTCTGGTAACGTGTCTACAAATCCTTAAGTGTTGTGGGTTTAAGTTATGAAGGACTTACTAATATATTAAACTTGAAATCCTACAGGAATTCCATACGAAACAGCGGTTTCTCAACGAGGAAAATCTCTTATTGTCGTTGAAGGATACACGTTCTCGCAAAAAGATTCAACCGCGCGGTATTGGGAATGCTCAGTAAGAACGAACCAATGCAAAGCCTACCTTAAGTTGGACAAACATGGCGTAATTACTCGAATCAACAACGAACATAAGCACAAGCCAAGACAATTTGCCAGAGGGTCGAATGGTGGTCTCTTTGTAATATATTAAAAAAAAATTGATTGTACAATGTTATTTGTTATTTTGTTGTTGTTTTGGGTAATTTATTCTGTCATGCATTTTGTATTTTATTTCACTAGTAAATGTGAATAAGTAAGATAAAATATGCTCTAGTTTTTCTTCCTATTAACTGGCGTAACTGCGAATTAATATAATTTCAAAACGTGCGTCGAACTGTTACTGAATTCAGTTACTACTAGAATCAAGTAGTTGTAACAGACTAAGACATAAAACCTATGTAAACAAGAATTATAAATAATAAAGATAATTACGGGTGTCGAAGGGCTCGTAGTGGGCAAAATTGTATGATAAGTGGGTCGTTTTCCCGTAACGTCAGCTCCGCTCCGAGCTCCACCAGCAGAGGACGTTTCCGAACGAAAAGAAGAAACAAGCGCTATGCCTCGCCCATCGCTGCCCTTCCTTGTTATTGAATAAATATTGAAGTGTTATTGAAGCAAAATCCCTTATGGTGGTTCATTGCTCACACCGGCCGAATCTGTCTATATCGAAATAACGACGTCAGTTTCAAGTAAACAATTAACTGTTTTTTTATGGTTTCATTTGCAGTTGAATTTTGTTTGTGTCTTTCTCTCTCTCTCTCTTTTCAGCCACAGAAAGTCCCCTGCTGAACATAATTCTCCCTCGTCTAAAGTACCTCTAGTGTTGAGGAAAAAATGTTTAAATGTGAGGTCTCTAGCAACGCCATGATACACACGAGCATTTTGGTACGAATTTTAAATCTAAAAACTATAATTAGGTGTTCTGGGCTTACAAGTTAGGACTTATTAATATATCAAACTTGAACTCCTACAGGGATGCTATACGAAACAGCGATTTCTCAAAGAGGAAAATCTCTTATAGTCGTTGAAGGATACACGTTCTCGAAATCAGCCCGCTCAGCCTCGCGTTGGGTATGCTCAGTACGAGCGAACCGATGCAGGGCCAATCTAAAGATGGACAGTCAAGGTATCATTATGAGCATCGACAATGAACACACGCATAAGCCCAGGAAATTAATCAGAAGAACCGATGGCAGCATATCTATAATTTGAACACAATATCATAATAATAATCCGCGATAAAATCCGTAAAATTAGTTTTATTTCAATGTGTAACATTCGCGGAAATGTAGGAAAAAATAAATAAATTATTTCGCAGTTTTCCTTCTTTTTTTAAATTGACTATCAGAATGATATCACCCAACCGATGCAAAGTTTAGTTTTACCTTTTAATCCTTATGGAAGCTGGATATTGCGTCATTAGCTTGGTGTTCCTGTTTTCTATAAGGCTTCAGAATCATGATGTCAAAATTTTTGACCTCTGGCAATTGTTTATTTTTGTCTAAAGATTTCTTAACACAAAAAATCGGATTTAGTCAACATATTTTGTTAATGATTTAATGTTTCTATGTTTGTCGCGTATGCGTTCTTACATCATACATCTGAATATACTGAAATACAGTTCAACATGCAATATGAAGTTTGTAATGATTTTGTAATGCCCCGGGTCAATAGGATAAAAAGTTGGGTATAATTAATTATAGTATTTTTTTTACAGACATACCATACGAAGTAGTGCTGTCTCAAAGGCGTAAGAAGTTATTGTTCGTCGGTGGTCACACCTTCTCCCATACTGATTGTGGATACTGGGTTTGTTCTGTAAGGACCAACAATTGCAAGGCCAATCTCAGTACTAACTCAGAGGGAAAGATTATACGACTCAACAACTATCACAAACACCAACCCAGGAAGTACACTAGAGGCAGAAATGGACAAATAATGTTGATTTAAATGTATTTTCGTGCAACTGAACTATTGTAATTTTAGTATCACTTTGTAGATAACTATTGTAATTTTAGTATCACATATATTTTTTTAATACAATGTAATTATCATTTTATTTCCCTCATCGCCTATAAATGAAATGAATATTTTTTAAAGCTTTGTTGGTCCTGCAACTTTTTACATTATACTATTTAATCATGAACACTCTTAACAATGTTGATAATATCAAGTTTTTGGTATAGATCTCATATCCATTTTAATATATTTTCATTGCATATGAAGTCTATGATGTAAGTAGGGATAATTATTTGCATTATTTGACATTTTGATGTAGCGACATCTAGAAGCACATTCTCGAAGCACTAACCGTTTAACTACCTTACAGCGATACCGTATGAAATGACGATGTCACAGAAAGGTAAAAAGTTGATGATCGTTGGTGGATATACGTTTTCGCATGCTGACTACGGATATTGGGTGTGCTCGATACGGAAGAACAAATGTAAAGCCAGTCTTACTATCAACTCTGCGGGGAAGATTATAAGGATCAAAAACGAACACACGCACCCGCCACGGCAATTCACTAGGGGACCAAACGGACGTATAGTACTGATATAGAGTCTTGGAGTATAAATGTAATTGAGGTACAGCTCACTAGATTTTGTCAGAATTGATTGTTAGCCACTAACAATGAGAGAAGCTATTGCCATCTCATATTAAATCCTAGAAAATACTCACTTTTTTCATATTCTTGTGTTGCCAGTAATACCGATAGATGATTTGTACGATAGAAAACATTTTTGATGATTTCTAAAAAATCATCACGTTATTATGAGGCTAGTCATGAGTTACTAGAGTACAATATAGTCATTTTATATTAACTTGATGCATTCCATTATTTTTAGATTCTTCAACCCGTTTTCGTAATATGATCTTTCTAAATGTAACGGTAAATAATCAGATCAATCATAAAATATTTTAAAGTGGATAAAACATGTTTTTTGGTAGATCTTTATAAGTCAGGCTAGGAGTAAGGTTTTTAGTTAGTACATCGATATTAGGTACGGTAGCTAAATTAGCTTAATAGGTATTGTAATAAATCTTTCGAATAATTTAACTGTGTTTGAATATCAAAATGAATCGAGCCTTCCCAATTGCTTAAATAATTAGCGTCTCTTAGGTTAGTTTTTGTAATATGTAGGTCTACTGTTGATTAGAACTCCGTGGGTCGTACGCATGAATATAGAACTATAATATCTAGAAAACCCCTTAATATTAAGAGTACCTGACATCTCAAATAATACAGTACACGACGTGTCCACCCCTCGACATCATGATAACGTTTGTGGACTGATTTTTATTTGACAGTACATATTACTCGTAGAATGTACCGAGTATTATCGAAAAGAACATTTAATCTGATTTGACTACTTTAAAAAAACTATCGTGTGAGCGCGATGAGATAAAAATATGGTTGCTTAACAGAATACAGTTTAAGCACACTTTTGTGTTTCTTAGCGCTATCGATGGTTTTTCTTCCAATTAGCTCGATCTGTATGTGTGTCTATACACAGAACATTAAAATACTGTTTTAAAAACTTTTTACAGTGACGACCTACGAACTGACAACGTCTCAGAAAGGGAAGACGCTGATAGTTCTAGATGGCTATACATATTGCCAGTCAGATACCCTTTATTGGGTTTGCTCTGTGAAGAAGAATAACTGCAAGGCTAATCTTAGACTGAATTCTAGACAAGAGATAATATCCATCAACAACGTACACACGCATAAACCTAGGACTTGTGTGAGGACTGGAGAGGGAAAATTAATTCTAGTGTAAAATCAATATAATATACTTGGTAGAATAAAAGATCAAGGAACTTTACAGTTATATTCATTTTCCTACATTAAATTTAGAAAAACATTTTTGTATGAAAATTAAATGACTGTTTGGTGAATTTAATTTATCTGCTAGACATACCTGGTTCAAATTTTTATCATATTTTTTTCGACGATTTCGACAGCTTCCGTGGCGCAGTTGGTTTGACGCCGGCTGTGAAACGAGTAGCCGCCGGTTTGATCCCGGCGCTGAGAGAAATGTTTGTGCGGCCCACAAATATTTCTTTCGGGTCTGTGTATTTGTCATACTGAAAAGTCTCTCGTAGTTTCTGATACCTACGACACAAGACTTAATTGATCTTAATGTGGGATCTGTTGTCTGTATGTGACTGTTGAGTGTATTTATATGTGGCAAAATTTAAAATAATGCGTATTCCGAATAAAGTTGAAATTATTTTAACATATGTTTTCAGTAATGCTTTTAAATTACTTAAATGTAATGTTTACCTTAAATATTTCAATTCTTAGTTATATTTATTTCCCGTGTGGCTTTGATAAGCTATAAGAAAGGTTAATGGAGAAATAAATTTTCTTAAAATACACATGTATCAATAAAGTAATTGATGTTCAGACTTAATTAATATAGTGTAGTCGATACAATAGTGACATCAATACCTAGTATGTATGTAGTATTAGTTCCTGATTTGTTTATTTTTTAATATAAGTTTTCCTTATTTTTATTTACGTCTTTAAGTGATGTGTACTCCTTTAAGTGGTAGGTATATGCGACAGGATGTAACTTGCAAAGAATATATTACTTGTGTTAGTGTGTTGAAGAACCTTAATTCAATAAATAAATAATTATATTTGTTTTAGATATGACTTTAATTTTATTTATAATTTAACAATCTTGGGTGACTGATGTAATATTTAAGTGTCATATTGATCAGTACCTCGAATTTAATGTGTCAAAATTAAAAGTATATATTTTTTTCAGTACCATACAGGGTAGTGAAGTCACAGCGAGGCAAGTCGGTTCTTCTGGTCGATGGCTATACCTTCTCCAAGGTCGCTAATAGAAACTACTATGTTTGCACAGTGAAAAGGAGCACTAAATGCACAGCCAGGCTTGGAATGTCTAATGCCGGCAAAATAACTTACATACACAATCACCACTGCCATCCTCCTAAACAGTACGTCAAGGATAATTTTGGAAACTATGTTCTTATTAGACCTTAAACTTTAAAGATAAGCTGGACAGCACAGGTGCAGACAATTTGGATAAAAGTGAAGTTGATTTAATTGTAATAAGATAGTTCAGAGAAGTGAAAAATCTTATCGAAAAACCTTAATTTGCGAAAAAGCAACTAATGTGTTTATTATTTGATTATATAGTGTGTTGACAAACAAGCAGATAAAGTCTTAATTTAGATTTTTCGCAAAAATTAGTTATGAAAAAATAACAAGTACATATTTATTATATTATAACCCCAAATAAATTCTTTAATATTTTATAATTTTTGCTGTCTACCTCGGTGGCGCACTTGTACTATGGTATGGAAATGCCGAGGTTTCAGGTACGAATCCCGGGTCGAGTAAAGTGATCGGATTTTTCAATTCATTATCAGCACGGAATCAGGAATTTGTGCCCGATATAGCGAAGAACACACAAAGCTAATCGTCGGTGTCCTGGCAGCACCTCTGCCTACCCCTTCTGGAAAAGGCGTTAGTTTATGTACATACATGTGTATGTATAGCATTGGTAGGGTAGATGGCCACTGTTAAGCTACTCTGTAGTTGTCTCCAAAACTGCATTAGACCAGCGTGGTACTAAAGACTAAATTATGTAATGTGGCCATACATAACAATCTTGTGTACAAGAGTATTTACTTGTATCAATTGAGGAGATCTAATTCAGAAATTTGCATTCATAGAGCTTATTGTTTTGTTTAAAACAGCTAAATTATCTAATACTTAGAACGAACAAATATAAGAATGTGGTTTTATTTGGAAAAGTTTGCGGAAATTATTTGAATGTTGTGTTTTTAATCACTTGACTTCCAATATAATTATGTTTTGAAATAAAAATATAATTTAAAACTGCATGTTTGTTTTTAATATTAGCATAGACAAGTTTCTGGGTGGCTGTCAAATTAGGTATTTATAATTAAAAATGTGAGTATAGTAATTACAAATATTTTTTCATTACTTAAGTTACTAGACTGTGGATACGTGGACATCCTCTTTATTATGTCTATTGTATTAAAAAAAGGAGCTTATACGTATGGTGTTGGTAGGTACACCTTAAATAATTGCACTATCCCGATTTAACTTAAGATCACAATACGTTCGAATATTAAACTAATCAAATTGCTTCTTTATTTTCAGATACAGACTACAAAATAGTTAGCTCCAGAAAAGGAAAGGATTTAATACTTTTAGACGGTTATACGTTTTTCAAAGTTAAAAATGGAAGTAGATGGATATGCTCCACTAGTCTTAAATGCAAAGCCAAATTGAAGTTCGGTATTTCTGGTGAGATCGTGTACAAAGACAACAATCATAATCATCCAAAGAGGAGGTACCATATAACTGGCGACGGAAAATATGTTATGTTGTAAACGTTGTGTTTTAAATTATCATTTTTATGTAATCTCTGATAGTAATGAATGTTTTAATATTAAAGCTATTTTCGTATGTGGCATCGTATCGTATCGTATCAGCCCATATACGTCCCACTTCAGGGCACGGCCCTACTCTACAATCGAGGGTACGGTTGAGAGTGGTTAGGCCATATAGTCCACCACGCTGGCCTAGTGCGGGTTGGCGGACTTTACATACCATATAAATTCTTAAAAATCGCTATGGCATGCAAGTTCCCTAACGATGTTTTCCTTCACCGTTATAGTGCGTGGTGATTGACTATTAATACACACATGACTCCCGAAAAGTCAGGGATGTGCCCTGGGATTTGAACCCGCGACCGGCGTAGACATGATTTTCAAGACACCTTAACATGTTCACTGCTTTAGGACATCTGAAGGGTCGCTATTGAGACTTTCAGCTGTTCGATTTTCAAAGAGATTTAGAATAGGTTAGAAATGAGCTGATGTAATTATTACTCAGCACTTCACTTATGAAAGCCTGCGTAATTTATCATATGATAAATAATGACTAAAAAATTTCGAAAAAGGATTTCTTAGAGTCTATAATAGAAGCGGGACGAAAAATATCTAAAAATGGTACGATTAATTTTATAATATAACAAGTACTTCGTTTCAAATAAATTTATTTTTGGTTTCGCTTCACAATTTTTAATGTTTTTCTTGACTTTGAGAGATTGTTTTTGGTTTGCTTTGATAAGCTCCAGTTATGGCTATGATCTTCATATGTAGTCATTACCTACATTTTTATATTAACTTACAGTAAGAATAAACGCTTATTCCGGTAGGTATACATCGACTTCCATAAAACATGCATATGAACATAAACGAAGAAACAATTCTATTTTAGTTTAAGAAAATATTAAATGATATCGGTAAGTATTCCTGTACTTATTTTTGATATTTTATTGCAGGTTTCCCTGAAGGAAGGTGTTCAGGTCATACTTTTCAACGTGGTAATAAAAAAAGGCGTTGTACAGGCTGTTACAAGAAATTGCGACGTACACTGAATAGTACGGAGGCGTCAAAAAAAACCAAACGTATCATGACATATTGTGTGAAATGCAAACAATCAATGTGTTTAGCTTGTTTCAATAAAAAACATTTTTGTGACTTATTGGTAAAGGGATAGACGCGACCGCCTACATGTTTTTCGTGGTCGAAAGTTCAAATCCTTCTGACTTTTCGGAGTCATGTGTGTATTGATAGTCAAGCACCACGCATTATAAAAGTGAAGGATAACCTGCATACCATAGCGATTTGTAAGAATTTCTATGGCATGTGAAGTCCGCCAATTCGCTCGTGGCCAGCGTGGTGGACTATGTGACCTGATCCCTCTCAATTGTACTCTCGATTATAGAGGAGGCCAATGTTCTGCAATGGCACGAATATGAGCTTATACAGATACAGATGTAATATCTCTCGCAATCTTTTGTCCATTTAAATAAAATTCATGATGAATAATTATATTTAAATATTTTTTATAAAATAGAACAGTGAATCGAAAATTTCTAGTCTCCGAGCCGGACTAGAACTTCAATAGCAAAAAGGTTAGTGCACCGTCCCAGAACGACGATGAGTTCCAGTCTCGCTCGAAGAATTGAACTTTTGGATTTTCTATTATCTTAAATAATAAAACACTGGTCTAACCAGTAAAATATTATAATTATAAATATTTAATATAATAAAAGATTTACAATTGATAACTGATGCTTAAACAATTCTCAACACTAGTCTTTAGCTTGTCGCATCCAACATCTGCCAGCGACCTTTCGCAAATCGTCACTCCACCTAGTTGGAGGGCATCCTACATTACGCTTGCCAAGGTGTCCTTTATTGTCGCGGTATTTCACGAAAATTAAAAATTAGTATGAATAAGTGTATCAATTCCTAGTATGAAAATACAGGTAGCGAAGTGTAAGTATGTACATAAAATAAACCTGGAAATATATAATTATTACTCAAACAAAACAAGAATCTTAAAGACGCATTTACCCGTCACAATACAAACGTGTTGATCAAAACCCAATTTTTAAAACTATGCATGTATTTTGCATTTGTTTGATTACATTGTTTTTTCAATCACAGGTATTAAATATAACATCATTCGATCGAAGAAAGGCAAGGATCTGATACTTCTAGATGGCTATACCTTCTGCAGGGCAGGCGCTGCGTGGATATGTTCAAACCAAGCGAAATGTAAAGCCAGATTAAGACTAAACAAAGATGGTGAAATAATGTACGTGAACAATAGACACGAACATCCAAAAAGAAATTATGTCCTTACAAAAAGCGGAACTTATATTATAATATAAACGATGACGGGTAAATCCGCCATATTACATTTAAGCTTTTATTTCATTAAAACATACTTATTTATCTTATTCGTAGTAGCATTTTGATTGGAGTGTGTCTATTTTGGTTGATTGGGCCAATAACTAAATATATCCTATGAAAGACAGTTACGACAAAAATTAAATCATGTGGCTGAAGTAATAGAAAATAATGAACGGGCTGAAATAAGTTTGCAAATAAACTTTATACGAAGATGTTGGTTATGCATAAGAGCTTGAAGAAAGCATTTTGAGCATTGATTGTAATTTAAATAAAATAAGGTATTGGAGCAAAAGATTACTTAATGAATATCTATGTATTTAATTTGTAAACAAAAATGTCCTTTGCTATTAATATTGATTTAAAAAAAGAATACTTCTTTTAAACGACAGTGTTATACCTTTTTGTAATTGGTATGAGATGTCGATGTTTTTGAAATAAACCTCCACGAGACTATAGTATTTTTTATACCAGTTTTGTACAAATATCACTTACAATATTTTCAAATGTAAAAATTTGACAAGTTTTATTGTTTAACTTTCAAGTTGCTTATAATTAGTCTTAAATATAATTTTAATTAGGAAGCCCAATGTATACTCAAGTACATAGAATAAAAAGTAACAAAAAATAGTAATAATTTGTAAAATTTTAAATTGTGTGTACACTGTACGACAATTTCATCTTAACGTTAAATAAAACCATAACTTAAGAACTAGAAGACCTAGGAATTATCAATTCCCTCTATTCCCCATATCCCGTCGGTTCACTACTTATGGGACATCCTGGTATAGTTCCGCAAAGTGAAAGGTTGATATTATTGTTTTATCGAGCTTCTTGCCCGGTTTCCACTGGTGAAGATAGCCTTGTGAACCGGATGGTAGTAGAAAATAGTGACTGAATCTAAGTAATATATGACATTTCATGGATTCAATAAAAATTATTTCGTTTTCATTTCATTGCATTTATATTTTTCCGACAGGTATTGGATACAAAATAATCAAATCGCAGAAAGGCAAGGATCTTATACTGTTGGATGGGTACACTTTCAGCAAAAGGACAGATTCTACATGGGTATGTTCGAATAATTCTCAGTGTAAAGCTAAATTGCGGCTTGGTAAGGAACGTGAAATAACATTCAAATGCAATAAACACATACATCCGAAAAGAAAATACATCATCACAAGCGCGGGGTCGTATATTTTTGTATAGTGTAAATTATGACTGATTAATACGTCGTTTTTGTTTGTGTCTTTATGTAAATTAAATTGCTTTATTATCCTTGTGACTGATGATGTCAAAAGGGTTCTAGTTTCATTTCAATACAATACATTTTCTTCGTATAAATATTGTATGCGTGTGAAAATCATCTAATTAAATGTAGGTAAAACTATATTTTGTTTTATTTTCCTTTCGTTGTGTTTCAACGACATAGCACTGCCATAGCATTGACATTACTGAGCATTATATGATTTAATACATCATTATGTATGTAAGTATATTAGGATAACGAATGCATTGCAGCATTATGCAGTACTTAGTTAAGACAGATACTGATTGGCGTTGCTCTTGTAAATAGACACGCATCATATTTGCCATTAGTCGAGCTGAAGGTTCGTCTCACCATACTTGTCAATTAAAAAAAATGTTTTTCCATAGGTGTTAAATATAAGATAATAAAATCGCAGAGAGGCAAGGATCTGATATTGCTGGATGGGTACACCTTCTGCAGAAGAACAGATTCTGTGTGGGTCTGTTCAAATAATTCTCAATGCAAAGCCAAGTTGAGGCTTGGTAAGGGACGTGAAATAACATTTATATCCAGTGACCATGTACATCCGAGAAGAAAGTATCACCTTACAAACGCCGGGACGCATATTTTTCTATAGTGTTAATGATGACGGACTAATGCGTCGTGTTATATTGAATCTTCTGACATGTTATATCGCCTTAGTATCCTATGATTTTACTTAATAGTTAAATGAAATTTATTAGTCGAATAAAATACTAAAGAAAATAAAAATGACTGTTGAATACACACCGTAATTTTGTTACATTTTTGTAATAGTTCCAGATAATGAACTAAATATCGGTAGTGAGCTTTTAAAAATACGGGGGTACTTTGTTTCTATGACGTGTCTCGTCTATCGGTAGAATATAAGTCAATGAAGAAGATGAATATTGTCTAGTTCAGTAATTAGCATCTACTTTAACAACCAAAAAAAAATTGTTATAATGTAAGATTGTATAAAATTTTACACACGATGAAGTATGGTTTTGTTCACCACCATATTTTTTCACAGGTATTGAATATAAGATCATTAAATCTCGGCGAGGCAAGGATATGGTACTTGTGGATGGTTTCACGTTCAGAAAGTCACGTAATACATGGATTTGTTCGATTAACGCCGAGTGTAAAGCGAAGTTAAGGCTTAATGAAGAAGGTAAAATTTTATTTATATACAATGAACACGTACATCCGAGAAGAAAGTATGTCCTTACAAAAGACGGGACGTATATTTTTCTATAGTGTAAATGATGACGGATTAATACGTTGTTTTTTATTTAAATACATTTATGTTACCTTAATTGCGTTAACTTTGTGACTCCTAATTTATTTCATTTTCAATATTTTTTTCATATAATTATTGTATGCGTATGAACATCATCTAATTAAATGTAAGTAAAACTGCATTTTGTTTTATTTACCTTTTGTTTTGTTTGAACCACATGACAATGCCATTGACATTATAGAGCATTATTATACTTAATACATCATTATGTATTATCTTGGGAAGACGAATGCAGTGCAGCATTATGCGGTGCTTAGTAAAGATAAGTTGACTGATGTTGCTCCTGATAATCGACAGGCGTGATGTTTACTATCAGGCCAGTAATCTCGTAATTATCGTCTCATTATTCTGGTCAATTTAAAACCATTTTTTCCCCACATAATATGTTAAATATACCTAACATAATTAAATCGCAGAGAGGCAAGGATTTGATACTGCTGGATGGTTTCACATTCAGAAAGCATCGTACTACATGGATTTGTTCGAATAAGTGCAAGTGTAATGCGAGGTTGAAGCCCAGCAAAGAAGGTGAAATTCTATTTTTTTGCAATGAACACTTACTTAAGAAAAGAATGTATGAAGTTATAAATACCGTATGTTTTCCTATAGTGTAACTGATAACGTATTAATACGTCATGTGAAAATGTTAGTGTTAAAGTTTGTATAATATGGTTTTTATTTTGGTTACTTATGACTTATAATGTCAATGGGTTCCCAGTTTCGTTTTCAGTTTTTTTGCATGATTCTATGCTATGGAAATCATCGAATTGAATGTTAGTAAAACTATGATTTGTTTAATTTTTCTTATATTAAATATTTTAATTTTTGATATTCAAAATTAGTCACTTTAACTTTATGATTTTCATAAATTTTCTCATAATCATCAACTTTAGGTTTAGGAAGTCTAGTGTTAAACGTAAGCCAATTTTTCCGGGTAGTGTTTTTTGTTTATTTTAATATTGGAGTATAAATTTGATTGGCAACTATTAGTGACCTGGGGATTTGTGAGTCCCTATTGAAGAAGAAGTTGATGACATCTTTTTTCCAATTTATTTTCAACCTGTTACCGATATGTTTTATTACACTCTTTACCATAATTATAATGGTAAATAGTTGAAGTTATTTGAGTAAAACAGCATTTGTATAGTTATTGTAATGAAGAATGTTAACTAATTTTGATTATTAGCAGTCCTTATTCTCTGGCAAAAATAAAAAATACTAGTGAAAGAATTACTTCGATATGTCAATTAGTTTCCGATTTAGAAGTAAAACAAGTTGTAACCGTACGACCCGGGCTGCCGGTTACGGTGTGACGTCATAGCACAACACGCTCACTGGCTCACTCAGTCCGCTCGTGGTCGCGCGCCCGTGCCGTTGAATTTATACCCACAGAGTACTATAATATTACGTTTATACCTAAAGACTTTTAACAATGTCCAATCCAAATACAAGGAAACCATGTGTTGTGCCTAAATGCACAAACACAACTACCAATTCGCCAGAAAAGAAAGTCTGGAATAACACATAGGCTACTTTTAATACTGGGAAAATGTACAGCTTCTGAGGGAAACTGGGGCGAAGCTGCTGGCGGAAGCTAGTTTGCAATAAATCAATATAGTTTAGTATACATACATACATGTATTCATTTAAATTTACTAAGAAGAGCGTTACCTACCTATATTATACATACGTGCCTACCAATAGCTACAAAACTATAATACATACATATTTGTTGTCTTTAACTTACAAATTTAATGGTAGGTAGGTAGTTCTATTATTTGAGTTGCATTCTTCCATTACATTAGTTGGGTATTTTGTTTTGATAAAACAATTTAGAACCGATAAACTATTAAGCATAAGTAGTAGCACGGAAATTTCACTTACCGTTGCATTTTTATTCCTCGCATTTCGGCGGCAACGAAATCACTATTTGTTGATAAGTAATGCGCAACCATTAATCCATCTATTTTAGGTAGATTAACCGATTGCCCTTTTTCGAATCCTTCATCCATTTTATTAATCGAATAATATTTACTATTATTAAACTATTAACTTAATACGCGAACGAAAACCAACAACAAAACACTGCGCAAGCTATTACAACTACCATAATCGCTGGCGATTTGATACGAAGCGAGTCGTGGCCCGTGCGGCGCGTTGTGAAATGACGTCACAAGCGATCACGCGACTGTAGCGGGACTCGATATTTTTCAAAACTTTGAATAACTATAAAATCAAAACTACTAGGTATTTTTGACTACAACAAAAACTAGTGTGTTTGTATACATAAAGGCTTTACTGAGACAACATTTCAAGCGATTTGGCATACCTAGTAACATTGTCCATTCGAACCTAAAAAATACTAAGATTACTACTTAAATTAACCAGTTACTATAATACCCCACCCATAATACCAAGAGTTGGATATTTAATTGTCGTCAAAACATTTATAACGCGTTTGCCATAAATTACAGAAAGTTTGTTTTTCAACTTCCCAAATACGTTTTGTTTCAAATTATGAATTTTGTATTACTTAATGTTATACATAAATGAGAGTCATGTCTTCGATACTATTATCAAAACCGAGTTGGTTTTTGCATATATACTTATTAACTCTTTTAATGAAATAAAATATTTAACATTTCATCTAACATTATTTTCAGATTTTATTTTATTTTCTAGATATACAATACGAGATAACAAGGTCACAGAGGGGCAAGGCCATGATCCTAGTCGGTGGCTTTACGTTTTCTCATAACGCGACGCATTATTGGATGTGTTCTAATAAGAAATGCAAAGCGAAGCTCAAGTTAAACGACCAGGGCAGGATAGTACGACTTGACACAACTCATAATCATCCCAAAAAGCCCTACATGAAGTTAAGTGACGGCACGTATATTCGGATTTGATTCGGGTTAAAAAAGAAAGGGCAGTCGACTGTCCTTAATGAATTTTCATGGGAATTGGTGCAAAAACTCCGTGTGTGAGTGTGTGGGTGATGTGCAATATTAGATGCCATATGGTTTTTTAACCTATAATTAATGAATTTAGTATAAGGTGTTTTTAATATTGTGTTAGCTATTTTTGTCGCATTACTAATCGTAAATTTAAGTTGTTGTAAAAGCACGCAAGTACTTTGCTATAAAAGCAGAATTTCAAAAGCATAAAACGTATTATAATTGCTTTATTTATGTGCTGTTGATAATATAATACAGATGTCAGTTCTATACCGGGTATATCAAGACTGCGACCGAAAACGAAGCCGGGTGTTCGTTTTAGTGGTTGCAGACACAATGTAAATAATTTTTTGCAAAATAAGCGACAGGTTTTTTTTACAATTTTTTAAAAATCATTTTGTTTGGTTTGTAAATACCTAGTTATTGCGAAAATAGTAATTTAAACCCTAACGTACCATTGCGTCTTAGCAAATAAAAAGGTGTACATCATTATTTTATCAAAATTATGTATTTATCACCCAAAAACGACGATAAGTAAAAAATTGCCAAAAAAAAGTTAACGATTTCTTTTGCGAAATTTTTAGCTGCATTGTGTCTAAAGTCACTAATACTACCACCTGGCTTCGTTTTAGGTCGCAGTCTTGATATACCCTGTATGTTTTATATTTTGCTGACATTAAATATAAAGCGTCTGTTACTTAAATAAATGGTGAACCCTTAATTGTGATATAACTGCATCCTAAAATATTTTTAAATTATTGAACATACACTTAAATGTTTGTTCCAATAATAAGGTGTAGGTACTTAAAATGTAATAATACTTAATACCTTAGTGTAGTCTTAGTAATTGTGTTTTATTGTAAATATTGTCAATAATAGATAATTTAATTAAAAAAATCGGATTCCCATGTTAAAGAAACCAATACTTGATTACCAAGTAGTACAAATTATAAAAAAAAAATCCGATGTTACCTTGTTCTATACTATCACTGGAAAGTGTATATTTGTTAATGAGGTCCATCCATTTCGAGGTTAGTGGAATTATCATCATCTCTCCCAATGAGGAGAGGATGTGGAATACATATTATTATTAGATGTTTTGTGTCAAAAGAATTGTGTTTTATTTTTATTTTTAAATAAAGGTTCATCAATCGAAATTGCAAAAACTTAACACTAATAAGGAATTATATTTGTGACACTTTCTAATTGTATCTCCAGGACGATGAACACAACATGTTAATTTACAATACCTATTTAATGACTGGTGAAGTACTAGACAGAACTAAAATTGAAACTAGAGTAATATTAACAATAATTAAAATTTGTTACCTTTTTGTGTGTACTTAATGTTACTAGATATTATTAAATACATTGCTAAGTATTTTTATAATAATAAGACAAAATAATTGAAGAGCTAGGGGTCGTAAAGAAAATGTCGGCTGTTTATTAGTTAGTAAAAATTAAAATATTGTGGATGGTATACTAATAACGCAATTTATAAGTGTAATGTTTGTTTTCGCAGTTTATATTATATATATTTATTTAGATATTTAACTTTATCAGAACTGTATATAAAAACCGACCCCATGAAGTTAGTGATTTGTAATAAAATAGTTACCTTTAATAATCTTTCATTTATTATTCCTGTTGTCAAAAACTTCATAATTTAGGTTGAAATGTTTGTGTGAACCACAAATATTTGTTTCGGGTCTGGGTGTTTGTGAGACCGAAAAGTCTCTCGTAGTTCTTGATACCCGCGACACAAGACTCGATCTTAATGTGGGGTCAGGACTATGTATGTGACTGTTGGGTGTATTTATTTATTTATTATTTATTATTTATTTATTTATACCTAGAATGGAATTATATAATAATATTTAATTAATTTCACGATTTTTATTCATATCTAAAACGCAAGTTTGTAAAAGATAAAGTTTAGCTATACATTGTAATCTGTTATTCAAAGTTCAATTCCTAAAGCTGAACTAATATTGAGAAAAACAGATTTTATAATTATTTTAAAAAGTATATTGTGAAAGTAACGGCTAATATTTTTGATTAAAGAAAACCTTTTATAACTCAATATTTTTGCAGAGATCAACTATGACGAAACGATTTCACGAAGAGGGGGTAGGCAGTTAGTAGTAAACGGTTACGCGTTCAAAATGAGAAGTATGTGGACCTGGATCTGCGCTGCAACCACCCAGAATTGCAAGGCGAAACTCCGTCTCAACGACCGGAATAAAATCACCCACCTGGACAACACCCACAATCACCCACCGAGAGCCTACTTCAAGAAGAAAAACGGGGAAATGATTCGGATCACTTAAAGTTTGTGGTTATTTGTATACTAATTGGCCTAAAGGCTTCTATTCGACGTGTAGGATCTTGGGTTTAATTCTTAGTGCGGGCAATTTATTTTGTGTCATGTTTTCATAGCATTCAATAGTACACACACATGACATGCGCTTTTCACTAAATCGTGTGAAATAAGTGTCTCCTACTCGTATAGAATATCAAAATCGGATGATCTAACTTCTGCTTAATGTTAGTTATTCGTTGCCTCATGCACTATATTTGCCAGGTACAAGATTTTCAGTCAATTATATAATTCAATTACTATTTTATATTACAAATATAATCTGAATAAATAATTTAGTTTCGTAGCCAATGCACGCTGACGACTGCCATTAAGCCAATGAAATATACTATATGTTATTGCGGTGAATGGCGAGACGAGCATGCCGTCCGCCTGATGGTAAACGATACGACCGCTCATGGACAGTAGCAAAACCAAACAACACCATGATTTACAAAGCAATGCTTGGCATTGCCCTGCGCTCGCCATCCTGAGACATAAGATGTAAGATGATGAGATGATGATCATGATTAAGATGTCTTAATATGTACAGTAGTAACTCTGGCTGCAATGTCCTTCAAACCGGAACACAACGGCGCATTTACACTGCTGTTTGGCGGGAATATATGTATCTTTATACTCTTTTATAATACTCTAAAGGGAAGTCTCTTTGATATGTTTTCAATATAAATAGGTAGTTTAAACGAGATGAAATTAATTCATTCCTATTTCTCTTTTGTTTTATGCGCGACAGAAAGATACATTGAATAAAGGGAGAGCAATAAAATTTTCGACGGTTGTGGCTTTTGTAGTTGCAGGCTTTAAACATAACATCAAAGAAGCTAAGTTAATTGTTATATTGAACTTGTTTAATTAATTAATGATTCCCGTGGAACAATTGTGATGCCGATCTGATATAAGTTTGTTAAAATTAAACATAATACTGTTAATAGCATTGTCTTTTACTACAATTTCTTATTACGCTGAAAATGTTCTATTAACTTAATTTAGTGGTAATACCCGTAAGTTTAGTCTATGACCTAGTTTGATTTTTATAGGTACTTTAAGGTTTATTTATTCTACCATTTATTTGTATATTTTGTGAAGTTGTTTTTTGAGAATGTGTGTGTGTGTGTGTTTGTAGGGAGTATTTAGCAATATACGTTCTTATGTCCATATTTAAAAAAGGTATTGTGATTAAATGTTCCCGAATTCCGCACGGCATGATTTAATACGAATACAAGAACGTTAGATATTATTGAATAAACCAAAATGTATCAAATATAATACTATTAAAAATCTCCATATTTTTATTTTGTCTAAATGCATTTTATCTTTTTAACTGACCATGACGTTTTGCATTCGCTGAGGAAATTAATAAGCTTTATTATATTATAAAAAATTGGACGCTGTAGCTGAAAACGCATAAGCCGGCTAGTCTTAAATAATGCTTAACTATTGACACTAAGCCAAAGGAAGTTCATTATAGGAGAAGACTTCCTTTGGCTTAGAAGGCCACGTAGGCTTGTCTGAAAGATTGAATCATTACTTATTAACATAATACTTTTCAGGAATACATTACGACGTGATAACGTCACAGCGTGGCTGCAAACAAATAATATTGAATGGATATGCTTACAGTTTGAACCGCTACCGAACCTGGTATTGTATAGTTACTAAGAAAAATTGCAGATCTAGGATTAAACTGAATGAAAAAGGCAAAATTATTTATGTCTTCGAAAATCATAATCATCCACCACGAACATACCGAAGAAACTCCGATGGGATACTTGTTCGTTTATAAGTTTTTCTCTGTATCCCGGTCGGTGCCAGATACCCAGATACCCAAATCCAGCTAATTTTTCGCCATTTTGGTCTTTAGCATCCTCGACGGTAAGATTATTGGGCCTCAAGTCTTTGATGACATCAAGCCTATCATGTTTATATTCTAGTTATATAAGGTTAATTTATTCTAACATTTATGTGTAAAGGACATTGTTCATCCCCCATGCAATTCTGGCCTTAAAACCAACAAAGATTAACGATTACTTTTTGCATTTTTAAAAATATATGAATGGAATGAAAAAGAAACCCACGGATAGTTCCGACAATGACATACTAAATAATGTATTTACTCAATTTGAGGTTATCATTTAATTACATACTAAGTAATTAGTTTTCTCAATTTGAGGTTATCATTTAATGGTTATTTGACATTTGCCAAAAGTGTGCATTTAATGCTTCAATTGGTGCGTTCCACTAAGGGGCCGTCTATTAATCACGTGATGTTTTTTTAGCGTTTTTAAACAATTTCAAAGGACATTATATAAAATTGTCATGTTATCTTTTCTTATTATTGTTACATTTATCATCAATTTTAATTTTGATTACTTTGTTAATTTGTTTTAATTTTTAATTTTATTTTAATTTGTGTTAAGCATTCGTTTATCTGATTGATTTTATCTGTGATATATTATTATTTTGATTTTATGTGTATTTCTTGTGGGAAATCCTTTAGTAAATAAATAAATAATTAAAAGCTTTAAAGAGGTTAGGTAGTTTGAATAAATAATTATTGGCTATATTGAGTTATAAATATAAATAAATACATGTATCTAATTTATTATTTGATATTTCATTTTATTGGAACATTTAATTTATTTACGTTCGAATATAATTAAAATGTCTTTTGCGGCGACAGCTGGATACTTGGTGGTGCGTCGCAATAATACTCCAGAAAGTAGTAATTTATCCAGTTCGGATGTGAAATGAATGTACGTTGAACATCTCATAAACTTCAACATATCATTCACATGACAATATCTCAGATATAATGGAGACCCGTGACTTCAAAGCCAAAATAATATACTGCATAAAATGTTGTAGCGATTCTTAGGTGTCTGTAGATTCCAAAAATCAATTCTTAAACAATGAAATAAACTAGTTATTATTTATAACGTCAATCGGTGTTGATTCATTGGCGAATTTGAACAATATCTTTGTGTGTGTACTGTTTTTGTAGGGAATATTTCGTTATATATACGCTACTCAGAAATGTATGATGTTGCTTTTTTCTTGTAAATATTGCGAAAGTTTATTGAGATAAAATTCTGTCGCACAATATGATTTATTAAGCGAGTCAACAAGCAAGTGGTTTGACTGTGCAGGTAAACCGGAGCGTGTGTGTTGTACAACTGTGTAGGTTTCCACACCTGTGCAGGCGAACGAAAAATATTTTTTTTGTTATTTTTTACCAGCGCAGTTATACTACTGTTTTTTGTACTGTGTATATGTCCCTTACGCTGGAACTCCAATGTCACGTCCATTTGATACTACGTCTATGACGATATATGGTTTAGATATTCATGTAAAGTTTTTTTTTTATAATTCAGCAACTTGTCAAACGTAAAATTTTGTATTCGCTTTAGGTGAACATACATTAGCTGGATAGTCTTATACATTACGTTACCAGTGAACTTTAGCCAAAAAACGTCCACTCTTAAACATTCATTCCCAAAGGAATATTATTAATATGAAAATACTTTTCAGAAATGCACTACGATGTAATAACGTCGCAGCGAGGTTATAAACAAATAATATTTAATGGATATGCGTACACGTTGAAACGCCGCACAACCTGGTCTTGTATTGCCACTAGGAATAATTGCAGATCCAGAATTAGACTGGACGAAAACGACAAAATTACTTTTGTCTTCGAGAATCATAATCATCGACCACGAAAATACAGCAGAGACTCGGATGGGAAACTCGTTCGTTTATGACTTTTTGTCTCTGCATCTCGGTCGGTGACAGATGCCTCTATCCAGCTCGTCTTTGCCCGGTCTTCAGAGTCCTCGACAGCAAGACTATCATACCAGAGCCTCATGTCTTTGATGATATCAAGCTAGCGCTTTTTAGATCAATCTTGATCCGGTTCGGTAATGTTGAAGCCCATGCATATATTGCTAGTTCTGTAGTATGTATATTTCAAGTGACATTCACGAAGTCTATGCACCACATCCCAAGGGCAGAGGTTCGCCTGTAACTGCGTCTCAAAATAAATAAATCACTTGAAGACCAATCTATAAATATAGTTTTTTATGGATACTTATTGCTGACCGAGCTGTCTGAAAAAAAATGACCCTGTTTTTGCAACATTTTTCATTGCTGCTCCGCTCCTATTAGTCATAGCATGATGATAAATAGCCTATAGCATTCCCCGATGAATGGGCTATCTAACACTAAATAAATTTTCAATTCGATCCAGTAGTTTCTGAGATAATCTGAACTCTGGTTCAAATAAACTCTTCAGCTTTACTAACTTTAGGTAGATTATTTCATGAAGACATTTAGCATTCCTGCTGTCCTAAAAAAAGATAGGATCCAATATAGGTTATACATAATGCTGCGAAAACCAAAGGCTGTTTTTTAAAACTTCGTTTCTTTTGTTTTTAAAAGATCATATTGTGTTTGAACGTGAGCTGGGGGGATAGTATGAAAGATAACTAATATCAATGAAGAAATTTGATGAAATCTTAGTTTTAATTAAAAGAAAACCTTTTTACATGATGTAATTTCTTATCAAAGATTATTTAAGCCATAAAAAATGGTAGGTGCTGTCTTATGCGCGAAATTATTTTGCCGTGCGTTGTTGGTACTTTTAAAATTTGTACTTGACCAACTTTATAACATCTGTTTATGCTGTATTCCTCATAAATTCTGTTACCTACATATAATAGTCATTTTTGTGTAAACAAAACATGAATATTTAATAAATATGTACCCACTGAATTTGGACATTGCGTTTTACTTATAGCATTTGAACATGCTTATTATTTTGTATTTGTAATCAGTTGCTTTATTTTTCGCACCGCTTGAATTTGAATTTCACTCGTTACTAATAAACAAAATCAATAATATTGCATATTTTTTTATTATTTTTGTCTCCCCCTGAAATATCCATCCCCGGGCGAAGACTAGTGCTTTTTGTATTTATTTTCACCATGATTTTTATCAAAAAATCTTATTTACTCTGATGTGATATTGTCATTGTTGCATATTGTATTCAACTGCAGCATTATTCTAAGAGTTGATCTGATGTTTTTTCAGAAGACATACATTTTATTAAGTTAGCCGGGAACAAGAGGTTGTTAATGGCGTATGGGTATACTTTCGCTGCCACTACCCCGAGGCACTATTATTGTTCCAAGAAAGCCAAAGGATGCAGGGCGAAGATCTTCCTGAATCAAGATGAGACTGAAACAGTTCTTATAGACAACAGTCACGATCATAAACCCCCTGTTTACAAAAAACTGCCTTGTGGTCTCTACATTAGGTGCTAGTTTTAAATGGATAAGATGTATTACAACATATATAGTCTATAGAGAATATGTATGTCAATTTAGTTATGATATTTGACAGTTTCTACTTTCATTAGCGTGATAAAACTAAAATCAAATGTTGATTTTCCGAGTATACAAGTATTACGCGTGATATTTTTAGGTTGTAAGTTCTGTGAATGAAATTTGTTGTAATTCTGTGAATTACAATTTTAATTTAACATTTTTCAATGCATTTTAATTTAAGCTTCAATTTATGTGTTGGTCGTTCGAAGGCGTTGTATGCTCACTTCTAACTATTGGTGGTTTCACATAGGGACATGCTGATGCCGTTTTCCCACTCCCTAACTCGATGGCAGAAAATAACGTGTTTAATCACATTTAGCTTGAACTGTAATAGTCAATTATTTAAATAAGAAAGGGTCAATTAATAAAAGGCATTTTAAATTTTCGAGGTCTCGGGTTCGAATCCCGGGTCGGGCAAAGAGATATTGGATTTTTCTATTCATTATCAGCCCGGTGTCAGGAATTTTTGCCCGATATGGCGATAGGCTCGCCCCCTATCACATCGTAGGACGAAACATGCAAGGCGAAATGTGGGTGTTCTAGTGGCGCCTCTGCCTACCCCTTCGGGGATAAAGGCGTGAGTTTATGTATGCATGTATGTATTTTTAAATTTCCAATATTTACATTACTTTTTCCCGACGCTCATGCTTCCAACAGATTTGTATAGAAATGCTTGGCGGCTATGTTAAGTAGTGGACTTCATTTAGCTTAATATTATAGTGTAAGCAATGCCATTGCGGTAAATCAGACTATCTTTGTGGTTCAATACTCAAGAATGTAGTTCCGCAATAAGAGGTTGTGATGAATAATGATATGTTCTTACATGTTTGTAACGCTGATGATGCAATATGCATTTTATTATGAGATAAAGACTACGTGTATGTTGGGTGTTTGTATAATTAAAAAGTTTAATACATAGATTTGTTTATCTATGTATTGTTTACGAGCGACATGTCTTCCGGGTGACAAATTGATATTCATTGTATTATTTTTGTGTATATCTTAATTTTGTAACAATTTTATTTCTATTAACAAACAATTCTAAAGAACATATTAATGAAAAGTATGTATTAAATTATAAGCTTATGATGTAAATTATTTCTACGAATTTTAAAACGTTTTTATTTTCTTTATAACAATTGCAACCTCTACCGTATTTATAAAGAAGAACTAGCGTGTAGTTAATTTTTTCTGCTTTGTGGTTTGTTAGAAAAGTTAAATACACTTTAAAAAACTTAATTTAAAAAGTGTATGCATAAAGCATCCTCAATTATCAAAGTGTGGTAAGTAATTTAGAAGTTATGTGGCAACATTTACATTTTTTTTGGAGAATTTCATACATCTTTAGCTACCTACGCTATAGTCGGCCAAAAACAACATATAAATATTGAAGATTATATTTCTTATATTCATTTTTTATAGTATGTTACTTTAGAAATAATTAGTTTTAAGAATAAGATTAAGATTAAGGCTTGTTAATTAAATAAATATTGCAATTCCTTTACAGACAAAGCAAAATACATCACTCTGCCAAACGGAAGGACTCTACTGATGGTCGACGGATACACGTTCGCACAGGGGAGTAAAAAAAACTGGTATTGCTCCAAGAAACAGTCTCTGAAATGCAGAGCTAAAGTCGTGCTGAAGGATGACGTCATATTATATTGTGATAGCGAACACAACCACGAAAAACCTGTGTACACCAAGACTAAGGACGGGATTTATGTCAAAACGTCTTCGTAAGCGAACATTATGTATAAGATGCGTTGATTTTTATTGAATTTCATGAATAAGATATTTTATTAATTTTATTATGATGTTTTAAGTCCATGTATATTGTTTTACTAAACACTATTTCTTTGGTATACCGTATTCAGTAAGTCATACCAATGATTAATGCGGAGACATTTGTTTTCCAATTATATAAAAAGATATTTCAAATAAAATGTGTTTTTTACCTTTTAGCTTTTTTATTACCTTTTTCATCCCAGTGCTGGGCAAATGTCTCATCCCTGCTCTCTACAATTCATTAATAAAATGTATTTTTAGATTTCCAATATTTACTTTACTTTTTCCCGACGCCCCTGCTTCCAACAGATTAGTATAAAAATGCTTGGCAGCCGCCTATATTGAGTAGTGGACTTCAGTTTATTATTTTTAATGCAATAATGGCGCGACGAGCATGCCATTCGCTTGATGGTAAGCGATATGACTGCTCATGTGTAAAAAATTGTCTTGTTCATTAAATAATAATTGCAATTCCTTTACAGATAAAGCTAAATTCATCACTTTGCCAAACGGATCGACTCTACTGATGGTGGACGGATACACGTTCGCGCAGGCGAATAAAAGGAACTGGTACTGTTCCAAGAAATACTCCTTGAAATGCAGAGCTAAAGTCACGCTAAGTGAAGGCGTCATATTATCTTGTGATATTGAACACAACCACGAAAAACCTGTGTACCATAAGACTACGGATGGGATTTATGTCAAAATGTCTTCGTAAGCGAACTCAATGTTCGCTTTAAAAAGCGTAGATTTTTATTGATCTTCATGAATTACATCTTTACTTATTAAAATTTTATTTTTTTTATGAAGTGTTATGTTCGTATTATGTTTTGTAAGTCATACCAATGATGCATACGGGGACATTTTTTGTTTTCGGAATAAAAAATAAGATTATTCAAATAAAATGTGCTTTTTCCTTTTGGTTACATTATATTAATTAGAGAGAAAAAACAGCATACAGCTTACTGTCTGCTGTTAATTCCTGATCATTCTATATGTGAGCATGCACGTTTTCATTAAGAATAAAAAATACGTTTTCAGGTGAAAAATAATAAGGTTAAATAGTGTGCAAACTACGGTGAATGGATAACGTGTGGTTGAATTAGAAGGTCAATGGTGTTAGGTCTCTCATATGTAAGAGGCGGTTGATTGATCTCATATGTGGTTAGGTACCGCCGCAATCTATTTCTCCCGCCAAACAGCAGTGTAAGGCCCGGCGCCCATTATCGGCATCGGCAAGGAAAAGGATCCTTCGGCATCCTACATGCAAGCGCACACTATCGGCAATTATGCTTTGGCATGCTGCAAAGTTCTTAGGGATGCCGCACCGTCCTGTAGCTTGCCGAAGCGTCTCAATATCGTATTTCTCATCATAACAGTCTCAGAGTTGTTACAAGCTAGTTGTCTGAATTGTATTTAATATGGTGGACTGGGATCTAGTGATATGATGATGAACTTTGATACATATTTTTTTGAGAATCCGAAGTTATATATACCTACGTATGTATGGATGTTTGTTTGTTAAGGTTTGGTACCACCGATCTCAAGGGGGCAGCACTTTCCATACATGCAAATTTTACTATAGAGTTGCTACTCTTCTCCATTATACTTACTTTACTCTTTGGTGTTGTGTGAGTCAAATGATGCAAATGGTGGATGCCTCCCCTCGCCCCGCAGGGCAAACTATCCCCCGAGTGATGCCGAAGTATGCCGAAGCATCCCGAAGCATTCTCAAGGCTGCCGATACACCAGCCTCAAGCATACCGAAGCGGTATTTTTCTTATTACGACCACATATCACGGAAATTTCTACTTTATTGCCATTACGTTATAGTATATTGCTATTTGCCACCTAAAATCCTCAGTCGTACCGATGCCGATAATGGGCGCCGGGCCTTAATGAGCTGTTGTGTTCCGGTTTGAAGGACATTGTAGCCAGAGTAACTACTGGACATATTGAGACTTAACAACCTATGTCTCAGGATGGCGAGCGCAGGGCAATGGCAAGCATTACTTTGTAAATCATGGTGTTGTCTGGTTTTGCTACTGTCCATGAGCGGTCGCATCGTTTACCATCAGGCTCATGCTCGTCTCGCCATTCACCGCGAAAAAAAGAAGTAATTACCCAAGGATTTTTATTATTAAAATATAGAATAAAAACAATTTAAATTATTTAAAATACTCTATTTTTTTCAGGTAAAGCGCAGTACATTACTTTAACAAACGGAGGAGTGTTGCTCATGCTCGATGGATACACGTTCGCCCAGGCGAGTAGGAAGGTCTGGTACTGCTCTCGAAAGCAGTCTTTAAAGTGCCGGGCCAAAGTCAAGATGGACCGTGACGTCATACTCTCTTATGAAAACGTACACAACCATGGCAAGCCCGTGTACAGCAAGATTAAGGAGGGGCTTTATGTTAAAATAAATAAGTAAAATCAACAAATAATAATAATAGGCTTTATTTAACAATCTTACAAATTATTTTTAAAACATTAATCTTTTCGTCATCGGACAGGAATGTGCCTTAGTACCTAATAGTGTGTTCCATGGTAATTTTTTGCTTGATAGATTTATAGAGAAACAATATTTATATATTTCTTTGTTACGCAAAGTATTTTATCTGAGTAAAAGTTATGTCCATATCATTGTATTGAGTGCTCCTACATATTCTTCAAAATAATTTCAAAAACATAGTTTTAAGTTTTGTCAATAGAAGAAGAATATTAGACTTGCAAAGTATACTTATGTTTTTTATTGTAGTATGGTAAATCGTGTAGAAAAATTGCCTCCCTACAGAATTTACATATTAAATGTGTGTGACGTTTTCCAACCTGCAAAAGACTCTTACCTTATCTTATCTTATCTTGACCTAATTATTTGGTCTATTTCGACAAGCGATCGTCGACCTCTAGGGGTGTAGTCATACAAAGTGTTACTTCCTAGTTTCAGTTCTGCATATTTTTTACATATGCGGCTAATATCCATAATGGCTTCTCTTATTTCCATCCGAAGGTAGTCGGTAAGAGATTGTTTCGAGCGATACGACCGCCTTTTGTACTGCTATCTAATTTAATGTTTTTTTTTTTGTTAAGCTTCTGTAGTGTACAATAGAGAATATAAATAAATAATATATACTAATAAGTAAACCATGGAAACAAAAACTTTTTTGAACCAGTCAGTGGACATAATATTCGTTGGTGAAATAAAAAAATGAAAAAGTGCACAGGAAATTGTTTATTATTAAAATTAATATAAAAATGAAAAATAACATCTGAAGTATGTTATAAAGCTATGTATCGATTTATAATTTAATTCATTTTCAGATAAAGCGCAGTACATCACCCTCACAAACGGCCGAATGTTGCTGATGCTCGACGGCTATACGTTCGCGCAGGCGAGCAAGAAGATCTGGTACTGCTCTAGAAGACAGAATCTCAAGTGCCAGGCGAAAGTCAAGCTGGACGATGACGTCATCATGTACTGTGATAACCAACATAACCATGAGAAGCCCGTCTACACAAAGACTAAGCAAGGCTTTTATCTCAAGATGTTTTCGAGATATAGTTCAGCTGAAGCTAAGGATTCATAAATTGTCAACCATTATTTATGAGCACATAATAAAATAGATATAATGAACAGAAATATTATAATATATTTTAATGTATACGCTCGTCCTATTTATTATTGTAGAAATAATGTTAATATGTAAAAGTGTCCTTGTAAAAAAATGATTTTTCTTAAGGAAATAAATAAGGCTTTATTATTATTATTTATCAGCCCACAATTGCCCACAGCTGGGCATGAGACTTACACAACCGAAAGTTCGATTGAGAGGGCTTAGGCCATAGTTTACCAGGCTGGCCTACTGCGGAATGGCGAATTTTATTAATATAAATTTCGCATATAAGAGATTATTGAGACTAGATGATGACTGTCTTTAAAAGACTGCGCTTTGTTGGGAATTTCATTAGCTCACGATAATATTCGTGTGTCACTATAGTCGGCGCATATACCTGATATGTATTATATTTTCTATATAAGTAATTTATTTTAAAGGAACTATCATCAAATACTTATTAATTACAAGACTTAATTGATCTTAATGTGGGGTCAGGACTATGTATGTGACTGTTGGGTGTATTTATTTATCAAATAAAATAGACTGTTTTGCGCAATATTCTTTCTTCTTTCATCGCACATGCGTAAACAATATATCATTGCATAATATGTTTTTTTTTTAATTAATCTTTTTAATCTGTCAATGGAATAAAAAATGAATTTATATAAATATCAGTAAACCAGTGAGCTTTATTAAAATGAATATAATATAAGAAAGACTGTATACCTAAGAATTCTTTACATGAATTTTAAAGGTATTAAATTTCAAGAACCCGGACTGTGTAGTCCTGGTTGTCTCAGCTGGTCTAACCGTTCTCAGTGGTGTTGAAGGCCCGTACTTAAGTAAAGGACATACATAGGCTAATATAATTTAAACTGATACGAAATTATATGTTTTGTAAATAATTTGCTCATTTTGTGTCTATAATTTCTGTATGAAAGCTTTTTAATGTAAAAGATTCCATTTTGCGTATTATAAACCGGTAAAGTGTCCATACTAACCGATTCCTACCGGCTTCCTTTCTGTAATTAATTTACCTTAAATATAGAACTTATTTATAGATTAATATCGTAATTAAAACATGTCACTACCGACTTCAACTTTCTTTTGTAAAAGTTTCCCTTTTCCGTTGCTATATAATATCGAACAACCAAAATATACCAATAAAGAGAAGTATTTTTTTACAGACAGCGCAAAGTTCATCACTCTACCCAACGAAAGAGTTCTTTTGATGTTCGAAGGGTATACATTTGCCCAGGCTACTAAGAAGCACTGGTACTGCTCAAAGAAACAGACATGTAACTGTAAAGCCAAGGTCCATTTGGAAAATGACGTCATAGTGTTCTCCCACAATGAGCATAGTCATCCCCCCCCTGTGTACGCAAAGAATAAGGACGGATACTACATCAAACTTCCTGAAAAGATAAATCGGTAAAAGAACAATGAATTATCGATTGTTGAACATTTGGAAAAAAACTTTCGTATATGTGGTTTGTTCAATAAAAATAAACCTGCACATGGTGTGTGTTTTAATGCCCAGTTTTTAAACTATGCGTTATAACCGAATAACTACTTCGAGTTTGTAGATTTTTGCATCTTATTTAATGTATTTATCGATAACACAGTGAATAATATAAACTATTTTTTCATTGCCGGTTACGGATTTTCATTATGATTATTTTTCATATATAAAAACACTTGACAGCCACATGTAAACAAAACTGTTCCGTACAAAGACACAAAACTTGTGTTGTGACTTACAGAAAATGAAAAATAATTTTCACATGTGAACATGTCGGCAGCCGCGTCTGGTCCGTTACCAACAGGCTACCACGCACTGATAGACACATACATACATATTTTTATTTATTAATATTATATTTATTTATTTATATTCATTCTATACAGTATACACTTAAGTTTAACCCGTCTCTTAGTATTCATTATATCCCATGGTTATCTGTTAAAACTGCCTAGGGTAATGAGATGGTCATGTCATCTTATATGAAGTTTTAGTAACATTGAATCCTCGGCGTACATAAAATGTAAATAAATAAATCAATGATTAATAATCTGACGTTTTGAAGGGGGTCAAAATCATGTTCAAAGATTCCGTTACATACATACATCTGAAGCTAATATAAAGCGTATTAAAAATAATCCTGATATACTACAATACACACCTTGTGTCATTGGTAGCGGACTTTTCAGTCTTTTGACACATAGACCCGCAACACAGTTTTATGGGTAGACTTTTGCCTAGTGATCTACATACATACATACATGAACTCACGCCTTTATCCCAGAAGGGGTAGGCAGAGGCGCCACTAGGACACCCACATTTCGCCTTGTATGTTCCGTCCCATGATGTGATAGGGGGCGAGCCTATCGCCATATCGGGCACAAATTCCTGACTCCGGGCTGATAATGAATAGAAAAACCCAATACCACTTTGCCCGACCCGGGATTCGAACCCGAGACCACAGCTTTGTAGTCGTACCGTAATACAACTACGCCACCGAGGCAGTCAGGCCTAGTGATCTAATAAGAAAAAAATGCATAAATTAACAATTCCATAACGTAACCTTATCCTTGCAGAAGTAGAATTCATACCGACGAACCGTGGTAATGGAATGATGATCTTCTACGACAACCATACGTTCTGTCGCATGGGCGGAAAGAATAAGTGGTATTGTTCGAAGAAAGCAACAGGGTGCAAAATGCGAGTCACGGTTATAGGAAAACAGGTTGTGGAGGTAATTAATGCTCACACACACCCCCCACCAATTGTGTATCGGCTGCCTGATGGAAGAATTCTACGTGTATAAGAACAGAGAAAAGTCAGCAAGTATCTTAAGGGTTAGCTCAAATTAGGAATCATCGTAAGTTCAACAGAATACTGGTCTCAAGATGGCGCGCGCAGTGGAGTGCCATGCTTTGTAATTCATGGTGGTTTGGTTTTCTACTGTTCATGAGCGGTCGTATCGCTTACCATCAGGCGAATAGCATGCTAGTCTCGCCATTCAAAGCAATAAAAAAAGTTCTGGCAGGAAAGGCGGAGGGCTTTGTTCTTTCTTCGGGACAACCACTACCTAGTGTGAGGATCACCGATAAAATATTTTAATTTTGGTATTTTTGTAATGTTGTAACATTAAACAAATTTTGTATTGTGTCCCATTTTGGTTAAATAATTATATTATTATTATATTTAAAGGCATTTTAATGTTTAATAAATTATTTGTCAACCTTTTTGTATTTGAATAATTATTTTTTTCTACGTGCATGTTTTCTACCCAATAAACTTTATAACAGGTATCGTATTCAGACTTTTTATTTAAGCTTAGAATTTATATTATTTGATTATAATCCTGATATTATTTGTTTTCAGGGAAACATTCGGATTTCCTTCGATATTATCGTCAATACAAACCTCTACATCCTGAAAGATTTAACGTTCGTAAAGAAGAGAAAGAAAAAAGTACTGATCCTGCTAGTAGGATTAGTGATATACTCAATGCTGTTGTGAGGCGGAAATAATAGAACTTGGAATTTGTAACAATTGCCTTGTATATTCTATATGTGGGATTTTGTTAATTTGCTGTACTTCGGTCCGATTTGATGTGTGTTTTTTACTAGCTCGGTCTGGCTTCGTATTAGAATAAGTCTGTTATTTACTACAATATTATGTGCGATATGCATCTTTTGCTTCTATAATCTATATCTACTCGTATATCTATATGTAATTCAATTTGTATAAAGTTTGTATTCTTCAAAATGGTACTCAATTAGAGTAGATAATTAATTATTTATTATAAAGTTTTTAAAATAGTATTAACTCATCGCAGAGCACTAAGTATGTATGGACTATAATTGTTGGTGTTCTGAATTTTTTATTTGAAAAACAATATTATCATCCGATATTCGATGTTTTTTTAATAGCCAGTCAGCTGGCCTTTGTGATTTAAAAGCACCAAAAATAAAATAATACGTTGCGATGGGCCTTCTTAAGTGGAACATGGGCAGATGGAACGAGTAAATATAATAATATTATGCAAAAATATATGTAAAATGCTACTTACAAATATGATATGCGGTGATCTATTTCATCAAGGTTGAAAAATATTTGAAAGTACTTAGCGATTCAATTAAAAAATGTTCCTTTATCGTCATTTGATGCGAGTAGCTTCAATTCGATTCGAGTAGCTAGATTCAATAAGAGAAAATTATAATATAAGTTCTTAGTCAAATTAAGTACTTAGATAATATAGTACATTAATGTTTTGATATAGCTCGCTAGCAATATCGTTGTTTCCAACATCTATTTACCTTCCGTCTTTGTAATATCTGAAAAGTATATAAATAAAATACATGATTTGTGGAAAAATGTGCTTATTACCTCAGATTCTTAACCCCTTAGTTATATTCTAAATTAAGTAAATAATGGTCCCTATGAATATTTCAGGCAAACCCTACTACTCTCTGCCGCTGATGAACAACAAAAGCGTGATTATATACAAAGATTACTCGTACTCATTCGATTCTACTAAGAAGAGTCTGTTGTGCTCGCGGAAACGGCGGGGGCAATGCGCCGCCCGATGTCGGCTCAATAAAAATGGCGACATTGTAAAGGAGTATACAGTTCATAACCACCCGGCACCAACGTTTCACAGGACTTCTAACGGGTGCTATATACTGATTAGGTAAAGAAACACGTGTATATCAGCCCATATACGTCCCACTGCAGAGCATGAGCCTCCTCTACAAATGAGCGTACGGTTGAGAGGGGTTAGGCCGTATAGTCCACCACCTGGTGCGGGCTGGCGGACTTTATATACCGTAGAAATTCTTATAAATCGGCTACGGTATGCAGGTTTCCTCACGATGTTTTCCTTTACCGTTATAGTGCGTGGTAATACATGATTCCGAAAAGTCAGAGGTGTGCCTTGGGAATCGAACCCGCGACCACCGTGAATATGTTGGCAGCCACGTCTAGTCCGTTACCAACAGGCCACCACGCACTCTAGAAAAGAAACACGTGATTTGACAAAATAGTGTTTGACGGTGGCTCAGCCTTTTAATCTAATGTTTGTTGTATGCTGTTTTTTTCAAGATCTTAGTTTAATAGGTGTGACTAGATAAATAATTTGTATAGTATTCATACATTAAAACAGTTGTCATTAAAACTTTACAAAATATTTAGTTTCTATGAATGAGTGCTCAAAATGACATATTTTATTAGTTACATTGTGTGAGATTAGATTTAGGCAAAGAATATTTTTGTATGAATATGGCAAAGTGACTATAATACGCTATAATCCCTTATCATCTTTCCATACTTTTTCCTTCTCGCTCCTCCCAATCTGACATTAACGACAAGTTAGACATTACCGGAGATTCGCTGAGCTTCAATGCTCGGTGTGATCAAAATGCGTGACACTGTTGATCCTGGCTTAGAGGAGTTGCAGTGGCGGGTGTAAGGGCTTGACAGTCTCCCCTCCCGATCTGATGAACCGATAACACATCGAAGATCCAAGCGTTGTGGATTATCATGGGCGACAGTGATAATTTACCATCAGGTGACCTGTTCGCACGTTTGCCAAATTAATTGAAAAAAAAAAAACCTGATGGTAAATATGGTGCAATGCCTTCCAAATAGTCTCGATTGGTTTTTTAAGGCAAGAATAATTATAATTACTGTCAACTGTCAAGTCTTTAAACACACATTTTCTGATATGTTGAAAAGACTAGCTCTAACAAAAACATGGTCTACAAATTGTTTCACTACAGAACTTTGCCCACCTTTCAGGGAATGCACGGTATTTGTAAAATATAATTATGTATTTCAAGGCGAAATGTGGCTGTCCTGGTGGCGCCACTGCCTTCCCTCATCTGGGATAAAAGCGTGAGTTTATGTATGTATGTATTTTGAAATCAAACGTCATTTACACGAGTGCTATATTGTTGTTTGTTATTATGTATTATTATTGTAAAATATGAGTTTAGGACAACTAATTTATTTGTTATGAAATGGAGAATGTGTTATTTCTAAATCTAAATATTTATAAAATGAATTTGCTGTGGTCAGTTTTGTGTGATGTACAAAAATAATAAACAGGTACCAAGTAAACAGGCTTTTAATTATCAAATGTCCTTAAATGGGTTTTGAAGTATCTTTTCTGTTTTTTATTCTTACGTTTTTATTTTAGTTATTGTAATGACAGCAATAAGAGTGCTTTCTAAAGATATTGTGTTAAATCTAGATAAAATATTGAAGAAAGAATTTAGTTTCCGACTTGCTTCTGTGAAGTTTAATGTACCAAAGTGTGCTTTATTTGATAAATACAAGAGGAGGAAACTAGAATAATAAATAAAGGAAAAATGTGCCTTAGAATGTTGAAATTAAATATTAAATAAAATTAAATATTGTATGTTATTTATTATTAATACAAGTTAAATTTTTTGTTTAAAAATGTGGTGTTGTTTAAAAATATGAATAAAAATATTTGTGACGTGGAGTGTTATACTGAAATTATTTCTAGTTCTAGTTAAGTTTTTAAATTTCCTTTCTTAAGAATTTTTTCAAGAATTTTTGACACGACTCCGATCTCATGTGACGTCAACGTTTAGTAAATAAATTGGTTTAGAACATTTCATTTTAATTGTTATTAAAATAGATATTACTATCAAACATCATCTTTTTATATTTGTAATAATAATTCATCACAACTATAAAATTTTGAGTAAATAAAAATAATTAAACGACAATAACATAATACTTACTCGTATGAAAGACGTGGAATATAATTCATATTTTTTTTTTGCGGAAATATTATAAATTAATGTGAGTACCAAAACTAACATGACAGTTAAGTTATTTGTCAAATTTCTATGAATAATTCTTTTTTATAATTTTGCAGCGTCTTTCATAAGGATAAATAATAAAAACGTGTTTGTATACGAAGACTACACTTATTCAAAACAGGGGGCTTCTACACAGCATCTCTATTGCTCCAAGCGATTGTCGAAACAGTGTAAAGCGAAAATCAAACTGGACAAAGATGGCGTGGTTGTCGCTGCTAACACATCCCATAGTCACCCGCCGCCCTCGCTGGTAATGACCCGGGATGGGCATTATATTAGAATAAATTCCTGTTAACATGTGATAGTAAAAACACAAAATTTGGATCACAATTGGTGGAGATTTCGCGGATTATACATGCATGAATTCATTGATTTTGAATTATTAACGCCCTCCTTCTTGAAGTTGGTTAAAAGCCGCTGGATGCAGGCTGTACTGGTTGCTGTGGAAACCCTTCAGGTCTATGTTCAGCAGTGGAGTTTGTTTGGCTGAAGTTTATTATTATTAATTAATACTGGTGTTTTGTTATTTGTTTCAAATTATATTTTATTATTGTAATGTTAATTTGTTATAATTAAAGCATTTTGTGTACATATGTGTGTTCGATATTTTCCGTGCTCCAGTTGGCTAGACGCCGGTTGTAAAATGAGAGGCCGCGGGTTCGATCCCCGCACCGAAACAAATATTTGTGTGATCCACAGGTTTCAATTTGTTTTGTGTCTGGGTGTTTGTGAGACCGAAAACGTCTCTCGTAGTTCCTGATACCCACAAGACTCGATCATAGTGTGGGGTTAGGACTATGTATTTAACTGTTGGGTGTACTTCTACTTCTACTTAGGCATTATCCCCAATGTCGGGTGTATTTATTAGTATTTACTTAAATATATAGCTTTCATATCAGCAAAGTTTTTTGTTAAATGTACCTAACTTACATGCTATCGATCTGTTTGTTACTGATGAATTTTAATAAATAAGATGAGGCAGATGACATTCCTATTTATTTAATTTTCCATAATGTTGAACAACCCAACAAATTTAGAAGCTCGTTGGTACCAAGGCATTAGCAGGTATTTTAAAAAGCACGTGTAGAAGGCCAATAGCATTTTGGATTATTCACTTTTATAAGGAACTGGTATCAGTGAGCTAAGGTTGCAGAGAATCGCTGGATGCAGACCAATGCTTACAATACTAACCACAGCTTCTAATGTAATTGAGCTTAACCATTAACAATATTGTGACGACACCCATAAGATTGCAGAAATACGCTACAGAAAGGTCTACAACATATATATATAAATCCTTGGGCAAAGCCTGGTCTTTCAGTGATTGAAGAAGAATGATAAAAACGTGGGTTGTACTAGTTAGAAATGTGCATGCTGTGTGTTTTATAATCATTCGTTCAATTTGACTTTTATTGTAAAATTTTTGTACTTATTTTCAGATTATGACTTCCAGCTACTACCCTCGAAGTCTGGGAAGCGGCACATCCTGTGCTTAGGAGGAAACACGTTTACTAATAGAGGCTGTAACACATCTTCCTATTACTGTTCGAAGAGATCTTCTTTCGGTTGCCAAGCTAAAGTGCGCCTTCACCATGATCGTGTCATTTCAGCCTTGTTGGACCACAACCATAAACCTGTATCAAAGTAATAGGTTATAAAGAATTTGAATTCTGTGTTGTTTAGTCAAGGTCTGAAATAAGATGCGGAGGCTCGACGCCACGAAATATGCATTTGTATACTCGTAACATAGAAATATTTTTCTGGGGTAGATGTTGGAGCAGTAAAATCTTTGTAGTTTCTAAGCCTTCAATAACATTGGGTATCTGATTACAAGTACAAAAATGTTTCTAATAAAAAAAATAAAACGAGCTTCATTACAATTAGATTTGTAATTACTTTGCAGAATTAAAGTATGAAATTGTAGTTTTACATTAAAAAACGTCTTACCCCCTTGTTCTGTAGACAACGTGTGTAGGTTGTGACAATGAAGACTTGGGTTCAATTCCCTGATCGAACTATCTTGTGTGTTTTTCAGTTTAAGCAATCTCATATTATATACATTATACATACTCGTATATTGCCCGGGAATTTGTGCCTGGCGTTGCGATAGGCTCGCCTCTTATCACATCTTTGTAATACCCCGGGCAACTGATCTCGCTAGGAGAGGTGCAACAAAGATAACATATAGTATTATATAAGATATACATATAAGTTACCGCACCAAAGTGTATTTGTGATTCAATGTACTATTTATTTTCATTTCTAATTATTAAAGAGTATTTTCATCTGTGTCTATGTAGTTTTCAATATAATCGACTTATTCACCCGTCACAGTAATTCCTGTAAATTTGGTTTGACGACCTGGTTGAGGTCGCTTGAAGTCGCTGGATGCAGGCCGCTTCCAACAGGTCTATGTGAAGATCCATGGGGGAGGCCTATGCTCAGCCACTGCTGAGCATAGGCCATAGGCATAGGAAGTCCACTGACTTCCTGTGGCTGAAAAGAAGAAGAAGATGGTTTGACAATGGCATATAAAAATGCGTTTGAGTGCTGAAGTTCGGGAGGACTCATAGGAATAGTAACTTTTACTTATATAAATAAGCAAATTAAAAAAAAATGTAAGGCAAAGTACTTATAATAAGTAATATTATACAATTTAGTCAAATGGAAAAAAGGTAAATATGATTTAATTATTTCCTCATCTGTATTTTGTGTCACGAAAAGAGCATGTAGGTAATCAATCAAATCAACATTAGGTCATATCGTAACTAAAATATATGGACTATTGATATTATAGTCAAGTATTAAATATAAATGTACTTGTCAAGTATAATTGTCTAAAATGTACTGTACTGTACTGTATCAGCTCATACACGTCCCACTGCAGGGCACGGGCCTCCTCTACAATCGAGAGTACGATTGACATTTATAATGTCTATAATAAACTAGTAAAATTTTAAAACATGTTGCGAATGTCCCACACCCTTTTTGAACGTAGGTTTTCATTTTGCATTGTTTTCAGGATTTGAATATACATTGTTACCATCTCGTCAGGGCAAACAGAACATAATCTTGCTGCAAGGTAACAAATTCTCAATTCGAGGCAGGAATAAATCCACTTATTATTGCACAAAGAGAGCCGCAACGGGTTGCAAAGCTAAAATACTAATGTACCAAGGAGTAATTATCGCTGCCTACTTGGAGCACAATCACGAATCTTGGATAAGTTGAAGTAATCTTATCTACGATATAAATAACTAATCAGCTATCCTTACGGGCACGAGCCTCCTCTACAATCAGGAGTACGATTGAAAGAGTTTAGGTCATAAAGTCCACCACGTTAGCCTAGTGCGTGTTGGCCTTTACTTAATTCATATTAACTATATTATTAGGATCACTGCAAACCAAAATATAGTATACCATGACCGTGTTATTGAAGAATCAGACAAAAAAGATACATTTTGCGATTTAAAGCAAGTAACCGACTGAAGAGGGAGGATAGAACGGCTCTGGAAACGTCCCAAAGTATAAAAATATGTTTCCTGATAAAAAGGACGTAGCGTGCGAAGTTGCAATGGGTAAATAATTTATTGCACATCAAGGTAATATTGGAGCATACGGGCAGGAAGAATCACCTAAACGCTAACTCAGGTTAGGCTTTAGTCGGTGTACCTTTGTAGGATTTATTAAGGATCCTGCCCTGCCGTGGCAATCCTAGGCGTGCTAGGTTAGAAGGTACCAACCATTATACACCTTTCAGCCTCCTATGGTAGCTTAACGCTACCTGGATGGGAGCTTAACAGCTAAACATATTTGAAAAAAATCGAGGATTTAGTTTATCTATGTGATAAGCACCCAATTTCGTCAAACGGCTTTAACTCCGTTGGCCCTCAAACAACAAAATATTCGATTATTTTCGATGGTAAGTGATTTCCGTCCATGTACATAATAAACAGTTTTTAGTGAAATGTAGGTTAATTGTTAAATAAAGTGCGTTAAGACACCAAATGGGCACCAAACTCTGTATTTCGTCATTGTAAAATATCCCATATTTATCACAATTTCCTATTTTGTCGTTAGTTTTTTTATTTATGTTCTTCAAACAGTATATATTTTGTTTATAATTAACACATCTCATATGATATATCTTTTTATTTTTTTTTGTTATAATTTCATTTTCTTACGGTCTTATTCATACATAGTTTCTAAACCTATTTTAGTTACTGAATGTTTCTTCTTCGATCAAACTGAATTCAAGAGACGTTCAAAAGGGACAAAACATTCAATAACTAAAATACGTTTTTGAGTAAGGCCGTTAATGTATAACTAACCTTAAGTTGTGTTCCATGAAAACTAAATAAATGTTGTGTTAGTAGTTTTTATTGCTTTTGATTTTTTTTTATTTAAACCTTTAATTTAAAATTGGTGAATTTCACACATTAAGGGTACCTATCCATAGAAACTAATACGCACATAGATAATTTTAACTGCATGTTTTATAGAAGAAGGTGGGAACGTGTCTTTAAATAAAACCCACCATCTTGGTTATGCATCGTCATCCCTTTCTAGTCAAAAATGGATAGGCTTAAATAATACCTGGTGAAATAACTCTCCAAATGGATGCAATTGAACAATGTTTTCGGCCTCTGGATTCTTTTATTCACCATTTTTTGATCTGCTGTCTAAATTGTGATACACCGGGTCGTTTAGCCGAGCTTATTTCTATCATATGTGATAGTCAGAAAGACTGCACCCACTAGTGGCTATTTACTGTTATTCATATTATTGGGATTTTTACAGGATACATAAATGATTTTCGGGGAAAATTTGTTCCCGATGATGTGAAGCCAAAAGAAGGTAAGTTTCGACATAAAAGAAGGCTGTGCTATGCAGATCTCCTACAAGCCTCGCGTCTGCAAGCTTCCTCTGGTACTTCGAAGATATCAAAACCCGCTCGATGCTACATGTGTCCAAGGAAGTCGGACAGAAAAACCGGGACCAGATGTGATGGATGTGATAAAAACGTATGTGGGACTCATTCTAAAAAAATATGTCTGTGTGTTGAATGTTAAGTTTGGATGAATAAAGTTATATTTTGGTTAAAAAAATATTCTCGTTTAAATTATTCTGTTGAATTAGCCTGTATAGGTTCCGCTATTACATAAAATTGATGATAATATCAACACCTTCCACCTTTTTACCAACACTACTCAGTTTTTAAATCACTTTGATTATGTACTCCTCAGAATAGAAGCTCTTCCTAACATTCGCTATTCATGAGCATTTTTTTTGCATAGAGACAAAGTTGTTAATGTTCGAGCTTTGACGTCGTAGATTTTATGAGACGTCTGAATAAAAAATGACGATGGACAGTTAACCATGCAAGGCCGTTGTTACCTTCATATTATATTGATTTAAATAGACTAGTCACCCTGTCCTTCAGGTCAAATGTAGGATTCCTAACGCTGAAACTATCTACTCACTTACCCCCGGTGTCTTTCATTAAAAAAATCAATTACTTCGATTAATTTGAATTGATTTTGCCGACAATTCCAAAGTTGCTCTTGACTCTTTAGAATTTCGATACACAACATAATAATGGATTTCAGGACTCACCTATGAGCTGATAAGCACGGGTCAAGGTGGTTTCTTACTGATGTTCAACAATTACACTTACTCTAAAAATAACAAATGCAAAACATGGTTCTGTTCGCGGAGGCAGTCTAGAAAATGTCGAGCTAAAGTGAGCATCGACGCGAACGAACAGTTACTAGCATACAATTTGGACCATAATCACCCACCACCAAAATTCTTCAAGACCAATGAAGGCAGATGGATCAAATATTGAATATTGAAGAAGATCGAGATACAGTATGTTAAATTGTTATTGGTGATTGAGTCCGCTGAATCGATTCATCTGAATCGCTGAATCAATAATATTTGAGAACATGGAAAGCTTAAATGTCAACCAGATTTATAAGAAAGTTTCTTGTGATTTTTTGTAAAAATGAGTGTCTAATTGTTATAATAAATAATTTATTGCACGTTTGTTTATAAATCATTGTACACGGCCTCCCCAACATAGTCATAAGATTTAATTAGAATCTACAATATAAAGTAGAATGTAGAATACTGTAAATTTCACTAAACATCAGTCCTAGCTGATATATTGAAATCTAGATTTATTGTAGTACTTAAACTTCCTCTAAGATCAGTTCTAACTGACCTTTCTTTTCAGAACTGGACTACGAGAAGTTCTCAACCCTGAACGGCGGGAAGCTACTGATGGTGCACAACTTCACGTACACCAAGATAAACGAGGCGTCCAACGTGTGGTTCTGCACCAACAAGGTGCCCAGGGACTGCAGAGCCAAGGTGAAGATGCTCCCCAACACCAAGGTGTACGCGATTAACTTGTCGCACAACCACCCGCCAGTCAACTATTTCCGGACCAAGGAGGGCCACGTCATCAAGTGGTAAAGTGCTAAGAGTCAAGGCACTAAGGAGTAGCGTGGAGGACCTATTTTATTCCTACTTTTTAATTAATCTAATTATATTTAATCATATTAAATTTTAAGAGATGCAAAGTCTATCAACTCGCATTAAGCTTTTTCCCTGTGATCGGTACGCATAACGCGGCATCGTCCGTGCCTCTCATTGATGTCGCATGCTGCGACGGACCAATACATGATCCTGAAAGTTTTTCACAAGAGTCGTGGCAGAGACCACATATTGCATAACGATGCGTTTGCGCGTTTTGATCGAGATTTGATTTGATTTTGATCGTTTTTATCAAAGCTTAAAGCCATGACGGTCATGTAATGTGGATTGGCAGACTTTCCATACTTTCTAAATTATTTTGGATATATTTAAGTTTAAATTGTATCTCGATGTGTCCTTTAGCTTTTGATGTGTATTATCATTAATTAGTACATATCATTGCATACCTAATCGTATTCAGTATTGAAACATATTTATACACTTTAAATACATTGAAGAGGAAAGTTACCATTTATTGTTAATGCTGTGTTCTGTGGAAACTGTGTGTGATTCACTAGTAGCAGGTCTCTCATACGTGAGAGGCCGCTTAGGTAGGTACCACCGCAATGTATATTTCTCCCGTCTAACAGCAGTGTAAATGGACTGTTGTGTTTCGCTTTGTAGCCAGAGTAACTACTGGACCTAATGAGACTTAACATCTTATGTCTCAGGATGGCGAGCGCAGTGGACGCCAAGCATTGCTCTGTATTTCATGGTGTTGTTTGGTTTTGCTAATGTCCATGAGCGGTCGTATCGCTTAACATCAGGCAAATGGCACGCTTGTCTCGCCATTCATTGCAATAAAAAATACTGGATGGAGATGGTAATATTGACTATTACGTCAAAAAAATGGTTTGTCTTTCAATGGTTTATTCTTACTTAGTGTACCTATTAAATATTTTTAATATGGATAATTAATATATTATGATAAAAGATAATCCTAGTATTATTAATGGATACAATCAGTATTATAAAAATCGCACGTGTAGTATTGAGGTGATTGAATTCATAAAATAGTTTCTTTCTGCCGAAATGCAAAAAAACTTTTTGCAAATAACACATTCTGTTTATATAGACGGAACTATCGCAAAATTCTGTTATTGATATTTAAGAATTATTGTTATTAATAATCTGCGATCATTTAATACTACGTGTGCGAAATGTAGATGCTTTAGCTTTGATTGATGATAAAGTTATTTGTTGCAATTTAAGAATATAATAAATAGAACAAAGGCTGTGAACGTTAAGATCTTGTGTTTGACCTCTGCGTCGGGCATTTTTTGTGATTGTTTCGATCCGTTTAAGAAACAAGGTTTGCTCAGGATTGGTGTCAGTATTGTTGGAGGGTTACTAGGGATATCCTTATTCAACGGTCGAAATTAATAAGCCATCTTAGTTCCTACCTAAGGATCAAATCGGAAAATAAACCAACGAAAATAAATTTTGAAAAATATTGCCAAAAACCCGGGCTCGTCCGGGATTTGAACCCGGGACCTCTCGCACCCAAAGCGAGAATCATACCCCTAGACCAACGAGCCGTGATAATTGAAGTCGAATATAGCTATCGTGTGTCCTTCAGAAGCATACACAAGTATAACGTCATTCGTGTTAATGACCACTACGGAGTGAAAGGCTAAACCCAAAAATTCCAAATTTCTGATAAATGTCATCTACCAAATAAGTTATAGACCGTAAAATATAAAAGTGACACAAGTGGACAGTTTTATTAATAAAACTGACATTTTAATCTGCTCATGTTAGAATTTATTCAACGAAAAAAAAAAATATTGAAAAATTGGTCCTAATTTGTTATTTTTACTTTGCACAAGATATATCGGTTTGTGGTTCGTTGTAAATACAGTGTACGTTTTACGCTCCTGTGAGAGTGTCGATAATATTTTCTTTTACCCAATCGCATCGGTCTCATTTTGCGATCGATCTAAAAATAGCGACCTAGATCGCTTATACATTTCGGCTGTGAGTGTGCATAACTCTTAAGGAAATCTCTTAAACCTAGGTGTAAGTATAAGTTATTACCTAAATTAATTATTAAGTGTATCACTATTAAATGTATCACAATTATAATATTTACTGTAGATTGGTGTTAATAAATGTGATTAATAAACTGTGATATTGGTGTTTTATTTCTGGTATCCTACTTGTTTGTTGTTTTACAATTATTAATATTTTAAAGCGATAAAATCACGATTCTACCATTTTAGCCATAGTTTGACTGGTTTGAGATATAAAGGTAACACAGAATACTGCTGCGGATTAATTTGTTGCGATTTGGTAAGTTAGTCTGCAAGTTGTCTAACTTTTTGTCTTTTTAAACACAATATATTCTCAAATCGTCAGTTCTTTGGTATGCCACAAACCTAATAACGTAATAATCACGAGTTTCATTATTCTTATCGAGTTGTCAAATAATAAGATATTTTTAATGGTTTCTTAGATTTAAGCGAATGTTACACATTGAAATAAAACTATTTTTTACGGATTTCATCGCGATTTGATTAAATTTTTACATTTTCTAACATCGCGACGACGATTCGATTGCTTTACACCTTTCGTGGTCACGGGGCGGCACAGTTTTATTTCAAGATATCTTTTGTTCAGTTTTGTCGCTGATTCTGCTAAATGATGTACGAGTTTGAGAGTGCTATGCAGTTTGGAGTTCCCTTATAATATTACAGACTCGGGTCAAATCCGGGTTAAATTTCACATTCGTAGTGAAGTTAGCTTCAGACCGCACCATTTGAGGGCCGCCATTTTAGTGTCAGTGCCAGAGTTGCTTTTACTGCGTAAACGCGATCCAGTCAAATTTTCGTTATTTACTTGTAAACTTGTTGAACATTTTAATTATGATTTGCTAAAATTTAGCTCGTTATAACCTTTAAATAACGTAATTTTCATCAGTTCGTCGGCGCCAGTTGACTGAAGTGTTTCCAAAGTACTGTTTTTTTATTTTAGATAAGTTTTAATCTGAACTGTTTACATGCGTTAGTGATTTTGTATATTGTTTCAGTTTTGAAAATCCTGCCGCCTCCTAAAAACAAACGAAATTTGACACGGGAAGAAAAATTAAAAAAGAAAAGGGAAGCCGAAAAGGCTCGCATAGCTAGAATAAAAAGTGACCCTATTAAATTAGCTGAGCACAAAGAGAAAGAAAGATTGCAGTACTTACAAAAAAAAGAGAAAGGTCAAAGAAAAACTGTTAAAGATATGACACCTCGGGAAAAACGATTAAGTAGAAAAAAATGGAAAGAATATTCATTAAATTATAGACAAAAAAAAGCAAATATTAAAGGAAATCACAACTAATTTTATGCGCCAATTTGAATTATTACTTGTTTTGTTAGTTTTCGATATTTGTTGTGGTTTGTTTTAATTTTATAAGCAAGTTTACTTTTCATGGTAATTGCTACTAATTCTATGTTCATAAATTGGTTTCTGAGAGGAAGAAATACTCAGTTATATGAATTTCTTTAAAATATTTGTTAATAACTTTGTAAGTGTATACTATTAAGCTAAACAACTACAAAGTACACTACTAAACAACGTTTAGGGAAGAAGGGATAAATAACGTTTATATACAATATCACCGTGGCCTGCTCAGTCCGCCGATCTCAATTCCATTGAGCATGCGTAGGATTTGCTCGACAGAAGAGTTTTCAGTTATTTTCCTCAAAATTTAAACATGGAAGAAGAACTTTTTTTTATCTTTAAAAAATATGGAGCCCTACTCCTCAGGCGACAATTGATAACCCCATTCTCAGTATGCCACGCCGATGCAGAGCCGTCGTTAAAGCCTTGGGAGGTTCAACAGATTACTAAAAAGTTGTTAGGATTATTTTTTGAATTTATTTTACTTATGTTTTTATTTTTAAATTTATATGATCTTTGTTTTCTTTGTTCTAGCACTACGAAAGTGTTTTGTAATAAATTTTTATTTTTTTTACTAACAAGCTCTTTTATTATATAGCAAAATTAAAATGATTATTAAATGAAGCTTCTATTGCATAACATAAAAGCAAAAAATATTAAATTTAATATAAAAAACTATCTTTCCCTTGTTCTCCCTAGACTTTGTTGAGAAGTGTAGTAGATATAAGTTACCTCATTATGTTATAAAAATGATAAAAAGCTGATTTAGAGGCGGAAATAGTCATTGTCACAGTATTATTACCTATATGTTTATTCAAATTGTTTCTCAAGTGATAATAAAATACTTCAAAGATTTGTATCATTATGATATTCTAAAGAAAATGTTCTAAGACTAAATAAATATTTTTTTAATGATGTCTCTTTTATTAGTATTATGTTACTTTCGTCAGTCCCCTGGCATGCAAATTCAGAAAAATCAACACGTGTACTTTATAATGCGACTGGCCCAATCACAACTAATACGTTCATAGCTTTAGCTATCACAAGTGCCCGAATTTGTAGAAATATGTTTTAAAAACAAAATATCCCCAGAAGTTATCCAACTTTTAGGGATATTATTATATGTAGAAACACCCAAATGCATTTATCTTTCAGGTGTCACGTATGAAGTAATGGAGACCTTAAGAGGCGGAGTATTATTAGTCATTAACAACTACACCTTTTCAAAAAACAACAGGTCCAGAACTTGGTTCTGTTCATGCAAGCTGTCCAAAAATTGTGGGGCTAAAGTTAGTCTTGACTCTAACTCAAAACTAACCGTGTATACTTTGCAGCATAGTCACCCGCCTTCAAAATTATTTAGAACTAAAGACGGAAAACTGATCAGATGCTAATAAATGTATAGTTGTTAAATATCTCATTTATGCTTTAATATCATTTTGCGTTTGCTTTGTGTTAGTTTCTAGCCAGTATTTAAAAACAAGGGAATATCCAGAGTGAATTGTTTAAGTGTGCGTGGATGGTCCAAAACCAAACCTATGAGGAATAGCGAAAAATACTGAAAGGAGTCACGAGCCCGATTTTGATTTTTGATAAATTAATAATCCTAGCGAGGAATCGAACCTGATGATTTTGAAAAAAAAATAACATATTTGCTGTATTATTATATTATTCGATAATGTTGATAGTAAAAATCCAATTACGCAGTTTTGGTTTTCATCAAAATCGAGCTCGTGACTCCTTTCAGTATTTCTCGCTATCCCTCATAGATTCGGTTTTGGCAATCCACGCCTACTTGAAAAATTCTCCCTGTATATTTTTGAGGTTGAAAAATATATCTCTTGTAATTCTGTAACGTATTCTGTAATGTTGTCAACATTATTACGAATAAATAAGTACATAAATTTTTCCTTCATCGTTGTTTTATTTTGACATGAATTTACCTTTGTAACCTTATTTAGTAAGCGATATTTAAAACTAGATTTATTGAAGATTTAAACTTCCTCTAAGATCAGTTCTAACTAATTTTTCTTTTCAGAGCTGGACTACGAGAAGTTCACGACCCTGAATGGCGGGAAGCTACTGATGGTGCACAACTTCACGTACACCAAGATAAACGAGGCGTCCAACGTGTGGTTCTGCACCAACAAGGTGCCCAGGGACTGCAGAGCCAAGGTGAAGATGCTCCCCAACACCAAGGTGTACGCGATTAACTTGTCGCACAACCACCCGCCAGTCAACTACTTCCGGACCAAGGAGGGGCACGTCATCAAGTGGTAAAGTGCCAAGACTCAAGGCACTAAGCAGTTGCGTGAAGGAGCCAGCTTACACCATGGTGATATGACATAGCGGACAAAGCTATGTGCTATGTCTGCTCTGTTATATCTCAGAAAGAAAAACTTGTGCACAAACTATGTGAGCTATGTTTGTGCGCAAGATTTTCCTAACAGTCGAAGAACGTGAATGGAAATACTCCGCGCCTATGCTTATTGCTTAGCTCTGGACTTTCTGTGGTCCTGATGACGATAATTAGTATGTCTCTCTAAGAAAGTTTCATAAGGTACTCGTAGCATACCGCCCGTACTGACACTAGTTATGTTCTTTATGTCGCCTTTTTATTATATCTCAATGTCTTACTACACTTACATCTAGAGTAATACGCATAATTGTAGCATAACATTTAGTCTGTGTCGAAAGCAGTTATTATCACTTATAATGTAGATTAGATATTACCGTTGCATTCCGGTGTGGTTCCTGTTTATTCTATACGTAATAAAATAACCAAAGATATTGTATTCCTATAATGATAATTAATTAATATAAGGATGTAATCACTAATGGCCTTATTCATAGACAGTTTTAAAACTCATTATAGTTTAGATTTTTTTGTCCTCTTCGCTGAAACTGTATTAAAAAATCGTTCGAAAGAGACAAAACATTCGATAACTAAAATAGATTTAAAAAGCCCGTAAATGTATACCTTTGCTTGAACGTTTAAAAAATAAAATGTATCGCTGTTTATTCGTGTCTATTTAAGTAATATTATCTCACTATTTATTGTAATGTTTAATGTAATGTTATAATTATTCAATAAATTATATGTGTCGTATTATTGTTTTAATTAACGTTCATATTTTTTAATAAAAATTCTTTATTATTCCAAGTTCATTGACGAGAATTATTAGGTTGTCGATCCATATTATTTTATTTTTATTCAATAAGTCCTACCAATTTCGATGGAAGGTGGGAAGTATTGAGGTTTCGGGAATCTCACTAACCTTACGATATAAAACGGCAAAGCTTTCGCTCCAGTCTTCACGTCAGATTTCTGTAAGATAAAGATGCCACCTGAACCCTTTTCTAAATTTGTCCAAAGTGACTATAGACGAGGATATTCTGCTCATATTACCTAGATTCATGAAAATAACAATAAATTAAACAGTACCTACATAGGACTTCATTGTAAGAATTGTTTGTAACACGAATTATCTGCTTTCAGAAATCCACTTCGATATGATACAAACAGCGCGTGGAGGACAATTACTCATGATAAATAGCTACACGTATTCGAGACACACTAAAAGCTCAAAGGTTTGGCAGTGCTCCAGCAAACTATCCAAAAACTGTAAAGCAAAAATAAAGGTTGACTCAACTTCTGGGGTTCTTCCTTTAAATATGAACCACAATCATCCTCCACCAAATTATTGGAAGGATAAAGAAGGACAATTGGTCAAGTTATAATACTGGCTAGTGTAAAAATAAGCTCAAAGTACAAAGGCTCTCAAATAGTAGTCGTATATTGATAGTAAAATGCCACGTGAATAAAGTTTTCGAGGATTGGTTGTGTCTTTTATTACATTTTTTTTATTGTCATATCAATAAACTTTTCAAGGAATGATTACTTGTTTTATTGCATATTTTCAAGAAGATTCTATGAACGCAGATGAATCTGTGTGTAAATAATATTCTTGTATTATATTCGACGCCATATTGACCCGTACCCGTGCCGTCTCATCTAACTGCACTAAAAATTCTTCGCTACCAATTAAGACAACATACACAAAAAATCTCTGTATATTTTTTTTTATATCCTATCGTAAGGAATTTTCAAAGAAGAATGATGAAATAGATTATCTGTTTCTTGATCATTCAGTCCCCCTGATTATATCTTTCTCAGTATTGACAATAAGCACACGTTGGTTTTTACTTACCTTTTATAATTTTGTTCTTTACAAGGATTATTATAAAGCATAAATGCTGATGTATCTGATTTATTTACAGCTCTGGCCTTCCAGGTGATACAATCATCGCGAGGCGGTCACTTGCTGATGATAAATAATTACACATATTCGAAACACTGCAAAGGATCCAAGGTGTGGCAATGTTCTAGTAGGCTGTCGAAGAACTGCGAAGCTCGTATCAGTGTTGACTCTGATTCTATAGTGACTCCATACAATTTGGTCCATAATCATCCCCCACCAAATTATACTAGGACGAAACAGGGGTATCTGATTAAGTGTTAGAAATGGCGTGGCTCGCCAATAACAAAGTACAACTGATAGGGTTTTTATTCGTTCGGATTCCAGCAATGGTGTATTTGTTTATTATAGGGGTACATGAAGAGGTCGCGTCCTATGCACATAATCGCATGTAAAATAAGACTTTTACTTTATTATTGATTTGTGTATGGCACGCAAAAATTAAATTGTATATTTTATTACTTTATTGTAAAAATTAAGATGTGAATGTGGGAAGCGCATTGTATAATATGTATTACATGACAGCACGTAAGATTGAAAAACTTCGCTGTTTTGTAATACGGCTTCCCAACATTCAGGCGGATTACAATCCAACTGAAATAACTAACGTCGTAATGTGAGAGTAAATCGCGTTACTCAAAGGGCCTAACTAACGTTGCGACCACAAACAAGTGGATGAAAAGAAACACGCTTAGGTTAGGTTAGCTTATTTAGATGTATTTAAAAATATATTTTTTAAATTTTATCACCTTTTGTGTGATATACTTTAATCCTAACCTAACTATCCCTTTGTCTAGACCTCAGTATTAGTGCATTGCATCTGTCTTACAATTCCGTTAAACATCGAACGGCGCTTTGTAGAATGTATCACGAGTACAATCCGCCAGAATGTGGGAAGACGCATTACAAAACAGTGATGTTTTTCAATCTTACGCGCTGTTATGTAATACACGTACAGCAGATTATATGTATAATGCGGCTTCGACATATATTAGACAATATTTTCTATTCATTCACATATGATGTTGTTGTTGGGAACTGTATAAAATATTTAATATAAAGTTTGATTTTAAGTAACAAATTTTGCACTGTTATATTCAGATCATTGTATCATATGGCGGGATTGCTTATTGTCAATTGATATTCTATTATTAAATACATTTATGTGCACTAATACGTTCTAAATATTATTTAAACATTTATCTAAGTTGGGCTTGGATACGTTTTTTAATACATATGTTATCTTTTGTAGGTCTAATATAATTTTCTTATCAATCTTATGAGTTTCTTGTCAAAATAAAGAGTATATTAAACAAATTTAAGCGCTTACGTCCATCCCACAAAGTTACGGGTAGTGTAGAGTTCATTTGTTACTATGTTTTTATGTTTTGAAACATATTTATTATGACTTATTTCCAAGGGTATGTTAATGACGTAATTATTTTAATTGATATAACAATGTTATTTTAAAGTTATTTCTGAGAAAAAATAAAGCTTTGTATTGTGTATTTTGTTTTATTTACAATTAAACCAATTGCCGTCATTGTCTGGGAAAACTAAGCAACTTGACTTTTAACCATGCATCTATGTATGAGTAAAGGTTGTTTATTTTTGAATGATTGGAGTATTTGGGCTATGAGTTCGCAATGCCACCTATTCACATCATTCGGAACTTTAACAGAGTGAGACTTGAAACGATGTTTCAGCTAGGTTTTTAACGCATGTGATATGGAGTCCGAGCTACGCGCTATGTTCTCAAGTCTTTTTGACGAAATAAGATTAAAAGTACGCATCTACGTTCTACACTCGTATCTTACTGGTACTTGCGTACTTTAAGCTTGTCATGTCGGTTAATCATCCTGAATTTTTCCTGTATTGTTGTATCTAATTTAAAGTCTAATTTATATATCTTAGTAAATAACAAAAAAAAAAGAGTTTTGGACAGTTGCTAACAGTTGTTTTTGTTTCAGAACGAATTAGAAAACGGCGAAGTTATGTGCGTAAAAACCCGAAGAGGAAGCTTGTTACCGAAACACAGATATTTAAGGCGAAAATCCTTATGAGAGAGGGCAAAAGTCAGAGACGCGCTGCGAAGATTGTAGGCATCAGCGCAACCGCTTTAAGAAAAGGACTTAAAGCTGGTTCCAAAGCAACATCTCTAGGCCGTTTCAGAACAACATTCGACGTGGAACTAGAGAAACAACTAAAGAAACAGATATGCAAGAGAATAGACGAAACGTCATTTACGTTTGAGTGAGTTTGCGACAACCAACAACATTGAAAACCGATTTAATCATAGATTGGGTTACTAATTTTATTTATTCTAGACCACATTTACATGTGCTTTTGGCTGATAGAAAGAGGCAAAGAAAACGGACTTCACAGTAAATTGCTCCATACCTGGAACATCAGGAACAAACAAAGTATACGTAAATAGAAACGCGCTAAAAATATCAAAAAAATAAATAAAAAAAAGTGTGTGTGTGTGTGTGTGTGTGTGTGTGAGTGTGTGTGCAATTTACCCGCGGCTGAAGTGAAACTTCAGAAAAGTAGCATAGCATAGAATGAGATAAGTAGAAAGATTTTGAAAATGCGGCACCATAAAAAGACAAACATATGAACATAAATAGGATTTAGCATGCGAGAGAATGAGATATACAAGTTTACAGTTTTCCTATAATCTTATTCTCCTCTTTCTTTCGCAAATTTTATTCAAAAATTTTAGACCAATAACTAAAGAGTTCAAAATGGCGGCCAGTGTTAAAATCTGACTATGAATTTAGAATCGGACATATCGAATTTGACACCAATCGGACTAAAATATTACAATATATTACATTTGATATACTAAATATTTACTGATAGCTTTGATATATTATATGAACTTTTTTCAGTTTGCCTTTTTCATGTCGCTTTTTCGGTTTATAACTTTAAAAGCACGACGATTTTATAGAAGTTTCACTTCAAAACTTTTGCTTGATTTGTCCCACAAAGGAATTAATCCTTAATGTTATATTGTAATTTTTAAGTCATTTATAATTCTATGGATACTGTAGTGCATGTCCACAAGTTATTAGGAGGTGTGTGTATTATTAATTTAAGATAATCTTTAACTCTTGATTACAAATAAATGAAAATATTTGTGCGTCATACTAACATGTACCCTTATATAGTATTTGCCAATGTTATCACTTTTCTTTAATTGATAGAAATTAAAAAAAAGGATTTACCTGTAGGAGACCGAAGAATTCGGGCTTATATAAGCGTAGCTGTACAATTAGACAAAAAGTAGATTTTGAGCTTATTCGTGATCCTTGACTACTTTATATAATGTTTATTTATTAAAATAATCAAGTTAATATTGCTGGTACTTACTTATATTATACATTTGATATTGTAGTAGACAAATAGATGTCGATTTTAAAAATATTTGTGCTAGAATAAAGTTTGATTCTATGTGTATGTTTAATTTATTTAAATCTTATCTCGTAGTTAACCTCCGAAGACCTTACGCCAAATTTTATCAATTGGTATTTCTCCTACGTAATTATAACAGGATAACGCTCAAGAAAAAGCATGAAATAATGAGGGTACAGATTACTCATTATAAAGGTGAAATGCTTTTTATTGCATATTTTTGGTAAGTATTAACGATAGAAAATAAAGTGCTCCAATTACTCATTATAACTTCTTTGATGCCAAAACTTTTAGATGCAAATTTTTTTTTATAACACATTTATTTTTCGTTGATATGAAGATCGAAACACGGTAGGTTATCATCGATATAAAAGCATTGAAGCTCTAGAAATAACAAAAAGTTTGCTTTCAGATCTCGACTGTCAGCTCATAAACACGACTCGCGGTACCACACTTCTAATGATCAATAAATACACCTACTCAAAATACAACAAGACTTCAAGAGTATGGGTCTGTTCCAGCAGGGTTTCAAAAAATTGCGAGGCTAAAGTGAGTTTAGGGGCTAATGAAGTTGTCACCGCTCATAATGTGAAACACAATCATCCCCCACCGACTTACGTTACAACAACGGAGGGCAAATTAATAAGGTGTTAGACTAAGGACTCGCCAATATGAACTATATCTTTATTGTTATTTAAATATTATTGCAAAAAATAATGTAAGCTTAATTTTGGTCTTGCACTGAAGAGTTTAAGGATATGTTTTAAACTAACAAAGAAGAATACGCTATGTATCGTTTTTGAACTAAACGTATCAAGCGAAAAGAGAACTTAATGAAGGTTTCAAGAAGTCCTTGGATGCAGGCAGCTTCCAACACGTCTATGGAAATCCTTAAATGGGAATTAGCTCTAGCTAGCTGGCGTCTGTGCTCAGTAGTGTTCATCTGATGTATGTTCATCTATGTTCCTCAATCACAGGAAATCAGTGGAGTTGATAATGATGATAATGTGCAAACGTCCGCATTAAGGTGTGCAACTTAAAGTATTTTCTTTCCTAAATTGTATTAAAGTCGGCGAGCGGCTTAAATACGTGTGGACAGGGAACCTAGAACCGCGGTAGGACCTGGGGTATTCAACTTTTCGAAGTTACGTGTGTTTATTCATCGCTAATTTTAAAGGCAAAGTAACACACCGCAAGGGAACCTGCATAGTCTCCACAAGACTTTTAAAAGTATGTGAAGTCCACCAAGCCTCTAATAGGCCTCGTATAAATGAGGAGAGAAGGTCTATGCCCAACAGTGTTATATATGATTTTCAAGAAATTGTGACATATTATTGAACCTAGGTTATACGTTGCTGATGCGTATACGTGAACTAACTTAATATTTATATTATGTAAGACAACATTTAAAATAAATCATGTTAGGACGATAAATTATACAGTATGTATATTAGATAAATTAAAATTAGCCAAATAGGATATGGTGACAATGGGCTATAACATAAATTAATACGACAAATATATATTGAATAGTAAATGAAAAATCTTGTTTTATTGACCTTTGAAGAAAAAATTAGCAGTAGTATCCTAAGGCCGGATAGAAGACATAATGAAGGTTAATTGATTTCTGGATACAGAGTGCAAATCGCTTTAAACAGATCGCTGATAATTTCTTTTCGAGACCTCGGCTTAGCCGTGGACTTCCTACGGCTGAAGGTGATGATACTAGTAATTTTGGTAAGGTATTCGTACTCTCTCGGATAGTGACAAACATGGATAAGGTGTAAATGTATAAAACCCCTCATATTGACCAACGATGGCGTGACACATTCCCAGCTCGTCGAACAGCTAGAGATAACTTTGTGACTAAATTATATTAGCAAATATAATCATGTGATTTTAATTTTAATAAAGTTATTTTAGAAAATAGAAGTTATTCACTCAATCTTCTTAACTACCGGAAATTAAGTATTAGATCAATAATTGAAATTCCCAGATTATTTAAATAAAGTTTCTTTTCAATGTGAGCACTTGTCTTAATCGAAGTAATTTGCAATCATCCTTTATGTAAATATGTGACTTAATGATAAAATTACTTCTGTTGTGGTGATATCAAAAGCTTCGTGGGACCATTTGAACTCACAGACCCGATACAAATATTTGTAATCTAACAAGCACTTGTCTCGGTACGGAGAAAAAACTGCATCTAATCGTTTTTCAAACAGCTTACAGATGTATACTGTATTATATAGAATTTTCATCATTTCATGCAAGTTTGCTTGTAAAAACAACAACATTCTAACAGCATAATTCTAAAGGTCTAGAGTTAATTTAATTCTAACAGTTATTTAACGTTTTGTTTCAGGTATATCGTATGAAATTCTGGACAGCATGAGAGGGGGCAAATTACTTATGATAAACGAATACACGTACTCCAAAATTAACAAAGCGGGCAAATTCTGGTTCTGTTCAAGCAGACAATCGAAAAATTGTAAAGCTAATGTCACTATTGACGAAAATGAGTTCATCAGACCTCACAACTTGATACACAATCATGATCCACCAAAGTATTATAGGACTAAAGAGGGACGATATATTAGATATTAAAATAAGGAATCAAGTGGCGTGTATTTAATAGACAATTATACAATATTTTACTATTAAAGGCTATCCCTTTACCGCCATCAGTCCACTGCTGGTATTAATCTCTTCACACTAAGTAAAGTGAAGATTTTCGCCAGGCGACTGAGTGAGGATAAATGAGAGGATAGATCCTATTTGAGGGGTCTATGTCCATTACATGTCCTAAATTTGATAATTACATATAAATTAATTTATGGTATTATAATATGGCCTATGGTTTTTCATCACTTTAATTTGTGTTATTGAAATATCCCTGCTTGCTACTGAAGGAAACTTTAGATAAAAATCAATGTGAACGATGAAAAAGTTAGAACGGTTGTCTCAATACATTTCTCTGTGATTTCACATACTTAAGAATTTGGACTTCAAACGCTGGAAATGGGCCGTAAATGAATTGTATTTGTAATTGTAAATTGTGTGTATAAAGCTTGGCAACGACTTTATTAGAACAAATGTTTAATGTTATATATTAGCGATTGGGTTAGGTTATGTGTGTGATTGTTGCATGTGTTTAAATGTTTATTGATCACTTAATAGTGTTCGCTTTTTTGTGTTCAGTGTTTAGTGTTTGCATTTTAAGCCTAGACACAAAATTTAGTTTTAGATGCGTCGAGTACAATTTAATTTAGTGTAGAGACAGAACTAACTCTGCAACTTAGTTTTTTAACAATACTATGCTGATAGTAGTAAATACTCGTATACACTCGCGTTTATAGTATATTGTAGTAGTAAGCGTAAAGTAGAATATAGTAAAAAAATATTCTATTTGTATTCTGAGTATGTAATTAATGCTTTGGATAATGAGATTACAAATATTTAGTTCTAAAATGTAATAATACAATTTTGAATAGCTTAATGATTCGTAGCTTAGTAAATAGTTTATAGTAAATTGAGAATTTATCGGTAAAATAATTAATTTTACGTTTCATTCATTGTACTTCATCAGTAGCTTAACAACAAATCTTTAGAAAATTGTGTAATTTTATAAATACAATTTAAGTCATTCTAAAAAGCTTTATTTTCGTCACCATTTTTATTTGCCCATATTGGTATGGAAGTCTTAACGACAGAATGTTTAACAAATTTACTTCATTACAGAACTCTGAAAAATAAATTCATGAACTTTAAACGAAGTTTTCATTTCACAACCTTAAAAAGCCTCGTTTTTTCATTTTATGGACTAAAGGAGACGGGCGAATCTTCATGGAAACTTGGGCTTAGCTTTACAAAGTTGGTTGCGCCATTATTTTTTATGTTTATGACAAGTATATCGAAAAAAGATAAACAAATCTGTCCGCTAAATGGGAGTAAAGAAGTAATTGGAGCCTTAAAATACATATTTTTCTATAACTCATATCATGGCGTATTCCTTCGTCTGCGATCTTCATTATATATGATAAGATAGTGGAACTTTCGTCATAATAATGCTAAGCCAACCTTTTTGGAACCAGTTCCCTTCAAATGATACTTACTGCTCCCTGCCTAAGTATAATATATTTATTAAAGTTATAAAATATGCCTAAAATTTTATTAAAATTATTCAACACTGTCACATGTCTCGATCACCGCTCGAATATTTCCATGATACAGGTCCAAGCCAAGATCGCTAGTACCTTCAGATCTAAAAATCTAAAAAACTATTATTAAATAGATAAGATCTCAAATAAATTACTTTTGACTTAACATATTTAATATTATTTCTTTAAAAGAAACAAGTTTGTTTTGATCTCCAGCAAACTTTCTTTACAACGAACTAAACGCAGTAGGATTTTATATGCCAAGTTGGGTTGCGTTACGATACTGTACTACCTTGCTCAAGCCATCTTATTTATTCTTATTTCTTTAAAAGTATTATTTAAAGTATCTAGCTTTAAATTTTTCTCTCACTATTTATTATAGATTTATCGGTATATACTGGATGGTATCACGTATACACTTATTATAACATAATTCAATGTCTCGATGTCTAAAATAAACACGTTTTTACTGACCTACTGTATTATATTACCCATAAAAAACATTTTATAATATCGTCATTTTATACGAAAGTCTGGCGGACACGGACTCTTGGTCTATTAGGTCAGCGCACTAGACTAAAGCCTAGGGACGTCAGATAAGAGGACGAAATCTCCCCGGTACTAGGACTTAAAGCATAGAGGTTAATATGTAAATAATATAATTAGTGTCATTGTTGTCATTTCCAGGACCCGCCTACGAAATGGTGAGCACTGAACGAGGAGCGAAGTTGCTAATGATAAACAACTACACCTTTTCCAAGAACTGCAAAGCTTCTAAAATATGGTTCTGTTCGAGTAGAATTTCCAAGCAGTGCGAGGCTAAAGTGGTTTTTGAAGGAAATACGATTAAGAGACCTTACATCTTGCAACACAACCATGAACCGCCGAAGTATTTTAGAACCAGACTTGGCCAGTTGATAAGGTACTAACGAAACTGGAATTAAGGCAATTGTCTTGTCACTGGTGCAGCATTCCAATTATAATTATGATCGTTATCAGCATAATTCGCTTTTGTTTATAGACTCGGAAATACCCAATGGTACAATCCTTGGATCCTCTTATTTATATCTAGTCAGCTAGTGCAGATGTTCTCCTTATTTAGCTTAAGCGCATCCAGACTACATAATAAACCAATATTGTGACAAATTCTTGTTTCGTCATGAATCTATTATTGCAGATAGGCTCCAGAAAAAATTTGCGATGCGAAATTGCCAATATGGTGCAATAAACGACTTATTATATTCTCATTAAGTTGTCTATCACTTTGTAAATAAATTTCAATGTTGAACTTTCTGTTACTTAGTTTCTTTTCGAGAATTGTTTTGCCGCATTGACTTCTTTTGTTCTCAAGCTTCTTATGACTGTAAGGAAAATATCGGTTAACATAATGAAACACTGTTGATTTTAGTTATTTAAAAATATATAATTTATAATAAACTTAAGGTTAAGTATGAGAATGATAAATTGTTAATTTGTACTTATTAAATTTTGTGAAAATGTGAGTTTTAATTTAGATGTGAAAAAACTATTAAGAATAAAAGAATAAAATAATATGACTCGTTTTATTGTATTACTTTGAACAAAAATCGTATCGCTTTATTTGTTCTAATAATGAGTATTTGTGAAAAAAGCTTTGAGGTTCTAACAGAGGATGTGCAAAATTACGCGTAGATAGTCCACAAGAATTTTATATCTAGAAAACACAGTGAGTGTCTATGTGAAGATATCGAGGCCTAGCGTTCGACCACAAAAGCACTAGTTGTATGTCACCAGGGATGATATCAAAATTGTGTCAGAAGGTCAAGTCAAGTGGAGGAGACTATGCAGAAAGGCGGGCCCTAGCATCATCCGGGATAACGCTACGTAGAACGAACTATACATGTAAGTCTATATCAGCCCATATACGTCCCACTGCAGGACACGAGGCTACTCAACAATCGAGAGAATCGATTAGGAGTGGTTAGGCCATATAGTCCACCACGCTGGCCTAGTGCGGGTTGGCGGACTTACATACCGTAGAAATTCTTTAAAATCGCTACGGTATGCAGGTTTCCTCAAGATTTTTCCTTCACCGTTAAAGTGCGTGGTGATTGACTATCAATACACACATAACTCCGAAAAGTCAGAGGTGCGCCATGGGATTTGAAACCGCGACCACCGTGAACATGTAGGCAGCCGCGTCTGGTCCGTTACCAACAGGCCAACACGCACTTTTAAGCGCAAATGCCGTCGAGACAGAGTATCGAATGGCATTTGACGGCGGTCACATGCCATTCGGTACAATTATGCCGGCCTGCTGAAATGCTTCTTGACACTACGGCTTTCATAAATATGCTCTATCCATTCATAATAGTACACAGAGCAGCAATAGTACTTACTTTGGCCCTTCTAATAGTGCCAACATTTATTAATTAGTACCCATAGTTAACACCGGTAAACACATGGTATAGACCGTTGGTAAATCTCAGTTTTTACTGGAATATCTCAGGTTTCACAGTAGTTACCAAACATAATATGAAGATTTTATAATATTAATATGAATAAATAATCTTTTTTTATTACTTAAATGTTGTCCATTTTTCCGTAAATGTCTCAGGTATGGTTTTTCAGATTAGAAGATTAATACAATACAGGAAGGGTCAAACTAGTCTGTTTTATACTCTTTTTTTGTTATTTAAATCGATCTGAATGTTCGTGATAAATCTGTTTTTTTTTTAATCTTTATCTCCTTTGACTCTTAAATCTCCTGGACGACTTCAAAGCAGTCTATGTTGGTCAGTCTTAAGGTGTCGTTCCCCGTTTAAGGGTGCGAATATTTTTATATAACGTCATGATTTATTTCAGGGTTTCTAGGTTATGAAGTTATCGAAATGTGCAACGGGGTACAGAAGATCATGTTGCAAAACTACACATTCTCGCAGAGAATTAAGAGTACCCGACTGTGGAGCTGTTCTAGCAAAATTGCAAAGAATTGTCCAGCTAGATTCAACTTGGATGAGAATAACCGGATACGTAGGCCGAATTTAGAACACACGCATCCACCGCCGAAATTCGCTAGGACTGTAAGTGGTTTGTACGTGAAAATATCGAATTAAATATTTAGTTTTGAAAGCCTACGTGGGGTAGTTGGTTGGTTGGGAGTAATTGGTTGGTTTAGATCAGGGAATCCCAAAGTGGTCGATATGGATATCGTCAGTGGCAGGGTCGGAATCGTTTTCCCAGGGAAAAACTAATTATGGGGTCGACAAGAAAAAACCAACTCCTATTAATTAACAAAAGTTCTTATGTGGTACGTTTAAGAAACTGTAATAATTGTGTTACGTGTACCAACTTGTCATAAATAACATTTTAGCAGGAAATATCATAGTTGTACCTTTAAAGAACTCATCAAGTTAAATATAATATGACATTTATATGTATTGCTATGTACTTACTAAGATGTAAATATTCAACTACCTATATAGATAAATTTTAGTGTTCTGTGTGCACTCTGGAATAAAAAAATCCGTTCAAAAAACTTTTTTTTATTTACATATTTTTTAAGTGTGTTAGATTTTTAAAAGCACAACTTTTTCGCATAGCTACTAATGACACAAAAGATACTTTCCCTTTCGAAATCTTGCGGTGGTAATAAATAAATAAGTAATAAGATAAGCCAGTAATAAGAACAAGGATAAGCCAGTAGCATCGGGATTACATCCCAGATCGCTCGTAGTCTTTGTCGGGTTGGATACCATTTTTTTTAACAACACGCCACTGGCATAATTTCTAAGCAAAAAGTCTCAACGGTCATCAATTAATTAATGTCTTCATGAGGCGTTAATTCGTCGAACCATGGTTTACACTAGTAGCACCTCTGCCTACCCCTCAGGGGATATACGGACGACGAGCTGGAGTATGTTCATCAGTTACATACCCAATTACACAAAGAGCGTACGTAGGGAACTTCGGTACCATATGAGTCGTCTCCCACCCGAGTTTCAGTAAGTTGAAACTTAAAAAAACGCACGAGTAAAAATTGTCATATTATCAAATTGAACTTTTAAAATAATAAATGATATATTTTTTACAGATTTCCCCTTTGAATTTATACAAACTGTAAGTGATCGACAACTGCTCATGATAAATAAATACACGTTTTCCAAATACACGAAATTGTGCAACATCTGGATATGTTCAAGCCGCCAGTCGAAGAAGTGTGGAGCCAAAGTAAGCTTGAACGGTTATGATCAAATAAAATCATATAATTTAGAACATAATCACGAACCGCCATGTTACGTGAGGACCAAAACTGGTCATTATATCAAAGTTTCTAAAAATCAACAAGTATAGATATTTAAATATCACCCGCGCAAAAATAATTCGTGTAAATAAAGTAAAATAGGATGATGAAAATACTAGTTAAGATGTTCAAGTAGTCTTTTGTGCGTAGTACATACCTAATATATAGGCTAAGAGTATATATAATATAGAAGAAGTGCTGGTACTTCAAAAACGTAGATAAAAATGGTAGTGAAGGGTCACCTTTTCTGCCCTCCTATTGGCTGACCCTTGACAGTCTGACCAACATGCACGAATAATTTGAAAAATAAACATAAAATGTTTAGGGCTATTGAATTCCACTCAAACTCGTTTTAGGCGGATAATAACAAAATATACTTTCAGTTACCGACGGAATTTATAGCAATTTGCTGTTAAATAATTAGTTCAATTTTCACTAATATAGCAGAGCTACCAACATTACGAACAAAATATATCTACGTTTTTAAAGACGCAAATGTAGGACAGCTCTTTCTCTATATTATATAATATAATATGCTCTAAGTATATATGATATACATTATAATATTTAAGTTGAAACCTACGCAACTGAGTCACAAATCGATACTCCTCTACACTAGATAATAGTGCTCGTTAATTCATATTCAATCTGTTGTGCATTTGAGTAGTATATTTTTTAGAAATAGTATTAAATGTTTTTTTAATTTTTGTTCTGGCATGGCAGTGATAACCACGGATATATCGATAAATGCTTCGACCAAATATGATACAACTGAGAGGAAATAAAGGCGGGTGGTTTAAAAATAGATGTACATTTTAAATACACAGCCCGAACCCGGAAAGTGAACTAATTTATGTGGGTCATTATGACATAGTCTTGTACCACCCTATCCATATGTTATTGTACTTTTCAAGTTGTCATCAATATCTTTACTAATATAGATATTTTTATTTGTATATTAAAATATATTCATAATAATTTTTAGAAATAATTGTACATGTATGTAATGTTAATAAACACAATAATATTCAACCTAAGTTTTTAATATTCCCAAATAATTGTATTTTTTATATATATCTTATATACAATTATAACACTCTCAATAAAACATTAAAACACAAGAAAAAATCTACTAATTTGTGATTGCAAATAACATAAATATAAAGTGGAAAAATTCGAATCCTTGGTCACCACTAATCCTTAAAACATAATAAAAACCTACAAACAAAATTCCTCAAAGCAGATAACTTTATAATAAACCTCTTTCTAGGTATGCGTATAAAAATGATCCAAGTCGGAAAGCGGAAGAAGCCTTTAATGCTGATCGATGACTATACCTTCGCACAGACGACCTGCGACACGAGATACTGGAACTGCAGCAAGAAGCTCTCCTCAAAATGCCCAGCGAAGATCCGCTTCAACGAAGCCGGCAAAATGATTTACCGCATGCTAACGCATAACCATGACCCGCCTACTTATTTCAAAACTGCTGATGGTAGGTATATTAAGGTATAAAAAATCTACAAGTGTTAAAAAAATGTTTCGTTTTTTTTTGTCAACCGATTAATTGTCTGATTTTTAGTTGCTTATCAAATGTTGTGAGTGATTTTGTGTGTATTTTACATGATGTCACTTTTGTAAATGTAAGAAATACTCAATTAACTTTTGAATTGAATCCTGTTAATGGTTGTTTTAAAATAAAATTGTCAATTTTTATATTTAATATCTATTTACATAATAATATGTCTAAGTCGGTAAAATAGCAAGTGAACAGATCATTATGTAGTGCACGTTTCACACGACTTTTAGTATATACAGAAACAAAGGTACATAACATGTATGCACGAATTAGAAAAATAATCTTTTTATAAACTTTAATTACTAAAAAGGAAAGATAATAATATTTTAAGCAATAATACGCCTGTTGATAGAAATATATAATAGTTATTTAATAAGTAATAACTTTAGGTCTATGTTCAGTAATGGAATTCCTGTGGCTGAATAGATAGATAGATAATATTATATAGAATTAAGTAATGTTTTAAAGAGATTTAGTACAATGCTTTTAACTATTCACCGCATTATTTTGTGTGTAAGTTAAGTGCTAACAGTAAATGTAGTTATGCAACAGAGATCACTAAATTCTCATGGAACAATATAACAATTACTGTTGCTTGAAATTTAATATTTATGTACCTACGTGTAGAGCATTGAATTAATTAATAAATATTGATATTGTATCAGTGCTTAAAAACACATAAATAACTTGTATGTGTTTTAAGTACTCATACGTACATGAAATAAATACATAGTCATAGCTTGAATTTTATTATTCAGTGTATTTTTATTCACTTTGATTGTTAAAAACACGTTCGTTTTCTTTCATGATGGCGTGTCGAGAATCTCGCCGTAGGTAGCCAATTAAATAGTGCTTCGATAGAATGAAGTTAGTTTTTATCAATATTTTTAAGTAGGTACGTACCTAATTAAAATACAATAAATTTAAAACATTGTAATTTATTTATGGTTTAACTTTCAATGGTAGTGCAATGCATGTCTTATAAAAGCATCATCGAATGTAAAATATAACTCTATACCAAATAAATGCTTTTAATTTTTTCTAATAGCGTTTATTTTTTTCCCAGTTTTCTGCATACGAATTCTGCAATGAAACATCTTTAAACTGTAAAAAATACATTATTACAGTCAATGCCGTGGGAAGGGGGTTGGATACATGCATTTCTTCGCGCCTGCATCATATAGGGGTAGGCAGACACTATGGAACGCTACTAAGCTTGATCCTGACATACACATGGTAGTTTAACAATCAGGTCAACCTAATGAGCCATTTACTGTTGAGCAGTTGTGCCTTTTACTCATAAATTATTGGTTTGCGCAAATAAAAAAAAAACTTACAATGTATTCTGTTCCTAAGACATTATATACCCTTCAGGAGCCCGAAATGAGCTCTTGGACACCTGAAGTAATAAACAAGAATTTCATGACTATTGAACAGGCAGCGGATCATGACATCTGTGAACACCCTCAAGTTGAACGCTATGGATTACTACTGAAAAAACATATAGTTAAAACTTTAAGAAGTGCGTACTTATTACATATAAATCACACTTTACAATGTCTACTTAATAAAACGTGTAGACTATTATTAATAAATATTTTTCCATATTATTGTGATGTCCTGTAAAAATAAAGTAATAAACTTTATTGTTATGAAATATGAGTCAACGTTTCCGAACGCAGTATTGACAATTTCATGACAGCTGATTTGTGTATTTGTTACAAAATATTAACAATGTAAAGAAAGCGCCTAAATATCTACCAGTAACTGTAATCCACGTATACAGGGTGTATAATGAGTGTTAACTAGTGCAAGTGAAAATAGAGTTAACACAAACGTGAAACATAACCTCAAAGTTTGTGTACAGTGTACAGTATTGATAGTGAATAAAATTACCAAAAATGACTTACTTATAATATATTGAGCGTTACTTTTTGGTATTTATGATGTCCTTAACAAATATTCTCGTCAATGTAGTATTTAAGTGTCGATAAATAGATTAAATTTGTTTCTAAACTTGATATCAAAGTTTACAAAAATATTTTGAGTTAGTCTAAGCCTTAAAATGACACATTGTAAAATTAAGCATGCATACTATTTTTAAAATTCACACAAAAATGTCACATGTCCCTTTTTTTTTAATTTAAATATACTATAATTAATTTCTATTATGTATTGGTTGTGTATAAGTTCATCTAAACTTAACTTTCTATGTAATTGATAAAAAAGTAAAAACGAATTCTTCTGGTAAGTGCTAAGTAGATAATTTTAATTGTATCTGTATCTTTATCAGCCCATATACTTCCCACTGCTGGGCTATATAATCCACCACATTGGCCTAGTGCGGGTTGGCTGACTTTACATGATTTGTACCCGAGACTACTATGAACATGTTGGCAGCCGCACATGTATGGTGTTAATGTGTAATTTATTTTCTTATTAGGTGGTCACTAAATTTATTATATTATTATATTATTATACTTCAAATAAACGTTCTGTAAATTTAATTTTAATGATTGTTTAAATTATAAAATACATAAACTCACGCCTTTTTCCCCGAAGGGGTAGGCAAAGGCGCCACCAGGACACCCACATTTCGCCTTGTATGTTCCGTCCCACGATGTGATAGGGGGCGAGCCTATCGCCATATCGGGCACAAATTCCTGACTCCGGACTGATAATTAATATTAAAATCCAATATCACTTTGCCCGTCCCGGGACTCGAACCCAAGACCTCAGCTTTGTAACTGTATCATAATACAACTACGCCACCGAGGCAGTCAATATGATATTTTTTTATATAACTATGTTAAATGATAATGGTTACAATTTTGTTTCAGACACAAAATATAGCACAGAAAATGTTTTAAGAATGAAATCAGAGTTTCAACAAAAAATTTACCAGCTTATGACTCGTAAGAAAGGCAACCAAGGATATCTGATGAATGCAGAGCGATATCAAGACCTTGTCCAGGAAGTAAAAAGCACAAAAGAAAAGCCAGTGAAAGATTTCAATGATTACAGATTGTTGTCGAACTTTGATATCTTAAATTTTAGCGGAAGAGAAAAATTAATTTTACCAAAAAATGATGCCAATCAAAGGCTTAAAATATACTTGCCTGTTGAGGACTTATTTGCTAGTTTGCATACAATCCATTTATTAAATAATCATGCGGATAAAGATATTATGGACATTCATGTCAAAGCAAATTATTGCAATGTTACTAAAGAGGTCATAAAATTGTATCTGTCATGTTGTTATGTATGTAAGGAACAAAAGCGATTGTAATTTTATTATTCAATTTTGAAATCAACTCTAGTCTTAAGTAAATAAAAATAATATTTTAAAGTTATTGCAAGAGCTGTTCAATTATGATTTATTTTAAATCATAACAATTTATATCTATATTTATATATATTTATTTATATAAATTGTATATCATAACAATATGATAAAATTTATTTAATTCTAAGTAAATGGAATATGTTACTCTGTGACAGTGTCAAGAATCTTCCCAGTTCTTGAATTACAATACAATTGAATAGTATATAGTTTGTTTTATTTTGCCATGTGGTGGTCAGTCCACCACCTCATATAATATGAGCAGAAAAGCATACCCAACAATGAGATATATTTGGCTCACATACATAGGTCAAAGTATAATATTAATGATAGACATTTTTCAAGTTTACTTTTAGAACTGCATGAATGTGGTATTAATAAAACTTACGTAAATAGAAAAAGAACATATTAATACATTTCCAGTGTTACTTATGAGGTTTCCAGCTTGTATTTTGTTGTTAAATAATGTTTAAAAATATATAGTTCTTGTTCATTTGTCAATGCTGGGGTATTCATATTTTTAAAATTGCTAATCATAATAAAATAAAGGGCATTGGTCCCACGAGATACGAGACCTATAACGCAATATGAAATATTGGGCCCATAATATTATCACCTACTTACAATGGGAATCTGTGGTTAGGTATACTATATTATAATCCGCGTGTCTCACAATCACTGAGTAATTAATATGGGCAATAACTCGTATACAAAAACAACAAACCAGTGTTCATTGCAAATACAAATGTATATGAAAAGCTCATGCCCATTTTACGTTTCAGTTAAATTCATGATATCGCGTGGAGGTGACAGACTGATGAAGCTAGGAGACTTCACGTTCACCAGCGAAGTGACGGACGGGGCCCATTGTTACTGGTCCTGCTACACGCACAACAGTCACGGCTGCCCGGCCAAGGTATATACAGAGAGCAACAGACTCATGTACGCGAAGAACCTCCATAATCACCCGCCTACGGAGTTTTTTGTTTGACATATTTTATTTGGGTGCGCGTGAATTTTAAAGGCTTTATTTGGTTACTGAAAATTAGGAAGCCTAACCGCTATCTAAGAATTGGTCCCGAAAGTAAATCAATTGAGTAAAATATTTAATAAACCGCCCGAAATTTTCTAAATTTATTGGTTTATATTTGAGATTGATCCTTGGATAGCGATTGGAGCCTTCTATTAAAAACTGTGTTTAAAACGTTTTTTAAATGTTGAAGGATATTAAAATGTTTTTTAATTAATAGTTTGATACAACGGGTCCAATTCATAAATCGTATATGCTTAAAGGTGAGGTTTTATGACAATTCTGTATTTTAAAAAAACTTCATACTTATTTATTGAACGACGATACCATACAATTAGTGGTGATTCGTAAAACACCCAGATCAGAAACAAATATTTTTGGTCCCACAAATATTAGAGAATGTTCCAACTTACGTAGCTTTATTTTTCATCGCTGTATTGTTATTTATAACGTTTGAAAAAAGGTAACGCGCATCCACTTGTGTAGATATTTTAATTCAATCCGGTAATTGAATGTATAAATGTCCCAAGGTATCAATGTTTACTTGCATTTTATACTGTGATTCCGACACTTCTTATTGTATTTAACTTATCTTTAATCGTTCTCGATATTCCACGTATTTCTTTACTCTTTCAGAGGCGTTTATCTATACTTATAATCAATTTGTAACTGATCGATGTCTGTAAGTTGACTTAAAAAAATTAATAAATAGGTAAATACTCAATATCTTCGGCAGCTTTTAACCGATTTTAGTGATTTATTTTTCATCGCAAAGAACGTATTGATCTCACAAATAAATCATGAAGATCTGATCACTATCTCTGGACTGGGAAAACATAAGTTCTCAAATTCATACAGGTATCCTATAATTCTTTCTTATTAAGTTCAGATCTTAAATTTACTGAAAAGTGGAGGTGAAGAAAGGGGGAGGATGAAAGAGGGGGTGAGAGAAATAGATACAAACATAACGCTAAAAAGATACAAATAAATTAAAAAATGTAATAAAAAATAAAAACTAACTTCGCTAGTACAATGAAATAGACATTATTTGTTACTTTTTAGTACTACTTTTTCTAAGTTGGTTTTTATTTTTTAATTAACATTTTTATTTAAGTATTTCAATATTCTATTCTACTGACTATATTTATTCTTTAGATAATTTTGTTGTAAGAATGTTTACCCTTTACTTCCCAGTAGATTTTATACACAAATCTCTTATTTTGTATTGTGATGTAAGCGGAAAGATTCGGTCCCGCAGGGCGCAAACCAGAAATAAATTTATCCTTTTTTTTTATTGCAATTTATGACAAAACGAGCATGCCATTGCCTGATGGTAAGCGATACGACCGCTCATGGAAAGTAGCAAACTAAACAACACAATGAATTACAAAGCAATCTTGGCATTCCACTGCGCTCGCCATCCTGAGACATAAGATGTTAAGTCTCATTATGGCCAGTAGTTACACTGGCTACAATGCCCGTCTATCTTCCGTCGCCTATAGATAAATATAAGAAATTATGCCAGTTCTTGATCCCACTATATCAATTTCTGAAATGATTAAAAAAATATTTATTTTCTCAATAGTTATCTCTGTACTGTGATTATTACGTCACCAACTGTGCCATGAAAGACAGTATAATATTTTCGTGTTAATGCACTTATGAATTTATCGCACATATGATGAAGCTATTTAAAGTATTAGTACTTACATATTTATAGACATTAATACTGATTTGTGTCAGTTTTTAGTTATTTTTAGTTTTTTATTGTGCACTGAAAATATTGTATAATTTGAGTTTTTTTATAGTATTAAAATTTAAATCTTCGTAATTTTTAATGTGTCAAATAAACACCTTCAACTGAACACATTTAACACCAGTGCAATAAACTAAAGGGTGCATAAATTATCGTATTAGTAAATACTAGATCGAAATCGTATCTAGGTGTAAAACTTGAAGGCTACCGATAACCGATGTCTATTTTCTACAATTATTTATTTATCGTCGTAAATCAAGTAGCAAACTTTATTTAAGAAAAATATTCGATGATAAACCAACACATCTGTTATTGATAAACAGCTTAGTCACTAATGTAAATCATATACAAATAATAGGTGCTATGTTGTGATACAACACTGAAGAAGTGATCTCTCTATGTATATTCTTGCCTTATCTTGTATCTAGTTTTAGTACAAACGTGTCATACTCAAGATTATTTTCAGTATTAATTCACTCGTGTTCCAATGCTCTCTATTTTGTATCAAATATAGAATATACTCTAACCTGTGTTTTATTTACCTCATATCACAAGAGGCTAATCACATAAATACACTACCCAACAAAGTCTAGGGAACAAGGGAAAGATAGGGTTTTTTTTTGTCTTCGGTATTATGCATCAGTAGAAACGTTTTAATATTCATTTTAATTTTACAATTTAATAAAAAGCCTGTTTGTTAAAATATAATAATTTATTACAAAACACTAACATAGTGCTAGAACCAAAAAAAAAACAAGTCGCTATAAATTAAAAACAAACTATGGCATAAGTAAAAGTGTGAAAAATGTTCTCCCGTGATCAAATTTTGGGGATTTCTTCTGGCAGTTTGGTCACTGATAACCATTTGGTGCTGGAACTAGAGTCTCCCTACCAACTGACGAGCTGTAATCTAGGACTGCCTCCTAGCAGCGTTTTGTAGTAAACGGTTTTGTCACAAGCTACATCTTCTGTAGCCCTGTAGCGTACACATAATCGGCAAATTGCGCTTGGTTGCGTGTTAAGAGCTTCCGCAGTTTTACGTTGACTGCGCCCAGCTTCAAGATACCCTCAGCCCTAAGCATCTCTTCCTGTCTTAAATGGCGACAAGACATAACGCTCAAGAGTCACAGAAATTACAAGAAAGTAGAGTTAATATATGTTCTTAAAAAAATAACGAAAACTTACAATAACCTCTCAACTTTTAACGTAAGAAAATTCCGTAACTAGTGACAAAGTTGTCCCATCATATTTCGAAAAGATTTGGATCAATGATATAATTATTTTTAATTTTGAACATTTATTTAATGCGCTTTCAACTTTCATTTATAAATGTTAGTGTACAATACTTTTCTTTAAAGACGGTTCATAAATGAGTACTTGGCTTGTCCTCTAGACTTTGTTGAGCAGTGTAGTTAACTAACGGTTATAAGAAATAAAATAAAAACTAGTGTATTTATATTTGAAGGATAACTTAGATACTTATTTATACTTAACTTATTTAGATAATAGTTGAGGATAAACTTACTGTCAAGAGTATTACATACGCAATTGATGAACGAATTGTGTCAATTTTGCTATGATTAAAGAAGTAAAAAATTCCTTAACGATACGTATTGGCATAGAAGCAAATATTCTCACTAATTCTACCAATTTCTAATCCGTAAATTTGATTGCAGCTTGCTTCATCCAGTCCTTAAGGGGGAAGCCGTTGATAGTCTTCAGGAATTATACGTTCTGTAAGCATTCAGCAAGGAACGGTGTTATTCGATGGACATGCTCCACGCACTCCTACAAGTGTTGCAAAGCTGTAGTAAAGACCGTTGGCACGCACATCATCGAGACCAAAGGATTTCACAACCACGACGCGTCTCACTTGCTAATTAACCGCACTAAACCCGTAGTGCATATGTTTAAAGATATTAACGATACTAAACTTACTTGATGTGATAGACTTTCAATTTCAGACCTTGAAATATTATGTGGACTCTGACGAGGTCTTAGCTTTATTTATTTATTAAAAAGATTTAATTCTACCATGAGGATTGGGTGATGTCTTAAAAGTGTTTCGCTAATAGATAAGTTACTTGAAATTCAGGATATCTTTATATGAATCACACAATTCGATTACAATGTAGCATATAATATACGATTACTATTAATAGTAAAATTCATGTTAGTAAGAATTTGTTTCAAAGCAGTTTTGTTTCTGGTTTTGTTTGGTTACTCTTGATCTATTTTCTTTGCAGCTATATTAATAACTAGAAAAATATTTATTAATGTATTTATAATTGTAAATATGTCTTAGGCAGAATTTATTCTGTTGGTAGCAGAGTAATATATGCCAGATAAATATTAGGAAACGGCGTATGAGCGCTGTTCGTGCTCATTGTTGATAAGCTATAATAGTCCAGTAATATTTTTTAAGCTGAAGAAGTAGTACCTCTAGGTAATATTTAAAAAAGCGTGGCGAAGTATTGTGGGTGTCTCCTGCCTACACGAACTCTTGAGATAACTCAATATATTATCCAACGTCCTTTGATAATCAAGTCAAATGAGTCATAATATTTTGACTGTTGATATTTTATGTGTTTTCGAAAGAATTCGAAGAATTATATATAGTATAATTCTTCGCCTTTGTCGATATATTTATGGCAAAAACAGTTTATTCGTTTCTATTCAATATTTAAGGTAAAATACGGTCTCAAATTATACGAAATATACGTATACATTGTATTGTAATGGTTTGTTGTAGTTACGATCACAGAACAGTTGAGTATGGTTAGAAAGGTATTAGTCGTTAAATTGTATCAAAACCAGCGTCTTCGTTTTAATTTCCATTCAAACACAACCTCCACAAAACCAATATAGTTAAGCTTGCAATACTCGTAGTCGATTTAAAGTATCGATAAAATTATGGACATAAGTCTTCGTTATAAGACCGCAAAATTGTTTTATCGATATAGCGGCCTCTCACATATGAGAGACCTACCACCAGTAAAAATCGAATGACCTTGGCGGCCAATTCACGTTACCTCTGCGAGACATAAAGGCTAACATCAAATCGCTTGACAGAATGTCAACCGGGGCGTCCGCTGTTTGGCATGTAGCGCCGCGTCGTCATGCTGGAACCAAATGTCGTATAGATTCTTATTATGCTTCAGTTTGGGACATAAAAGATTTGTTGTCATTGTTCTGTAGTGCTCGCCCTTGACGGTGACTGCCTCGCCAGCTTCGTTTTCGATAAAGTAAGGACCAATGACGCCGCCGCCTGAAAATCCACACCAAATATAATCTTTTGGATGATGCATTATCACCTGGTGGACCTGGTGTGAGAAGGTGTAACTTGCCATGATGATTTGGCGTTAGTGACTGAATAAAGAAACAAATTGACAGATCTCACTACAACAAACCGCCAAGGGCTGCCAAAATCTACCCGCGCCAATTGAAAAACCCTTTAGTTATCCCATCTTAACTATTTCAATTGATAATCTACTGAAGTACTGACCCAAACCGTGTCAGAGCACTCCGGCTCAAATAAAAACAGCCCCTTTTCGCCCCTTTAGGGCCTAAAGAAAATTATGGATGACAGAAATGTTCAGTAATAGTAATGAAGAATACTCCCACAAATTCTCGTCTAGATAGTAGGAAAGCAGTAGAACAGAGTAGCAAAGCATTTCGACAGCGATTAACTTGACGAATCATCCGTTCCGCGGCAGTGAAGCTCATCAGCTCGACCACGTGTCGTCTCAAACGCTTGTATAACCATAGTCATCTGTTCTGTGGTTGTGATAGATTATTTTCTAGCAATAATAGGGTTCAATTAATATATTTCAGAAACTAATAATATGTTTATAGATTAACCATAATTTCTGTATCGTTTGATCTGAATGTCCTCTGAGGACCGATTCTACTGTTAAAAGGATATCAACGACATATGATTTCTCTAGTCTTGTAGGTTAAAATAATTTAACCCCGTTGAATCGAATTATCGATTGTAGGAGGTCCGTGCTCTGAAGTGGTGGGTGTATGAGCTAGATTATTATTTAAAATTTATGTAATATGAGTGACAGTGGCGAGCGCTAAATTTTGATCAAGGCGTTTGCTAACTTAGCTGCGGTTTGAGAAAAATACTGCCTATTTAAGAACTGAATACCTTTAGTTATGTAGTACGTAAGTCAAATCTCAGCAATATTTAAAAATAATGATTATTATACGAATAAGGAGATAGTGTATATGTACTTATATGTATAGTGTATACAAATTATTCAGTAGGTTGCTTGTCTTATTTATTTGCTGTGTATCCATACGATTGTCCAGTCTTCCAGTTAATTATTTACAAATTGCAGCTATTGTTTGAACTATGTAGTAGTTGTTTAGATCCAATGTGGGAGGATGTTTTGTGAAAATTTATTTTTACTTTTGAGATTCTTTTGGGCAATCTTAAATGTATGTTAAAATTATGTATTGATTTTGGATGAGTTAAAAGTATTTTGCAAGAATAGTTTATAGATACGTTTTTGTGAAAGTATCTTAAAACTGGCCAAAAGCGCTGTTGTCAAAATAATAAGAATAGTTTTTCTCATTTCACATTTTATTAGATTGGGCCTTTCAATACTATTAGATTAAGGGTATAAATGCTTGTTGTAAAGTTTATTAAAACATAACTCAAATAATGCGATAAGCGGCCCCAAGACGAACTATAATATTTTGCAATCTCACAAATTGTGCAATATTATTGACCATATAGGGTTCATATTGAGGATTGCGCAATGATTAATCGTTTGGATTCTAGCGTCTTTCAATTTTATTGTGCAATGTTATGTTAAGTTAGATCTAGTAGCCGCCTTAAATAGATTTTTAAGTCTTAACTATTAAGTGAAAATTTTAAGTAATACCCAATTAATACCTTTATTAGAAATTTCATATACAACTTGTCAGGCACATAAACAACTGTTTTTAGTTCTCATATTTCTGCCCAATTAGCACAAATTATTGCGCAAGCCGGCATTATTTTATCGAATAGAGATCTGTAGCCATTCGATATTTGACCTATTCTTATGCTCTACGATTTTGCTGAGTCAATAATAAAATTATTTTAGTATTGACGAGTCTTCCTTCATTACAGACTTACAGTCGATGTGTATATCTTAAACGCCATTTCCACGGTGAGTTTCTCGCGGCGAGAATCGTATGTGATGATCGCATGACATAACCGTCATAGGTTATCATGTTCTGACAAATGGTTACACGTTGCAACTTTTTTATATCCTTACGATAATCGTATGTTCGAGGCGAGAAACTCTCCCCGTCTAAATGGGGCTTTAGTTATAAGTGTCAGTGTGTAATTATTTAGTAGTTTTAGCCGAGTAGAGTGTATTACTGCTGACTGTTTTTTAAGCTCATGGAGTTGATAGAAAACGTGTGTGCATACAATTTTGTAATAAATTATTGAAACTATATTTGAATTTTATTGACATCGATATCACTAGTAATTGAGTGTGACTAAAGATGGTATAAAGTTATGAAATAAATCAGTTCTTAAATAGTTTCTTATAAAATAGTTTGTTAAATCGTAGTGTCTCCAAGTTAACACTTAATTGAAACCTTAAATTTATCATAAATTCATAATAACACTAGTTTTAATACACATGCAAGAAGATTTTGATAAATTGATTTACACTTATTCATACTTTTATTCCTAATTAATAATTGGCTACATTTTGTTTTAAATAGCTATACAAACTGTCCTGACTTGTGAAAGACTAATGCCTTGGCACGAAGAGTTGGTTCGTGGAGATTGTCTATTGCTGGAAATATCCAATCCATTTCAATAGTTTCTTGATTATCGGGCGGGCTAGGCAGATAGTTAATCTGGTCAGTATTTCTTTTAAAGCTATTTGGATTTGCATGACAGCTCGCATTACTAACCTACCATATTTATCTCCCAGAGCTCTTTTAATAGAGTTAAATTAAAACCACTCAACAATCACACATAACGCGGTTGTGATTCCACATTAAGATACTTTGAAGTTTTATGTAATATAACAGAAACTATGACAGGCTTAATCGTCTTGGAAACAAATATTTGTTTGGTTTGCATTTTGATGTCCTTTTACTGGCCTTATTCATAGACAGATTAAAAACCTATTATAGTTATCGTATGTTTTGTCCCTTTTTTACGATTTTAGAATACAGTTTGAAGAATGAGACAAAACATACGATAACTATTTTAAAGTATTTAGTGTTTACGTATTTTATATATCTAGACAGTACTTGATCGTAAGTGCGTGGTGGCCTGTTGGTAACGGACCAGACGCGGCTGCCTACATGTTCACGGTGGTCGCGGGTTCAAATCCCAGGGCACACCTCTGACTTTTCGGAGTTATGTGTGTATTGATAGTCAATCACCACGCACTTTAACGGTGAAGGAAAACATCGTGAGGAAACCTGCATACCGTAGCGATTTTAAAGAATTTCTACGGTATGTAAGTCCGCCAACCAGCACTAGGCCAGCGTGGTGAACTATATGGCCTAACCACCCTCAATCGATTCTCTCGATTGTAGAGTAGGCCCGTGCCCTGCAGTGGGACGTATATGGGCTGATATAGATATAGATAGAGACTTGATCGTATAAACCTGAATAAATATATATACTTTCAGGAGCCCGGTTCTTGGGTTCTTATTTTTAAAATTGTGGATACATTGATAGTTTCTTACTAACAGCTTATATTGCCTAGAAAATACGATTGCTCTAATATTCGTGAATAAGAAGACATTGAGTGCTTCTATAAATGTTATTTTATTCTTTTAGTGAAATACAAGTATACGGTGTCCAGAAACAACAGGACGATAATGATCGTGAATGGGTACAAATTTTCACTGCATTATGCCCGGAATTATAAGGAGAGGTGGCAGTGCAGTAGACGGAGCTATTTCGGCTGCAAGGCAGTTATTCACAAATGTGCTGGCTTTGTGATAAACAGCAACACAAGGCACAATCACCCACCTTAGACGAATAAAGGAAAGGAGCCTCAGCCCAAAGTAGTTTACTGTGCTATGAACAAAGAATAGAATATTAATGAGTTACCATGAAACGCCATAAGGCCAACCTGTGGCCTGTGATGTATAGTTTTTATGCCAGATACGTTCATAGTATGGTCGTAATATGCTACGGTGTAAACAGCAGAGGCCTTCAAGAATAAACTTTAATAAAAAACATATCCTACTCTAAATTATTAAAAATGCCCGCTTAAATTAATGCTCTAGCTTTGTCAGAAATGTTATTTTATTTGATCTTGAATATATTTTGGCAGACTATATGGGAGTGAAATTTGTTTTATTTTGAAATCTTGATTAATTTTCGTATTTTATTTTATAAGATATTTATGAACATTTTATTGGTGCAGGTAAATTCTGCCCGGTTTGTCGTGACTTCACAAGTGGTCTGCACTACGGGATCCTTACTTGTGAGTCTTGCAAGTCTTTCTTCAAGAGGGCGATTAGCTTCCGTAAGTCGTCTACCTTCAAGTGTAAGAGGGGGTCGGGGACCTGCCGCATGAAGCCCACGTCAAGGTCTTGTCAGCTCTGCAGGTTTAATAAGTGTATAAAGGCAGGGATGCTGCCAAGTTTGGTAAGGTACCGAAGGTAGAGGACTGTCCAATTCGTATTTAAAAAAACTGATATTTTTCATAGAACGTATGTGCAAAAAGTGCTGATTCAAATAATATTTCTGCCAACGTTTTTAATATTTATTCAACTTCAACCTATCATTTTTTATACTGTTTTTAACGTTGGATACGTGGTGTGATTTTTAATCCGCTGTGAATGAAGACGATGCAATTTTAATAAATTAGAACAGACATTAGCAATAAATGTTGGCGATACTGCATGACATAGCTTGCATTTGAATGTACTTAATAACATATTCAATTAAAGAGCTCAATCAGAACTATATTAAGAAATAAGAGGCGTTCAACGAAGTAAAAATTGCATAATAGAGAGAAATTTCTCTTGAGAAATATGTTGATGGTTATACATTGCCAATATTTCAACAAACGATTTGACATCTCAATTTTTTACATTAAAATAGTGACTGATTTTTAAATTCGTTTTAAGTAGAAATATATAAGTAAAAATATTTTATCACTGCCGTTATGTGCGTTGTAGATAATGTAACGTTGACTGTAGCTGAGGGATCTAAATTTATTAGATATTTTGTCTTCCACTAAGAGACTACTTAAAATGGTACTGGACAAAATATTCTAATATTATATTAATCCAGAATTTATGAGCGTATACGTTGTTCAATTTGTCGATTTTTCCATAAAATGTTGTGAAAATGTCAATAGATTTATATCCAATTCTGTATGATTTATGTAAATATGTAGATAATAGAAACAAATGCATTTGTAGTTTAATAATGTGCTAAATACGAAAATTAATATTAATATGAAAATAAAATCGTAGTATGACGTATTATGCTTTTGTTTTTGGCACAATGAATAATATTTTGATTTTGTTCTATTTTAACATATTTTTGATATTTTAAACTAAATACTTTACACAATACAAGGATGAATATGTATTGTCATGTCCTTGTATTTTGCATTGATTTTTCCTATTATGGTGTTGTGTTCAACTTTTTATTGGGACTACATTTCAAATACTTAAAGTGTAGTGTTTTTCACATATGCGAGTGGAGTGTGGAAATGCCAGTGTTAGTCATACTAAAACAAGTGCCTTGAAGAAGATAAGAATGTACGAACGCCTAACCAGTGGAAAGTTATCAATTTTTGTTGTAACCAATTTTCGAGTTTTAATACCTTCTTAGATTGAATAATAATTGTATATTAAATTCTGTTTTAAATATTTGTCGACATTATCATATTAGACAATTATTAAAGAGATATTAAGTCTTAATTAGTTTTTAATAAATAAATAAATAATGTGTAAATACCCAAATTAATGTGTAAATAAAGGAATAAATAACTCCGATATATACCCGAATCTCAAGTATGTCCGTCCATAAAGACGTGCTCATAACATGGCGTAGTAACAAAAAACTATGACGAAAGACGAAATTATTCCAAATTGAAGCAGAAATCTTAAATGACAAGTTATATTACATAACGAAAATTAATCACGTCTCTTAATATTAGCTTTGATAAACATATTTATAAAAAAGGGAAGCCGATGGGAATCGAGGTGTATCGACATTTCGCCACTTGCCTAAACTTATGCATTTTTTGTTAGAAGACCATAGGATATTTATTACTCTCTGTATGACGCTCCCGGATATTAATAAAATACTAAGGAAATAAAATCCCCTATTCTGGGGTATAAGACTGATAGGTCTCTTATCGAAATTATGACATAGTTCTTGCCTTTAAATCCGGCTTAGCCCAGGCCTTTGCAAATTGTCCGTGGTTCTATCCTGATTTTCCAATTGTAAATTATGTTTTAAAATAATATTGTCGTACGTTGGTGCAATTGTAAATAAGTATTTTCAGTAACTTTATATATTGTTTTTGACCGGTTTTCATGTTGAATAACTGTTTTTTTCGTGGATATTAAGAAGGGAAAAGACTTAAGTGTTATATATTGAATAAACGTTATGTTTTTATCAATGTTTTTATTTGGTTGTATAATTTTACATACACTATTTTCATGTGTAAAATTGATTTTAATTATGCCAATGAAGTAATCTACTATCAAAACTATTTTTTTTGTTCCGTATTTCGGTCTTCGTAATTCTAATTTTGTGGATTATAAAAGAAAAGAAAGAAAAAAAGTACGTTTATTTACCACAAACGCGAAAATGAAGACGTACATCTCATCAGATAACATTTAGAGAAAGATAACAAAGTATTATATAATACGTACATCTAGATAGCACGTCATGGCTGTGACATGTAGGTGACCATTCAGCATAATGTTGAGCTGTGGCGTGTAACCACAACTCAACGCTGATTTTCAGTGGTCACCACAGGTGACATTCGGACGCCACCTAGATTCTAAAAACTAATTATAGTTACATATCTATTAGTAAAATAAAAACAGGACAGTAGTATTTACTAAATGAAAAAAAAAAAAATGCAAAATGAATATACTGTGATAAAATCCCAAGATTAAGTTAGCTTTATTTTAAAAACAACTTTACATTATTTTGGGCTCAGAACTTGTTGATTTTCTTTATTCTTGAACCTTCAATCATAATTTAAGATCTACATATACTGCCAAACCTCTTACTTATCCTTGAAACTTTCATCATGCATTTCTTCTCAGAATATTTCTTGGACCCTGGCTGCCCAATCTGCGGTGACGTCACCTCTGGAATACACTACGGCGTAAGGACCTGTGAGTCTTGCAAGCTGTTCTTCAAGAGGTCAGTGAAGCTGTCCAAACGCCTGGAGTACACCTGCATGAAGAAGCAGGCCTGTCGGATAGACGTGCAGTCCAGAGCCTGGTGTAGATACTGTAGATACGAGAAGTGCTTAAATGTAGGCATGCTGCCACAACTAGTTAGGCAGGTCGCTGATCTTATTTTATAACTATAAATTGTGTATTTTTGTGTTGTAATTATTAGTACTTTTGATGGTTGCTAGAAGTAATGGAAGAGCTATAAGTACTGTTTTACATAATTGATCTTTTGATTGATTGAATTGATCATTTGATGGATTATTTCCTAGCGTATACTGTCCCACTGCAGGCCTCCCTTTTTCTACCCCTCTCTATACAGGGCTTTGTTCTGAAAGATTTTCGTAGACAGGTATATTCGCTGTAATGTCCGAATTTATGATACTTAAATATTTTAATCCATGTAATATATTTAGCAATGATATTCAGTCTAACGATTTATCGTGCTCATGCACTTTTTTAAAATTATAAATCATATTTTTAAAATATATGTCTAGTTACGTATTTAAAACGATTTTCGTTTATACAAAATTTATAAACAGATATTTCATATTTTGTTCTTGTTTTTTAAGTTTCAATTAGACTAATGTTATTTTATTAAAGTTTAATTTTTAATTCAAAGATTTATATACCTAAATAAAGGAGATCGGTCGATTTGGTCCAACTGTGGACAAGAAATCCATTATTACCAAAAAATTTGGCGTATTTTTTTAGATTCATTTCTCTATTTAGGTACTTTTATCCTACACCATTGGAATTAGATTTACAAAAAAATGAGGATATCATGAAATATTTCTACCTATAGTCTATCTAAACTAAGAAGTTCCATTTGACGTTTCATACTTTTAACGTAAATAACTTTGTGCAGACGTAACCCACACAATTTCAATAACACTTTCCGTAAATCCATGGAATTATGAAGCTATTCTTATTTTATCACTAGACTTACAATCCATAATCACTAAATTTAAACTAGAATCCTTTAAATAAAGCAAAATAACCATTTTAAACAACATATTTTTTTTCTAGACGTCATTACAAAGTCACCTCGTTAGGTCTTTTACCGGTAGAGTCGAGACTATTCAAACGCATTTGTATACGCATAATCGGTAAAAATATTTAAATAATCGAGCAGATATGAAACTGATGTGTTTTAATTTTTAAAAATACTGAACTTGCAGCAAATATTAGGTATGCTGTCAACGAACATACATCAATAAATAATGAAATAATAATATTAATATAAATTAATTTATTATTAAATAATAGATTTGGATATTACAATGGAAATGAAGGCAGTATTGTAGGATACGGCACACATAGTGAGGAGGTTCCTCACTTTGGAGTATATGTATTGTATTGTATGTATGTATCATGTGTTCATAAGCATGTGCGTGATGTGGACTGGACTAAAAAAGTGTCTGCAGCCGGGTGAAGCCGGGCCGGGCCGCTAGTAATAGATAAATCACTCCTTTTGTTCCTAAATAGTAAAGTGACTTATGCAATTGTTGATGTCTCATTAGAATAAAAATGTTCATGAAGGAATAAACGAAATGATGTAAACTGAAAATATAAACTGTAATCGATTAAGAAATACAAACAAATATTATCGATATCTCTATATAATCGGTTATTGTAAGAACCGATTTATTTGACAGCATCCCTATTTCCCAATGTCAAATGGAACTTCTTAGTTTAGATAGGGTATACCATTTTTGTATTTGTCAGCAACATTCATAGAGTTGAAATCTGTCACGAGACTATTATATGTCAAATTGCATTGTTTATTACTTCAGGTGTCCAAGAGCTCATTTTAGGCTCGCTGTCAAAAATTTGATGACGTTGCCCATTGTTTTCCAATTGTTGTCTACTGTCAAAAGTTAGCTGGCAACACCGGGACACCTGAAGGGTTCGTCGTGTACTAATGTGTATTTAAAATTGAATTAATTTGAAAATAATATAATTTCGTTTTGTGGCTGGGTGTTATGTTTATTCTCTACGGCGTCCCTTGTACTCAATTGCTTACCTCGATCCAACAATACTATACCATATAAGTAAGTTAAAATGTTTATAATCGTCATGTAAGCAAAAACTACGGGAAACCATTGATGCGTGCCTGAAGCCAACAACTACGAGACACCGATCGTAAAGGCGCAAAGGCTTACATGATCTGTAATGTCTGAAAGGATTCATCCTCAATCATTGTTTTATTTTTTCATTATTGTGTACGGTAGCTTCACTTCAGTAAACTTTCATCATGCATTTCTTCTCAGAATATTTCTTGGACACTGACTGCCCAATCTGCGGTGACGTCATCACTGGAATACACTACGGCGTAAGGACCTGTGAGCCTTGCAACAGATTCTTCAAGAGGTCAGTGACGCTGTCCAACCGCCTGGTGTACATCTGCATGAAGAAGGAAGCCTGTCGGATAGACGTGCAGTCCAGAACCTGGTGTAGATACTGTAGATACGAGAAGTGCTTAAATGTAGGCATGCTGCCACAACTAGTTTGGTAGGTTCGTGATCTTACTTTATAACTATAAATTGTGTATTTTTGTGTTGTAATTATTATTAGTACTTTTGATGGTTGCTAGAAGTAATGGAAGAGCTATAAGTACTGTTTTACATAATGATTTAAGAAAAAAATATCGTAATTGATATATCTGATTTTGAGGAAGATCCATGTCCAGCAGTGGACTTTATATAATTGACGATGGTGATAAATTGCAAGTTCTTTTGCAAATTGCAAAGTTAATAATCAGTTGGATAGGAGATTCAGATGATGTGTCTATAAGCCTCAGCACAGTACTGAGGACCGAATTATACCACGTGTCAAGAGCCCGTCCACCACTCGATACGGCTTGATCATTTGATGGATTATTTCCTAGCGTATACTGTCCCACTGCAGGCCTCCCTTTTTCTACCCCTCTCTATACAGGGCTTTGTTCTGAAAGATTTTCGTAGACAGGTATATTCGCTGTAATGTCCAAATTTATGATTCATAGGATTTTAATCCATGTAATATATTTAGCAATGATATTCAGTCTAACGATTTATCGTGCTCATGCACTTTTTTAAAATTATAAACCATATTTTTAAAATATATGTCTAGTTACGTATTTAAAACGATTTTCGTTTATACAAAATTTATAAACAGATATTTCATATTTTGAAGTTTCAATTAGACTAATGTTATTTTATTAAAGTTTAATTTTTAATTCAAAGATTTATATACCTAAATAAAGGAGATCGGTCGATTTGGTCCAACTGTGGACAAGAAATCCATTATTACCAAAAAATTTGGCGTATTTTTTTAGATTCATTTCTCTATTTAGGTACTTTTATCCTACACCATTGGAATTAGATTTACAAAAAAATGAGGATATCATGAAATATTTCTACCTACCATTTTTGTATTTGTCAGCAACATTCATAGAGTTGAAATCTGTCACGAGACTATTATCTGTCAAATTGCATTGTTATATACTTCAGGTGTCCAAGAGCTCATTTTAGGCTCGCTGTCAAAAATTTGATGACGTTGCCCATTGTTTTCCAATTGTTCTCTTCTGTCAAAAGTTAGCTGGCAACACCGGGACACCTGAAGGGTTCGTCGTGTACTAATGTGTATTTAAAATTGAATTAATTTAAAAAACATATAATTTCGTTTTGTGGCTGGGTGTTGTGATTATTCTCTACGGCGTCCCTTGCAGTCAATTGCTTACCTCGATCCAACCATACTATAGCATATAAATAAGTTAAAATGTTTATAATCGTCATGTAAGCAAAAACTACGGGAAATCATTGATGCGCGCCTGAAGCCAACAACTACGAGACACCGATCGTAAAGGCGCAAAGGCTTACATGATCTGTAATGTCTGAATGGATTCATCCTCAATCATTGTTTTATTTTTTCATTATTGTGTACGGTAGCTTCAGATATTTTTTAAACTAGCGCATGACAAAGTGACTAACTACATACAATAAACCTGATATCAAAATAATTTACTTCTAAACATTCAAATGTTTTTTTCTGTCTTCCTTGATAAGCTTACGTACTTTATAATAATGTATATTCATACTCATCTCAAACTTAAAATATAAGCCAATTATGATATTACGTATTCAGATAGCAGAAAATGGTAGATTTTATAAAACTTTAAGAGGATAAATCTTAAAAACCCCGTATCCTAGCTCAAGACGACTATGTCTTATTTGAAGGATAAAAAATTCTTATTATTTAATTCTATGTCTCATTTGTCTCCCCATGTTTCCACTACTAGGCCCAATATTCATAGGAAAACAGATCGGTCGTTTTCCTTTAATTAATTTCTTTTTTCGTGAAAGTATATATAATATGAATATCTTTATAAAATATGTGCACAAATGTCATTCATATTAAAGACTGTAATATTATAGAAATGTTGTAAATAATTTTCACATTTATATTGTTAATTATAGGTTTGCTTTTCTAAATGGTCGTTTTATTTCAACCCTATAGATTCACAATAAATTAATAGTTATTAAAATAATTTGACAGCTATTTCATTTCCAAGCAAAAGCGATTTCCGTTACTATATTTTTATGAAAAAAAAGATACGAGATATATTTTACTGTGTCGTATTACAATTGAATGATATGCCGGCTAAATATTTAATCATTTCAAAATTAATATTTTATGTTATTAACCTTTCCTGGTTTAAAAATATATCTAACACATTAGAGTCAAAATTCAATTTCTATTGATACTTTGTTTTTGTTTACCATTCAATAAATTGTTTTGTTAAATTTTGTGTTGATAAGTCTGGCGTCTCAGGTATTATTAGGAGAGTTTTCCGTCTCTCCAACATCCAGACCCGAAACATATACCTGTTGATTTAAAAATCATTAGTCTTGGTGCGGGGATCGAACTCTCAGCCTCATAGCCGGCGTCCTTCAAACACACGGCTATCAAACTATACACATTATGCATACAAAAGCTATAGATCAAATCTAGTAAAAGGTGTTTGTTTTTTTCAGTCCCGCCGATACCTCGCTACAGTTGGTCACGACAAGGCAACGCAATTATAATGCTGGGGGAGCATAGATTCAAGAAGAGGTCCAAACACATCAACCAGAGGCAAGAGATACACTGGGTTTGCAACAAATGCGATAAGGGTTGTAAGGCGAAACTGACAACTTTGAATGACGCGATTATCAAAATATACAATGTACATGACCACGCGCGCTTTAGAAAGGGAAAATCATGATTGTAAATGTAATTTAGACCTATGTTGACCACCAAATAAAACGAATATGCATTTTGCATTTTTATTTTTTTACCCAGTAGACACGAGTATATTTAATATTGTTTTTTTGTTCCAATAATTTTCTTAGAGTATTAGTCTTTATTTCTTGTGTTTTTGTTAAGCGTTGTTAACTTGGTTTCATCAAACTTAGCATTACTTTTATTATTTGTATGGTATTCAAATAGGTCCAAAAGTGGGTTTTCATGTATGTGTATAATTAGATGCATATAAATTGTTTAAATAATAAAAATCCGTGTTGCTGATTTACATTAATATTGTTAACTCAAATTGTAAAATATTGTAGACCGCGATTTACATTCGCGTTATTTTGTATGACTTTTTCGCTTCGTGAACATTAAAATTGAATTTCATTTAATATTTGTATAGTTGGTATTTAATAATTATTTTAAACCTTCTATTATATTCGTTAAATTGTAATTAAGTATAATATTAGAAGCGTGGACCAAGGAATATGGGTGTAATAAAACAATTGTGTGACATTGATATTATTTATTTATTATTTAATAATACAATGGTTATGTGTAAAACATTGCGTACACATCTCATTTACATAAGTGTTAAAATAATTTCAGATTTTCTTTATTTTGGGAGTAAGGGGAGCGATATTTGATATAAAAGAGCTTTATTAGATATTACGAAAAAAATATTATTAAAATGACAAATACTACCGTTCATGTACATGTAACTCTAAAACTTTTTTACTCCAGGATTGATAGAAGCTCGTTATGAAGTAACATTAAGCTCCAAAGCTTACCGAGTCTGGATACCAGCTCTTATTAAAATCATAATAGGGTATTTGACTCCATTTTTTCGATTGTATATATTAAAATATATCCATGTCCAAAATTTAGCAAGCCTCGAATTTTGTAAATCTTTTCAGAATTAAACAAGTTAGAAACATTTTAAATTCTGCAGTGGGAGTAAAAGAAAAGGGATGCAAAACAAAACTAGTGACGTCACTAGTCTCAATATGCATTACAGTGTGCGCGTGTGAAAGAGACAGTATGATGTCCCCACTACACTCCCACTCTTTTTTTAAAAATATTATAGTAATATTTGCCTCATGTTACAAGCTACTTTAATACTGTTTTGACAGAAATGTTTTATTTCAATGTTATTTGTGTTTGGACGCAAAATAATACAAAAAAAATCGATCATAGTCAAATACCCTATTTATACACGAGCTTACAAAGCGCGCTACGGGCTTATTAGGCTAAAGATAAATTAGTATGTTCCTTTTTAGTTATGAGTGTTCCAATTTCGCATTCCCCTTACTCCCAAATACATTGTATTAAATATTACGTACATACGGGTATGTAGAACATTTTTACATATTAATTTGTATTATGTTTACTTTTTAATTTTATACACGTAAATTTTGAGAGGCGGTGCATGCTACATTCATTTTATAGATGATATTTTAATAGAACTACTTAATTTTAAAAACAAATTTATTCCTTTATAATATTCAAATTTTGATTGCAATACGCCAACAGATATTAACCCCTACATTCTCGTTATTATTCAATAAAACTATACATTAATGGAATGGTTTTAAATTCGAGATGTTTTAATTTTTTCAATTAATGTTTTTATTTCGATGTCAGTCAGCCTTTTCTCCTGAACTACTCTTGACACTAGATTCCATTTACATTCATACACAAACTCACGCCTTTTTGAGGAAGGGGTAGGCAGAGGTGCTTCTAGGACACCCACGTTTATCCATGTATGTTCCGACCCATGATGTGATAGGGGGCGATCCTATCGTCATACCGGGCACAATTCCGGGCTGATAATAAATAAAAATTCAAAGCACTTTGCCCTACCCGGGATTCGAACTCGACACCTCAGCGTTGCAATCATACCGTAGGACAACTGGGCCACCGAGGCAAGAAAAATCGTGGCGCCGAAATTGATTGCTTTCGATTTGTGAAATAAATTAAATTGATCGTCAAGAGTAGGTCACTAAATTCCATATTTAATAGTTTGATGAGCTTACATTAATATTGAGAGGCTACTAGATAATATACAACTTTGTAATTAAAAGGTTTTATCTACCAATCACATAGAAATCTAGGTAAGCTCTTTTGTTAATGAGTTGATAACTGTAATATTAATGTATGTATATAAATGTTAGTGATGACGCTTAAACCACAAAATATCACATAATATCCTTTTAATAAAAATCATGACAGCTTATTAAGAATCATACATGTATTTTATTTTTGCAAAGTTCAGTTCTCCATCTAATTAATTACCTAATAATAAATTAGAATACTTTATTGCGTAAAGACATGCAGTATAAAGATAGTTTGGAATTATATCAAGCATTTTTACGAAATAAAATAATAAATATATTGTCAATATAAAGCCCCATTTACATGGAGAGAGCTTCTTGCCTCGAAGATACGATTATCGTAAGGATATAAAAAAGATGCATTGTGTAAACATTTGTCAGAACACGATAATCTATGGCAAATGTCATGCGATAATCGCATACAATTCTCACCGCAAGAAACTCTCCCAGTACCTAGTTATTGAACAAAATTAAAACAATATTTATATAAATTACTAAGTTGGTCGCTTTCTTTAATACCTTATTATAATCGACTATGAATTACTGAGTGAGGTTTATCAAATATTTTTTATCCTCATATTGACTAGATGGACAAAGTTTAGGAGATCGTCTGTTTAAAATTAATCTTAAATTACAGTTATAGGTTTCTATATCAATCAATGATGTAAACAATAATATACAAACATTTCACATCTGTTGTCTTTTTATAATTTATATGTTTCATTAAATAGCACACATATTCATACTACATTAAATTAAAACAAGCAACGACAAATAGTTTGCGTGACGCAATTAGTTACGTTATTTCTATCACACGTGTGAGAGTTTACAAATGAAATCTCTTTAATAAATAATTCTAACAATAATTTGTCTGTGACCATAAAACGATTTTAATATAATCAATCATTCATAATATCTTGAATAGAATAGTGACTAGCAAATTAGATTTTAACTTCTAAATAGTCTAAACCTAGAGTCTACGACAATTCTTATATCTGTTGACGTGACGTCTGATATTGAGATCAATTTCAAGCTTCTTTAGTAACAAATACGTCCTTTTAGTGGTTGTCCAAGGACTAGCATATATGCCTATATCATCTTCTGTGAGTGCATACAAGCCCGCTACCCGACCTGAAACAAAACATAAAAAATTATGTATAACCTATAAATTATTCTTGGATTACAGATGTGCGTATCTTAGTATTTTTTTTGTGTTAGTTATTTAATTTACACGAAAAATTGTCAGTAATTTATGAAAGTGCAACAATAACTTTAACAATAAAACACTAAAGCCAGATTTACACGGGAGAGTTTCTCGCTTTGATGATACGAGTTCGTAAGGATGTAAAAGTTGCATCGTGTAAGCATTGTCAGAACACGATAATCTTATGGCGGTTATGTCATGCGATATTGGCATACGATTCTCGTCGCGAGAAACTCTCCCTGTGTAAATGGCGCTTTATTTATGACATTGCAATTTAACACCTTTAAATAAAATACGATATCTACGACTCAGTCAAAATATTTTCAATATTTAGGTATCACATCAACATTCAAACATGTATATTTTTAAACAAACTAAATCATAAAATTACATTCTTTTTAATCTTCCTAGTTATAACATATTTATCAGAAACGGGATTTAGCACTAAGGTTTATGAATTATATCATAGGAAATAATTATATATAAAATATATAAATATCCTGTGTATTTTCTTTGTTGTGTACCGCCACCAACTTCTGATACTATCCATACAAAGGTTGTTTGGAAGACATCGCTCCAAGCGATGAGACCGCCACTTGTAATAAATACCATTTGTTTGCTTTCTTTTTGTAATTTACTTTTTATATTGGTGTACAATAAAAATATTGTATTGTGTATATCAAACATTGTAACCAGAGTAACTACTGGACATAATGAGACTTAACATCTTGTCTCAGGATGGCGAGCAGTGGAATGCCAAGCATTGCTTTGGTGTTTTGTAATTCATAGAGTTGTTTTGTTTTCCTACTGTCCATGAGCGGTCGTATCGCTACCCATCAGGCGAATGGCAATCTCATCTCGTCATTCATCGCAATAGAAAAGAACATTCCATTGTGATTTGGGCATAGGCGAAAAGGATCCAATAAACTTAGTCTAAATTTAAAGCGACATAAGTACAGCATTAGTATGGAATACTTAAGCCATATTGATTTAAAGGTTCCAAAATTAATTTTCTTAAAATATTAATGGCATAATTGCATCTTGAATTTGATGTACTTAAGACATTTTAGAATTAGACATTTGTCAATTGAATTATTTTCGCAAGACAGCCAAATACATATTTTGCTCTAATGACGAATTGTTATTGTGTTTTGTTTTTACGAATTGTTAAAAGAAAACTGTCTTTAGATTGTATTGTATCAGTCCATATACGTCCCACTGCAGGGCACGGGCCTACTCTACAATCAAGGGTACTATTGAGAGTGGTTCTTGTATACGAGTATGATATTTATAAGTATTGTTACATAATCTTAAAATTAAAAGTTATAATAATACCTTGATGTACGAACGTAGTGTTTGTGAGGTCCTGGGTTCGATTTTCAGGTGAGGCAGTCATATTTATGTAATTTAAAAAAAATATTTGTCCTGTTGTTGGATGGAAGTCCTGCCACTAGTTATTTTGGAAGATAATTAATGGTAAAATTTTGTGGGTCAATCTGTCAACTTTATGAGACCCAATTAATTGAGTTTATTGCTATGTGCCAGGATTATTTTATGATGTGTCACGGCCTAATTCACAGGCGGATTTTAAACCTATTTTAGTTATCCAATGTTTTGTCCTTTTCGAATGACTTTGAAATAAGTTTGAGCGCAGAAGATAAAACACTCGATAGCTAAAATAGATATATTTTTTGCGGGCTCTTTGAGTTAAGCAGGGTTTTAAAGTTTAACGGCCTTATTCATAGACAGATTTAAAACCTTGTTTAGTTATCGAATGTTTTGTCTTCGTCGTTCAAACTGAATTCTAAAGTTGTCCGAAAGGGACAAAACACTCGATAACTAAAATAGGTTTTAAATCTGTAGCAACTTACTCCAGACTCGAACACACTTCAATGAAGTTATATCTCGGAAATACGGTCTAAGTAACCGCAATTATATTAGTACTTATATGTCATGATAATATGTGTAAATTGAAATAACAATTTTTGAATTGATTTCTATAAAAGTCAAATTATAAAGAAAACCACAATATGAAGGTAATATTACTTACATCCATTGTACAGCCTTATAAAAAAATAATTAATAAACCATTAAAAGAATGAAATGTGTTTTTATTTAACTTATTCCCTGTATGATAAAGACTTTTTTTATTCCGACAAGTCTGTGCCTATAATGCGCCTGTTGGTCAGTGCAGTGTTATCTTAAAAGGCATCTGTAAAAGTGATAACAATCACTCATAAACACAATTATGCTGGCCGGATATACACCGGTTAACCGGAAACACGAAATATATATGGTGTTCGCTTTTCGGACTGATACAAATTTTCACCCAAGCACGAAACACTGTGGAACCGTCCGGTCACTTTTTCTTCGTTTATCAGTTTTTTAATTGCTGAAAGAAGCTACGATTTATAATGTAGCTTATTCATGGTCAGTTTTGAAACCAATTTTAGTTATCGAATGTTTTGTCCCGTTCCAACAACTTTTAGAATTCTGTTTGAGCGAAGAAGACATAACATTTGATAACTAAAATAAGTTTAAAACCTGACTGAATAAGGATGTAGGTGATTACGAGTAATGTAAACAAAATTTATAAGCGGAACCCATCCCATTATAATAAACAATTAAACCTTGAGAAGCTTTTTGATTTAATCAACTAGACAACACATTTAATCAACCTTTTATTAAAACTCCACGCGTTTTACACATGAATTAAATCATACAAGATGATACTACATAGTAAAAGTTTACAATCCTGTACTTTAGCCAAATATACACCCACATTTTAAATATTAATTATTGATACTACACATTGTTTTAATACAATACTTAATTATTCCAACGTTCCTTAAACTTGAGATACCGAAAATATCTTACACTATCCTGATGGGTGCTTAATAAAACCAAAAAGTGCAATTTTGAACTTAAAAAACAGGTCTAAATCCCTCATAGATTATTAAACTATCTTTTCTGTCCGAGGACCCAAAGGAAAATATAACGTGAATATATAGTATAAATATTGGATCCAAGTGAAACCATAAAGAATCTAGTTTTTTTTTATTGCAATGAGTAGCGAGACGAGCATGCCATTCGCCTGATGGTAAGCGATACGACCGCTCATGGATAGTAGAAAACCAAACAACACCATGAATTACAAAGCATTGCTTGGCATTCCACTGCGCTCGCCATCCTGAGACATAAGATGTTAAGTCTCAATATGTCCAGTAGTTATTCTGGCTACAATGTTATTCAAACCGGAACACAACAGTGCATTTACACTGCTGTTTGCCGGGAGAAATAGACATTGCGATGGTACATACCCAGGCGTCCTCTTACATATGAGAGAAGAGAGCTTGAGAAAAAGGGTCTGAATCCCTCATAGATTATTAAACCATCTTTTCTATCCAAGGTCCCAAAGGAAAATATGATGTTAATGAAAATATATTCGATCCAAGTGAAAAAGGGGAATCGTAAGGAACCTAGCTAGGTAGCTTTGCGACTGGAAACTATCTGAAGTTTAAAGAACACTGGGTAATTCCAAAATATTTACATTATTTATATTTGGCACGGCCGTGACTGTACATAGTGCGGTATCGTTACATAGAATATAAATAAATAAATACACCCAACAGTCACATACATAGTCCTGACCCCACACTAAGATCGAGTCTTGTGTCGTGGGTATCAGAAGCTACGAGATACTTTTCGGTCTCATAAACACCCAGCCCCGAAACAAATACCCGTGGATCACACAAATATTTGTTTCGGTGCGGGGATCGAACCCGCGGCCTCTCGTTTCACAGGCGGCGTCTAACCAACAGCGCCACGGAGGCTGTCATATTGAATAGAAACACGATTATTTCTTGCCACTTGAAATAATTATGCCGGCCTAAACATACACAATGATTAGATAGAACTGATATAGTGAAATTTTATTACAGTAAAATACATTAACTTAGTGATGAGACAAATTGTAAATACAGAATCGTTAAACTCCTAATTTTCTATACATCCTATTTATTAATGGTAACACCGTGATACTTTTATATTGTAATGCTTAAATGTGATTATAATGGTATTTCGAAATATGTGGTGGTTAAAATAGTGTTTTATATAGTAACCTTTTGTCTTTATAGAAAGTCAAGTTAGAATAATTATTTTAAAAATAAATTAAAACAGATATCTAGATAAAAAAAGGGTTTCTCTTTTACAAACTACGGTGTATTATATTTTCTAAGATATGTTTGTTATAGGAGATCCGCTATAATTAAAAAAGATAAAGATAATAATAGTTATTATTCCCCAGATTTACCTAATAGTTTAAGACATACTTCCTAAATAATTAAAATTTGAATGCATTAACCTCAAACTCCTAATAATCACTGAAATGTCTAATTATAACCTCATTGTCAACTCTGATAGCATAAATACAAACCATAGTAGTTTCTTGATGTTATCTTCTAACAAACATATTTGTAACTTTCTTAAGCATGTTAAATAAATTAAAAAAATAATATTGCCGAGTAGATTGTGATTGCGTACCATAATTATTAAAACAGATGTTTTTGCTGTTCCTAGGAATTAGTTCTAATTCTTCTATTTAAACACCTTCATAAAGCTCTTGGTAGTATTCAAAAGTGTTGAATTGGGAACATACACACATATTTAACAGAAAGTACAACAGTATTTCCAATAACGGTAATAGATAGTGTGATTTTATATATTAATCATTTAATTGTATACTATTTAAAAGTACTGTTATTTTAAGTCAAGTCCTCTAATTGAATTGGTATTATAGATAAATATTGATCGAGCAACCATAGAAATAAACTGAAACCGTGATTATGCCCCCTCAATTGTAGACAGGATCCTTGCCATTTAGAACAAAGATGGCTGTTATTATTAAGATATAAATTTTGTCCCATAGGACTCATAGTATCCAAATAGTGCATAGAATCTAACCAATTTAACCAATTACTGTGCCACTTGTTGTATCAGCCCATATACGTCACACTGCAGGGCACGGGCCTACTCTACTATCGAGAGAATCGATTGAGAGTGGTTAGGTCATATAGTCCACCACGCTGGCCTAGTGCGGGTTGGCGGACTTACATACCGTAGAAATTATTGAACTGTGCCACTCAAGCTGTTTATCACTGTGATATCAGTATAATTCTATACGCCCGATTTGTCGAAAAACTGATTTTAAACATCATGATTATGCCCTCGGAGCATATAAATTCGGTTTCCAACAGTTTCAATCAAAGCACCGCAGCCTCTGTATTTCCTTTTAGTGCATCTCCATTTCTTTGAGTTCGTCTTGTTGTTATAATTCATCTCGAACTTGTGGCCTCTGAAAACCATGTTCCAACTCTTCGCGCCGGTTTTGAAATATATGGCTTCTGTAACAAAGAAACTTAGTTATGTACCAGTTAGAGATGCTAAATTTTATTTCAATTTCGTCATTATTGATAAGAATGAAATTTTGTATAGGAAATATTAAAGGATAAATAAATTACGAATTTCGCTTTGCTGGTAAATTTATTGTAATTAGAAGGATATTATAAAAACGAAAACGATATAAATTATTTTTATTTGGCATAGTTGTCATTAAAATTAATGTAAGTATCTAACAGCATATCATGTACGACGCAGACGCTAAGTCAAAGTCTGGACAAAGCTACGCTAATTAGCTAAGCTATTTTCGCAAAGCTACGAGCAATTTTGAATTTCAACGAGTTAAATTTTACATCTTTATTTTATTTTAATTTTGGCAATACAATCAATCCACGGAAATTTTCAATAATTTCTTGTACTTCACCTTATCCCACTACTCATATTCATGATTCTAGCCACAATGAAAAAGGTTTACTTATGACGGTACTTTAACAGCTAACTACCGCCACTTGTAATACCATTTTTGAATTTTTCTTTCTTTCTGTAATTTACTTCTTTGTATTCGTTTATAATAAAGAATATTGTATTGTATTATATTGTACCGTCAACACACTCGAACATACTTCAACTACTTTTTATAATAATCTATTTAATATCAACACACAACTGTAGCTAACTGTTTCAACAAATAAATATCACTATAGTATTTGGTATTCCATAAACATTATATACCTTCTTCCATCTAGGAATACTTTGGTTAAGTTTACTTATATAAATATCTAAAATCCACCACGCCTAGACCAGTGCTGGTTTTTAATTCATTCTTTATAAAAACAATGACCATTCTATCACCTAATTTTTAGGCATTCTGATGGTTTTTCAAGGGAATGGAAGAATAAAGTTTGGCATTGACTTCATCCGTTTTGTGTATTACATTCACGATACAAATGTAATCTTGAATCTTGTTTTAGCTTATAACCTCATAAATTATATTGTTTAAAGAGACAAAGACATACGTTTTAATAGTTTGTACACTTTTCTACTCAGAAAAGTATTTATGAATTAAATAAATAAATTAAAGTTTACCATGAATTTCCAATTCTGTTTTTAAGGCGGGATATATTTTGGAAATTTCCTTCCTCTCTGTTATGAATTTATTTAACATTGTATCTGATTGTACTACTAATTAAGCTCACTAGAATGTAGGAACACATCTACAACACGGACCTAAAACTTAAGTACTCTAAAATTCAAATAAATAAATAAATAAATACACCCAACAGTCACATACATGACCCTGGTCCCACACTAAGATCGAGTCTTGTGTCGTGGGTATCAGAAAATACGAAAGACTTTTGTGTCTCACAAACACCTAGACCCGAAACAAATACCTGTGAATCACACAAACATTTGTCTCCGTGCGGGATCGACCTGTGGCCTCGCGTTTCACAGTCGGTGTGTAACAACTGCGCCACGGAGGCCGTCATCCGGCAATTTAAAGCTATCAAGCCAAAGGTAGATGGTTATGCTCTCGTAGTATTATGATGTCGTTGTTCTCTCTTGTCTCGATGACGGCTTTGCACCCTCTGTACACCCTCTTGGTGCACCTCCACTTCATATTGTTGCTCTTGGAAACGTTGCTCAATTCGTACTTGTGACCTCGGAACATGACGTTCCAACTCTTTTTCCCACTTCGAATGTAGTATGGGCCTTCTGCAACAAAAACCTTGATCAGTAGACAGGATTTTATAAGATTTCTAAGATTGATGCGGCAATATGAATTTTTTTTGTCCGTTTTTTGTTTTAAAACTTTTTGTACGATAGGTCGCAAAGTACAGATGTCGGTCTTATCGCTCAAGACAATCTCTTACAGTCATGGGATGGATATAAAAACAAACAAAAGCTGGTATCTTTGTAAGTGAATAAATGTCTGCATTACATGAAGAATTTGAGATTATGCTCTGTGTCCTCCCAGACCTTTGTCCTGTCTTGATGATAATTTGTGCATTGCAGGTGTTTTTATTTTTATCATTTAACCAAAACTCCTGTTATTAAAGGTCGTAAAATCATTAAATATACCAATAATACATTGAACGCATTTTATTGAAACCCACAAGCATTTTACGCCATCATCGATTTATAATCATCACAACAGCTTATACATATATTTTATCACATCATATTTTTTACATACCGACAGAGTAGTGAGTCGGAAATACTCGTATATTTACATAGATTACCATTAAAATATTGAGGGCATCATTCAATAACATATCGCAGATCTGACTTGTTATCATAATATGTATTAAAATAAAGACCAACGAATGCTTTTTTTGAATACGAGTACAAAAAAAAATCAAAGAATACTCGCATGGCTGCCAAAGAAAATCCAATTCAAAGATATACCATTTTTGGCTTCTCCTGTAAAGTTGTTGTTCTACGAATTCGCTCCCATTGAATGGTGCCTTCGATGTATACAGACATTATAGCTATTTAACTATTATTATATATTTATTATATCTATAGTATTTTATTAAACTTATTAATACGCCGAAGTATTACACCGTATAATCAATAATTCTTCACACGACTATGGACGAACAGTGGGTAAGATTTATCTTAGAATTAATTTCAATTATGCAAATCCAACTGAACCCTATAAAGTATATTTATTTATTTATCAAGATAATAATAATTTAAATATATTTTAGCTAAATGTTCGAAGCACAGCATGGAACAGAAAAAGCGTTATAAGCGTTTCATAAATAAATTTTAATATATTTACTTTTCTATTCTATGTATTTATAATATTAATCATAGTTTATTTACTATCGAGTAATTTTATCTTGATTATACTCACGACACTTAACACTTATCACATGAAGGTAGATAATACATTGTTTTTTATCAGTTATTTGTTTTCACATTGTTACGTCATAAGCATCACAATTACTCACGAAACTGTAGATACGATTTTATTTAGCAAGACTATTTCTATATATATTTTTTAAAACCTAAGGCAAATTATGGACCTAATATGAATATAATAAAGATGCCTTATAAACATGTCATGGAACAAAAGCATGAAAGAAATTAATTAATTTACATTGTCAAATAAATTTCTTATTAAATTACAAAAGATTCAAGCAAAAAAGTTTACAGATCTAGTTCCTAAGTTATTTTTTATCAATTTTAATATATGTTTCTGGTCTCGGTGTTTGTGAGACCGAAAAGTCTCTTGTAGCTTCGATACCCACGACACAAGACTTAATTGATCTTATAGTGTGGGGTCAGAACTATGCACATGACAGTTGGGTGTATTTATTTAAAAACTCTTCATTTAGGAACATGACATTACACAGGGGGATGTGTGTGTCTGTTCTGACGGTCGACCATGGTGTTCCCGATGGTGACCACCAACGCATGGCAATCCTTCAGCCTGCTGTCAGCACATAGCCACTTCACCTTCACGGAGCAGACAGAATGCCTCGTGTACCAGTAGCCTTTTAAATGCATTATCTTTGCTCCGTTGTTAGATGTGTAGAAAGACGGGCGATCTGAAAAGGAAAGGCTGGTTATAGGAGCTCTATAAACTGTGGTAGGAATTGTAATGGTCTCCATTTAAGGTTAATATGTGCAATATTAAAGTAGAATACAATTATTAATATTTTTGACTCGTTTTCTATTCACCAACGGCCTTATTCATAGTCAGTTTAACAGCTGAATATTATTAAAAAAAACATATATTTATAAAGAAAATCTTTAATTAATAATACTGCACACAAATAAATGATCTCTCTTTATTTATAATTTCCTTTAGTGGTATCGACTATCGTTAAACAGAAGATTATAATCATACTGTATTTATATTTTTATCCCTTACATCTAAATCTTAGCACAGTTTTTAAACCCACTGCTATCTAAAATTGCCGATTCTTTTTCTGGAATGATCAGGTCACTACAACCTGACGGTAAATGCGGGGCGATCTGAATAATTATCTCATGTAACCAAGGCTCTTCGAACATTAAATCCATACAACATCGACTGACTTTCCTTAAAATCTGTGCTATACGGCGGTGGGTGCGTGTGCTTATTATTGCATATGACGATCTTCCCTTCCCTGGTGAAGATGACAGCGCCACACCCGTGTCGCCGGTGGGTTCCGCACCACCAGCGAGTCTTGCCGTTGCCCGTTCGCTGCTTGTTGAACTTATACCCTCGGAGGTAGATAATATCCGCTCCACGCTGTGTCTTCATAAATAATGCTCCTGCAAAGAAGGTTTTTAATGGTTATGACTACATTAAAGGGGAAAGGAAGTACAGGACACTTAAGGAATAACAATAATGAAAAGTTTGTAATTACACTTATTTAAGTGTATTTTTGGGCACATTGTAGACTTCCGGTGATTTTCTTAAAGAAAACTTTTTATACATCACCTATTCTATAGGTTTTTCAAAAGAACCTAATTATATAAATGTATTCTTTTAGGCGACTGTAAGAGCGCCCGATGTTAGGGCCTCTGATATACCTGCAAGAAAAGTCCTTGTTCACCTTATGTGTTATGAAACCCAATAAGAAGCATGAATTATGAGAGATTACTGATATAACAACAATTAACCATAATCAATAATCCCATACTTTAACTACTGTTCACAGACCATGAAAAAGTATTATGAAAAATATTTTTACTTACTTCAAAATATGCACGATAAACGAAGCTGCACTGGCTCGCAAACGCCACCGTCCGCGCTTCACATAGGAGGAAGTTTCTATTCGCAACATTTATCAAAATTTCTCACTCGAATTCCAAACCTGTTCGGCTTTAGGAACCGACCAAAATTATGGGACTTATATGATGGTATTATTAGAATGGTGAGAGGTGGTTTAGCTACTGGATGCAGACCGCTTCCAACAGGTCTTTGTGGTGATGTATGGGGAATGAGTATGTTCAGCAGTAGACTTTCTTTGGATGAAGAGAGAGAGAGAGAGAGAGAGAAAGAGAAAGAGATAGAGGGGGGGGGGGGGCTCTTACACGGTTAACACTTAACTATGAGGTGTTTATCACCATCGTGTATAGTGTGTAGTAACTAGTACTATACATGGTACATGCTATGTCACACCATATAAATTTAGTTTATTTTATGGCCGAAGTTTTTCAAGCTAACAAGTATGATCCTAGTTCAAGACGCTACTGCCAGTCAACACTCGCTTATTTGATTGCCTTTCGTAATTTCTGTGATGCATTTATATGATCAGTCATATCAGTATGATTCAACAAAAAATAAAGATAACTTGTTGTTAAAAAGCAATTTAATTGGACCGGTACATAATATTACTACAAATAAACTTACATCTAAACGAATTAAAACATGAAGTACTATAGGTCACTATTCTAATAAATGTAAATTAGGGATGTCCCTTTAAAATACTAATAATATTTAGCTACACTGTATAAAATGCGAAAAATAGCTTAAAATAACAATATCGACTGCGAGTAGCTACTAATAGAAAATAGGAATTATCAACTAATATTTATTGGATATGAAAATAAATGAGCTAAAAATAGCTATATTCTATTTAATGTAAATAGCCGTAAGTACATTGTAAAAGTGTAAAATAAGTGCTTAGTTGGGGTGTCGGCTATAGTATCTGATTCTCTCGTGGTTGTGAATGTTCCGGCACTTAATGATCTCGTTGTTTTCCGTGATGGTGAAGATGACCGCCCCGCAGCCCTTCTTCACGTGAGTGCCGCAGTACCAGCGCGTCTTGGACCCTTCAGTGCGATGCTTTAGGAATTTGTAGCCGTTGACAATAATTATCCTGGCTCCTCGAGGCGTCTCCGTGAATACTGCCTCTGTAATAAAAATATTTATGTAGTAAATGCTTTATATTTTAAGTTGTAAGATTAGTGAATTAAGCATTATATTTTGGTGCAATTTACCATGTGATAGGATAGGTAGATGGTTGTTTGAGAAATTAAAAATGATTGTTTGCAAAAATATTTATTAAATTTACCATTGGTGCGATGGAGATGAAATGTAGGTGAAAACTATACCGTATGTTGTTGTATACTCCGACTAGGTATCTTCACCATCCTGGCATCGTTCCTTCTTTTCAACAACCACAGGATGATACATATGGAGCTGGAGCGACCACAATTACAATCCCGATGTATGTCTTTAACACGTTTACTGCGGCAAGTAAAATCATAATTCTTCATCTGGTGCGGCGGCGGGCCAAAATGCGCCCCCAATGATATTTCCGCCAGTGCGTGGCAGGTCTTTCAAGACCCACCAGCACTAGGATAGATTAAAAATTGCTATAACTTTGTGGAAACATAATGTATACATTTTTTTATATTGTTACAATGACCTTGAACCAACTTCCTTAGGTTTGATTCGCCTCGGGATCTGCCAAACAGGAAATGAGAAATAAAGCAGGAAAAGCGGCAGGCCGATATCGACCTAAACTGCACTAAAAAGTAGTGATGGGACAGAGAAAAATAAGGGGATATCGAAAATAAAACAGAATTATCGTAAAAGAACTGAAAAATGTTTTTATTTACTTATGCCTCTCTTGGAAACATGTTACGCAAAGGTTTTGGTTGCATATCCTGAAATATTTTTTTACTTTCTTAACTTTTCTTTTTGCTTGGGTTCTATTAAAAGTTTTCCGCAGTCTGTCGTAGCACCCTGCACAATTTCTTCGTTTAGCGCTCATCTCAAGGACATGGTCATTGTCCTTAGGTTTTACTTGATTTTCTGAATTGTTTTTTTTTTTAATTCCGTGTGATTTATTAACCATTTATGAGTTTTACCACAGAAATCGCGAAACTGAACAACTTTCCCCAGAGAACATAGGTCGAAATATGAAAAAAAATAATGTGGCCCTCCCTTACAAAATTGACAACCAGCTGATTGATTTATTATTACTATGGGAGGCCCAATTTTTTTTCATATTTGACCCATGATCCTTGGGGAAAGTTGTTCAGTTTCATGTGTAGAGCACACCCTTAAAATATTTGCACTTAATTTAAAATGACCTTATACAACGTGTAATTCCAAATGCGCAAAACCTCTCGTGGGGTAACTCAGCCCATGTAACTGAACAACTTTTGTTCTACGACTTTTGGAATTCGTCAAAAAAAATCGGTTTTTCATACAAAATGAGAAATTGATCGGGCCTATCTGTAGTCCAAAAAGGCCCCCACTTTATGATTATACAGGGCAGGCCTTATCGAACCGACACCACTAAGTGGTATCATAAAGAAAAATACGGAGTCCTCGAAACCGAAAAGCGATGTATGCAAAGATTAATGGCAGTAGACGAAGCGAAAGAGGTATGTATGGACCGTAGCACTTGGCGGTCAATAGAGTCTGTCTACCCTAATGGGACATAGGCTTGAGTTTATGTATGTATGTATGTTTCTGTAACAAAATGTTTTATAGGATTGTGGTTATATACATGCCCTATTCTAAAGCATATACACAAGATGTTAGTATCAATTTAAGTGTTACATAACCGTTATCCTACTCCACATGATACAAGCATACCATAAGGGTAAGGGTGGGGCAAGACAGGGTAGGGTAGGGTCGGTTAATTCTCAAAACTGATGTCGAAATTGTATCTTTGTGCAAAATGTATAAATTTTCCTCAAATTCCCATTTGTTTTGTGATTGCTGAGATTTATACCCACGCGACGTATCAAAAATTTGACACTTACCACTTTTTCGGTCGGTAATTATTAGGTGGTTTGAGGGGTTTCTTGCGTTTGTCGCTGCGAATACTAGTTTTCCTTATGCTTTGGCTACGTCCTCCATTTGCTCCATCGTCCTCCATGGCTGCTGTCACTTGAAAAATATATTTCACCAAATTTATTGTGGAAGTAGCATAACCTGTTGTGAGAGTTATCCTTATTACGCGACATGCTTCGCTACCTTGACCTTGATTGCCGCCTGTTAATGTTATGACGGAATATGCTGCGTTTGAAATTTGCATTTTCTGCGCGCATTCTGCTATTTCACAAAGCATACAGATATGCTTGCTCTGTTAACTGATTTGTCAAATCAGCGATAATATCGATTTCCCCCTATTTTTGTATAGAAAATATTTATGAGTTTTCAAAAATTCTGTCGGCTTCCATTCTCAGTTTGTCCAAGTTTGAACTATCGGGAAATTTTAGGACCGTGGTGATTGCTATTGGTAGGCGCTTCATCCATATGAATCGCAATGTTCCATCGTAAACTATATTTTGTCCGGGTTCCCTCATTCTTCGTAATTGAGATAATTTCTGTTCGCCTAGGTTTCTGTAAGTATTTTTTCAGATCTTGCATGTTCCGAGTCCTTATAACAGTTGACGAGTCGCCCCAAGCCTGGGGGCGAGGCGGGAGCGTTTCTTCGGGACATTGGAGTTCAGTTGTGATGACGTCAGTTAAGTTTTCTTGAATGTTCGGCGTTCTTTGGAGGTAACGCGGTGTTGTTCAAGAAAATTCTTTATTGCGGTTCCTTAAAGTTTTCTTCATTGGGACGTGTGACTGTTTCGTCGGTTGCGTGACGTCTTCGGGCTCACCAATGGTAGAGTTTGTTAGAGTATAAATAAAAACTGCGTTGTGGCTTATACTGAACTGACTTTTTATTATTTAATGGTTGCTTATATATCATTTACATATTATGATGATTCGGAAGAAAAAACAACGTTACAAACATCTTGTCACGTTTCAATATTCTCATTTCTTCCGTCTCAGCGTCTTTTTATTCTCGTGATGTGTTTGTGTCCTCGAGTTCGGCATAATAAGCATTATGTTTTGGTGCAATTTACCATGTGAATGAGGACAGGTAAAAGGTTATTTGAGAAATGAAAAATTATTGTCTACATATATATATATTTAATTTATCATTTGTGCGATCAAAATATACCTCATTTGGTTATATTAAAATATACCTTAACTGATTACGAAACATAATAATATCTTAAACCATTTCAATCAACCCGATTTTTTCAACTAGGAATGTTTTGAGGTCGGATATGAGCGATAACGAAATCAGTGATCACAGCCAAATGACAGAAATTCTCAACGGGAACTTAAGTACTGTTTCAACGTATTTATTTTAATAATTGACTATAACTAACTTAACGCCATATTTTCACATATTTTAAAGTAAAACTTTTATATCATATATTAGAAAAAATATGTACATTGACTTAAACATATATTTTTTTATCCTTTCATCCATAAACTCGAAGTGACTGTAGAACACATTGTATATCAGCCACATTGGATATTACTGAAAGTTGTTGAAAAGCAGTTTTTCTTTCCTAAGCGTTGGCAAATGTGAGTGTTCGTCCCTTCTTTTGATAATTGTTGTGTAATCGTCGTCGAGGGTATAAATAAATGCGTTGCACTTGCCTCTATACGCGTGTGACGCACAGCGCCATCTAGTTTTAAAACCAGCCGACCTCGGTACCGAATGTTTGACGTAAGCGTAGTTGTTTAGTATAATCAAATCTTTACCGCGTATCGTCTTCGTAATAATCAGACTGTCTGTAAAAAAATATGTATTGAGAAGGAATATTATAAAAATATAAATAGTTCGTTAACTGGCCTGTTTAAATGTTTCTGGTGTAGGGTAGTTTTACCGGCAACTTTTTGATTCGTAAAAAATGAAATTAAATAAAACGATTTCATAAAATGAATTAGTTTATTAGTGCAGTCAGCAAGTAATTTGTGTTTAAATTATAATTATTACAAAATAGCTACAGTGTATAATTAACTGTCATCAAAATACTTAGTAAAAACTATTTTTGTTTAGTTCATATAAATATATATGGTATTAAAGTAACTATTCAATATTTTTTTTATTTGTTTTGACTTTATTTAAGGAAATAAGAGTTTTTAACATTAACATCAATTCCATGGCTTGAAATGACTAGAAGAAAACTGGCAGAAGTAATTAAATAAATAATAAATACACCCAACAATTAAAAAAAGAAAAAAGATAAGCAATAGGTATTTTAAATCCATTAGTATACGGCAAGTGTCCTAACCTTTCTTCAAAGCTAGAAAGTTGGGGAATGATTATGCTGATTATTCATTTTAACTATCTTGTCATTGAGGGTAAATATTACTGCTCTACAGCCACGCTTGTAGTGTGTTCCGCACCTCCATCGCGTCTTGTAGTCAGTGTTGAAGTGCTTCAGAAACTTGTATCTTTCTACGATAAGCATTCGAGCGCCTCGGCTGGATGTCAAGAACTCTACCCCTGGAAAAATAGGCTTTGTTACCTGGAGCATACGAGTGATAGTTGGTTGTAAAGGTTTTCTCATAAATAACAGTATAAAGATGAACGAAAAAGGCGAGAAATATTATGTTAATATATTGAAATACATTTATAATATCTAAAATTGAAACGTGCCAACATAACTCTTATTTATCTATTTAGGTTACATTCAACCATGATGCCAAATATATTAAAATGTAAGTAAATATACCACTTCGTCAAAACTACATAACAATTTAATTAATATTTTGGGAGTCAAAAGGATTAATTAAATGCCAATATTTAAAATATAAATTAAAGGTATTTATTATTACTAACGACAGTGTTTATGCCAATTTTATATTTAAAACCAGCAGTTACTTCATTTAAATTTCTGCATTTTTTTCTTAACTCCTTGAGTAAATTCAAGTTGGCCATGCCACGATGAGACCTGTAAAATAAAAACTACTATACACAAAAATACAAGAGGATGCATTGGGGTATCACGGTAATACTTCTACATTTTATAGGAGTGTTTTTTTCTTATCCCGACAAACTTCTCTATCTCTCTCTTTTCAGCCATAGGAACACCACTGTCCACTGCTGATCATAGGCCTCCCCCAAGGATGGTCCTCCCCTCCCTACAAGGTGGACGGACGACCTAGTTAAGGTTGCGGAAGTCGCTGGATGCACGACACTTCCAACAGGTCCATATGGAGATCTTTGGGGGAAGCCTACAAATTACTATTACGGTGTTACCCCAACGCATTATACAGAATCTTGGGAATACAATGTTATTTTCGTTTCTAAACTGAAATAGTGAATTTCGTTATCCGAGAAAAGGTTGATTATAGATTAGACAATGAGTAAGTATGATGTATTTTTTCATAAATTATAATCAACCATAGTGCCATTAGAATTACCCATGTTAATTACTTTGTGTTATAGGAGAAAACATAAAACACCTATAAATAGATTTAATATATATCTATATCAAATTATTTGTGTGGAGATCGTATGGACCAGCTAAACCCAGTCCGAAGTAAAAATTGTCGCTGAAATAACGTTTTGTAATTTCAAATTAAACTTTTTATTGTAAATAAAAATCATTCTTGAATAAAAATTTAAGTAAAGTTGTAAAAAATTAACAAGGATTCAATATATACAAAACTATTTATTTTTGTATTTAAAAATACTTCTGTGTTGTAACAATATTTTTTTGTTAATTAAATACTACTGTAACGAAATTATCTACATTCTTTAACACTTTTCCTACTATAATACAATACAATACAACGTAATGTAGTAAGTAGTAACACAATGCAAAATGTATTCAGTTCCTCCATTTAAAACAAAAACGTAAAGTAAACAAAAAGTTTATCAGTTTGTATAGTTTTAAAAATTGCAAACTTATTCGAAACGCAACAAATCGGCCAATCTTCAGACAATATTAGATATTTATTGAAATAGGCAGCGGTACAAAAAAATATGAAAATATTACCTAAAATACTACATAAGTAGACAATCAAATCTTTTAAACACTCGTATAGCAATATAAGGTAAGGTAAGGTATTGTGCTTAGGTAAGCACAATCCTATGAATAAGTTAATACAGGGTATATCAAGACTGCGACCGAAAACGAAGCCAGGCGGTAGTATAAATGGTTACAGGCATGACGCATATATTTCGCCATTTTTTTAAATTACACCGTGTTTGGGTGGTAAATACCTAGTTTTTGCGAAATAGTAATTTAAGCTCTTACGTACCATTGCGTTTTTCAACATTTAAAGGTGTTGAGTCCATTATTATTATTTTAGGAAAACTATGTATTTATCACCCAAATACGACGATAAGTAAAAAAAGCCCAAATTTTTTTTTTTGCGAAATTTTTTATTGCACTGTGGCTGAAGTCACTAATACTATCACCTCTCTTCATTTTTAGTCGCAGTCTTTATACCCTGGTCAATCAATATAGGAGATGCAATGAATTCCAGATATGGGAATATTTGCACAGGATCTTACGTTAGGTCGTCTACTATGTTAGATAGATTTTCTCTCTTAACATTTTATTATATTGGGCATGTTCATACTATTAGATTACGAGCGTAAATGCTTGTTGTTTATATTATGAAAACATTTCTCAAACAATGCGTTAAATGCGAGTAGATATTTTTAATTTTATTTGTAGTTTCTTATTCCCCGCACGACATTAGATTTTAGGATATCTGTATCGAATTTTTTTGCTTAGATGCCAATAGCCTTTTCAATTCATGTTTATTTAAATTTGTACATACTAAGAGCGAAGGAAGACATCGTGAGGGATCCTACATACCAAAGAATTTTAGGAACAATTTTTAAATGAGTTTTTCCAAAACTTACCAGACCGACATGGTAGATTAAGGTTTAGTGCAATTATAGAAGAGGCCCGTCACCCATAATAAGACGTACTTGAACATTGAAAAATAGAAGTTAGGAACTATTAATAACGGTATTTAAATATATAACTACAAAAATGCATAAAATAGTACAATTCATATAGAAACAAAGGAACTAAAAGGCAGTGATATGATATGAATATGACCTACTACTTATTACACCCAACAGTCACATACATAGTCCTGACCCCACACTAAGATCGAGTCTTGTGTCGTGGGTATCAGGAACTACGAGAGACTTTTTGGTCTCACAAACACCCAGACCCAAAACAAATACCCGTGGTTCACACAAACATTTGTTTCGTGCGGGGATCGAACCCGCGGCCTCTCGTTTCTCAGCCGGCGTCCAGCCAACTGCGCCACTGAGGCTGTTAAAGAAACTCATTACAAAAAATCTGTTTCGCTTTTGTATAACGAAATACTTGATGAAAAGAAATTTTCAAAACTGGTGCGTAAACACCGCAGTTGCTTTTTGAAGAGCAACGTTTCCAAATGCTACTCAGCAACATCTAATAACAAAATGTCAGTACATGTTGCCGTGTTAGTATAATATTAGGTTAAGTAAAATTGCCCAATGCTGCTCTACGAAAAGGTAACTGGTGTGGATGCAACATTACTAAACCAAACATTTTATTTATTTTTCATAATTTTAAATCTGGTTGAAAGAACGTCATCGATTTTCCATTAAAAATATTTTAACAGGCAGCACTTCCTCAACCTCCACTTCTCGTTTCTAATGTGGGTGAATATGTGTTATATCTTGGTGGGTGGCGCGTGATTGTGCATCATGTTTCTCTGTATGACGGCTCCGTCGTCTATAGTGAACACGCACGCAGAACATCCACGCCTGTAGTATCCACAGCGCCAACGCGTTCGAGCGCCCACTTGGTAGTGTTTCGTGAATTTATAACCCGATATTAGGATGACCGGAGACCCACTGAAGCTCGACGTAGAGTAGTATATGTCGTCTGAAAGATATGTTAATATAAGTATCTATGAAATATTTTTGCTATTGTAGATTAGGAGAAATTAATAAGTACTTACGAGTTGTTGAACTTGGGGAACTTTCATTGCACCTAATGTGGAAAGTAGTGTTGGCTAGATAGAGTGTGTATGAATCTCGCTAGCCGAGACGTTATGTCGGTCTGGTTGTATGTTTTTATTTTTAAGCTATGTATTTTATTTTAAAAGTGGTCATTGATTGGTACTAAAACTTTAAAAATGACAAAAGGATTTTATCGTTCATAAAGACTTGAGAATATAAAAAGGTTCAATGAAATACTAATATTTCGAATTAAAATTATGGGAATTTATTGTTAAGCTATTACATTACCAGTATCACACTATTTAATGATTTGATAACCGGAAGTTATTTAATTGTATTTTTATGTTTCTCTTCTTGACTTGGTGAGCCTTTTCATCAATCATCCCAGCCGCGATGGTACCTGTAAAATAAAACCCATAAAACCAACTATTTACCAAAAAAATAAAGAATATTTGAATGAAAAAAAGATTTCCAAAATAAGATAAATAGTGAATTTTCGAAAGAGTAATTTTTAAACAGTTCATAATCAACCACATTGCCATTACAATTGAGTTTATTAAGATTCATAACTTATACGACAAAACACATGCAACTTAAAATATAACATTATATTAATATCTACGCATACAATTGTTGTTTAGAAATTGTATCCACAATTATTTACCGAAATGTTACATCAGCGCCAATTTGCCATTCGTTTTTACCTCAAAAATGCTTTAATTATGCATTAGGATAGTTCTTAAATAAGTACAGTAGATGGTAAGTACTATCGAAGTACCAGTATCAATTAAAAGGCTTTCCTCTGAAAGGATTACAATACCCCAATTCGCCTTTCCTCTTACCATCCTTTTCCTTCCCGCTCTTTACTAATTTGATAGTTTGGCAACACATCCATGAACCGGCGTTATGGATGTTCTTGGGTGGCAGTAATCACTTAATATCAGGGGACCTGTTTGCTCGTTTGACGAACCTATACAATAAATAAAGGATTGATTTCGGGTTGCCAGTCCTAAAATTAAAGGCCAACACATTGTGAAACATGGCTGAAAAGGTATGACCCCTTGTAAACGTAAGATAAAGACAGACCACGAATAAGTAAATCAATGAATAAATACACCCAACAGTCACATACATAGTCCTAATCCCACACTAAGATCGTGTCTTGTGTCGTGGGTATTGAAAAACAACGAGAGACTTTGTGGTCCCACAAACACCCAGCAGACCCGAAACAAATACCCCTCGTTTCACAGTTGGCGTCTAACCAGCTGCGCCATGGAGGCTGTCATTAACAAAATGCTTTAAATTTTATATTAAAAGCAGCGTAATTTTCAGCCAAAAAATAATAAATGAAACAATTTTTCCAATTGTGCCCGACCCGTCAGAAATCAGATAACCTAAACATTATATCGATAGGTCTTCGCCGGGTGATTATGCGCGATCTTGCTCTTGACGATCTGGTTCTCTATGGTGAATATGACTGCGCTGCACCCCTTGTTATGGTGGCTCGAGCAGTACCACCGAGTCTTCACCCCGTATGTCCTGTGTATTGTGAATCTGTACCCGTTGCACAGGATCATCGGGGTGCCACTCACCGACTTTGTTATAAACATACCTGAAAGAGATTACGTGGTTAGATATTAATTGTTCTGAGATGTTGTATCAATACATACAAAAATTAATTTCCATTTATTTCAATTTTTTATTTTTATATTTCAACGGAAAAATTATCGGGTAACATTAACATAGAGCTACCAACATTAGGAATAAGACAATATCTACGTTTTTGAAGACACAAATGTATGACAGCGCTGTCTCTATATTGTACATACTTTGTGCAATTAAATCAATTTGTTTTCATAAATTATTGGAAATATTTGTATTAAAGATATTCTGTATTTGTTATCTATACCATGAGAGTAGACGATAATTGTCTATGACAAGTATGTTTGTCTCTGTGCAATAGATTGTTCCGGTAACATGTCTGTGTAGTGTTTGTAATAAGTCTATTAAAATAAAACGCAAGAAACAAGATAACAAGTTTCATTTCTAATATAAATAAAACATACAAATAAATCTGAATATTTAATGGTTATGTTCATTAACACATTTGACTATTTCGTCCTCAACAGTGAGTATCATCGCCTTGCACCCTTTGCTGTGGTGTGAGGCGCAGTTCCACCGCGTCTTCAACCCCGTCCTATAATGCTTGCCGAATTTATATCTCCCTATTGATATCTGCGGCAATCCACGAACTGAAGTTATAAACACCGGCTCTGGAACAAAATCCCTCGTTTAACTTAAAGCTACAATAACATTGTACAATATATCGTAGGCGCATTGCAGAGTACGCCGTATCACATAACGGGGCGCCGAATTGTAAAACGACGCCGTTTTGTAATTGTCCCAAACATTCTGAAGGAGAGTGGTGTGATAACTGCTATCTAGGACTTTTCGAATTATTTTTTAGTTTTTAGTACATTATCTACATCATATTATTATCTTTTTTTTTAATAAAACTATTTATGATATATTTTTTTACGTATTTTATTATGTTTTAAGTGGGTATAAGGACGAAAATTGTTAGTAATAAAGCAAAGACTAGTTGTACAATAAGACTGAAAAGCGCTTGGATCCAACTGATTACTTATAGCGCAATCTTCAATATTAACCCTATTTGGTCAATAATGCACATTTCGTAATATTGCGCAATATAATTGATCGTCTAGGGGCCGCCTTAACATGAAACCGTTTTTTAAAAACGTCTTGTCAATTACAGCCTTGTAATTTTTTGTTAAATTAAAATAAGTTACTGAAATTATGCTGTTAATGGCTAATATGCGGAGTCCAAATATTACCAGCGGGAGATGGTTATCTCGCCAGTCGATACAATTATGCCGGCTTCGTGAAAACCCGCTATACATAGACCGATCTAACGCGGCATACTTGCATGGGTTCCTATGATGGATTTTCCACCATCTTGTACTGTGCTCGCTGTCTGGATGGATACAAGTTTCCCGCATGTTTTAGGCTGCCCATTTAACTTGTCTATTTTGTAAAAACAAGATATATCACTCTCACTAAATTATAATTTTATCACTGACCTTCCTTTTATAGAGTCCCTAGGCCGACATAATAAATACCCCCGCCGGCCCTTTTTGTATAGTTAAGATGGTACTAAGCCGCAAAATTTCCCTAGAGCACCATTCTGTAAGACATAACGGAGTGGAAATATCCGACAGAAATTTCATCCTTTTAAAATGTTCTTAAGGTAGATTTAACGGTGAAGGAAAACATCGTGAGGAAACCTGCATACCGTAGCGATTTTAAAGAATTTCTACGGTATGTAAGTCCGCCAACCCTCACTAGGCCAGCGTGGTGGAGTATATGGCCTAACCACTCACAATCGATTCTCTCGATTGTAGGCCCGTGCCCTGCAGTGGGACGTATATGGGCTGATATAGTATAGTATAAGGTAGATGGCGATTTTATTGTCTCATGAAATTTTGCATCAAACGAATGGTGGTAGGAACAATTTCATTTGACATAAAATACGAACCATATGAGTTTAAAATTTTATTTACACACAAAATAAACATTCTTAAGTAACGTTGTAAGTACTTTTAGATTGGTAGATTCACATGATACGTACACACTCTATTAACAAACAAAACGGTATTCTAGAAAAACAAAAAGTATATTTATATATAATAAATACCTATTAACTTGAACAAACACACGAATTAACTAAAAACGTGTCTACTGTTGCCTACATACGATATCTTACCGATAGAGAATCCACCAATACGAAATGACTATCTCTTTCCCCAGGAAATCTATGCATGCTTAAAAATATACACATATGAACCCGAAAACACATATTTACATTTATTTTTAAATGTTACCGTAAGGACCCTTCCTTACGGTATAAAATGTTCGCTATCTTGGTGAAATTGACCGCTAGATTTTTCAACCCGCCCTAGCCTTTCTTGCTGGACTATATGGCCCAACCCCTCTCAATTAATCTCGATTGTAGAGGAGACGCGTGCCCTGCAGTGGTTCACATGGGCTGATACATTGTAATTCCATAGGTGGGTCTTGTCTCCGTTGTACCCCGTGTTCACATGGCTGCTGTGTGTGTGTTCGCTTGAGGACTTGATGATCTCGCTCTCCACGGTGTAGATGTTTGCCTTGCAGCCCCTGTTGTGGTGCGAGGAGCACTTCCATCGCGTCCTAATGCCCTTGGTGTAGTGCTTGCAGTATATGTACCCGTCCACTACTAGCTGCTTGTGCCCGCGCTGAGATAGCACGTAGCGGAGCGCTGAAACAATATTTAATATTAGCCGATTCGATTAAATGATAAAATGGAAATATTAACTGCCGTTCTCAGACACATTAAGGGCCTCGTTCACCATCTTTAAGTAAACCGTTGATTACTTACTTTTTGATTGACGTTATTTGACAAGCAAATGTGCAGAGTATCTTTCGTCGATTTCACAAGTGAAAATAAAGTAAAGTGCTGATGAAGTGAATGACATAAGAAATGGAACGAATCATTCGTTCAATATTGCGTCAAATGTTCCTCGCCCTGCCTCCCGCTAAAGTGTCAACGTGTTTTTTTCTTAAAAAATAAAAAAGGAGGTTGAGATTTTAACCTTATTATAACCATTAAGTAAATACGCTAATCGGCAGACGATGCAGCCAGTAAGTTACTTATTAATGTAATCATAGGATTAGTATTACTGGAGCATGGTGAAATCGAAACATGATGTTACGGATGACTTTTCTGATGATTAGCCTAATCAACGATTTACTTGAAGATGGTGAACGAGGCCCTTAATGTCAATTTAATCAACACTAATTGTAGATTTTACGAAGAGAATCTATACTAAGGAACAATTGATTTGACATTAAACGTCTCTGAGTGCGGCCGTAAAACTGCCTCGGTGGCGTAGTTATACTACGGTACGGTTACAACGCTGAGGTCTCGGGTTCGAATCCCGGGCCGGGCAAAGTGATACTGAATTTTTCTATTCATTATCAGCCCGGAGTTAGGAATTTGTGCCCGATATGGCCATAGGCTCGCCCCCTATCACATCATGGGACGGAACATATAAGGCGAAATGTGGGCGTCCTGGTGGCGCCTCTGCCTAACCCTTCTAGGATACAGGCGTGAGTTTATGTATGTAATGCGTGCCACTGTTGATCCTGGCTTACAGCAGTTGCATTGGCGGGTGTGAGAGCGGGACAGTTTCCAACCTCGCACACATCAAGGTAAAGCTGTGTGTCCATTGAGGTGGAAATAAAAGGGTGTAAGAACGGAGCTATGAAAGGTAGGAGATTTTATTATTGCGGTGTGGGCGAATTGACGGCAAACTAATTCGTGCGTATGTTCCTGGTCCTTTCGCATACTGTCCATTGACTTTCTTCTTCCCGTCTCCGCTATAACTGTTCCTATATAAGCAGAGATGAGATGTAAATTCCAGCCAGAGTGATTTGTCCTCACATCTCCTCTGTGCTTCGCTTCAGTGAAAACGCACCTTAATCGGTTTGACCTGTTGAGGTCATGGCTTAAAACGGTTCATGTGACTTTTAAATATAATAAATAAATTTATACGTTTTTTTTTATTTGTTTTATGTTATAAAATCCGAATACAATGAATAGCAAGATAATTATACTGCTCACAACTACTCCAAACCATATACGAGTAATTAAACTTGATTAGAAGTTACAGTAATTTCACACACTACTATTATAAAACTAAAGCTACTTTTATTTTATTCACCAAAACAGCTGGCAATATTTTCATGACAAGATACAAGAAATACCATAGTTCTGGTTTCCTTACTTAATTATTTTAAAACTACGTAGTTTACACTAGCACATCAAAGCAACTACAATGCAATGACAGCCTCCGTGGCGCACTTGGTTAGACGCCGCCTGTGAAACGAGAGGCCGCGGGTTCGATCCCCGCACCGAGACAAATGTTTGTGAGAACCACAAGTATTTGTTTCGGGTCTGGGTATTTGTGAGACCGAAAAGTCTCTCGTAGTTCCTGATACCCACGACATAAGACTCGATCTTAGTGTCAGGACTATGTATGTGACTGTTAGGTGTATTTATTTATTATTATTTATTTAATGGTAAGTTCAATGCTGTCCAGAAAGCCTATCTATCAACGATGACTATCCCGCTTCCGTCAACACAATGCTACCGGCCTGATCCGTATACGAGTACAAAGAAATCCAAAACGCACTCACTATAAAAGCTGAATTTTATATAACACAAGTTAAGCAACTATCAAAAGGTGTTTTCTTGGCAGCCGGACACTTTTAATGATTATTTCAACTTATCAGACACATTGAAGCTGATAACTTCGAAAGCCACCACGATCCGAACTTCATAATTGCTGATCCTGTGAGCCCATGTTAGGTAAACTTCCAGCTTTTATAAAATGACGAAGGTCTGGTAGCCTCGGGCTCTATTGGACTCATCTCTAATGATCATGGTTGTAAGATAGAGCTATGATTTGTTCCTCGAAGGTCCGGACGTATGCCTTGCAACCTCTGGAGTGGTGCGACGAGCAGGCCCACCGGATCTTGGGTCCGTTCTTCTGCTTTACACAGAATGTGTAGCCTCCCACACTGAGTAGGGTGTGACCACGACGAGATCTTACGTACTTTGCTGTAATAGAAATATTGAGTGTAAATATAATTATTATAGATGTACCTTTTTTTCAAAACATTGCTGAAGTGTTTACGATAACATAGAAGTATTATGTGGCAGGTGTCACTAACTTCGAGAGTATTTTCGTTCTTACACAGATCCGAAGATTTCGGTGTGGTATGATGTAGTCCGCGGTTTCATTCTTAAATTGTCTTAATCCACTGCGCCACACAGGCTGTTAAGCAAACCCTTAGTAAATGTTGTTTGGATAAGGTACAATTTATATGGGATTAAATATAACTTTGAAATAACTGAAAAGCTCTTCAAGATAACCTCATATCCATATTGTTACGCGATCTCTCTTAGCTATAAAAAAGGGTTAAACAATTTTTTTTGTATTAGTCCGGCAAACCAGCTAACATGTCACCTGATGGTAAGTGATCAAAGCCACCCATTAACGCTGGATTCACAATCATGGATGTGTTATTGGTGTTGCCGGTCCATCAAAATGCGAGGAGAGTGGGAAGGAAAAAGGAGGGGAAGAGGAAAGGATGGGAAGAGGAAATGGCTATTGGGCATCAAGCGATCTCAATCACCGGACGAAACGCGACATCGAAGCTGTCGCTTGAGCTTTGCAGGGGAGTTGGCCACAAATAAAACAACCACAAACGTTACAATGCTATATTTCTGCATTAATTGATAAGCGACAGTAACCCTAGTTATAATCGAAGATTTAACTTTAGTTGCCATGAAGCTGCTTTCGCGAAAACGTCTTACCTAGCTGCGCCAAAATGTACCAACAATATTAATTCATTTCGAGAAAATTACGTAATTATACTACAATTTTTTCTCTGCTATGAAGTCAAAATAGTTTAACAATGTTAAATTGGATGTCAAATCGTAATTTATTAATGCATATTCTCTTGTCAACAGAACAATAAAATATGTTCCCAATAGAAGTCGTCTAGTAAAAAATATTGAGCGACTATACCAACTTTATAATAATGATTGTTGTACAAACTGCTCACATACTTCAATAACCCCCAATATAATTTGGTTTTGAGCTCTTATAGATCGTCTTCAATATTTTGAAGAACGCGTTGTTGTCATGCTGTTGTTAAAATATTAGGAACAGATTTTCTCACTTCTAATTTTATTATTCAGGACATGTTAATATTATTAAATTACGCGTATAAATGCTTGTTTTATATTATAAAAACATATCCCAATGCGTTAAATAGATATTTTTAAATTTTATTTGTAGTTCCAAATTTCGCCACACCCAAATAGAACATAGATGACTTATAGTATACATACTTTTTATGTCAGATGTGAGTTAACCATATTTTGATTTTGCTATTTCACGTATTGATCAATTAAATAAGTGCATTTTGGCATAACTAGGTCTATTTGAACAATAACATGCACTACTGTCCATGATTTTCTTCTATTAACACCTAAACACCAAATTTGAAATAAAGAAATACTAAATAGTAACAATTTATATTTATAAAGCATGCACTATAGGTAACATTAAGCTGGGTCTGCACGAATGCCGCCTAATTATTTTATTTGGTGATTTAATTTTTATATCTTACAGTCTAAAAACAAAGTATTCATTATTTCAATTATTTAAATAAAATTTTAGGACTCTGCTATAATATCGCCACTGATTTATGTCAATTGTAATACAATTTTAAACACAATTAGACGTTATGCAGACCCACTAAAACACATAGACAAAAGATCTAACATGATAAAAATACTTTTTTTTCATTTTCGTATTAATCGATACTGCTGAATCACGCACTACGAAACCAAGTTAATTACTTATCACAAAGTTTTCATGATAACATGACCTTCAAATACATGTTTCATGATTTCTCTTTACATCGGCCAATATTATGAGCAACGGTTCGGGTTAACGGTTGAGGTTAGACTGTCACGGTGGCGCAGTTGTACTACTGTATGATTGCAAAGTTGAGGTCTCGGGTTTGAGTCCCGGGTCGGGCAAAGTAATATTGTATTTTTCTATTCATTATTAGCCCGGAGTCAGGAATTTGTGCCCAATATGGCGTTAGGCTCGCCCGCTATCACATAATGGAAAATACAAGGCGAAACGTGGGTGTTCTGGTTGCACCTCTGCCTACCCCTTCTGGGAAAAAGGCGGTAGTTTATGTATGCATGGTTGAGGTTAGTAAGCATGACCAACTTGAGTGTTGGTCAACACGTTTCTGCATGATCTGAAAATTGATCCTTTTTCAATTGAGATCAAGTGATTTTGGAAAACTGTTATTGGTTCACATATTATATTGTATACTAATATAGACCAATATATTGGCTGACCTTGACCAACGTAAAGGGAAACCATTAATAAACATTATTAACGTTGGTACCTAATGGTTTGTTTGTTGGTCATCCAACTACAAAATGAATTTGTTTTCATAAAGTGCCATACTAATACTGAGCCAATTTGTGCATTCGATATAACAAATGGAGCAAATAATTTTTTTTTATACATAATAAATGTGATGTGGTAACCGTTACTTATTTACAAATTCTTGAAAATCGTTTACCGGGTATATCAAGACTGCGACTGAAAACAAAGCCAGGTGGTAGTTTTAGTGGTTACAGACACAATGCAACTAAAAATTTCGCCATTTTTTAAATATCATCGTGTTTGGGTGGTAAATAACTGGTTTCTGCGAAAATAGTAATTTAAGCCCTTTACGTACCATTGGGTCCTTAAAAATAAAAAGGTGTACATTATTATTTTAGGAAAACTATGTATTTGTCACCCAAATACGCCGATAAGTAAAAAAGAACAAAAAATATTTAAAATATTTATTGCCGATGCATTGTGTCTGAATTTACTAATAATAGTTAATACCGCCCGGCTTCGTTTTCGGTCGCAGTCTTGATAAACCCTGTATTGCAGGACTCAATACAAGTGAAATGTAAAAATAAATACTGCGCTAAGGGGCAGTATTTTTCTATTTATAATAGACAACTGATTCAACAGAATAATATTTGATCATGTTACGACAAACATTGATCAAACGTTTGATCAGGTACTTATTCGTTGTGTTTGGCCATGTTATCCTAACAGATATCACAAGTTATCTAAATCACATCCATTGGCGGATGGTTATGTTCGTACCAACCGAACACCACTTGATTATGGACCATATGGATCCTAGCTTTACATCCTCTTTTCCCTTGATGCGTGGAACAACGCCAGATAGTCTTCTGAGCCCAGTTTAAAGCAGTTCTTCCGTCCAGGTAATAAGTGTAGCCATCTTTCATTAATTGTCGATTCTTCTTCCGTGAAACTATGAACTCAAAATCTGAAAGTGAATTAATAAAGTCAATTCCTTGATATTTCTACTAACTCTACAGGCATTGATGTTGACGATAGTTTTAGTGGAGATTTAAATGTTTAATTAGGAGGTGTAGGAAAATAAGCTGCACACGAAATAAAATTCTTTATTTGAGAAAAATACATCATATATATACATCATATTTTACTAAAATTATCGATAACGCGTTTGTATGCAGAACATTAAAAAATGAGGTAATATTTTTTTTACTAAAACTCTTATTACAAAAAATACTTTAAGTCAATACAGAAAAGCAATACATTCATTATTAGGAAATGGCTAGAGAACAGATAGTTTATCCCAATTAAGGGTGTGGGAGAGCTCAAAAGCAGCAATATCTTAAACAACTACAAAAAACACTTAACAATTATTCCAATTTTCGATTGATTCTGCTAAAAGTCAACGAAGACCACTTAAAAATCTTACAATATGCAATTAATTGTGCTAAACGCGATCAAGTAGAGTATCGGCAATTCTACTTCCAAGCTGTGTAAAAACCAGGAAAATAAAGTTCCTACAGAAGCAAAAATCCATGAAAGCGGTGAACCGATAGATATCATTTCATTTAAAAAGGAACCATAGTGCGTAACTCATCTTAAGTTTATAACTTTCTTCATTTTAATGAGACAAAATTTTGGTATGATTGGTCTCTATCCTGGGAGAATTCTACATATTAGGAGTGACAAACTCACCAAGATTATCAGTTTTTTATAGTAAAGGACTACAGCTTACGAAGCCAAAAGTAAGCGCAAAAAACTGATTGGTAACTTTCAAAATGACAAACAATGACCGCAAAAAATTTTCGAACGCTAAGCCCAAGTACATTTTTTTTATTGCAATGAATGTCGATACGTGCATGTCATTCGCCTGATGGTAAGCCATACGACCGCTCATGAACAGTAGTAAACCATCAACACCGTGAATTACTAAGAAATGCTTGTCATTCCACTGCGCTAGCCATCTTGAGACATAAGATGTTAAGTCCCATTATATCCAGTAGTTACTCTGGCTATAATGTCCTTCGAACCGGAACACACCAGTGCATTTACACAGCTGTTTGGCGGGAGATATATACATTTATCTTAGCAATTATCATCTACAGCCATACAAACTCTTATTAGCGTAGGTCCTAAACCACCGATTTCTACATGAGGTTTGCCTACATTTTAATGAATATGGTTATCATTAATGGTGACGATTTCGTTGTCCACTGTTATGATATTCGCTCTGCAACCCTGGGGAGTGTGCGTGGAACACCTCCATCTAACCTTGTTGGTTCTGGAGGGTATTTCGTAGTAAGTGTACCCGTTGATCAGTATCAGACTCTTGCCTTTCTTCGATATTAGGAACTGCACTGAAAGAGAACGAATTGATTAGTTTTTTTTTTGGGACAGATATTACGCAGATCTTTATTTGGTTTATTAGCAAGGTAACTTTGTACACGGGATTTTAGATAAAATTCATTGATTTCTAATGTATTAGTTATTTTCTATTGGAGTATTAACTCGCCTCATGTTTAGAATATTGTCAAATTTGGCATTTCATCTGCTGTTTCAGTCCAATAGAGGGTATCGAAATTGGAAATATAGAACGTAAATAAACACAAAAAGTTTTTCAATCGTTCCTTCTTTACAATAAATACGTTATGAAACGAATTATAACAAAACAAGGTTTTATTAATACTTATTCAATGATGGATATGGATTGTACATTAAAATTATAAAATCAGTTTTTAGAATCACAATAAAATCGAAGAAAAGGTTAATTATTGTTGTGAAAAATTAAATTTAAAATTTCATAGTCTTCATTTCTTTTAAGATGCTATGTTATCTGGAGAAAAATAATCGGGCAATCTTTAGAATCCTATGGCACGAGTTGGAGGTTGGGAGGGGGTGGAGGGGGTGGAGGGGAAGGGGGGGAGTGTCCCATCTTGGTACATTAACTGCCATCGGAACAAACGGAATGAACCAAAACAAATGACACTGACACTTATCGCAACTCGTAAATATATTTTTTACGTTCCGTTTGCGCGCTTTTTTTTACCACATGACGGGTTCGATTCCCGCTTCTGGAACGCGATTATACAAAAATTTAAAAATCTTTTCATAAATCCAAAATCAAAATGATGTCTTCTTTCAGTAAAATTATCTATCTTTAATATTTAAGGTAATTCCCCTGCATGTGGCATCGCTGAGGGACGTGTGTAATACTCGTATTAGCCTGTTTAATACTTTGCAAGTTGCCGCAAAACTTTTTTGTGCTTAAAATTATCTCTTAGTGTGGGGATCGAATATTGACTCTCATCCTACCATTCCAACCTCAGAACCATGACACCTATTAAAAAAATTGGCAACAATAATTATTGAAAACTATGAATTTGAACTATAGAAAAAAAGAACAAAAAAGTTAGCCCATAAAACACATGCAATACATACTTACTTAGCAATCCATTTAACGAGTTATGTACTGTTACCAACTGCCGTACTCAAAGACATTTAATGTCAATTAAATCATTATTTAGTGTAGATTTTACAAAGAGAATGTATACTAAGGAACAATTTAATTCACATTAAACATGACTCAATGCGGCTGTAAGTTGCTTTGTCTACACTTTTCGAATTTATTTTAACACTACAAACTACTTAGAGACCAAACTAGTAGTGTAGTCAAAATATCAATGAGAAATAATTTTATTTCGTAAAAGGAACGTCATTCTCACGTGCGCTGCTTCGATCAAACTACCGTGTTAAGAAAATACAGAGGGAGTAAGCGCGACATGTATAGGCCATGTGCGAAAGGGATACAAGACATTTCTACAATGTTTCTACCTGCATCTACCCCACACTTACGTGGGGTCCGCGCAACAGGATTTTTATGCGCAGATTGACTTATGATTTTACGACCGATTGCTTGCCTGAGCTCTATAATAAAAATAATATTACCATTATTTAAGTCGATACAGATGAAATATTTGTACTGTAATGTATGCTCATAATTGTACACTTCTGAGCATGGGACTCGTTTACAACCGACTTGGATCGAGTTATTTTTCCTTTTTTTATTGCAGTGAATGGCGGACGAGTATGCCATTGGCCTGATGATAAGCGATACGACCGCTCATGGACAGTAGCAAAACCAAACAACACCATGAATTACAAGGCAATGCTTGGAATTCCACTGCGCTCGCCATCCTGAGACATAAGATGTTACGTCTCAATATGTCCAGTAGTTACTCTGGCTACAATGTCCTTTAAACCAAGTTTAAAGTTCGATGGAGGGGTTAGGCCATACACCACGCAGGTCTGGTTCAGCCAAAGTATATGCAACATTGTAATAAAATTATTTTAAACTTTTCTAGAAAAGGTTTTTGAATGTCGCAAAATTTTTGAGTGGTTTTTATTCCTATATCTACGAGCTTTATTGGTAAACGTCTCATTGCTACTTAAGTATTTGTCAATTCATTATTCAATAATGTTTTGTTCGAAACATCTGTGTATTTTGTAGCAATAAAAAATAATTTTCACATTTTTATAAACAAAATACTTTTATTGATTTTATTTCTTTTGTGTTCGTACTTATCATAATGAGTAGTAATAGTAGTAGTAATATTATAGTAGGTACTTATTGTCAACACACCTGTAATCGTTGTATTTGGGTTCCTATTCTTATTTCCACACACTTACATTTTAAATATCGTTACAACTAAATATATTGTAACAAGTTTACAATTTTTTTTAATATGTCGTTTATTTTAAAAATGCGAAAATGATAGCACATTTTCGCTACTCCACTTACAAAAAGGAGGTTTATGGTTGTGTTCCTCATATGAAAATATGATTTGATCATGGACAGTCCAGAGGTATGCTCTGCATCGGGCGTGAGGGTGGGTGGAACACCTCCAGCGCTTCTTCAGCAGCTTCGAAGGCAGCATGGAGTAGGTGTACCCGTTGAGCCTGATCAGCCTCTTGCCTCGCTGCGATTGGACGAACTGAGCTGGAATAATATACCATCATCATCTGTATATCTTTAGATGTACGAGACAATAAATAAAATAATGTTTAATTCAAAGGCTTTATTGTAAAACTGAAGTGACATAAAAAGTGTAAAACAAAAACGGACCTGCCACGGACGAATCAGGGTTGGTGGAGCCTGTTTGCCAGCATTACATATCTGTGTCAGCCTATATACGTCCCACTGCAAGGCACGGGCCCGTCTACAATTGAGACTACGATTGAGAGAGAAAAACCATTTAGTCCACCACGCTGGCCTAAAGCAGGTTGGCGGACTTCACATACCATAGAAATTCTTACAATTCACTATGGTATGCAGGTTTCCTCACGATGTTTTCCATCACCGTTATAGTGCGTGGTGATTGACTGTCAATACTCATATGACTCCGAAAAGTCAGAGGTGTGCCCTGGGATTTGACCCTGCGACCACTGTGAATATGTTGGCAGCGGCGTCTGGTCCGTTATCAACAGGCCACCATGCACTATCATCTTTAGATAATTACAGGAAGTCAACTACTGGAGACAGACCTTCTGAAAGGATTTCTACTGTAAACTGTTGGAATCAGCCTGATTCTACTTTCTACCGACTTTCATTAGGTCGTCTGTCTACTTTGTCAAGTAATAATATAGTAATAGGGTAATTATTACGATTTCTACAGCCGCGTCCTTCATGTACGTGTATATAGAGTCAAGCAGAACTTTATAAAAAAAGGTGAAATCTCAAGACAGAGAACTGTCTGCTCTATTTTCTGCGGCATCATGGAATTATTACGTACCAAGGCCTACACTCAGCATTGGGTGGATGCATAGGCTGAAGAAGAAAAAGAAAGTAAAAATGAAATTCTTACTAATTACTCTGTTACAAAAAATAAACTTCAACCTTCAGAAATATAGTTTATTTTACATTGTTCATATACATAAATTTGACACATTTTGGAAATGAAATTAACAGGTTGAATGTCCAACTTGTTCTGAAGTCATGCATTGTTACTTTCGTGGTTATGCACGGTATGTGACTTCAATATGACGTCATCGTACGTGCTGATGACTGCTTTACATCCCTGGCGATGGTGGGTGGAGCACAGCCATCGAACCCTGGACCCCAAAGCCCTGTTGGCGTAGTAGTTGTATCCCTGTAGCCTTATCAAGCGACGACCCCTGCGTGACGTAATGAATTGGGCTGGAAATATGACGTCATGGTTAGCTATACACTGTAGATAAATATACAGCTCAAGATTATAATTTCTTGGAGGAGACAGATATGCATTAGTGCTTCTCACCTTTTGCTTTTATTATTTCTGTCCCAAAATGTGATAGAAGGCGAGCGATAAGCCGACAAGCTCATCTCTCTCTCTCTCTTTTCAGCCAAAGGAAGTCCACTGCTGAACATAGGCCTCCCCAAGTATCTCCACATCGACCTGTCATCGCCTTACTGGATGCGATTTTGTTCCCCGTAACTCCGATGAAAATATTCAATCAAAAAATTCTATTGACGTGTACTTTCTAGAAAACACAAAACTACCATCGTGTTATAGGAATTGTTAACGTATAGTAATTAAGATACAGCATCGTATTAATTGAATAGATGAGTCGTGTAAGACTAGGCAGATTATTATGACACATGGCGATTGAACTCATAATAAATAACTACTTATATTGCAAAGAATAATCATATACAACACTGGCCGCAAACACTAAGACATGTCGAAGTGCACACTTTCTGCCCTAAAACAACTACGCTTTTTATGACCGTCCATGTAATGTAAAAAAAAGATTCCGACAAATGAGAACCTCCTCGTTTTTTGAAGTCGGTTAAAAATAGGTCTGATCACATCTAAAACGTGTGTTCAAAAATAGCCCGTAAGTTTGTTAAGGCTTTTAAAAGTTATAGTTATAAGTTTGGATTTTATGTGGATTTTAAATAAAATCAATGACATTTCTAAATAATTTAATACAATATTATAAAACATAGTTATTTGTGCTATATTCGATGGCTGTATTTTACATTGAAATCAATAAAAAAATCAATACCCTTTTTGTGTATAACCTTACAAATAAGGAAGAACATATTTGTTTTAGTCTACAAACATAAAAACTATTTAAAAATATAATAAATACTAAGTAATTTAATACTCATACATTTCTTATTATTGTTACATAACCCATATACAGTTAAAATATATTTTATTTATTTACAAATTATACTTGAGGTAGGTTAAACATCATAAAAGCATATATGCAATTAGTATATTAAAAATCTACGCGGTAACTCAATCGTTACTATAGTAATGCGTTCTAAATCATAAATAATTACCACAATTATACCTAAAATAATATAAATACGAAGATATATCAGTTGGCAGTTAAATAAGGAACCTCACAAAAAAACGTTTTCTAAGAAGGATATACATTTTCTTACACAGCCATAAAAGAAAGATAAAGAGACAAAAAGAAAATATATCCACAATTAAAGTATACATCACAATTTGTGCTTAACACGTTTACTGCGGCAAGTAAAATCATAATTATTCATCTGGTGCGGCGGCGGGCCAAAATGCGCCCCCAATGATATTTCCGCCAGTGCGTGGCAGGTCCATCTAGACCCACCAGCACTAGGATAGATTAAAAATTGCTATAACTTTGTGGAAACATAATGTATACATTTTTTTATATTGTTAGAATGACATTGAACCCAACTTCATTCTTCGACCTATGGGGATCTTTGGGGAAAGTTGTTCAGTTTCATGAGCACATTCACCTCCTTCAGGGTTGATACCCCCCCCCCCCCTCCGTTACACGCTGTATAAGGTAATTTTAAATTAAGTGAAAATATTATAAGGGTGTATTCTAATTATTAAACTGAACAACTTTCCCCAATAAACATGGGTCGAAGTATGAAAAAATATTTTTATCCACTGAATCAGTCAGCTGGTCGACAATTTTGCACAAGAGGCCCAATTTTTATTTCATATACGACCCATGTTCCTTGGGGAAAGTTGTTCAGTTTCATGGGTAGAGCACACCCTTAAAATATTTGCACTTAATTTAAAATGACCTTATACAACGTGTAACTCCAAATCCGCAAAACCTCTCGTGACTAGACCACGTAAAGCGTTATTTTTATGATAAATGCAGCTGACTGACCCGAAATAAGAACTCGCATCATGTGTTATTGAGTAAGTAAACAGTGCCATAACATATCATAATAGAAGCAGTAGTGCAAAAAACGCCATACGCTCGCAGAAAAATAGCGGAGTTAGCACAAAGCTCATGCACGAAGGCCACGCGCAGCCACCGTAACACTGGTAATATGTTCAAAATAATGACAATAGTTACCTGTTGCAGATGTAGAACGTCTGACGATGTTGAAACACGGAAATGTAGGAATCGCCTTCAACAATGATCTACATATGTCTACAGTGATGTTACACGTCATTATACTTACTATCAGGGCGTATACTTTTTCCAGTTAATGATTGCATTAATGCCTCTGTAAATTGTTTTTTTGAAACCTTCTTATCATTTTTCATGTTGTATGTGATCCACGCATTTACTAACGCCATGCCTAACAAATATTCCATACGACTTTTCTGAACCATTTGAGCCCTCTTTTTAATGTAGAATAGTATGAAGACATTTGGTCGCTAAAGTCAACTCCTTTTTTGTTGTTATTATATGTTATGACACATGTAGGCTTTTTTATATCTTCGTTCGTCTTCTTATTTTTTTGCCAGTGTTGACAAGCACATCTTTGTTCTCTTTGAGAGTAGATAACCTTAGAAGTTGCCTTTTTTCAACCCATTTAATAACTTTAACGCCATTTTTATTCATAGCTCCTTTGATTTCGCCCTTCTTCAACTTTAGTGACACTATCTCCTTAGGTAGCCCTCTTCGATTTGATCTTAGGTTACCGCAATAACGGGTTTTGTGAGATAGGAGTCACGCCACGAAGACAAACGATTCTGTATGTCTTAAACCGCAAAAAAATATTTCTTTTGTAGCATATTTGCTGTTATTACCGGAATAACATAGTAATGAGTTTCAGCGCCTGATTTATATAATGGCACTAACTTCTAACATAACTCGGTAAGTGTGAGTATATATTTGTTGAATATTCTTCTTTAACACTAACTTTACATTTCTATCACAATCACTATGGTTTTATAGTCTAAAGTGAGACACTACCAACTTTTAGTCGCGCTTGTTCTTATAGGTAGGTAACCAATAGTCGTGTAACAGTAGTTCATTTTTATTTAAGCGGGAGTTAAAAGAATATAACGTACTGTGGCTCTTGTGCCGTCGATATTTAAGTTTTTTTTCGCGATGAATGGCGTGACGAGCATGCCATTCGCCTGATTGTAAACGATAAGACCGCTCATGGGCAGTAGCAAAACCAAACAACACCATGAATGGGTAAACTTTAGAATTGTTTGGCACGAGAAGGGGTTGGGAGGGGGTGGGTGGAGGGGAAGACGAATTAATTTTTTTAATTTACTTTTTATTTCAGTAAAGGGACGTTTTACCTAAGGTACGAGCATAAATGTAATCAATGACAAATCAGTTTTTTTTTAATAAATAAAAATTGCTACTACCAATTGTATTAACCGACCTAACGATCTAACGTAAATTTATCACAGCCTTAATACATAAGATCAATAATACTGAATTAAAAATAAATAATTGTATTACAGGAACTTTTTTTCCTGTATTTAATAAAAATACTTCTAAGTGTGTACGAGTTTTGTGAACTTTTAATACTATCACATATTGAACAAAATAAACGTCAACTCATCTGCTTCTAAAAGTTGGTAATGTGCCAAGACTTTTAATTTGTTCCTCGTCTAATGCTAAGTTTACATAATCGTTCCCGTGACGATAACTAACTTAACGCGCAATGGACTATTAACATTATTGCTGTTTTTTTAGTAACTATAATATCACGGAAATTCAAAGCAATATGTTAATTATTGTTATATGTATTGTCGATTTGTGGAGAAAATAAGGCGAGGTGATATAACAATAATCAATCATAAATAGTATTTATGACAATAAGATGACGTATGTTTGATTTTATACATTTTTTTTATCCACAGTATTTATATCGTTAGAAAATATGTAGTTTTTATGAAAACAGCACCCAAATCGGATTCTAATTTGGTAATTTTTGTATGGATTTATATTTTTCTCTATATTACATTTTAGATTATGGATAGCTATTATATTCATATTCACTTGTTTATTATGAGATTCATCGAAATGCCTGAGATTACCAAAACGACTAGCATTGCATTCTTTATCACCTTACTCTTCATCCGAATGCGTAATGGGAGCGTGGTTGTGTTTAAACTGGGTGTAGACTATAGCTTCATCGACAGACCTGACGAATGCTTTGCATAGTCTAGACTTGCGGTTCCGACATCGCCAGAAGATTCTCATGCATCCATCCGAGTCCAATTTGCTGGTGTGGATTGAATACTCGTATCCATTGAGCCTTAGCATTCTGTTCCCGCGCTTCCCTACTATAATCTTCGCGTTCTCTGAAAAGAAATAATTTAATTTATTCGAATGTTTTAGAAGGTAGGGGAAATATTAAGCATGCTTTAGAAAAACTACGATTTTTACGGCAGTTTACATTCTTGAATGTAAACTATACATAATACTAATAAACTTGACATAATAGGCATAGAAAATATGTATACATAGGTACAATAGTACGATCAGTAAATAATTAGTATTAAGATTAGGGGAGTTAGAAAATATGCAGTATTTAAATTTAGGCAAAATAAAAAAAAAGGTAAATTTTATTGTTAGTTAAAAAATACACTTCCAGGTGTTTTATTTACAAAGAAGAGCGTCGTTAATTTTATAAAGAAAATATCCTAGTAAAAGCTACAATATAAAAGAAGAAATAGATTTTAAATAGGTATGAAAGCCCCGCGAGCAGATAAATGTGGAAAGTGGAAAATGTTAAACAATAATGGCTGTTACAAATAAAACAAGGTTTTTTATAAACTTTCTCCACTTTATTTGAGTTTTTGGTGACTTATTAGAATACTAACAAATGTTCAAAAAGAAAATAATTTTGCTTGGTGATCAGTTCAAGGTTATTAACTAATATATTTTTATGCACTCTTCATCTTCAAAAAGATTTTCATCTTTTTTTGGGGTTATTATCGAATTGAGTTCGAATTAATGTTTAATTTTGACCCTAACGAAACTGTTCCCACATATAAATAAATTGATCTCTCTTTTTCTTCATCCATAGAATGTCGCCTGCTGTACACAGCCCCAAGCATTTCCTTAGTCACCTGATGATATAAATTTAATATCTCAGAAAGCGAGTATAATTCCTTTTAAAGCCAGTGGGTGGGTGGTTGTGAAACTTCGCGTTTTGGACGATCTCGTCGTCGAATATCTTGAGATATGCCTTGCAACCCATGCTGTGTCGGCAGCACCTCCACCGGAGCGGGCAATTTGATCTTGAGCCGCTCCCGTCTTTCTGCAAAGTGTATCTGTGACCCTGGAACACGATCATCCTGTTGCCCCGGTTTGACTCTATGTACGTGAACTTACCTGAAAGGAACAATATGATTTAGTGTTTTAAAGTAACAAAAATATTATGGTATATCTTCTTATACAGGGTATATCAAGACCGCAAACGAAAACGAAGCCAAGTGGTAGTATTAGTGACTTCAGACACAAAGCAAGTAAAAATTTCGCAAAAAAAATCGACAACTTTTTTTTTGTATTTTTTTTCTTATCGTCGTATTTGGGTGATAAATACATAGTTTTCCTAAAATAATGATGCAGATCTCTTTATTTTTCAACACTCAATGGTACGTAAGGGTTTAAATTATTATTTTCGCAAAAACTAGGTTTTTACCACCCAAAAAAGATGATTTTTAAAAAAATTAAAAAAAATATCGGTCGCTGTTTTGGTGAAATTTTTATTTGCATCGTGTCTGTAATCACTAAAACTACCGCCTGGCTTCGTTTTCGGTCGCGGTCTTGAGATACCCTGTATATACAAATACACTCGGTATATCATCTTGCACTATGATGGTGTACTGAACTAAAGTCTGACCACCATTCAATCGTTGAGGAGGCCAACATCCAACAGTAACACGAATATGGGCTGATATTTTAATGAAGTTACATATGTATTTATTTCTAATATAAAAGGTCGGTCTTTAGAAAGGAAACATGAGTCCAATATCACATCAACATGCACTTTATGGGTTGGGGATATTTACATTGAAGCCTAGCCCAGCTTCTTTGCTGGACAAGCCGAAGGCCACGATGTAATCTTCCTTTACTGCTCCGAGTATAGGAAATAACTCATACAAAGCTTCTCTATATAAACAAGAATGTCGAAAGAATTATCCACATTCAACATTAATAGCTAATTTCGAAGGTTGCATATTTCGAAGTTTGGAAGATATTTAGGCGAAAAATATTTATTTCTTACTGATCGACACGAATACCAGCCATTTCCATCGGTTTATATTTTAACACGAAATAAAACTAAAATATTTCAAATTCATAGCATCATTTTAATGTATTCAATATTTGTATGACAAAAGGGATATGTACATATTATGTTTTAGTCATTTATGGTAGAATGAACACTTTTAGTTATACATATTTGGAAATACGTAGCATACTTTTGATACTCGTTTTAATTTAAATCATGTTTTAGTCTCGCAATTGAAATTTTCATTCTTTTGAACGCTTTTAAATTGAAGATTTTGAGCTGTTCTATCTACTTCATCGCGTGGAATTCAAAGGAAATAAATTAAATGTAATATCAAGAATATGGTAACAGACATAAAATTGACTATTAAAACTATTAACTATTTACCCACAATGTTTCTTCATAAACCAATTCAAAACAATTGAATTGGTTTTAATAAAACTTTCACGACCAATTTAATAACAATAACACTCAACTTAGATAAAATTTACCTAAACTAATATTTTTCAACTAAAACATAATATCCTAAAATACGTTTAAAAATACGTTTCGCTTTAGCAGCACATTGAACTACAATATTTCTTTATTTTTAACAAACTTAAAAATATAGATTTTGTTGTAGTATTTTTGACAGCCTCCGTGGCGCAGTTGGTTAGACCCTGGCTATGAAACGAGAGCCGGCGGGTTCGATCCCCGCACTGAGACAAATATTTTTAATCTTTATATCAATAAACAAAATAATATTATAACAAGTACCTACTGTGGTAGGTCTGTCATATGTGAGAGGCCGCCTGGGTAGGTACCACCCAATGATTAAAACATTGGTACCACCGCAATGTCTATTTCTCCAAACAGCAGTGTAAATACACTGTTTCTTCCTGTTTATAGGACATTGCAGCCAGAGTAACTACTGGGTTTAATGAGCCTTAACATCTTAATATGTCTCAGGATGGCGAGCGCAGTGGAATGCCAAGCATTGCTTTGTAATTCATGGTGTTGTTTGGTTTTGCTACTGTCCATGAGCGGTCGCATCGCTTACCATCAGATGAATGGCATGCTCGTTTCGCCATTCACAGCAATGAAAAAAAATTACGTCTGCACTTTCTAAGGTGCAGGAAGAGATGCCATAAGAGCTACCCACAGTTGTCGAATTAATTTCAGTTTGAATCATGATAGAAAGCATACTTATCCCTATACCAGACGGAAATTCCATCCCCAGACAATATTCATGGGATTTTTCAAATATAAATATACTGAATAACTGAATGATCAATCTTGCAATTTATATTCTTACATGAAACGTGGTCTCTGAAGATTTTGCTTATATTAAGAATCCCTGTGGTATTCCTTTATCAAATTTTAATAATTTCATATAAAATGGTTTACAAATGTCCATATGGTGTATGGTTATGCTTATTATTATTAATAGCGACGATCTTGTCCTCCACGGTGTAGATGGTTGCCTTGCACCTTCGCGAGTGGTTGGTGCACCTCCATCGTACGTAATTTGTGTTCGGCTTCATGTAATGTTGCGAGAACCGGAACCCCTGGACTACCATCACACGGGTCCCCCTCACTGTCACCACGTAACGGTATGGTGGAACTGAAAAATATGTTAATGTAGAGCTAATTCATTAGAATTATTTAGATTTCTTGCCTTTTTTATGGGATAAAAGCTGGTAAAATATTTCGATACCTCAGCAAAGGCCGCAAGGGGTACGACGACGTTTCTGGTCTTCTAGTTAGGCACGCTTGTAAATATTTTGGCCAGCAAGGATCCTTACATAAATGCAAGGCCAGCACACTGACCAATAGCCTTTCGGTGACCATCACGAGCATTAGTCGCGATGATGGACGTCTCAGTGCCGTTATGTATCCTACTAATATTATAAAAGTGGACATTTATGATACAATTTGTCCAGCAATATAAACTTGTTACGCAAGCAAAGTTGTGGGCAATATATAGTAGTTACTAAAAAACAATAATACTCACAAGAATATATTAAGTATTTTGAGGTGTTGCACGAACATTCTAAATAAAATATTTTGTAAATCTTACGCTCAACTCTTTTTTAAATAAGTAATTTTCGGAAAAATTAATAATAAAATTATGCACTTCCACAAACTACATATGGGTAATTCTACAAACTAAGGAAGAATTAGAGTCTGATTTCGAAATTTTTTATACATTCTGGTGGCGGATTTCAGTCTAATAACTAGAGTGCAGTGTCTTTTAGCTTATCCTAAAGGGAACAGTCAAAATATTTAATATTTTTTTTATTTATGGCTGTTTAAAAAAAAATCGAGCCTCAGGAAATTGAGTGTCACCAAGAAGTTGAGGAAAATGACAAAAATCAATCGAGATTAATCTATCACATATAGATTTTTTATATTTCACAGATCTTTAAAATCTCTAACAAATTGGTTCATCATATTAGTTATTAACTTTTTCTTTTTGTAGGATTTGTCTGAGTGTTCTCTCCAACTTTTGCGAGCTTGCCTTTTTTCACGAGCTGACATTTCAGAAGCTAGTTTTTTTTTGCCAGATTCTCGCAGCTTTTTATACTTTGCTTTTTCAGCCGCTAGTATCTGAGGGTCGTTCTTAATTTTTTAATATCTAATTTTTTCAGCAATCCTTTTCTTTTCTAATATTTCTTCTTTGGTCTGTTTCTTTTTTGGCGCCTTTTTTCCTGTGTAACAAAATATAATATTTGTAAGATAGAATAAACGTTTGTTTATTTTAAACTGTTAATCCGACGTTTCGAAACAATTCTATGAAAACTTTTACTTAGACCACGACCAAAACTAAATCACTATATTTAAACAAATTACAAGAGTAAGTTCAATTTATTTATTAAATTATTTAATTTTAGTTTAATTGTTTCGTCTCATATGAACGAAATGAAGGTCTTGCACTCCGTAGAAATAAGAAGACCTTAGATTCTTCCGAATCTACTTTAATAATGATTCACAATATAATAATACCAATATAATGCGTATCGCGTGCGATCATCCCGGTAAGTGAAAAGTATGTGACGTTAGCTGCGGGTGGTGGACATAAAAAAAAAATATTATACAAAAGTCATTAGTCAACAATTCATGCAAAATAATTTTCAGTAATTAAAATTACTGAAAAGTGCTATTCATTCTAGGCAGGCGCGTTAACAGTTATTTAAAAAAAAATACTTACAATTTTTTATCATATTATTTTGGCTGAGCCGCCAAAAATTCCTCAGTAATTTGTAGTACTACCCATATATAATATTTTATAGCACTTTATTGTGCCAAAATATATGGGAACAAATACAATGCTATAAAAACATAAATGACAATATCTCTCGCAGCAATGCATTACAGATATCAAGAATATTGGTAGCCAATATGAAGATTTTACGAAAGAGGAGGAAATCATAAAATAAAAAAATAGTAAGTAACACGACCAATACATATATTCGTTCAAGTTTAAACACACACAACACAAATATACAAATAAGATAATATAAATTAAATAGTTTTCCTAACGCTTTGTTATTCTTTTCTTTGGGTGGTTATGTGTATTATCATAATACAGTATATAATCCTCGACTGTGAACACTTTCGCCGTGCACCCATACCGAGGTCTGTTGGAGCAAGTCCACCTCACTTTCAATGGATTGTACCTCCTTCGGTTGTCATTAGCTTGGGTAAAAGTGTATCCGTTGAGACACAGCATCCTTCTGCCTTTTTTGGATATTGCAAACTCCGCTGAAAAATACAAACATTTATATATAATATTGTATTCATTTCCATTCGCCGGAACGACGGGACCAAAATATTGGGATAAAAATTAATAAATAATATTTTTTGACAAATCAAACTGACTTTGTTTTTTTTATTTTGTATGTTTTGTTTACTATAAAAAATACGTTTTTGGTAACGACATTTATTTAAAGAAATGTTTATCATTAAAAACAATTCATAAATCTATACATACAAAAATAACGAATCAAACTTTGGTTACCTAAAATACGTTATTTGTGAAGTATTGTTACTGTAAACTAATGTTTTTTTGTTGCCTAAAGGTGGGACTGTGTGTGTGCTTGTTGTTTACTTTAACGATAACGTCATCGATCGTGTAAATAACCGCTCGGCATCCCCTACAGAAGTGTGTTGAGCAGACCCAGCGTTTCTTGAGTAGACACTGCTCGTTCTTATTTCCAGTCTTCTTGTAGTAGAATGTGTAGCCTTCTAAAGCTATTAGAGTCTTACCACGCTGTGACGTCAGGAACATAGCTGAAATCGATGAAAATTGTCAAAATAAAATCGTTTTACCACATCAACGGGTCTGTTAATTTGTACAAAAAACGTTTTTGTAATATATTTATATTTATTCAGTTATTTTTTAAAATTACAGGAATAAGATTTTTTAAGTAAATATAAAGGCTGTAAGACAAAACAATTTGTACTAATAGGTATGGTTAAAAGACTTATAAATAAATCACAGTTTAACATAACACAATGGAACATCACGCCTGTGTTCTATAAGAGATAAGCAGACGTGCAAAAATAAGCAAAAATATTTTAATTAAACTTAATAAACATTTTTGGTAACAATACTGAATATTAATTAATAGCTAGATAATATTTTTTCTTAATATATTCACAGCGACATACTTAAATAACTTAACTATACATAATCTTAGGTATTTTTAATGTCTCGTTGGAACTTAATAAAGCATCAAGCGTGCTTTGCATGAGGGTAGACAGAGACCAATAACTTGAATATTCTAAGACATATAATAATTCTTTCGCTTCGTCCACTTTTATATATTTCCCCCAATCTGGGTGGTTTGGGTTCGTCTGACTTTACCCTTTTTTTAAATATATATTATATAGTTTTTATAATACAATGCGTAAAAAATCTGGTGACTGATGATGTTAATTTTCCAATAATATCTATTTTCATTATTTTTACTGACCATTAAGCTAAGCTAAGCTACTGCTTAAGCTAGCGATTTTAATGCCTCTATACCAACTATAACAACGAGATTTTTCACGCATTGTATGCTTACATATTCCTTTGGTATTTAATATTTTATATATATTTTAATCCGTACAAACTACGTTACTGGCATGGAACTTTTTGCAAAGATCGAGCCTCGGTTCGTGGTTGTGTTGCGTGTTGCCGGAGACTATTGCGTCATCGACGGTATAGAGGTATGCTTTACACCCTTTCCTGAAGTGGGTTGAGCAGAGCCACTTCTTCTTCGAAGGACTGGTGGTGCCAGTATACTGCTTCTTGTAGTAAAACGTGTAGCCGTGCAGGCTGATCAAGGTTCGACCTCGTTGCGAGACCATGTACTCAGCTGTAACATAATGGGCATATTAATAATTATTAAATTATAGAGAATAAAGAAAAAATACGCTTCGGTTTTTATCGTGTGCAATTAATATGAATGAGGTTCTGCTTTAGAATGTTAACGCGAGTAACGATGGTACGGTTGGCGCGATTCTTCACATCTTAGGATGCAAATTGACGAATCGTGGGTGCTACGATTGATAACTGTGCCTAGGCCTTCGAGGATAGTAGCGTGAGTTTATGTATGGTTTTATTTACAATAAGTAGACCGTGATAATTTTCCACACTGGGGTAGTACATATGACAGAAATATCTAATTGTTGTGTCAAATACCAGATGTGAAAATGTTGAAGGAATACAAATTGAAACAACTGTTTACAGAATTTTATAAATAAATATAAGTTACATATATTTGTCGTACATTTTATTATAATTGATAAAACATTTAAAAAACATCTAATTTAATTACACATGGGAAGGTTTTAAACATATAATATACAACTTTTATTAAAATAGATTAAAATGGAATAATTTATTACTCATAAATTGCTTAGTCATACATTGCACTCAGAAAACAATACATACGAGGTGTAATGAGAGTTTGATCGAAAACGAAGCCGGGTTGGTAGTATTAGTGATTTCAGACATAATGACATTCAAAAATGAACTAAAGAAAGTACGCACTATTCGTAACAACATCTCGTGCGCCATGCGTACTACTGTTTTTTTTGGATTTAAAAAATTTAAATAATTATTATAGCAAAAACTCGATGTATTTATCAACTCGAACACGATGATAGGTGAAAAAAAATATGTTTCATAATTTTTTGTCGCATTTTCTTGCGATTTTTGTAATGATCTGAAATCACTAATACTACCACTAGGTTTCGTTTTCGATATCGATCAAGAGATATCCTATATAAAAACACAAACTGCTTATGTTAAATGTTTCATATATTAACTAGTTTTACGTGAACGTTATTCGCATGAAACTTTACGTCCGATCTATTGAGAAATACTGTGAGTATTCCAGAGATCAAAGATTATACGTATAAAGTATCTCTATATTAAAAACAATTTGACAATACATTGCTATGCGCATAAACTCAATATTTTCGCATTGATATTAGCATCATCATTTTCAGTCCAGGTTTGAACAAAGGCCTTCCCCAAGGATGTTTTATTACATACACCCATCGAAGTACCAATCAGCTCACATTATGGTGAGTGATTACCACTGCATAAATATTATAACAACTTAAAATATAATTTCTTCTCATAACTTACGATAATATATTGTAGCCTAAGGTCTGACTTGGCTAGTTATCATTTACGAATTATATTATAGCCTTCGCAAGTTTTAAAGCTGTTGTTCTTTTATTCTTCCTAAATTTGGCTTGCTGGTATAAAGCCCTGATCAAACATTGGGCTCTTCCTTGACTGTTTTAGTAGGTACTTAATAATAATTTTACCTTTTTCACCCCTTCAAGGAATGAATTTCCAAAAATCCTTTCTTAGTACTACCCTGCGCTACAATAGGAACCACTGTGTAAAATTTCACGTTCCTAGCTCCAGTTATTTTAGGCTGTGCGTTGATACAAGAGTCAGTCAATCAGTCAGGGTTCTCTTTATTTATTTATATACAAGGTTCACCAACAGCGCCACATATCAATATAAAAGAAACGGTAACAAATTTTTAGTTCAATATATGCGCCAATCATAGGTGTACACAACGTTCATAGAAAAAGAAAACAGAAACAGCTCAACATAATTACATCAATAAAATTAAAACTATACATATATATAAAAGTACATATGTATCTATTTAAATAAACATCTATATATATAAGTCGGTGGGTGTAAATGCACGTTCTTCTGCAAGATTACAGTGTTGCCTACCGTGAAGACTACAGCTTTGCACTTCTTGCTGTAGTGTGACGAGCAGACCCATTTCGTCTTCTGTCCGTTTGTAGTCTGTCTTTGGTAGAACGTGTACCCGTCTTTGTATAACAGTACGTTGCCTTTCCGAGACTTCACGTACATTACTGGAAATAAGAGGTATTTTAGCAAAAATATATTTAGATGCATTACCGTTAAACTATGATTTATGGTATGTTAAATCGGGGAATTGGATCTAGCAGTCGCCATACATAATGTTTGTGTAGGAAAAGTAATTGATATAAAAGCAAAGATAATTAAATACACAATTTAGTGAAGTCAATGTAAATTATATTAAACAAAACTTCTAAATAGGATGAAAGTGAAACTTCTCAGAATACAAAACATATCTAATTAATATTCGTGCAGATCCTCAATTGGTTTAAGCTGTTTCTATAACTATTATATTTTATTGTACGTATAGCTGTGATCCTCCTAATGTAAAAATAAAATATCATAATATTCCTTGTATCATTGCCAATAGTACAAAAAACAAGATGTCACGTCCTTATATTTATTTTTTCTACAAGAAGCGTATATTATCCAAATATTAGTACATACGTGAATCTAACATACTCATAAAGATAAAAGAAAAAATATTTTTCAAACGGTGGTGTAGTAGGTCTTTCAAGAATACATAAAAATCGTACGACTTTCCGCAATTCGCTTTGTTTGAACAAGCTCTTATAAAGAGAGAAGAGGTTTCCAGCAATTGCTATTTCTTTACATGATTATGCTCATTGTATATGCCAACTATTTTATTATTAACAATATGCAGTCTTGCTTTACAATATTTATTTTGGGTGCAACACCATCTTTTGTTATTTGTCTTCGAGTTGCCAGGTTTCAGATAGAATGTGTTTTCGCCAATCCTTATGTTCGTTTTGCCTTTCTTCGTCTTAATTAGTGTTACTGAAAAGTAAAAGATTTCGGGTTTATTAACAAGCGAGTTAAGGGTTAAATAATTTGTAAACGAGTTCATTAATTTGTGAAGTCCTATTTATAGAACCCAAATTGTGATAGCATGCCGTTTGAAATTCGTTTACTGGTCATGTAGGCAGTTAAATAGCTTTCATGACAAGTCAATACATAGTTCTTCTAATCTCTATTTACAAGACAATAGATACACATTTGTATAAAATTTTGGTTTACGATATTCTTCTTGTTTATTATATATTTATATAACTAGTTTAGTTGACTGATACTTGAACTCACGATCGAGAGCACAAGTGATTGTTAAGTTAGGCCCTGCTGGAATAGTGATTTTTATTGTACCTGCGACATAAATTAGTTGCAGGTTCAATTTTATAATTTAATGAAAACGTCCTTCGTAAAAATGTAATTAACTTGTTTATTAATTGAACAAAATTGAAAATCCATATGGTTTCTAAATCGCACAGGTCAGTGTGGTAGCCTTATAACAAAACTAGTTTGAAGGACATTGTAGCCAGAGTAACTACTGGACATATTGAGACTTAACATCTTATGTCTCAGGATGGCGAGCGCTGTGAAATACCAAGCAATGTTTTCTAATTCATGGTATTGTTTGGTTTTCTACTTTCCATGAGCGGTCGTATTTCTTACCATCAGGCGAATGGCACGCTCGTCTCACAAATCTTCGCATTAAAAAAAAACAATTATGCATAAAGACCTCTAATGGGAATGTAAAAATAAAACAAAAAAATAACCAAAATCCATCCAGTAGTTTTTGCGCGAAGTGCAAGTGCGCTCCACTGTGGACCTTAAATTTAATTATAAATAATTTAACAAAACAAATATATATACAAAAATTCTGAGTCATTTATTAAAAATACTGGTCATCTGAAGTAAGTTCGAAGTTATTTCGAAGCATTGATTTCCAAACAGATTTTTTTGGTGCGGAATGGTTATGTTCGTTTTTAATGCTAACTATTCTGTTTGATATAGTGAATATAACTGCCTTACAACCTTTGCACGAGTGGGTCGAACATATCCACCTCACTTTGTAGCCATTGTCGGACTTCTTGCAATACTTATAATCCCCGTAGAGTAGGAGCTGGGTGCCTCTTTGTGACATGACAAATTCAGCTGAAATTAAATCCATTAAATTAGTGAATTATACGGCAACTTTTGTACTGTACTATATCAGCCTGGAATACATTATAGTTCTTGTATTGTATTGTATCAGCCAATACACGTTTCACTGCCGGGCACGGGCCTCCTCTACAGTCGAGAGTACGATTGAGAAGGGTTAGGCCATATACTATAATATATTCGACCACGCTAGCCCATGCGGGTTGGCGACCTTTACGTATCACAGAAATGAAGTTCGTTTAACACCAGGCCATCACGACCTTTTTTTACCGTTCAAATTTTAATACACAGAGGTGAAATTGATAAATCATTATAATAATAAAATAGTTTATTTGTTTCAAAACTCATTCTTTATGTTATTTGTCTTACAATTTATTTTCCTTATAACTAACTTTTTTAAGGTACGACTGGTACTTAAAATAGTTAAAAATAATAAAGTAGTTTATTTGTTTCAAAACACATTCTACATGTAATTTATTTTACAATTTATCTTCCCTCTAACTAACTTTTTTAAGGTACGTACGGCTGGTACTTGAAATAGTTAAAAATATTTGGTTAAACAATACACAATTATTTAAATTTTAACACAACCATTCACTAGCATGTTATAAGTTTGTATGCATGATAAACAATACAATGACATAGTGGATTTAAGGTACTCTATACATATAATTAATTTGTAACTGATCGATGTCTGTAAATGGAAGATAAATGAGAAAAACTAATATGGGGGGTCTGTATTAACATAATAGAACCCAAAGCAATGATTTTTAGATTTTTTCTGTTTGTCTGTGCTTTGTGCACCATGAGCTCAGAAACGGCGAAACCAATTACGCTTGTATTTGGTTTAGGTAATAGCTTCTGCCCGCAAACTTCGTCTTCGAGATTAACTTTTTTTTTAATTTACTTTATTTGGAAATTCCCATCCCGTCCAATCTCATCTCATCTCATATCATCATCCCGCTTAACGGATTTCGATGAAAATTGGTGTAGAGGTAGCGGTTAGGCTATATAGTCCACCACGCTGACCTAGTGCGGGTTGGCGAACTTTACATACCATAGAAATTTTAACAAATCGCTATGGTATGCAGGTTTCCTCACGATGTTTTCCTTCAGCGTTATAGTTATGTAGACTATCCATACATACATGACTCCGAAAAGTCAGAGGTGTGGCCTGGGATTTCAACTCGCGACCACCGTGAATATGTAGACAGCCGCGTCTGGTCCTTTAACAACAGGCCATCAGGCACCTAAACTTATTATACTTACACTTATTACTACTTCTTACTTATATTTAGTTCTTATCTTAATAAAATGATTAACGAACAACTTTTAAATTTTGTATTTTCTTTTATGCTTGCTTAAAACCGAGTGCACGCGAGTTGAACCCGCACTAGACACACTTGTGGTCACTATACTGTATAATGAGGGTCTTTACCTTTTAATGTCCTACAAGAAGCAAAAGGCTAGCTCAATAGCCATTGATGTATACTCTTATATGGCCAAATTCCCGTAACAAGTAATTTTAGGTGCAGGATGATTGTGCTCGTTGTTTACAAAGATAATTTCATCTGATATCGTTATAATGTGCGCCTTGCATCCCCTAGAGCCGTGGGTGGAACATCTCCACCTTATTCTGCCGCTACCGTTCGTAGGTTTTGCGAATTTGTAATCCCCATAGAGAAGGAGCCGACAGCCCCTTTGTGACGTTAGGTATTGAACTGAAATTAAAAACAATGTGGTGTTATTTTTATATTATATTATATAATTTCACAGATGAGGAAAGGTTCCCCCTAATTGAAAAACAATTTTTTTGAGGGTTCAAAGAGCGTAATTGACACAATGGTTTTTATACATGCACTTTTAATCACAAGAATATTATACTATGTAGGTATCTAATTTAATTTGGTTTAAGATTCTTCTAGTGGGTAACCTCGAGCTTTCTGCATATTTAAACCGTATGAAACATGTACGCATGAATTATCGGTCCTGCTCATATGATCTTAATATTTTTGTTTCCTTTAAGAATAGAATAGAATAATAAGGTATCTTAGAGAACCGAGCATATTCATAAATAATACACAAATTTAATAGTGAACTAAGTTTATTTGCTAAAGCATTGGTAAAATTAGTTGCTACATCATAACATTAATGCAGTGTCTATTCAAGTCGCCTGCAAATGTGAGCGATTACATCAAAACCTAATTTAACTAAAATAGTACAGTTATAGACTCCATAATAATATAAATGCGAAAAAGTAACGTGATAAAAATGATTAAATTAGATTAAAAAAAAATAGTTTCAATACCGACATAGTGACAACCCTGATGGTAAATAGAATGCCCTACAGAATATTAACCATTGACTGAACAGCATCCCTCGCCAGTCGTAACAATTCTGCCGGCCTGTCCAAATAAAGCTTTCAACCCCTAGACAGCTAAACGCCAGAAATGTTTCTTGGGGGCGGGGTGGTTGTGCTCATTATTAACGCTGACTATAGTGTCGGCTACAGTGAATACCGCAGCCCTGCACCCCTTGCAAGAATGGGTAGAACACCTCCATCTAGCTTTGTAGCCGTTGTCGGACTTCTTGCTGAACTTGTAGTCGCCGAAGAGGAGGAGCTGGGTGCCTCGCTGTGAGATGATGAATTGAGCTGGAACAAAATTATGAAATTAGTAAGTGAGCTCTGAAATATCGATTTAAGCTACGAGTTTAGGTGAGAATCTGAAAATGAAAGTTGAATTGCTCGTACTGTTAAATAATAACACAAATGGTTTAATTCTTTAATTTTGACTGAGAAAAAACAGCATTTAAAAGATTATCAATTAAGGAAGACAATATATAAATAGTAAAATACTTTAAATAACAAAGATATACAAATGTATATACACATTTACATAATTATGTATTATGATATTATGTTAATTTAAATGCAGATATTAAAGATCCTTCTAATAATTATTTTTCAAAAGCATGTGTCATGGAAATACGTGTCCTAAAATATTTTGCTATGATTTCTACGCTAAATAAATAATTAATAATCATATTTTTCTAAATGCGACATTTTTGTATACATAATAGCTAGAACTACCCAGGCTTTATGGAATGTAATTAAAAAATATATCACTACGAATGCTTACTGAATACATATACATGAATATTATGAATTGGCTCAAAAAATCAGATCTAGGCGTAACATCTCATGATTCGTATGTAGGTGAGCGTATATCCGAGAGGTCGGATACGCGGGTAGCCTGATATCGACACGGCTGCGAGTCGACGAGTGACGTGTGCGGTAGGCAGAGCCTATGCAGAAAGCGGCGGAAATAAAATGTTCCACACAATGCGTACACACAGTTTAATGTACACATAAAAGTCACACAAATATACACTACGCTAATACTAAAACAAGTCTTTACACTACACACTAAATCAGTCCACTAAATATTAAGAAGGAGAGGAACGACAGTCTATACACAGCAAGCGAAACAAGATAATATGCTAGGGCGCACGGTATGCAAAGCAGAAGCAAAAGCGATATGGTGTGAAGCGCGCATCGAGCAGAAGCCGGCTGTTCTAGTAGTGTATTATCTATGCCGACTGGCCTGCGGTGCGCCGAATGGCTGCGCCGGCGCGGGCCCGGTGACGTCACGACTACCTGAGCTCCGGCCGGCGGACAGCTGGTGAACCGTTATAAATATTATTTGAAATATTTTGCATCTGTGTGTATATGTGGAGGATCGCCACATTAGTTTATTTTTTTATCTGATAGTAAGTACTACATGACTCGCCAAATTGCAGTTTAGTATTTTTCCTGTCAGTGCACTATTCATCAAAATTGCCTCCTTTCCCAACATTACAGCTTTAACTATAATCGTATATTGTTAAACAGCTCACTTAAAACTAATACAATATATAATATTTATCTACAATATTTACAATTTTTTAGCTACCATCCAGCGAGCAAATTGGTATTTCCATCCCCCAAAAATCCTTTTTCGGTGCAGGGTGGTTGTGTTCGTTTTTAATATGAACTATTGTGTCTAACATTGTGGATATAACCGCGTTGCACCCCTTGCACGAATGTGTCGAACATACCCACCTGGATCTGAACCCATTACCACTTTTCTTGCAGAATTTGTAATCTCCATAGAGTAGGAGACGGGTTCCTTTTCGCGATGTTATGTAATGGGCTGAAATTAAATTAAATATTGAGTTGACTAAATTGGTTTATTCTATTAATTATATTTATTGATACTTCATTGATTATTGAGGTGAAATAGGAAAATAAAAAAAATGGTTGATACGCCCGTTTTTAATTCAAACATAAATACGTTAGTTGTGTAATTAATAAAAACTGTTGTCCATAAACACTTATATTCGATACTATAACATTTACTCGTAGTATACCTGTAATTTTTTTCTTAAAATGAAATTTATGATTAGAAAAGGAGCGTATCTATAGAGTGTTTTATCACGAAAATGATACTTTGATTAAATTAAAAAAAAACAAGAACTTACCTGAAAAATAAAAAATACAGATGTAGGTAAAATGTATTTTATTCATATTTTATCTACAAACTATGTCACAGTTACTTAAACTTCATTTTATTTCAAGACGATATATTATGAGGCAGTAGGAAATAGTTCCTAGTCGCAATTACTATGTTGGTTTAGCAACTAAAACAATACTGACATTGTCGTACATAGTGCAAGAATATTATAATAATGGTGTATATGAACTAAAATAAATAAAAAGTAATTTAAAATAATTAAACCGACCTCAAAATTGTATAAAAATAGAAAAAAAATTAATCTTTCAAAAAAAATTTAAATACCTAAATATGCCAACAATTTTTTTGGGGTCGGTGCCAGCCTTAATGTTTAATATTGACAATACAGGTCGAATTGATAATCTCTTTTTTTTTGAAGTCGATTAAAAAGATAGCTACGGCAATAATATTTTATTACCTAACATTTAATAGCAATTGAACATCGTTATCGTTATCATTATCATTATCGTTGTTTTCTTCCTACTATTATCCCCAATTTTAGTATGGTCAGCCTTTCATAAACCTATTAAGACAATAAAACTCTTTGGTAAAGCAACTTCACTGTATCAGACCACAAACACCATCTGAACGGCACAGAACTTCTCTACAAAAGAGAGTTCGATTGAGTGGGCTTAGGCCACCACGCCAGTCTAATGCGAGTTGGTACAGTAAATTAAAATATAATCTACAAGACACTATTATAATTATAACTCTCAGCCACAAGAAGCCCTTCTCACTGTAGGTATTAAAATAACAAAAAAATGTCGCTGATAGTTTGATAAGTAATAACAATAAATACACCCAACAGTCACATACATAGTCCTGACCCCACACTAAGAGCGAGTCTTGTGTCGTGGGCATCAGAAACTACGAGAGACTTTTCGGTTTCACAAACACCCAGACCCGAAACAAATACCTGTGGATCACACAAACATTTATCTCGATGCGGGGATCGAACTCGCAGACTCATGGTTCACAGCCGGCGACTAACCAACCGCGCCACGTAGGCTGTCAAGTAGGTGACATATACATATTATGACGCTTAGTAACTACTTTTTTATCATACCACGACAAAAACTGCACGGCACCTGATGGTAAACGAAATTTTGTCCAATATTTTGCCAACAGATACAGATGCCAATTGACAAAATAATGCCGGCTATTACTTCTGCTTCTTCGCGGTACGACTTAGTGTAAACTTTTGTAGGCCAACGCGTCTTTTGAATGAAAATTACGCCAATACATTACGAATAAAATTCTTGAAACTACATCAAATGAAATTTACTCGTGTGTACGACATTCAAATAATTTCATCAATAATTTGACGTTTATATGTTTTTATCCTGGCACGCCCAATCATTACAGACAGCATGCAATTAATTTCGTAGTAAAGAGAGTGGCGATACTGTTAATTTCACATTTTTTCTAATAAAAACGTTTAACGAAATAATTTTATCATCCATAGGGAAGCTCTATTTTTCGCGGTATACTTCTTGTGGTTGGAGAGAGAGAGAGAGAGTGAGTAAGAGAACGAGAGAGAGAGAGAGAGTTTCATAATTTATGAAACTAGTTTGGAATTCTAAGTTATTGATGCCAATGCTGGTTGTTCAGGGTTACTAAGACTTGGTCGTAGGTGTAGGCGCTGGCTCGGCATCGCTTATTGTTGTGGGTGGAGCACACCCATCTCACTGCCAGACCGTTCACTTTCTTCGTACAGAACGTGTAGCCATCCACTCTTAGTAAGGGCCTTCCACGCTGCGACCTTACGAACTCCACTGAAAACATTGGAAACAAAATAAAAACAAATTCAAATGAAAACGGAAAGATTCGTATTTTAATTGCTTTTGAGATTACATGCCTGCATATTTTACAATTTCAAATTCTATAATAAAATTACAGCATTAGTCGTGGATAGAAAAAAATAATTTCCATGTTATTGATGACAGATTTATTTTATCGGCGTTGGTTCTAGATTTCAAATATTCGTTTTTTAAAATTGAAATAATTACAATTGTTTAATCAACAAATTAGATACGCAATTCGAATAGGATTGAAGCAGAATCTATATTTTAATAACTTAAATTAAATAAAATTAAAAATCCAATCAATTAATAATTTATTTTTTCATTTTTTTACAACATCGTTAATATCAGACAATATAAATAAAATTAAATATACATTTATGCACACAATCACACGTTTATTTTAGATTCAAAGTCAATTACACACAGGTCTTAAATCTTATTAAAGCTTGCGAAACTTTGTCTTACTAATTGAATGTGTCATCAACATCTCCGGCTACATGAAGTTAGCGGCCAAATATAGGCCCCTTCAACATTTTCTCAGGGATCTGTCGGAAGCGGCTTCCTTTCAGTGACTTTATTAAATCTTCTGTCCATTTGTTCAGGGACATTTATAGGTTTTAATTTTTTTTGGAGCCTTTATTTCGTCCCGCTGCTGGGCAAAAACCACCCCTTTATTCCCCCTCGCTAACAGGCATAGGACCATCGTGGCGAGTTAAGGTCCAAACCCCTTCTTCCCCCTTTAAAGCGTTTATTATATTATAATACTTTGATTCCCACCACTGCCCTCAGACAACCGTATAAAACGCGCTTAGAGATAAACTCAATTTAAAATTTTCAACATATGAGTATTTTGTATTTACACAAAAAGCTGCTGTTCTATAATTTGTCACAAAATATTGAATATGAAATTATGGATAAATTAAATTAACTTCTACAGTTGTGAATTTCAACGAAGCGCCTATCTCGATGCGCGTGTTGGGCTGTTAGGGGAATTCTAGGCATTTTGCCAAATGCAGTTGCTTGAACTGGTCAATGTTGATGATTATTATTTATCTTGATAATTTCGTTATCATATGTATGTACTGTGGCTCGGCATTTCTTGTGGTTGTGTGTGGAGCAGACCCATCTGGTCCTTAGGCCTGACACCATCTGGGAACAGAACGTATACCCTTGCACTTGAAGTAACGGCCTCCCGCGCCGCGACCTCACGAAAGACACTGGAAACGAAATTTTATTTATTTATTCAACTAGAATTCCAAATTGTAAAAATTATTTGACTTTGATCATAAAGAATTTCTGAAAGATCCAGCGATAATCTTCTTTGGAAAACGACAATCAATCTCTTTAGCATAGATTTATTTTTCTTAGAAAGTTTACTAAAAGACAATTGTCATCCCTCATATATTTTTGCCAAGCGAATTCTAAATACGTTTGCAGATGCTGATGTCCGAACTGCCAACTGGTTAATGCTGATGATTATTATTTATTTTGATTATTTCATTGTCGTACGTGTGTACGGCAGCTCGGCACTTCTTATGGTTGTGTGTGGAGCAGATCCATCTGGTCCTTGGCCCTGACACCAGCTGGGAACAGAACGTGTACCCTTGTACTTGTAGTAACGGCCTCCCGCGCCGCGACGTCACGAAAGACACTGGAAATTATACAAAAATATATTTTACTAGGGTGCATATACTTTTTGACTCCAGTCCACACCAGAAAATTTTTATTTCTCGTGCAAACTGTTATATATTTAAACTCAACGTGACTACCATCCTATATACAGCTTTTCCCATCCCGTCCTGTCCCGTCTTATTCATTCCTCATAATCAAAATGCGCAGACAATATTTTAACTATTTTTCTGCGGGGATATTTAAAACTTATAAATCACCTAAAATATTCATTAAGAACAAATGATGTTCAAAATAAGTATAATTTACTTGGGTAAGGATTAATACCATAAAAGTAAAAATGCATTCGCAAAAAATGCATTATGTTAAAATTCTCATTATCATTCAAAAGGTTATAGTGAGCCAACCTTGAAAGATAGACTGATGCTATCACGGATTTTTTTTTACTTTTTTATGAGGGACAAATCCATCATACATACCTGTAGCGTAACTTCAACCGTTTACACAACGCACGCAACGGCAGCTCTCAAAAGAAATAAAATTTCCCCGTTTTTGCAACATTTTTCACTTTTGCTCCACTCCTATTGGTTACAGCGTGATGTTATATAACCTATAGCATCCCTCGGTAAATGAGGCATCCAACACAAAAATAATATTTCAATTAGAACCAGTAGTTCCTAAGATTAGCGGGCACAAACAAAGTCTTCAGCTTTATATAATATGATTTATTAATTAGACAAAATAATTATAAATTTCAACGCGCGGCAACGTTCAATTAGGTCGCGAGGCAAACGCGTCTCCACATCGAGGTTGGCTCGCGAGGCGTGCCTCGTGCGTCGATACCCGGCTTTATAATACGTACCGCAAACGCTTAAAGCATTTAGGAAAGATAAATAGGGATAAATAGGGAGTATATAGGGGGCTGAGATATTAAGATTTTAGTAGTGCAATGGGGACACTCGCTCTCTCTTTCGCACACACGTGCCTTATGGAAGATGACGTCTCAGCACAATGATTGCGTCCTTTTCTGATCCTCCGCATGGTAGGTGGGATCGGGTATTTCGCCAGCCTTTAAATATGCTCCTTTCTTGAAGTCTTCAATGATTATGAATATTATTTACTTTAATAATTTCAGTATCGTACGTGATGACTGTAGCTCGGCATTTCTTGGGGTGGTGTGTGGAGCAGACCCACCTAGTCCTGGCTCCAGTCACCTTATTGGCACAGAACGTGTACCCTTGCACTTTAAGTAAGGGCTTCCCGCGACGGGACGTCACGAAAGACACTGAAAAGTGAAATATTAATTACTGTTTTAACCTGAATGGGTACACTGAATAGTCTTTTTGACAGAATCCGTGGCGCAGTTGGTTAGACGTCGGCTGTGAAACGAGAGGCCGCGAGGTCGATCCCTGCACCGAAACAAATATTTGTGTGATCCACAGGTATTTGTTTCGGGTCTGGGTGTTCGTGATATCGAAAATTCTCTCGTAGTTTATGATACCCACGACACAAGATTCGATCTTAATGTGGGATCAGGACTATGTAAGTGACTGTTGGGTATATTTATTTGTTATTTATTTTTATGTTTGTAGGTCGAAATTGTAAATTAAGTATTGCTATGAGATTTATTGTGAAGATTTCTAAAAGATACAGCAAATGTCTCCTTTTGAAAACTACGATCATTATTTTTAGCATGGGTTTATTTATATACGCTTTTTATTAGCTTCAGACGTATACATATGTATTTTTTAGTTTTTTTAAACTATTATTTATTTTTTCTTAGAAAACCGAAAATGTCAGAAAATGAGCCTTTCTAATTATTTGCAATAAATTTAAAATAGAAAGAAAATAAAAGAATTTCGTAGATTGATTTACCATATAAAACTTTATTGAGCACTACTTTTCTTCTTAAACTATATACTGATATACTGATCAATATTATTTCCTTAATTTAAATATATTGGTAATATACTTATATATGTATGTATGTTTATTTATATATAAATGTATTTATGTATGTTTATATACATTATTTATGTAGTTTTTGTATATTTATGTATAAATAGTATTATTTATTTGAGCTTTTTTTGTCTTTATTATACACTGCCCTTTCCTTCTCCTTCTCAAAAATCCATCCAATGGTTGTCTGGTAGAGATTGCCTTAGTGCGATAAGACCGCCATTTGTACTTTGTTATTTTGTTGTCTCTATACCTATTGTTATATTTATTGTGTACAATAAAGAATAAAATAAATAATAAATAAATAAATATAATCATCGGTATGTTTTTTTAGTGTTTGAAATGATAGCGCACTTCTATTCCATCATTTTATTGCATGTAAATACCAATCAAATTCAATACATTTATCACGTGAATTATACATAAAAATGTCACGTTTTTTTCACTACTTAATTATGACTATTAATACTAATAGGAATTGAAAAACACATAATTCAATACAGCATTAAACACGCAAAGTAGCATATATCAATCTATTTTATCATATGGATAGCTACAAGCCTCTTTTTATAACATGCATTTGAGCACATCACACAAGCCTGATCTTTTAGCAATACGTATAGTTGGCTTAATGCCGCACTGGGGTTTTTGTAGATGCTTAGTTGTCACTAACGTTATCTTACTAAATTCTATAGGCCAGTTTGTTCCATATTGTTGGCCACAACTAACTTATCACTTTATTGTATCGGGCGTGATCCGAAATTCCTGACAAAAATGGTCGTTTCAGGAGTTAAGGTTTAGGCCATAAGAATAAACTGTACATAACTGTTTTTTTTGTTTTTTTTTTCTGTTTCTGTATGTTATTTTACTGTGTACAATTAAGATTTAAATAAATATATAAGGACATTTGTTGTCTCCCTCACTCCATTTAACGCAAGGAAGAAAGAGACATAAAACCATCTGGCCCGTACGGCCGCGGATGTTTATGGTAATTGTTCAGCTTGATAATTACGTCGTTAAATGTGTGTGCCCTGGCGCGGCATCCTCTAGCGTTGTGCGTGGAGCACAACCAAGAAACCCTCAATCCTGAGGTCCTCTGAACGCAGAAGGTGAAGCCATCCACGCACAGCAACGTCGTACCACGGGAGGATTTCACGTACTTCACTAGAATCGGGTAGAAATATAAGTAAGAATCAAATTAGGAAAGAAACTACATTAGTTCCGTTATAATATGTTTCGCGTATAATGTTGGTTGCACTATATACCTTCTCTTTGAGCAGTCAAATAAGCCATCGCATTGTAACGTGCTTGTTCCGCCGTTCTTGCTCTGTCTATCTGCTGCATAAAGCGCTGAACATAGCGGAACAGCACTGAAATCTGATATTAAAAAACATTTGTCCTCATTGAATGTCCTCATACAGAATTGGTGTCTTCAACGGATATAAGCTGAGCATATAGTTAAGAAGCCAAATAAATTCGGGTGAAAGTAATGGAATAAAAAGGAGAAGGTTCATACTAAGTTAAGGAAAAACACCAAAAACTTTAATTTTATTATAAGATTTTTTATTTCAAGCGTACTAAAGCGAATTAATAACATGCAATTTACTAAACATTGTACATTTCCACACAATTCTGTAGCATCACTAAATATTGCTTATCGGGTTTTAGCAGACCTGTAGGCTTATTCACGTAATTAAATCAGTTCAGTTGCAGTGCAGTTGCAGTTAAGTTTCGATCAAAACAGCCCTTTTTATATTCTCGTAATTTAGACAACCGCCGTCAGATACGCTCGCGTCAAGTTCGCGTCACGCGAGCGCTTTAGCGTATTCTACGGCTGCGCGTTTTATACATGCTACGTGATTCAGATCGCAATTTGATTGGTATAATTTATCTATTCATTTGACGTCTCCAATGACAGTTTAGTCCGAGCAACGTGCAGCACATGCGCAGTTTATTTATATCTTACGCGCAGCTAAACAATTACAAGAATACCATTTTGACGTACGTTCCATTAAGACGTAAACCTAATCGCAACTGCATCGAAACTTGATCGGCGCGTCAATAAATTACGTGAATTAGCCTACTGTACTATCGCCATCCCTACTTATAATATATTTATGCGAAAGTGTAGATATGTTCCGTTTTCACGCTAAAACGGCTGAACTGATTTTGATGAAATTTAACATAGATATATATTAGACCGTGCAGACGGACATAGGCTACTTTTTATACCGAAAGAATGTAGTGTTCCCGTGGCATGAGTAAGGAATTTAATTAAAATATAAATATTTGTTCATCTTTAAAATTCAAAAGGATGGCACGAGACAGGCGAGCACAAGACTGCATGCTTTTCGCCATGGGAGAAAATGAGATGGAATAGAACGGGAAAAGCAATATAGTCGACAGTTAAAACGTTCCCTTACGTTTTCCTAAACAGATAAAGACAATACAAGTATATAGTAAAAAAATGAGATCATTCACATACGTATACAGGGTTTTAATATAAAGATGAGCTATTCAATGAGTGTGAAGATTTCTTAATACCACGACCATCTTTTCTATAGTGTAAGCGAACGCCCTGCATTTCCGAGAAGCATATTTGCTGCAAATCCATCTTTTTTTATGGCCAAAAGTCGATTGAGTACAGAAGGTATAGCCGTCGACGCACAGCATCGGATTCCCTCGACGCGACATTACGTAAGTCACTGTAAAAGATTTTGTATTAGTATTCTACATAACTCACGCCTTTTTCCCAGAAGGGGTAGGCAGAGGTGCAATCAGGATACCCACGTTTCGCCTTGCACTTTCCGTCCCACGATGTTATAGTGGGCGAGCCTATCGCCATATCGGGCACAAATTCCTAACTCCGGTCAGATAATGAATAGAAAAATTACATATCACTTTGCCCGACCCGGGACTCGAACCCAAGACCTCAGCTTTGTAATCATACCGTACTACAACTGCGCTTCAGAGGCATTCGATTAGTGCTCTATTTGTTAAGTATAAGGGGAGAGGAGGAAGGGATATTAAAGGGAATTAAGGGGAAGGAACTGTCCCTAGTTATCCGCTCAATTGCCCAGGCCCCCCACCACTTGTATGTTATTATGTTCGAGGCGATTAATGTAGACAACCGTTATCTGCCCGAGCGTTTTTAAACGTAAACAAACGGTTCTCAGAACTCAAGTGCTTTGTTTAACTATCAAGTGTTATGTTTTTTGTTTAGAATATGAGTGTGTTGAAATAATACTTCATTTTGTTTATTAGATTATGACTCAAGTGAATAGTTATGCTGCGTTGAATCTCGAAAATTAAATCGATGACATGTGGTTTCTAATTTTTTTTTTTACTTATATTATAATATGTTATAAGGTAAAAAATAAAACCTTACACACATCCTTAAAAATATAATTATTTATAGCCCTTTGATTGTAAACAAATATCTGGCGCCGCGCGGCCTAATTTATGTTCAATTTTACAAGGCCGGGATGCAAAAATATACCACTATTTGGCTTGAAATAAAGGTATTACAGCATAAGTAGTCTAATATTCTGTTATACATACATACATTAAGAAAATACAGCCAAATACGCCAAATTTAAAGGCAATCATTACGATGTCGTGCGCCAAAAGGTACCTACAGTATATTTTGGGCTTTGAAAAAAAGACAAATTAATGCGTATTTCATGCTTAAATTTTTATATCTACGCGGTAGTGGTTTACATCTTGCGAAAATAACAAAGAAACAGGGGCAAATACTTACGATTTATGAAATATTTCCAAAACAAAATCACTTCGCCGACACCCACTCAACACGCACTCGAGTGAACTACAAAACGTTTTTTTTATTATGTTCGCGATGCGGGGTATTGTTTTTGCATACTTTGAAGCGTAAGCTAACGGAGAAGCGAGATGGATAATACAAATTGTCCATAGAACGACCGAAACGGCTATATTTCCTTTTATTCTAACTAAGGCATTCGGAACGCATCGCCATGTCAACTACTAGTTGACACAGGCATAATAGCGTCGCGCGCCATGTCAACTCCCAGTTGACATGGGCAATCTAGCAATTAAATTAAGCAGGTGATAAATTAATAAAGTCACTTCGGTGTTTTAATATGAAGTCCTAAGTTCCCTTTAATAGAAAAATTGAGCCCAATGGGTTCCTAGCCAGTAAATATCCATTGTAAGTCTAGAGTCAGACGACCTATTAGAGTTTCAAATGTTGTCCAAAGTTGTGTAATATTTTTTGAGTATCATGTATTCTACAATAAATATAATGTATTTTTAGTGAAAATGACGAAATCGTAGTTTGTCGGTATCAGCAGATAAACTCGTACTATATTTTAAATTCAATGATAAACTCAAATATTGATGTTTTACCTGACATATCAGTTTTCGATAAATCATGTTGAATGGTTATAAAAAAACGACAAAATAAAACAATGCATTACCACTTTCGATAATATTTTATTGCAGAATTCCACACATAATAATCTAACATAATATGTTTAAGTTACAGTTCGTAAGTACCTACAAATATATTGATACAATATTACTTCAACTGAAGACACAAATACACACCAAAATTTTTATTTCACAAAGTTAAAGCTATATTAATGAGTGTGAACATTATTTATCATCACGAGTTTCTTTTCTATGGTGTAAGCGAAAGCTTTACAATACTGCGAGGCATGTTTGGTACAAATCCATCTTTGTTTGGGGCCTCGAGGCGTCTGAGTACAGAAGGTATAACCCTCGACATACAGCATTGGATTGCCTCGACGAGACATTACGTATGTCGCTGTAAAAGATATGCGATTATTTTTATATTATTCGTTCTTTTATAATTGGCGATTGAAAGGTTAGTAAAGAAGGAAATAAATGGAAAATTTTCTCAGTGAAAGCAATCAATAATTTATTAGCGTTACTCACGTTAATTTGACGTCAGCCCGATGGGTAACCCCATACATAATTCCGTGACCAAATATATTTTACCACTTATTAAATTTATTTTCATGAATCTTGTATTTCGAATAGTAATTGAATGAAAAAATATTTAACAATAGAAATATTTAATATTAAATTATCATTCAGAACATATTTACAACAGGTAATGAACTAAAAATAAATCTGTACAAAATCATTTTTATTTTATTTGTATTTTTGTTGTTGTGTGTGTGCAATAAAGTGTGTATAATAATATAATAATAAATAATTATCAAAACATTAGAGCAATAAAGACGCTTGAAAGATAAACAGTAACAGATACGTACTCAGAAGATTTATATATCAAAAATATAAATTTAAAACCCAGTTAGTCATGAGTGTGAACATTCCTCATAAACAAGAGTTCCTTTTCCATCGTATAAGCGAAAGCTTTGCATTTCTGCGAAGCGTGTTTGGTGCATATCCATCTTTTCTTGCGGCACGTGGAACGAGTGGTAAAATTATGCCCGCCCACACATAGCATCGGATTCCCCCGGCGAGATGTTGAGTATGTCACTGTAAATGAAATAGGATCATATAATAAAATAAATAAATTGGAAAATAAATAAATAAAATAAATTGGAGTATATTTTTATTAAAAGAACAACACTTTTTTTCTTAAATATAATCACAACAGGACAGGATAATGTAGAATTACAAGTATAGCAAAAGGGAATGAATCAGCTTAAACTGATCAGGGACTCAGTACCGGGCAGCGCTGATTTGCAGCCAACCAAGTTTACAGTTTTACTTGAGAGCTAGGCCATACTGACAAAATCAAGAATCAATTCAATTAATTATAGTTTGCAATCGGTCACGAGAGATATTCAAGAAAGAAAGAGATAAATTTTCATTCTAGATAAATGGTACACATCTAGTAAGTTGTCACAACACACTGAAACTAGTATTTTAATTAAAAAATCATGTACTGTGGGAATTATTTATTTAAGAGTTTAAGCAATTTAAAGAAGTTTGTTTTTAAACATCTATCATTAAGTACAGTCAGTATCCAGCCTCCTTAAACAAATCACTAAAATTTGAATGAAACCTTTGTCCAGTAAAGGATTCCTATTGATATGCATAAATTGAGACACATAAACCTCATGCATTTTTCTCAATAGGGGTAGCAGAGGTGTCACCAGGATCTTATGTATTCCGTCTGATGTGATAGGGGGCGAGCCTATTGCCATTTTTAGTTGATTCGGAAAGACCTAATAACTTAAAAGAAATTTGTAGTTCAATACCTCAAGGTATAACTATGAAATCTAAAAAAAATTGTACGTCTTCATTTACAATTTAACACTGCTTGAACTAACACTGCTGCTTGGTTGCAGAAACAGATAGAGGTAGTGTCTACCCAGACAAACGTAACCTATAATTAATATTTGTGTCGTGTTTGGTTGTGGGATTGCCTCGGTGGCGTAGTTGTACTACGGTACGATTACAAACCTGAGGTCTCGGGTTCGAATCCCGGGTCGGACAAAGTGATATTGGATTTTTCTATTCATTATCAGCCCGTCAGGAATTTGTGCCTGATGTGGCGATAGGCTCGCCCCCTATCACATTATGGGATGGAAGAAGGCGAAATGTGGGTGTCCTCGTAGCACCTCTGCCTCTTCTGGGAATAAGGCGTGAGTTAATGTATGTATGTATGGTTGTGGGACCAAGGCATCTCATACCTTAGCTTTCTCACCATACTTATATCTAAGGACCTAATCCCACTGAATCGTACTCTCGATTGTAAAGAAGGCCCGTGCCCTGCAGTGGGACGTATATGGGCTGATACAGTTATATCTAAGTGGGATCGGGACTGAATGTGACTTTTCGGCGCATTTAGTAATGTTGATGGTTATTGTTGATTTTGATGATAGTGTTTTCAACGGTACAGGCGCTGGCTCGACAACCCTTGCAGTAATGAGTGGAACATAGCCACGTCTCCTTCAAGCCGTTCTTTCTATGTGCGTAGAATGTGAACCCGTCTACCTTCAGCAAAGTTCTTCCGCGCTTCGAGATCACGAACTCCACTGAAATAAAAATATTTAATAATAATTTTATTGTAACACAAGTTCGTACAAATACAATCGAAATCTATTTTGGGGTCTTGTTTACTTTAAACGATTTTTTTTGTATTGTAGTCCCACTGCAGGGCACGGGCCTACTCTACATCGAGGGTACGATTGAGAGTGGTTAGGCCATATAGTCCACCACGCTGGCCTAGTGCGGGTTGGCGGACTTTACAAGGGTACGATTGAGAGTGGTTAGGCCATATAGTCCACCACGTTGGCATAGGGTTGGCGGAGTTTACGTACCATAGAAACAATTTAAACGATTATAAATATAAAATAATTAAATACTAATATTGTTGATTATGAAATGGGAGTAATTAAAAGAACAATACAAGTCTCTTCATTTGCGTATTAGCAGCGTGTTTAGGTATTAAGCCGGTTCGGTTTTAGATTCAAATATTAGGTCGGGCACTAGTCGTCTGTCAGTTTTTAGGATTGAGAAATCTTTATGCGGAATTTATGCGGCGCGACTCATGGCTCACCCCCTTCCTCATCTTAGGACGAGAATAAGGTCGGCCAAATGAGGGTGGTAGTGGCACCTATGCCCACCCCTCGGGTATACAGGGTGTCCCAGAACTATACGATAAACCAGTAGCGGGAGATAGACCAAACTATGACGGCACAGAAACTAAACGTCTATTAAAATAAATTATAGAAATCACTGGTTACAATGTGTTAGGAATGGCTGTTTCTTGAAAACTATGGGGGATAGGAGTATAATTTTTATTGTTGCCGCGCCGTCTGTTCCTGGCCAGCCGGAGTTGCACTGTTGGGTGAATAGACGCAATAAAAAATGCCATTCAAATAATAGTTTATTATATTTTCGTTTTATTAATTTGACATACTAGTATAAACCATATTTTGTAGAAATTCAATTTTTTGGTACCACAAACATATTTTGTAAAGTGTAACTTTTGTTAATAAAATTTATTGCAATACGCTATGCTATATTCATCACTACCTAAGTAGAAACCGCGCCCTTTCTAAAATTTGCGAGTCATTAAAATTTTATCGTAGACCGGACATCACAAACAAATTCTGTGCGCACTACAAATATCTGTGAGCCTCACAAACATTTGTCTCGCGAATCGAACCCGCGGCCTCTCGTTTCACAGCCGGCATCTAACCAACTGCGCCACGGAGGCTGTTGCAGTTAAGTTAAACAAATTACTCTACAAAAGGTAACTGCGATGTGGATGCACCTTTAACGATTTGGTGATTAAAGGTGATGTTCGTGATGGTTGTTTAATTTGACGATTATTCCGTTGACAGTATAGACGGTGGCTTTGCAGCCCTTGTTGTTGTGTGTGGAGCACAGCCACCGTATCTTCACACCGTTCTTCTTACGACGGTAGAAGGTATACCCGTCAATACTGAGCAAAGTGTTTCCGCGCCGTGACGGCACTAACTGCACTGCAACAAAATAATTTGTGCGAGTTATTTAAGTCATTTATACTGATGAAGTTATCCCGTTCCCCATCATTTATTTATTTATTTGCAATCTCAACAGCTTATAAGCTAAGGCAAATTTTATAACTAAGTGTTTACTTAGTCATTTGGGTGTTCAAGTTTTAGACATTTGTTCAAAACCATTAAGAGAGTTTCACGGAATTGCAAAAATAAGTTATTTTTTGTTTGTTTCTCATTATATAACTTAATTAACTATTATAAATAAAGAATACCCAACAGTCACATACATAGTCCTGACCCCACACTAAGATCGAGTCTTGTGTCGTGGGTATCAGAAACCGCGATAGACTTTTTCGGTCTCACAAACACCCAGACCCGAAACAAATACCTGTAGATCACACAAATTTTTCGGTGCGGGGATCGAACCCGCGACCTCTCGTTTCACAGCCGGCGTCTAACCAACTGCGCCACGGAGGCCCCTGCGCTTGATAAACATATCGATAGTACTTAATGGGACGCCAAATTAATCAAATATGTAATTACTAGTAGTGCTATTTAAAAGTTTTCCTGAAATTAGAGTCCAGCTAAATATTTTCCCGGAATAAAAAGTAGCCTACAGCCTTTTTCGATAAATAGACTATATAACACTTAAACACTTTTTCGATTCTAACCTGAGATTTTTTTTTTATTGTTGCACGGCATTTTGACTGCTTTGCTCCTGATGGTAAGTGCTAAACCCGTCCAGACAGAGGGACGGGACATCCCGTCCAGACTCTATTTAAATAGGTATTTACGGTACATTTGCACGTTTAAACAAATAAACAAACAAACTCTTCAGATTTGTATATTAGTAATATAAATAGATGACCCAATTAATTATTGTGATCATTTTTCAAAGCAACAAGTTGTTTATCGACGGTGCACGCGTAGGCCCGGCACTTCTTCGAGCGGTTCTTACTGCAGACCCATCTAGTTTTGTGCTCGTATAATGTGTGAGTGCAGAAGGTATACCCGTTTACACATAACACCGAGTTCCCTTGCCGAGATTTTACGTATGAAACTGTAAAAAAATAAAAAGAAGATATTTTGACTTATTCTACAGTGGAGCGGTGTGATTAACGCCTTATTTCTCTAAGAGGCAGATGAGGAAGTGTTTTATAGTAGAAAATATAACAAGGAATGATTTATGGGGTCGTGGAGACATGAATATAATTGTAGTTCTACAAAAAGGCAATCAAGAGTTTGTGGACCAAAAACCTTTAAATAAAATAAATCGGTTTGACATTTTAAAGTTATTTTGGAACAACTGACATTCACACATATTTTTGGCAGTCGTGTAAAAGGGGGTATATGTTAATAAATAAACAATAAACAATTACAACATCTTTATAATTTTTTTATACAGAAAAAAACGCAATTCAAAAAGTGTTTCAGTGTACCCAGGTGTATAGATTTGTTTTCATTAAAGTGCCAATAATAGTTTTTATTGTCTAAAGAATTTTAAATTATGGTAGTTGCAAAATGCGTGGATCGGCAGATGTTTAATAGTAAATGTATAAAAGATTGCACCGATTACTACCAATCCACAATAAACCAGCGTGGTGGACTATGGCCGTCTCCCCCCCCCCCCCCCCCCGTTTCATTCAAAAAGGTCTTTTCCATTCAGTAGGAAGTATGGGCAGAGAAATCTACGTATAACCTTGTAATGGCGATGCCAAACACAGTAGTTACATGTCTATGCTTAAGACAATGTATGACATATAAAAATAGTTAATACATAACGGTTATGCTTTTAAGCTATTAATAGTTCACAATCCACCCAAAAATGAAAGTTATTATTTTTATTCATAAAATGTATCAGTTGTGAATTATATAACTATTTTTTAGCTTTGCATTTTTTTACAGAAATATATTATACAGCGAGCTTTTACATTCAAAAGTAGGACGTATGAAGAATAGTGATTTTCAAGTCATCTATGTTTGTATTGGAAATTTAGTTTACAACGCCATTAAATATAATAAAATTTACACAGAAAACATAAAATAACTTAAGCAATAATCAACAAATAAATATATTGCCATAATTCATTATACAGGGCGAATTTTAAACAACTCCATGTGTATGAATATTCATCAATTTAACAATCGAATTATTCAATGTGTGAGCGCGGGCGCGACATCTTCGTGATGTGTTCTTAGTGCAGACCCATCTCATCTTACTCCCAGTCCTTCCCTGGGAACAGAACGTGAACCCGTCGATACTGAGCATGCAGTTGCCTCGACGAGACCTGACGAACCTCACTGCAATCAAACATCGTATATTAGTAAAGATTACATTGACGGATGAACTTTGAACATACATAGGTACATACATAAACTCACACCTTTTACCCAGAAGGGGAAGGCAGAGGTGTTACCCACGTTTCGACTTGTGTATTCCGTCTCACGATGTGATAGGGGCGAGCCTATCGCCATATCGGGCACAAATTCCTGACTCCGGGCTGATAATGAACAGAAAAATCCAATATCACGTTGCCCGACCCGGGATTCGATCCCGAGTCCTCAGTTTTATAATCGTACCGTAATACAACTACGCCACCGAGGCATTCGAATAGCACGAACTTTGAAAAGGGTTAATAAATATATGTATGTACCTAAATACTCTCAATAGTCTCAGTCGTAGTCAACAGTAATGTACTGAGTCTAATGTCGTGGTTATTATCACTACGAATAATATTTGATATCAGGATATACAGTTAAATTAGTTCAAAGTAAAAACGTGCCAAAAAGGTCCTTGGATGTAGCATTTGAAAATAAACTTTACTTTCTGTTATTAAATTACAAGTATAAAAGGAGAATAAAAATACAAAGTGAAAAACGGCATTTTAATGGATTTAATTTAAAACACATCAAACAAAATCACAACCATAAGTTTATTAATATTGTTGAACACATTATTTGCGTTTGTATTTTCAAAAATCTCTTTATAATGGAATGGAAAATACCGAACACAATCAAAGTAAAATTAAAACATCTTCGTGTGTGATAAAATCTACTCCTAGGGTTATTTAAAAAAAATATAATTACATTATGTTTCATCATTTCTACCTAAATTACTATTATTATTGCTGGACATAGGCCTCTTTGCCAAGCCACTTTTCTTAGCCTTGAAACAGTCCATCCACGCCGTCCTAAGACTTCACGTCTTCCATCTATTTATTAGCTAGTCTGTCTTTATTTGTTGAGACTATCCCCAACTCACACCCGGCACAGCTCTTCCTGCAAGCCAGGATAGAAACCACGCACTTTAATTACACCGAGCACTGAATCTTCAAGTTGCTTAATAATAGACTAAAACCTTCATACGACTGAGATGTTTACAAAACATTCTGCAGTATATGAGTTTATAATAAATACACCCAACAGTCAGTTTGCTAACCAATAACGCCAGTGTGGTAGTCCACCACACTGGCGTTATAGGTTAGCAAACCTGGTTTTACCTCCCTCAATCGAACTCTCGAATGTACAGGTGTTCTGTACTCAGCAGTGTATGAGCAGGTATATTTATTACAAGGAATATTTTTGTCCTTACATTTAGAGGATACTCTGAGATCTTGGCCTGATAACGGCAATAAAAATAACATCACACCCTGTCATCGAAATCCTTTGAAACCAGCAAATCATACAAGTTAAAGTTAGTCGTCTGATCTTCACAATGTATTCAAGACAGTACACTCAACGTTACATTCTATAGAATATAGTCCATTCTTTCTATCGACTAGCATGCACTTTACAATTAACATTAAATATTAATTTTATTAACACTTCCTAAATTCCATGTGTATGAACATTTTTGAACTTAACTACAACAGTATTGATGGTATAAGCGACCGCCCTACACTTCTGAGAGTTATGTTTGGTGCAAATCCATCTTATTTTTACTCCGTTGAACCCTTGACTGCAGAAGGTAAAACCATTGATGCAAAGCATAGTGTTTCCACGACGAGATTGTATGTAGGATACTGAAAGAAACAACCTTAAATTAGAGTTAGGAATGAAGGACTAAAAACCACAGAAATAATTGTATTCAAAAATACCCCTCAACAAGAGATAGTTCATGGTAATTTGTAATTCATGGTGCTGTTTGGTTTTTACTGCCCATGGGCGGTCATAACGCTTACCATCAGGCGAATGGCATGCTCGTCTCTCCATTGATCACAATAAAAAAATCGTACTCTCGAATGTCGAGGAGTTTAGTGCTCAGCAGTGCATGGGAAGGTATATTTATTATGGTGGAGTCAATATTTTTTGTCTAAGAGTGTATCTTATTGAATAAAAATACTTTATAGTGATGGGTTAACAAATACATTGAAATCATTGGTGTAAGTTTTCAAAGCTGTACTCTTTTCAATCAACAGGACTCCTCACACTAAACATTTGTTACAATATTAAGATAATCCCTCACGGCGCTTACTTTATAAGATACACTGATCTCTTGGGCTAATAACAGCTTTTGAAATAAAATCACATGCTGCCGTTAAAATCCTATAAAACAGGCAAATCATACAAATTAAAGTAAGTCGTCTGATCTTCACAATGTATTCAAGACAGTACACTCAACGTATTAAGAAAGAACATTATTTATATTATTTACTATAGAATATGGTGTTTCCTGAGCGCTATGACCTGTCCTTCTTCAAACGAAGCTTAAAGAGAGTACTCTCCTTAAGGTAGGCAGATACTTAGTTGTGCTGGACCCCTGGCACTGCGAAGGTCTATGGGCAGCGGTAGCCGCTTACCATCAGGCGGGCCGTTAGCTCGTCTGCCTATAAACACAATAAAAAAAAGACAGTACATACTTTCTATCGACTAGCATGCACATTACAACAGCCTTTACAATTAACTTCAAATATTTTTTATTAACACTTCCTAAACTCCATGTGTATGAACATTCTTGATCTGAACTACAACAGCATTGATGGTATAAGCGATCGCCCTACACTTCTGAGAGCTGTTTTTGGTGCAAACCCATCTTAATTTTACTCCGCTGATTCCATGACTGTAAAAGGTAAAACCGTTGATGCAAAGCATAGGGTTTCCACGGCGAGATTGTATGTAGGATACTGAAAAAAATAACCTTATATTAGGAATGAAGGAGTAAAAACCACAGAAATTGTATTCAAACATACAGATGTATGATATTTCTGAACAAGAGATAGTTCAGAAATACCGTTAACCGACGATAATAATAGATGTTGAAAGTAGATTAAGAGAAAGCGATACATAAGTTGATTTACTCCTTACTCGATTTATTTGAAGTTTCGGAGCAAAACCTTTTGATACGATTGAACGCTAAAGTAGCGCACGCTTTTAGTTATTTCATGGAGATAAATGCAATCGAATATCCAGTGCAGACTATCAGAATCGAGCAAAATGCAGATTCACAGTAAGAATGCGAGAACTAGTATATAATCTAAAGCACACTACACACCAAAGCCACCGGCCCGGCGACACAGCCCGCCGTCACAACCCGGCGGCCTATGAGAAAAGAATCATGTCAGCAACAAGCGCCCGACGTGTTGCTCGCCGACATGTTGGCGACATGTAAAGCGCTCTGCAGACAGCTCAGTTGCCCGGCGACACTAAACAACGACATAAGAATGTTCCTTATGACATGTCGGCGGCTCGACATGTCACCAACAAAGGTTTTCGACTTTAATTATCTGACAATTCTCAGCGGGACGTCGACCCAAAAAAGGATTAAAACAATATATTTTTAAATTGTTTAATTCTCTACATAACTTTTTGATACAGTAGTAATATCATTTGCGTATTTCATCGAAGCAGAACAATTATAATCGGAAATACATGTATAAGTGTATCATACTTAAAACATACTATGTTTACCATTACAATGCTTATGCGTACCACATTCAAAAATGCGTGAGAGAAAAGAAATAACTTCCCGTTTACAACAAGATTTCTTCTGCAGATATTTTTGTTGGTGATAATTGTACTCGATCGGCAAATAGGCTGTGAGAATCACGCGTGTTTTTTTCCGGAATTAACCAGGATTTATAAAGATTCTGATATGCCAGAATAGTATGGACAGAGATTACGACCCTATAGATAAGAAACAGGACAACCCTACCATTAAAATGTAATGTAGTTACTTTATTATGCCATAATAACAATCTTTGCTCATAATTCTTTCCAGCAACATCGCGGTATGAGGGTGAAATTTTCAATTTTGAAAAAACTCTCAAGAAATAAATACCAAGAAACATCGCCGTATTATACATATACAATAGCTTTTTAAAATGAGGGTATTTGTATTCTTTTCTCACGCCTTGTTGTTTGTGGTGAATTATCTAGAAGTAAAATTACTAACTGCTTATTGAGCTTATATTAGAGCTTATCAATTAAAACATTTGCTAACTTGTATCATTATTGCAAATTGTAATTAGAATTAAAAATATTTTTAGAAGTTATATTATCACTATTGAAGATGCAAGATTTTTTTTTATTGCTGTGTATGGCGAGAGGAGCATGCCATTCGCCTGATGGTAAGCGATACGACCGCTCATGGACAGTAGCAAAACCATGAATTACAAAGCAATGCTTGGCATTCTACTGCGCTCGCCATCCTGAGACGTAAGATGTTAAGTCTGATTATGTCCAGTAGTTACTCTGCATTCATATGGTAAATTCAGATATAAAGAAGCTTATCTCATTACAAGAATTACTGGATGTGGGTTTATTTCCTCTAATGTGGTTGACTCTACACTGTTCTAATGTTATAGAAAATATGATTAAATACTAAAACATGTGCAATGACTTAAATACATAAATATAAAACTGAGCGGTAGTAATTAGCAATCATTTTCGATCGAGAATACTTGTACATAATGCAATACAGCTATTTGCAAGAAGAGTCTAACATACATAATAGTTAATATTTCAGCTTTGAACGAAATTACCTCTATTTATTAGTTTAAATGTACTTATCGTGTTACGGTCTTATTCATGGACAGTTTATGAACCAATTTTAGTCATCAAATGTTTTGTCCCTTTCAAACGAGTTTTTAATTCAGTTTGAGCGAAAAAGACAAAACATTCGATAGCTAAAATTGGTTTATAAACTGTCTATGAATAAGGCCGTTAGTCTGTATTATGTTTAATTTTAAATATATTTTGTATTTTATTATGCGTTTACAATATGTGTATAGAATTACAACAGAATTTTATATCTAATTTGTATTTTAGTCCATAACGAGAAGAAGTAATGAAATAATATTAACATTATCTACCTATAAATTGTTTGAAGAATTGAGATCCACCTTTAGAACCAATCATACCTGACTTTTTTACAAATGTACTAATTATAAGAATAAAATTCGTAAAATAATCTTAAGATTTTAAACACACAAGATTTTAAATGTTCGATAGTTTTATAAGACAACTTGGCCTCTCCCCACTATAATTCTTCATACACTCTATAGCTCAACTTACACTGGATATTAAAAGCTTTAGTTTCTAGGCAAATTAAGGTGTCGCCAAACAGCGGGTGGGACGGGACGGCGACGCGACGCTGACGGGACGGTGACGCGATGCTGACGGGACATGAGAAGTTGTATTGTATTGGTTGATATGGATCATGACACAGTGCTGTCGCGTTTGGCGGGACGGCTCTGTGTGACGCGTTATCAGTGTCACCGTCCAATCCCGCTTCTGTTTGGCGAGACCTTTACACTGAATCTAACCCTTGAAACTGACTCAGTAGTCAGTGCGCTCATCTGCCACTAATGATTATGACAGTTGTTAACCCTGAGTATCTTCCCGAGGAGTGTGTGGACGCTGGCGCGGCACCCCCTGCTGTGGTGCGTGGAGCAAGCCCAGGTGGCGGTCTTGTTGCTCATCCGCTTCGGGAAGAAAGTATACCCGCCGAGACACAGCAGCCGTTTCCCGTGACGTCGCGAACTTATGAACTCCGCATCTGGAAGAAAAAGAGTTTTAGTATCTGGTCTTTGTGTGCTTGTCTTATCATCTAAGGCTATATTAAGTAAGTATAATTTAGATGTGGAGCTCCATGGGGAGGCCTTTGCTTAGCATCAGACTTTCTGTGGCTGAAGAGAGAGAGAGCAAAGATTGCTTTTTGCTACCAAAGATACCAAAGATTACGGTGTCCCAAATGAGATATTAAATTTATCGTTTAGTTCCAGTTCTTTGGTCATTTATTTTGTTGATTTTATTAATCATCATAATTATCCATAGGAAGTCGGCTGTTGAACATAGGCCTCCTCAAGGTTTCTAAAAGTTAGAGGAGCTTCAGTAGGCCCGTATGCATATTCTTGGAGGAGATCTATAGTCCATTAAATTTGAATAATTATTCCAATTTAGCATTAAGGTTATATTAAAAATGAAGTCTTTAAATATATTTTTAAACGTGTTTTATTTCGTCACAATACCAAAATAATAGATTAGTACATAATATAACATATAATAACAAAGCTTCAATAAAAATAACAACACATAACACGCATAACAATTAATTTATTTAATGTAAATAACATATTTAAAGAAAACAATATCCTATCTACACAATAATTTAGTGAAGATAAAATATTGAAATTATTATCTTAATTTACTAGAAAGCTATTAATAACCAATATTATTGTTTTAATGCATTCTCCCTTATAACCTTTAAAAGAACTAGGTACTTTTTAATATTGTCCTTAAGGTAATCCACAATCTTATATGTATATATTTACATTTTATGTAGCATAATTTATAAAAGTGAAAAAAATCCACGTGTCGTTTCAGTTTATGATTTCACCTACACTTTACCAAATACCGGGTATATCAAGACTGCGACCGAAAACGAAGCCAGGTGGTAGTTTTAGTGGTTCCAAACACGATGCGAATAAAAATTTCGCCAAAACAGTGACAGATATTTTTTTAGATTTTTTTAAAAATCGTCGTGTTTTGGGTGGTAATTACTTAGTCTTTTCAAAAATACTAATTTAAACCCTTACGTACCGTTGCGTGTTTAAAAATAAAGAGGTGTACATCTTTATTTTAGTAAAATTATGTTATATCACCCAAATACGACGTTAAGTAAAAAAATTCAAAAAAAAAAAGTTGTCGATTTTTTTTGTGAAATTTTTACTTGCATTGTGTCTGAAGCCACTTATACTACCACCTGGCTTCGTTTTCGGTCGCGGTCTTGATATACGCTGTATAAAAAAGTTTCCATGCAAAATTAGTTAATGGTTGTGCAAATTTTTAATTCTGACCAACTGGTTTTCTACAGAATGGATAGTAGCTATGCACCCCTTGGCGCTGTGGGTGGAACACCTCCATTCCCTTTTCACCCCATTAGTCCTCTTGCAAAAGAAGGTGAAACCTTCATAGCTTAACAACTGCCGTCCTCGGCGCGACATTACCAATCTTACTGAAAGTTATAAGATTATTAGTAAAAAATAAATTAAAGCACCTAATAATATTAATATCATTTTTTGACTTACCATTGCAAAAAGGAAGAAGTAGGTATAATTGAAAGGTATAATATTTTATATTTGTTTTTATTAAATTACTTTATAACTTTATAAATTACAAAATAGTTTATTTTTACGTATACTATTATAATGAAGTAACTTATAAAACTTAAAACAATCACATTAATTTCTTACGAACTATTTATTAAATAATTCTATATTAAAGTACTGATGAATATTGACTTCAATAAACAGTATTGATTATATTGAGTAACACGTAAGGAGATTAAATGTAATGAGATCAAAATAAACACAAATACTATAGTATTGTATGTTTAGTACTATGTAAAAACATTCTTAATAACTAATACCCCATTTATAAGGTCATAGGCATCAATAAATATGGGTCTATACAGCTGGATTCCTTCTGGCACTCCTTTTGCGATCGATGTAAGATAAAAGTAACAATTATAGAAAATAATTTACGTTCGTATTTTAATAAATCTTATTATTTAGGAATGTTACTCTTCGATCAACAGTTATATTGTTGATCGAAGATGTTACTCTACAACTACTGATTTTAGTTTTTGAATACTATGAAATATGACTAGAGTTATTTAGAGTTTAAAAATACTTTAGCAACATCCGGCCAAGTGGTTTAACAAGGCGGACCGCACTAGGCCGGATCATCACACAGTAAACACTTATGGCCTTATTCACAAAGGATTTAAAACCTATTTTAGTTATCGAATTATTGTCCCTTTCAAACTACTTTAGGATTCAGTTTGAGCGAAGAAGACAAAACATTCTATAACTAAAATAGGGTTTATATCTGTCTATGAATAAGGCCGTTAAAGAATTACTTTCATTAAAAGCTCATATATTATTGACTCTTTAGAGCCCAAACTAGTTCCATACTAGTCCAGCAGTGACTATTAGATAGCTGAATACTAAAAGTATAGAGATCACATGTTTTTTAAATGTTGGCTCCCTTCCAACTATGCTAAGTATAGTTGTCATACAACTATCTTACACAATTCATGGAAGCCAGGAATTTTATCTTGCTGTGTTCCATTGTTGAGTAACACAAAGCTTATGGCACTTATCCTATCGCCGACAATGATCAAGAAGTGAATGTTAGAAACTTAAATCGAGCTGGCTTGCAGCTGGCTGCCATACACGTTCAAGTGTATTTGCGCAAAAGCGAGTTGCACCAGTCTTGAATCAACGAAGTTTGCGCAGTTATTTGCCGACACATGTTCCAGTATACTGGTGAAAACCACAGTGAAAACTCAGACTCCCACATTTATTTACGTGTGTGGCAGCCGTTAGAAACGCTTTTTATCTATGACAGCTTGTTGCGACAAACTAGTGGGAAGAGAGTTCTCATTGGCAATGTAAACATTCAGCACCCATTAATATATGCATCTCTTATATTTACTCGAAAATACATCTACAGCACGTTTCTTTAATGAGGAAATAATTGGTATCGACTCGTCTCATCTTTGTCGGTGGAACAATTCCAATAACAATGGAACAATCCTAAGAAAAGCATACTAAAATACGTTTATCATTTCTTGATCATTGTCATCATCAGCGCGGTGCAGTCCACAGCTGGACATAGGCAGAGGCGTACCTTGGGAGAGCCCAAGGTACGCCACAGAGCCCGGTTTGCTGCTTTACGCATCCAGTCGCGGGCGGCCCTCTTGTGCAAGTCATCCCGCCATCTGGCCAGAGGACATGATAATTTCTTAATGCTGGTGAACACTAAGAACCCGTACGACTTCATCTCCATAGGTATATACGGCGGCTTTACACTTTTTGGAGTGATGAGTAGAGCACACCCATTTCGACACAGTGCTCTGTTTCACCTGGAAGCTGTAGGTATAGTCATGGATCTTCAACATCTTCTTCCCACGACGGGATATCACGAACTGCACTGAAATATAAATTATTTTCAAATGATTTTGTACACTTTTTTATCACGATTCTAGAAACACTTACTACTGCGTGTCTTATTTATAGAGGTTTATCTGCATTGCAGTACTTTTATAAAACACAAAAATAACGATAAATATGTCGATGCTTTACTTTTATAAAAAATGTTGGTTTATCTTGTCCTCGTATGTAACTTTTTTGTCTAATTTAAACACCATACATTTTTTTGGAATAAATATAATTATAAATTAATTATCGTTACGATATTAAGCAATTATAATTTAGTTTAAAAGATCTAAATTTTGAAATATATAAAGGAAAATAAATAAATTCAGAATACTGAATTAAACAAACATTCTCAATTAAAATGTATTTAATTGCTTCAAATTGCACAAATACTATCAGCGCGCTAAATAAAAATACACCAGTAAAACAATCCCATAATAAAAATAACAAATGAACAAACTTATTTTTACGAATAAATGTATATTAAACTAAATGAAGAATCGAACACTATGAAAATATAAAAGAGACATAAAAAAATCCAGTGTTGTGTTCCGGTTGGAAGGAAATTGTAGCCAGAGTAACTACTGGACATATCGAGACTTTACATCTTATGTCTCAGGATAGCGAGCGCAGTGAAATGACAAGCATTGCTTTGTAATTCATAGTGTTGTTTGGTTTTGCTACTTTCAATGAGCGGTCATATCGCTTATCATCAGGCGAATGGCATTAGTTTTCCTAAAATAATAAATACCTTTTTAGTTTTAAAGACACAATAGTACGCAAAGGTTAAAATTACTATTTTTGCAAAAACTAGGTCCCGAACACAATTTTATTTTAAAAAATGCGAAATTTTTAGTTGCATTATGTCTGTAAGCACTAAAACTACCACCTGGCTTCGTTTCCAGTCGTAGTCTTGATATACCCGGTTTATACCGTATATTATATACGCACCATCAAACCCACGATATAGATATACGATGTAATAATGATCACAGAAATCGCTGAATGCTACCAAAAAATTAGACATAACTTCATGTATCTTTAGATAATGACGTTGGACATTGTATTACATAAGTACATACTAGAAAAGGATGGATTATTAATTTCTACATGTATGTAACATAAACTCACGCCTTTATCCCAGAAGGGGTAGGCAGAGGCGCCACCAGGGCACACACATTTCGCCTTATATGTTCCGTCCCACAATGTGATAGAGGGCGAACCTATCGCCATATCGGGCACAAACTCCTGACTCCGGGCTATTAATTTCTCATTTACAAAATCGAAAATTCCCTCTAATGCGTCCAATTGAAGTACGATTGCGAATGGTTATGTACATTTTTGATCTTGACCAGTACGTTATCGACGGTGTGCACGAGAGCCAGGCATCCCCTCGCGTTGTGTGTGGAGCATCGCCACTCGGATTTCGGCCCGTTCTTCCTCTTTAGAGAGAAGGTGTACCCTTCAACACTCAGTAGGGTGGTCCCTCGACGGGAACGCACATACATTGCTGAAAAAAGGATTTTATTTTACGTATATGCTGATAGAAAAAATATTTACTCCAAGGTATGACAGCTTTTCCGAGCAAAGGAATGATAAAGAAAGGTAATGTGGCTAAGGATTGATTTGAAATGAGATGAAAACTAAGGTTTTCGTGTTGCTGAAGGAGTTTCTTGCATGTTTCTTTTACTGGACATAATGAGACTTAACATCTATGTCTCAGAATAGCGAGCGCAGTGGAATGCCAAGCATTTCTTTGTTATTCATGGTGTTATTTGGTTTTGCTACTTAACATGAGCGGTCGTATCGCTTACCATCAGGCGAACGGCATGCTCATCTCGCTACTCACCTCAATTATTAAATGCAGCACAGGTGTACTCTAAATACTTCGATAAATGCTAATCCAAAGTATATAAGCGCAAAGTTATTTTTATAGTCATTTTATGTAAAGGTATTATGATATGTAGATTTAGAAATAGACATACAAAAAATCTAATGAACAATCCATTTTTAACCGCAATCAAAAAGTAATAGCTAATGGTTTCGAATCCGACTACGTAATTTAGGCCCTCTACTTTTAGTTATTTTCATAATGATGAAAGCAATGTTTCCTACACGCGCGTTTTTTAATGTGTGCAGATGACATATAGACAACGCTTGCAAAGACCTTTACACCTACTTATTACTCCAAGAAGACCTCAACAGACTCTACACTTAATGTTTGAATAATAAATTGTGATTCATGCACTGATACTAATTAGACTAACCTGGTAATATCATTCATATCCTTAACTATTCCTAAAATACAGCTTACTTTGTAATAAAACAGCCATTTCAAAAAGCATATTTTATTAATAGCATATAAACATTTATAATAACGCAAACATTAAAATAATTATTTTATTTGTAAATGTGATACACTGCGTACCTACTTTAGGAATTAAATTTCATTCACGTGTCTGTTATAAAACTATTATACTGACAAACCATAACATTGCTTTAGATTTCATAAATTAAAAATAAATGTTTAAAGAAAACATCCAGCAGGACGCCTATAAATAATCTAATAAGAAGTTAAAATAGAAAAGAAATAATTAATATATTTTTTAAAGATATATTTTTTGTAGAATAAAATCTTTGCAATACTTAAAATGGTTTGTAAGACATAGGGATGTGTTACCAGTGACAGAAAGTCTTTGTAAAAAAAATCACAATAATTGATAATAATAAGTTATACAGAGAGAGAGAATATTAAAAATACCTCCGATTTCGGAAAGAGTCAAACAATGCATTTAACACGGATTTTGATCATAAAACATATAATATTTAAATAATGTTTTGTTAAAAATAAGCAAATTAACTTAACAGAGATCAGTAATAGTTTCTTAGATTTATGCGAATGTTACACATTGTAATAAAACTATTTTTTACGGACTCCGCGTCCGCCCCGTGACCACGAAAGCTGTAAAGTAATCGAAACGTCGGGAAGTTAAAAAATTTAAAAATTAAACCAAATCGCGATAACATCCGTAAAAAATAGTTTTATTTCAAGAGATCAGTAACTTGACCATTGTAAACTTTAGCACACTAAATCATAGATTAAGTTTGTATACAAAATAATTAACTGTTTCATTGCTAAATATACGTATTGCCTGATAGGTATTAAGGTACAAATATGAATCTTACTTCTATCTATTCAGCCACAGGAAGTCCAATGCTGAACATAGGCCGCCCTCAAGGATGTCCACATCGACCTGTTGGAAGCGGCCTGTCTCATCATTATCATCACATCTTACATGATAGTAAAAATCATGATTTTATTAACTTATTCAGAAAATAACAATAAACCTTGGCCAACGGGCCAATTAATATTTTTAACTTTGCAGTGAACATATCAATTATCAGTAATGGAAAACATCATGAGGTAACCTACATACCTGAATTTCGAACAAGAAATTCCACGGTACATATGTAAAGTCCATCCCGTATTAAGCCATGGTTGTGGACCAATGCTTAAGGTTCCGCCACACAGCGGGAGGGACGAGAAGACGGCGACGCGACGCCACGTGACGTAGGCGTGACATTGACGAGTCGTTTGGAGTCCCGCCTGCGTTGCGTTGCGTCCCGTCCTGCTGTGTGGCGGAACCATCAAAATCTTCTCAATTGTAAAGGCTGTGTCCAGCAGTGGGCTCGCATTGAATTTATAAAGTAATTGTTGTGATATAAGGCGACGGGTGTTAAATCCTATATTAAAATAAAGCAAAAATAACAACTGTATCACACATTATCGCAAGAATAAAACGGTAAATTAACAAATCTATAGAACACATAAAAATGTAATGGTTTTGCAATTGCAGAAAAATCTAATATCTTGAAACGTTGTTGACTTTTCACGGCAAACAGATTGTTGATGATTTGTGATTCAAACGAATTAATCTCAATTTGGGATTCGAACCAGCTACCTATTGCTTCTCAATCAACTCCACGTGGTATATTAAGAATATCTTTAGCAATAAATAATGTTGTATAGACGGTTTAATGATCATAATTATATACATACATGTAAATAAAATAATAATTTTGTCTTTATTTCAAACTGCAAAACCATTACTTCAAAAACTTAACAATAAAAAACAATAAGCCTGATTTTCCAATCGTCAGATAAAAGTTATCCATCAAAAAAAGGTATGACCTGACTGAATATAAAAATGACACAATTAGAGACTATTATTAATACAACTGTCTTTTTTAAATGTCTTTTTTATTTTCTAATACATATCCAGTCAAGCATACACATTATATTAGAATTCAGTGACACAACTGTCATTTTTAAATCAAACCATGTTATTTTTAAAAGACGAATAATTTTTATTTGACGATTGAAAAATACCCTTAATGTATGTGTACATTCTTGATCTTGATGATCTGGCCTTCGATGGTGTGGATGAGAGCACGGCACCCTCTACTGTGGTGTGTGGAGCAAACCCACACGCTCTTTGGTCCGGTAATTCTCTTGCAGTTGAATGTATAGTCTCCGAACGTGAGCAACATCATACCACGACGAGACCTCACAAATTTCACTGGAATATGAGAGTTAAAGTTAATGGCTGATATAAAAAAGGTAGATAGAAGCCCTGGTCTAACAAACGTGAGTCAAAATGTTTTCATCCGAATCCGAACAAATCTGGACTATAAACTCAATGTTTTCTGCAATTAATTGAAATGCTTCAGAGTTTGGAATGCGTATTATTCAACACTAATGACGAACGTAAACGTCATAGATAACAAAATTTAATCTATTCTGATATTATAAAGAGTAAAGATTTGATTGTTTGTTTGTTTGCATTGAATAGGCTCCGAAACTGCTGAACCGATTTGAAAAAATCTTTCACTGTTGAGAAGGTGAAAGTTCAATGTAATCCAAGGTGTAAATAATTACCTAAAATATTCTTTACATCGCGTGCGCTGCGATAACTATAATATATTGTTGATGTCGACTGGACTATAAAACTATCTGCACCCGGGCGAAGCCGGGCCGAGCCGTTAGTAAACTAAATCATTAAACGATATTGTCTATTTGACTAAATACGAGATATTATGCCGGTGTCAAGAGTCAAATCTATCTCGATCAACGAAGATCCTAGATGTAGGTTGGTTTCGTCTTATGACTTTGTATAAGTTTGGATGGGCCTATATTCAGTATTGAATAGTCCGCGACTGTTGTTGAATATTACAAATCCCCAGACTTAATAACAACTGCTTAATTCTTCATAAATATGAGATTATTTTCATGACCAAATATTGGGGCGGGTCTTTTGTTTAAAATGCTTCTTGACCAGTAATACCGTATTGACACTTTAATCTCATAATAAAATAGATTTCATAACATTAAAAACATAACGTATTATTTTTCTCTATATTACTATGTTTTTTTTATATTGGTTATGAAATTGTATACAGCTTATGACTATAAGGTAAATAAATAATTTAACACTTATAAAAAATAGTATTCAAAACTTTATTAAATGTTTATAAATAATGCAATTTAACAAAAAACAAAATGTGACCTTATAGTTAATAACATTCCCATTATGGTCCCAAACTATAACAGTTAATTAACTTATTATTAGTGGCAAGCATGGTCTCAGACCTTATATTAATTATAAAATCGTTTATTGGAAACCTATTCCTCGATTTCATCGACAGAGTCATTTCGAGTCTTTGTGACTCTGCGACTTTTAAAAATATTAATCATAATTCTATAAAAATAGTAAAATACACACACGAATAACAATAAAAGCACACTAGGATAATTTTAAATTTAAAGAATATGTCGTAAAAACACTAACAAAATTATTAATTACAAAACACAAACTTTTTAAGGGGGAAACACGATTGTTATAAAGATGACGACCAACAGACATTATAACATAATATGAATATTTGCGATGAGCGTGTGGGGTAAACTGACTTGCACCAAGTTAAATAATTCCTATAAACACTGAGCATTAAAGCTCAGCGAGTCTCCGGGAACGTCTCACTTGTCTATAACCCGCAACGAAATCAATCATAAAGTTAAATGAATAGGTGAGTCGTCAACATAAGGGGTCACAACCAAACATAACCTATCTTATACACAAAATAAATATTTTTTTTTATTATTTTTTCAAATAAAACCTTTATTTATACTGGCAAAAGAAGTTTACGATAAATGTTTGTAAGTATAGTGCTCTCAAAGAATAAGAATCTACGAGAGACTTTTCGGACTCACAAATAACCAAACCCGAAACAAATACTTGTGATCCAGAATCTAGAAACACCTTTGTCACGGCCTCTCGTTTCACAGAGACTAACCAAATACTAAACTAGTATTGCAATCATTTTAACAAATATTTATTATGCTCTTCAACAATCAATCGTAACAAACTGTTTTTTGTTTATTGAAAAAGATACAAATTGCAAAGATTAATTTTCGATATTTGCTCAACATTAAAATACAATCATACTTTTGTTATAGTAAGAATTTCGTATATTTGTATGTATATTGTATAAAAACAGCAATTACCGTGCAGATTTAAATTTGGCACAGCATTATAAATTCCGTACAAAACTACTTTCGTATACTAAAACACTTTTAGGAACTAATAAAAGACTCGCAGAAAAAGACTCGCACATCGAGGACCGAGTCTCTGTTGTATAAAAGTTGCTTAGTAATGATTATGCTGGTTTATCAGTCTGACGATGACGTTTTCGACCGTCTGGACTTTTGCCAGACATCCTTTGCTGTTGTGCGTGGAGCAACGCCATAAAGCCTTCATTCCTCTGGCAGATTTGCACGAGAAAGTGTAGTTGCCAACACTTAGTAACACGTTCCCGCGTCGAGACCTCACGAATTTCACTGGAAATAAATAAATATATTAGCATAATTTACAGGAGTTTATTTCTGAGCAAACCTCATTTATTTAGAAATATTTGATGTCTGGAAGGAAGAAAAGACATGGACTCATGTAAAAAAATATTTATTTTCGCGATACATTATACCGACATTTCAATATTTTATAAACCTACTATATTTCTTAATTTTGTTTCGTTTATGATAAACTTTTTTCAAAACAATATAACGTTATATTAAATACGTCATTATGTCAATAATACATTATCAAACTGGATGTAGAAAACATAATAATAATATTTTAAAACATGTATTGGATGGTGAGACTTAAGATCCATGAATAACTGTGTTCGATTGCTAATATAACAATGATCATTAGAGGAGAACAAGACCCCCAATCTTTTTCATGCTGATAAAAAGATGTTTGTCTAAATTATTATTTTTGAATTATCTTTATTTTTATTACAATGAAAAAGAATAAATAATATGAAACGGAGATCTGCCCACCAGAACTCAACTCGTTGATATTGAGCAACAAATAGTTCTAATTAAATTGGGACTGGGCAGGTCATGTCAGACGAATGTCAGACGATATATTCGCCAGGGCTGCTACCGAATGGACTCCACAAAACTTGAAAAGACTACGTGAAGACCGCGCAGAAGGTGGAGAGATCACTTGTATCATTTTGATAACAATTGGCAGAAGAAAATCTTGTATGAGGAGGGGTACAAGCATAACAGGCAGGCTATTGCCCCGAAGTGGGACAGTATAGGGTAGAAATAAAAAAGAAGTATAAAAAGTCGACCTGTACCAAATCCTACGAAAGAAACAAGCGAGTTCTAGGTGCATTGCTAGCGGCAATACTAAGATTTCCAAGTCTTGCAATTTGTACTTATAGTCCCCATAAATCCAGGCAGTAACATGCTTTCAGTATGTGTATCCATGTGGTAAACGATGACGTCATTAACAGTATGTACCATGGCCTTGCACCCGAATCTCTCGTGCGTGGCGCACCTCCAGCGTACTTTTTTGCAAGTCATACCACATTTTCTGTACTGCGCGTTATTGAATTGAAGAACCAGTTTGCCTCGAGAGTTGGTAGTGTAGGTAGCCATCACTGAAAAATAAACTAAAAAATCAAATATCTTGGTTTTGTTGGCGGATTTTTATTTTATTTTGATAAGAGCAATGGTGTTTATTTTAATGCTTTTAAATGGCAACATGTAAAACATTTGAAAACGTTCCTCAACAAAAAGTAACTGCGATGTGGATGCACCATTTAACGCACCAGTGGAAATTGGTGAGGTAAATTTTAGAGTCCGATCTTACTAATAAAAGTATATTTTATGTTAGCTTCGATCAACAATATTGTTTAAATAACATTAATATTATCGTAAACAGATAAATTATAACAATTTCTCAGTATTTATATTTTAGACATAACTTTAGGTAACTTTACTTTTTTCTTAAACTTACCTATCTTATATCCTTCTTCTTATATCCTTATCCTATATAATCTTTTAAATAAATAAATTTTAAATATAAGAACACAAGTAGAAAAATAATAACATTTATTAGCAAATATAAACAAATAATAAACATGTTCAAAGTACAATTGCCTACAATGAAGCCCTAAATTCTTTAGGATTATTCAGAGATTGACATCACGCTTTGCCTATGGCAGGCAGCTTATACGACCATTGCATCTTACAAGTAAATAAAAAAATGGTATTGGACGGAATAAGGGTCGTTAACACGTATTTTGGAGGGGAAGACGTAAATAATAAACAAAACCTACTTGGATTACCACTAAACATATGATCTGAATTATGAGTCAAATTAACGTTTAAGGAGAATGCCCATTCATGGTATCGGTAAGAAATATCAATGCCCCGAAACCGATACTGCATAAAATTCATTTTCGCATTTTTATGGTTTATCCTTAAACGTATTCTGGTTTTATCCCGGACGACAGATTTTTATTAATTAAAGTAATTATCATCACATTTTACGATACGTCAGACATCACTACAAATGGGGGTACCAGAGTGATTGAACGTCAAGTTCATTTCTCCAAAAACTCCGGGCAATTATGCTTATTTTTATTGAAAATATATATTATTCATTACACAAAAAAGTAGGTTTCTTCGAGGGACAGAAATCTTGGCACCGATTCCAAAGTTTCATAGTAAAATGAGCATTCTTCTTTTCAAATCAGAAAAAAAAAACAATTGCTGTTGAATTATACAAAGAGTATTTTTTGGCTGCTATATTTAAAGCCCCGTCATGGCATACTACTTTGTAGGGTAAAACACAAATCTCGGTTTAAAATTTAAATACAATTTAACTTTTAATTTATTTTTTGTTCGCATTAAAGTGTCAATTATTGGGGCATATCGGCTATCTAAATCGGCTTATAACCCAGTTATTAAGGTAACATAACTACGAAATGGACGAAACCGGATTATACGTGTTCGCGTTTCAGGTTCAGCTTGTATATTCGGTTTCGAGCAGACAATATTTTTTAGACACAATTTCTCATAATACATACATACATAAACTCACGCCTTTATCCCAGAAGGGGTAGGCAGTGGTGCTACCAGGACACTCACATTTCACCTTGTATGTTCCGTCCCACGATGTAATAGGGGGCGAGCCTATCGCCATATCGGGCACAAATTCCTGACTCCAGGCTGATAATTAATAGAAAAATCCAATATCACTTTGCAAAAATTATCGACAGGAGAAAGATGATTTTCTCTTGCTGATTAATCTATCTCGATTACATTGAACTAACTAACCATAATGTGCATTGTATTATGTAGCTGCGTCGCCTGACATTTAAAAAATGCTGAACTAGTTTTAACCGGTTTCGCTCTCATTTCGCCACATAAAACTAAGATATTAAATGAGTATTAATTTAAAAATAACAAACGTTATGATATTTATAACTTAAATTAAATAAGGTGTCTCAATGTAACAAAGTATTGTTATAAAAAGTAAATGTGTGTAATGTTCAATTAATAAAGACGAATTTACAAGTGGTTTCATCTTTGTCAGGAATTGACACAGCGACCCAAGGGAGTGGGGTCGAAAATTATTATAATTACAATTGAATAAAATAAATTGTTAAAGATGGCTTTACTAAATAGCTAAAAAAACCTAACGTATTTATATTAATACACATACTATTGTAAATGTTTTAAAGCCATTTCATTTGACATTTCCTAAATATAATTATCAGCTGTCATGAAAAAACACTTATTTTAAAAAACACAGGAGAAATTGTTTTGTAAAAAATTCACTCAACTCTTTAGTTTCATGGACAAGCAATTTCTTGTCTAGATATCGTATTTTGTAACGAAATCATTGATACATAAGTACTAAACAGTGTAAAAATAACAAATATTTGGTTATCACAAACTCTATAATATGGTTTTAAAGACAGTACTATTCTGACTTATCTCCCGTACTATTGCTGCCCCAGACGTGATGTGGATTGTAATATATAATAATGTCGTCCACAGTATGAACTACAGATTTGCATTTCTTCTTCTCGTGTGTGGCACATCTCCATCGCACTTTACTGCCTGTAATCCCATTTACTCGGTACTTTACATTTCCAATAAACAGGCCTCGGTTCCCTCTCGAACTGACGAAGTACTCGCATCTTGAAGGAAAAGCTAAAAACAAAAAGACCAGTATAGAAACTCTTCGGTTTTGTAAAAAAATAAACAAAAAAGAGTGAATAAAAGTCATGGTTTGTGTGAAATGTTTATTCAAATTAAAGCTTAAAAAATAGAACATGAAAATGATGTTAACTTCATCGAAAAGGCTTAAATGTGTGGATAAATGTTCATTTTTACTGTAAAAATCAAGGAGTTTTAACATAAATAATATTTTATACGTTCTAAACGAATTTAATGTTAGCACTTAATTCTTAAATTACGAAATATATACCTGAGTAATTAAAGTAGCACGGTAAGTAATGTTTATAAAACTAATATAAGTGAATGAACTGTAAAATATATGTAACAAAAATATTAAGCACGTGCTTCCATATTGAAACATAGTTTTTTTTAAAGTAAATATAAAAAATAAAACATAATATAGGTACTCAACATGATTATGGTCTTTTTTATTGTCTGTTTATTTTACCATCTTGTTTTATAAAAAAATACCTGTTTATAATTTGCCCACGTTTAAATTAAGTTGTATTCAAAAAAGTAAATCTAATTAATTGCCTTTGATATTATACATTATATTTTTAAACCACATTATAAAAATAACCAATCGTAAAACTCTTGTAGGTAATAATAACGTTAATGCATTTCTATATTAGAGTGAAATTCATTGTTGCCAAAATGAATATTGTGATGATATTTTATCTTCTTCAGCTTTACATTTAATATTGTGTTGAGTTTCTCCTGCGTAATATATTTCTGTTGCCTACTTTTATATTAAATCACACACAATGATTACTCTAGATTTTCATTATAAACAAGTAAGTAGACTTATATTATTTTTATTTAAAAAAGTAAGTACTTAAAAATTGTATAAAAATATTCCCTTTCTCCAGCAATTCATATCCAATACCAACTAACTCGTATTACAAAACAATAGGTATATATTACGGTGATTACACAGGTAAATAGGTATATGTTATAGTTAATTAAACTTTAATTACATAATTTAAATTAATATAAAGTAATTAATTATACAATAGGTGTAAATACAAAACTATAATATTTTAGCCTTTTTTCCGTAACCTAAGTAACTATAATTCCTTAAATCTCTATGGACATCTTTTTAGGATATTTGTTTAAAAATATATTTTTAGTTTAAATTTGGTGATAACTTTTACTATAAAATCCGATTATACTTCACGTTGTTGTACCGATTATTCGGGAAACATTTACGAGAGCTATTTTTTGGTTATTATGTAATTAAATCAAATTTAAAGAAAGCCACGCTCAATATGCTCTATAAACTAAGAACATGAATATATTTTAGCACCAAAATGAACAAGCAAGGAAATATATAGACTTGGAAACCTCATAAGAGATCACCAGTCTAGAAAGAGACATTGCGGTTGTTTGCTCTGTCCCCTTCACACTTCCCCCCCACTCGCCAGTATTTTTTTTTTGTTAGCGAGAATGACAAGGCCCGCACGTCGCTTGTCTGATGGTATGCATCCAAACTTTGATTACTTAGCCGTACACTGCACCTATGCCGAGTTATTAGATGTTAAATATCTTAAGCCCCAGTAATGGCTATAATGTCTTTAAGAAATACAACAGTGCTTTCAAACTGCTGCTTGTTGGTAGAAATAAACAAGAGATGCATCTATCTAGACAGATCCTTGCCGCCTTATGAGGAACATAGTGTAAACTTATATAGATATTTTTTAGGTTTGCCCGCGGAAGTGACTACATCCTACCTAGCAGGTATTTGAAGCTCAGTTCAGATACTGACCGACGGGAGAGATATGGTTCCCAAGTATTCGCAGCCCATGGTATGTGTCATGGCCGCCACACACATTCAAGTGCAATTGCACAAACCGGAGTTTGCAGAAGTCTCGAATCGAAAATTGGAACGAAGTTTGCGCAGTTATTTGCTCACACACGTTCCAGTATACTGGTGCAAACTCAGACTTGCACAGTTATATCTTTACGTGTGTGGCGGCCATTATAGCCTGTGACCCTCAATGGCTGTGAAACGGAAGACTTTAGGTTCTATCCCCGCACCGCAACCAATATTTACTTGATCCATGGGTATTTGTGTCGGGTCTGGGTGTTTATGAGACCGAAAAGGCACTCATAATTTGGGATACCCACAACGGAGGACTTGTATCTTAGTGGGCAGGGCTATTATGTATTTATTTATTTATTTATTTAAAGCTTTATTGTACACCAGATAATACAATTGGCGGTCTTATCGCTCATGGCAATTTATGACAGACAACTATAAGATATAAGGACATAAGAGAAGAAAACGAAAGTTAGGGCAGCGTCAGGTGTATAAAAAATATAAATATTATGGGCTATGTGTGTGATGCAGTTAAATAAATAAATACGCCCAACAGTCACATACATAGTCCTGACCCCACACTAAGATCGAGTCTTGTGTCGCGGGTATCAGGAACTACGAGATACTTTTTGATCTCGCAAACACCCAGACCTGACACAAATACTTGTGGTTCGCACAAACATTTGTCTCGGTGCTGGGATCGATCTCGCGGCTTCACATTTTACAGCCGGCCTGAACCAACTACGCCACGTGGGCTGTGAAGTTCATCAAGTTGTGTGTACATACAGTCTGTGACCGTCAATGTATGTGTTCGCTGGTCATCTTGACAATCTGGCCTCCGACGGTGTATATAGCAGCTCCGCAGCCTCTGTTATGATGGGTGGAGCACACCCAACGGATCTTGTGCTTGTGAATCGCTTTCTGGTAGTACGTGTAGTTCCCGAAGCCGATCAGCGGCTTGCCTTTCAGAGATCGCAGGATGACGTATTCTGAAAAAGGTAAATAGTTAATCGTCTGAAAGGATATTTCAAAAAGTCCACTTAAATTTAGATTAAGTTAGTGATATTGGTTTGAATGTGTTTATTTTTAATATTACCTTGCGTTGGATTTTTTTATCTCTGTTTGAGGGCTAATTTTAATTATAATATTGTAATTGAGAGTGATATCAATACTTTGGAATGGCGACAAGCTGCAACAATTTAATCCATCAACATATTGTTGCTTATTGTATTCTAGGGATTCATAGAAATGTGTAGAGAGTAAAATACGAATTTCCATGTGACTGCTAATTCACATTTTATTGACAAATTACATAAAATCTATTTCAATTAACAACATTTGGTTAGTAATAGGAAATATAACCTATTACAGCTAAATTTGTGCATCTAAAATAAAATCCTTAATAACACTTATTTTTAATAAACTTATAATAATAATTAGTAATCACAATGAATATTTTTACTACACAATACCTACCTACACAATGCTTTGACGTAAAATTTTCAGGATTTACTAAACTATATCTACTCGTAATGTCACAAAAACATCTTATTTAAATTTTTTTTATTGCAATGAATGGCGATACGAGCATGCCATTCGCCTAATGGTAAGCGCAAAGACCGCTCATGGACAGTAACAAAACGAAAAACATCATGAAAACACAAAGCCATGCTTGGCATTCCACTCTTGAGATATAATATGGTAAGTGTCATTATGTCCAATAGTTAGTCTGGCTACAATGTCCTTCAAACCGGAACAGAACAGTGCATTTACACTGCTGTTAGGCGGGAGAAATAGACATTGCGGTGGAACCTAACCTGGTGGCCTCTCACATATGAGAGACCTACCAACTGTAATTTAATTACAGTACCACCATTAAATCAACTCGGTTTTAGACTGATTAGTTGACGGATAAAAGAATCTCAATGAGTCGGATTTAGGAGCCTGTGTCCAATTCTATAATGATAAATAAAGTTTTTGAGTATTGTGAGGCCCAAAAATCTCTTGCTGTTTCTGATACTCACGACACAAGACTTAATTGATCTTGTGTGTGACTGTTGAGTGTGTTTATTTATTTTAATATAATTTATAGTCATGAGTCGTTTTATGATTATCCATGTAATATACTATTTGTCCATTAATAGTATGTATTGTAGACCGGCAACCGAACTTAGCGTGGGATGTACATCGCCAGCGTAACTTGAGCCCTTCCTTGTGGAAATTCTGTCTGAAGCGGAGTCCATCGTATATCAGCGTCTTTGAGCCCTTCATATTGGTGAGAATCAAAGGATTTGCGACTGAAATAAGAAGAAACATAGTCAGTACTGTTGCTTACATATATATTTGTAATAAACTCATGTCTATTTCCCTAGTTCCTTAATTTCTTGCTTTCTACGTTTTCATTTCTTGACCTGCCTTTTTTATTAATAGATTGCTCTTATTAGCCCCCCCCCCCCCAAAATCATCTTAATCACTCATCGTTTTATTATCTGCAATAGCCAGAAACGAATGTTAATATTAACAATTATTAGATGATTCTTAATATTAAAAGTATTAAAAACCTAATCATTTTATCAAACTATGGCGAATTTCACATACCACAGAAGCTCATAAAAATATTTATGGAAAGCAGCTTTCTCACCATGTTTTCTTTTATCGATAAAATGCGTAAAAATTGACTAAATTAATGCATACATTATTTCTAAAAGTCAGAGATCAATCCAATGAAAAATCTTTAAAAATACCAAAACATTTACTACACAAAATATTTAAAAACAACATATTATTTTAATCACATTCAATTTATATAAATATTTGATATTTTCTTATAATTAAATAACAACCCCACATTTTTTTAGAGATTAAAAGATATATACTTGGCATGATTAAAATATGAATTATGTTTATCGTCGGTTTCAGGCGGTTTATTTATTTATAAACTTTATACAATAAAATTTACAGCATTTTAGAATTATTTATATAATTTATTTTATATAAATAATTCTAAAATGCTCCAAACGGATTACCACACGATTTCACTACATGAATCATAATTATTATTTGTTATTTAAGTAGAGTAAATTTGTATAAATAATCTTCCTGTGTAAGTATCCCGCACTAACTCTTTGGACGCCTGTTTTAAAATTGTGGACACAATTTACGATGAAATTCTTGCCTATATAGTTACTTTTTATTAATATATGCTATACCTTTGATCCACTGACACCAGTTTTAATATTATTTAGGCACTACCTCAGCACACTGACATTTTTACAGAGAAAAATCACCATCAATAAATTCAAAAAATCTGTGACCGTAGGCACAATATTTTAATGCACATCGATCTTTACCCATCAATGTCTTACAAGACGACCACCTAATGTGATCTGAGAGCACGTATGCACATTATCGTGGTAGACCACCTTATTGCCAACAGTATGCGCCTTGGACCTACAAAAGAACTTGTAGTGAGAGCAACACCTCCATATTGTCTTGGCACCGCCCCTTCTATTCACTCGATACTTCATCCCATTGAGTATTAGCCTGTACAGTCCTTGGTGGTTCTTCAGCATCACACACTCAGCTGGAATAAATAAAGTGGTAGATAGTTAATCACATTTGATGAAACCGGAGGTTCTTTTGACAATGATCACGATTTGAAGAGTGACCTATGTCTAGTTGGTAAGGTTCAAATGCTTTGTGTTTTTCGAATTTATGTTTTTACGGATTAAATGTAATAATATCTGGAATCTCTATAATTTATTGTATTTTAATGTATCTACTGGCTGTATCAAAATTATCATTGCTAAGGTACGAATTACATATTTTCCTAAATTTATCTTTGGAACTCACGCCATTACTATCAATGCTAAAAAGGATAAAACCGTTATCTATCAATGAAATATGCTGTATGTAAATGTAGAAACAACGATTTTTCGCAACACACCATTTATTTACATTCAATAAAATATTATTGTTATCTTTACATAAACATTGGTAACATTTACACTGAGATCGTATAATTAGTATAAGAACATAATTTTGTTGTGAAATAGCATCATTTTCATCTTATAAAAGTATAACTTAATTAATAGATATAAATAATTTTATAATATTTTTCTCTTTTTCATAATTTAAGGGTCCATATGCTTGTACAAATTCGATAGACAGCAGAGATAATTTAAAAGTTAATATGATAATTTCAACCTTATTTTTATAACATAATTTTCATTTTTCTATCGAAATAAAATAACACGCGATTCTGTGCGTTATGCTAGGGAATTAAGGGTTAATTTGCTACTTGAAATTTATGATTGAAACTTCAAATCTATAATACCATGTATTTTTTTTATAATCCTATATATCTCAAAAAGGATATGAAGCCGTGAGCCCCTTATTAGTGATAATTAATCCATCTATTAAGTTACATTGATGTGATCCCAAACTTCCGCACTAGTGGTTAGAGATTAATAAAAGTTATTACAGGTAAATATGTAACATTATTTCTCTGACTAAACGCGATTTTCACTAAAACATTGGTAACGATATTTAGTAATAAAAATGACTAGACATATCAAGCGATTTGCTTAAAAACTATTCCATGAAGGTACTGCTACTGCACGAATTTATAACTACTGATGCCCTTTTAGTTGATAATTTAATTATTAATTTAATTTCGTTAATAAAGACATAAATTACAATTTACAATTTGTCCATAGATTAATAATATAATTTATCGCCAATATTTTCCTTACTTATAGTCATTCCTACCTTTTTTACATTATTCTTGATAAAAATCTATCCATCTTTACTTTGGTCTGCTTCTAATACATTTATCACTTATCTAGTTACAAGGCGTTCCATTCTACTCATCATAGAATTCAACTATTGTAACCAGACTTTATCCCTTACAAGAGCATTATCAATATCCATTACATTACTACTTAATCATTCCTCACTTTCTTTCATATCTTTCCACTCCTTAGCAAAATGGGCCCATTTCTCGATTACTATCCTAATAAATAAATACACAGACTCAATTTCAACATCTTCAAGTAAATTGCAGTTATCTACATATATGGATTTTTAGTGCATTATACGAGTATTTGAATTTTTTACTGTATTTACTATTTAAATTGAAGTGAAATATAATTTAAATTGTACTATTTAAACATTTCTAGTTATACTATTATATTTCACGAACAGACAACGGAATTTAGATGAAAACATTGAATCAAGGATTATAGTTAGGTATAATATGTAAAGGTGCAGCAATATTATCTATTGTAAATAATTAGACGGAACTTAAAAAGTTGGTCGTGTGCTCGTCGACGAACAACACGATGTCGTAGCCGATGGTGTGGACTCGCGCTTTGCACCGGTACCTCTCGTGAGTGACGCACCTCCAAGCAGTTTTGCCTCCAATCATTTTGTAGTTAATCCTGTAATCGTTACCATTGATGTGGAGTCTGTCGTATCCTTTCTCGGATTGGAAGAACCTCGGCACATCTGCGAAGTAATAAAATATCGTTAATCAAGTGTTCCCGATTACTCAATAACTCAAAATTATTAGTTGAAACTACTGTCTTAGATATAATTCATAATTATTAGCCCATAGCAGTCTTGAATTAGCGATACTAGCTCTTGAATTAGATATAATAACGATATTTCTAATTTGCTTGTTACAACTTGTAATGAAACAATTGATTTCATAACGTAACGTATATTTAATGAAGTTAATTCGCTAGTTATTGCCACTAGTTTCTTATTACAATGCTTCGCTTTTAAATATATCACAGATTGACTTAAGTAACTGTTAGTCACGTATAATATTAATTTACAATTTAGTCCTTAGCATATTATACCTTATACAATCTTTAGTTCATAAGCTGAATGCCGCGAAACCGAAATGTTACAAATATAAATTATACTGTTTTCAGAGCAAAGGAATGATTATTTTTTATAGTCCGAAAACACAGAAAATTACATTAACTTACAAAAATTTCGTTGCAATTTGAAAATTTAGAATAGTGTTATTAATGTTCGATTTACAAAAAATCGTTTCTATTGCAGCAAAATTCGTACACTTTAGAATTGAACGCCAATGATAAATCAATTACAGACATTTTTTTTTCCCAAGCTCGTTTGTTATATATATCATATTTTTAGGCAGTAGCTACACTCTTCTGTAGCTAAGCTACCATTTTAACTAAATAATCATCTAAAAATGATCAAACAGCACATCTGACTTGACTTTTTCCATATTCCTCGGCGGGTGGCAATGTTCTTCATACGCTACTACAACTTCTCGACCCAAGGTATGAACCCGTGCCGAACATTTCCTAATGGAGCATCTCCATCTCACTTTACCATTGATGTTCGTTGAATTCCTGGTGTAGGTATATCCACCACGCAATAGTAGTTTATATCCTTGCCTTGTGTGTACTATTCTGGCTGTAAGTTGAAAATATCATTATTTTTATCGTTTTAATATGGAACTGCATCACGCTCTTCCGGTGGACCTAAGACTCTTCGTTTTCAAGGTTGTCCGTGGCAGACTTGGAATTAATAATTTTGATTCCTAGGTTAGTTTCTCTTCTAAAATCTGAAATTCGTATGTAGAATAGAGATCTACCCATATTTCTATTACACAGTGTAGAATATCAGAAAAATTCATAACACATTAAAAAAAATAGTTTTTTAAAGGCTATTTGACATTACATTGTAATAATCACAATAAAACACAGATATTAAGTACGCAAAAAAGTTAATGCCCAGTGTCGCTTGATCTACAAAGTGTTCGGATACTTACCAATCGATGTTATCAGCAGACAGTGGTGTACGTCCTATTCCTCACTGTGCTTTTATCTTTTTTTGTGTTACATGTGTTCTTAATCAAAGAATATTTAATTTATTATTTATTAATACAAATCTAAAACACAGAGAAAATCGCGACAGCGTATCATGGTTGTCAAGTCATACTATAATAACCATCTGGGAACCTTAAATAATAAATCGGTGTAACAACTATTAAAAATGCCACAATTATTATTCCACCTGTATTTAGCAACTGATTAATATGTAATAAGTACAATGAATACTACGTATTACATTATTGATGGACTAGAATAAGGTAAATTTACAGAGGTAAAGTTAATATAAAGATTATATAACAATTATGCTCTACGTTCTGTAATTTATATGTTTTAAGATACATAAATTGCACACGAGAAGCCGGTTGTCATCGGGTAGTACTCGTATACACGCTTTGGCTTAAATTAACTATTGAAATGAAAAAAAAACGGTATACTGTCACAGAATAAAATTAAGACCAGAAGGTATTATTATGAATATGAAAATAACAATTACGTAACGAAACCTTGCTGTAAAAATAATTAGATAAATTTCATAAATAAAACAGTTCAACTGTACGTAAATTAGTCTTACAGACAAATACAAAAAATAACTTATATGAAACGTGATTAAAAATAACGTTTCTTAGAAACAAAAAACAGGGTCTCCGACCACTACAAAAGAACACGAAATGATCTTAAAACTTAACTAACAACAAAGGAATTCTGTAAAAAGTAAATCATACATAATAAATAGAAATAAACTTAAAATACATTTAAATATCAATCAAATAAATGTCTTACATTTAAATGTAACTTATGTCTACTTTTTCTTAACTATTGTTTCTAAAACAATGATTACATGATTGTTAATGTGGAATGTAAATGCATGTATAAGGTTTATTGTAAAACATGACGGTGTCACTTACGACTACTTATTTTATATTAAAAGAGATCATATACTTCGGTTTCGTAGCAAAATATGAAAAAAAAATGCAATATTTTTATTAAAATAATAACGACTAGAAATCAAACATATTTTAATTCAATTTGATTCGATTTTCCGGGTTAAGGATTGTTTGCATTCAGTTTTGCTTAGTATCTATTAGTAACCTGACAATGTAACAAAACTATTTATTGCAAAAAATGAAGAACATGTTTATAAACAAATCGAAAATTCGCTCAACCCATTTGCATCAGTGTTGAAATACGTGTCGAGATTTCAGCATCCACAGCCGGTATTTTATTGTTTACCAACATAAGTATAAAAAGGAAAAATGTAAATACAAGAATTTCTTTAAATAAACGGCTACTTATTAACGTATACGTTAATAAAAATACTACTACTATTGTGCATAATCTCACACCTATATCCAAAAATTATAGATACATAATATGCTACCAATTTTACCCACATTTTGCCAAAACTTTTTGTGCCCCAAAATGTGGTGGGAGAGCCTATCGCTGTCCACTCACATGAGAGATTTTCCAACCAATCAATATCACACCAAATGACCGACCTGGGAGTCGAACCCAGGCCCTCACAGCTCACAGTCTTTATAAATCACTAGTCCAATTAGACAATCTAATAATCAGTTCCAATAAATAGTTATATTAAAATACAATGCTATTCCAGTAGCATTTAAAGGTCTTTGCTGGCGCTTTCACTTAATAGAGTATATATAGGTCGAGGTCGTATATACTGCATTAAATATTTGTTCTGATTTTGTTCCTCCTTGCGTTCTTTGGCCGACATCTGGTGGTTGTGCAAGGTCATGCCCCTAACGAACTGGCCATTGACGTATACCCTAAAAGCGTTACACAGGCGTCGTGTACAGCGCCAACGGACCTTTCCGAAACCTTCGATTTGCTCGTAGTATCTTTCGCCTTGGAATATCAGCTGGTTCTTCCCAGTGCGAGGGTTCACTGTGATTATACCTGAAATTAAAATTTATTTTAGTTTTGTAAATAATTACATTTTAAATTAAATTTTAAAATAAATTATTATGTCTATTAAACTTAAATATACTTTTATATCGTTTAATAAATTTAAATAAAGGTTAAGAATATATATATATTTTTATTAATGTCTTTTGAAATATAAAATAGAAAGGAAAATAACCGGATTATATTTTTATAATTTTATTACAAGAATAGTTCTGCAATGGCTACACTACAACTATCAGAATTACAAATTAAACTACAAGATGAAAGAATCTTTTAATTCAATAGGTGTTCTATTTTATAAACAAAAATATATTTTAATACAAGAAATATGTTACAGTTTGCACAAGCTAACTTTATGATTATAAACTTAATGCAAAAGGTATTCAGAATGAGTATCTAATACATCTTTAGGTGTAGTGAGACTGAATATTAATATTCACTATCTTCCCTGATTATATTTTAGGTTATTTATAAGATTTTCAATTACATATTAGGATCGCCGAATTAAAGCTTATCTGACAGAAGTTGTATAGCAGGTGCTAAGTCACACTGAAAAATCACTTTTCATGGAAACGTATATTCTTGTCTTATCTCCTTCTATTTAGAATAATAAATAAAGTCTTCTTTATCTTCTCTTATAAACGAAGTCCTTTAAATATTCTTTTACAAATTAGGCCAAAAATGAAGGTGCTTATTATGGTAGTTCTTCGCCACCGGAGTATGGGTGTGCTGTCCCTTATATTGTAGAATGTTCCTGTCGTTATCCAGGACTAGTTGAGCCCTGCAGCTCCGGCTGTTGTAGGAGGAGCAGCGCCAGTGGCTGGTGCCCTTGGTGTCAGCACTCCGCGCGAAGCAGTATGTGTAGTTGTTCAGGACTATCAGCTCCCGCCCGCCTCTCGATTTTACTACACGCATTTCTGAAAGCATAAAAAATGGTTTGAGGGTTGGTTTTGGCTTATTATTAGAGTTAAAATGTATCACATAAATATAAATGTTAAGAGTGAATAATGATGTCTTTACGGACTATTTTGATGTCAAGTATATCAATGTAATTTGAAAATTTCTGTATGAAGCTGGAATATGCTTATTAAACTGGAAAAAATGTAGAAATGTGTTTATTTACTGATAAATTCTTTACGAAATGGAATGCTTGTAATTAAAGGTACTGATATTCATATCTTTTCTTATTATTATTATTTTGATAAACATTATAGGTACTTAACCATGCAAACAAGGTTAAACTCTCATGTTACGAAGAAATAATTTAGTAAGGACGGAATTAGGCAAAAATAATGATGACCAACATAATATATTCGTACATATTGACTATTGTATTTACGACTAGAAATACATCGCTTATGTTGACGTCACAATGCCCTTAAAGCCCTTCTCAATGTCGAATTAGAAACTCAGACTTGCACAGTTATATCGTTACGTGAGTGGCGGCCATTCGGACTCTCCGTTGTGCCTTCTGACTACAAGAGCATGCTTCATAGAATCCAGTGAATCATAGTCATTTCTTGCAAGCCAACATTTGAACAGCTCGGCATTCTTTATCAGTGCGGTACTTAATTCAGAAAGAGTTCATATTTATATAATCATACTTTTCAACAATTTAGGTTGATGAAAACGGGCATACCTAATACGAGCACATATCAATGTCATTGACACTAGATATGTCACTTTTATATAATTACATAGATTTTATGCACTTATTTACAACAATTAGGATCATTTTCACATTATACAATAAGCTTTAAATGCTATGTTAAAGTCGAGAAAAAATAATTAAATATGCAATCTAAATACTTCGACATATTGCATATTAAACTGAACATAAAATCTAAAAATGTCCAGTGTCTTATGGCACTAATTTGGTTATAATTATGGCCCTAATCACATGATAATTGTAATAAGAAATATATTTTAAGATGTCTTGAATTGAGTTCCAATTGACTATTAAAATTATTATTAAATCAAAATGTATGCCAGGTAAGCGTAACCGAACATTGTCAAACCTTAATGTTAGGAATAAATATTACCATAAGTTTTTCTACGATCTTAAGTTACGTCGCTATAATCTATCTATCTATATATCGACAGCCTCCGTGGCGCAGTTGGTTAGACGCCGCCTGTGAAACGAGAGGCCGCGGGTTCGATCCCCGTACCAAAACAAATATTTGTGTGATCCACAGGTATTTGTTTCGGGTCTGGGTGTTTGTGGGACCGAAAAGTCTCTCGTAGTTTCTGATATTCACGACACAAGACTCGATCTTAGTGTGGGGTAAGGACTATGTATGTGACTGTTGGGTGTATTTATTTATTTATTTATTCAGAAGTCCACTGATGAACATAGGCCTCCCCCAAGGGTCTCCACACCGACCTGTTTAAGGACGTCCAACCTGGTTTAGGTTGCAGGAATTCGCTGGATGCAGGCCACTTCCATAGCTATACAATCTTTACACATAAGATTTTTAAAATTACTCGTAATCAACAAAACCGAATGCAAAGGAAATTATTATAACTTATTCAAAATATGTAATATATTACCAGCCAGCTTAAAACACAAACTTTTATTAATTACGAATAATCATAGCTGTGGGGAGCTGTTGGTACCGCTGCAACACAATAAATCGACCAGAGCGGCCTCGGCGGGAAAATACGTTGTACCAAGGGTTCATAATTACTACGGAGATAGGACACTACGTGAAAAATATCGTGTAAAAGATTCGGTGTTAAATATGCTTACAATAATCATTCATGCTTAAATATGGTATAAATATTAAACAAAGCACGTTTGAACTTAATAATTACGATCTAATTAAATACATCTATAAAAACGAATTAAACAAATTAATCTTTCATTTAACAATTGCTTTGAGTAACTTAAAAATATTACTGGCAAGTGACAAAATAGATTTGTACGAACTCTTAAACTAATACATGTTATTAAAACATAACATTTGTCGTAACTATTACTAAAATGAAAAAATATCATCTACAAATATCCAAATAATATTATTAAAGTAGGACAATTGTAGTGCTCATTTTTTTTTACTTACATGACTATTTATTAATTAACAGCCTTTTGTATACGGAAAACTAAATATACGAGTAAATGCAATTCAAAACAAAAATTACTTAAAAACTACTTAAAAAACGAGATTTGGTTAAAACCAACAATTTTCTGCTCATTAATGATGTCTTTTTACACGATTATGAGGTGTCATAACCGTGTAAAAAGAGCTGTCAATATTTTTGTCGTTAATAATAAAACCATGAAAGTACATAAACTTAAGTAGCACTGACACAAAAAAACCTATATTTCTAAGACTTTTTCTATACAATGTGATCTCTAATGAGTATGTTTCCCAAGAACAGCTTCAACGATTTTCCCAAACATTTTCACGCGGACAGGGCACTTTTTGCTGACTCTCTTCGAACAGTACCAAGTGGCAGACCCATCGAAATTCCTATTGTTTGTTGAGAATGTGTAGTCTTTGATGCGCAATAGATGTCTTCCAGTCGGTAACGGAATCAGCACACAATCTGAAACTAAAGGGAAAATATTAGTTTTGAAAAGATGGAAATACTTTGTTTCTATCGGTGAAATAAAACTCATGCGTAGAATTTGGTTATAATTTGTAATACAACATTCCAAGGAAGCCGATAGCTGAAGACAGACTTCCAAATAATAATTCCAGGATGATTAATTCGAAGCGAACTGCATTCAGCGACCCTCTGGGATATTTATCAGTATTCACATAAGTACTAGCAAATTCCAACACATGCTTTCAAATTTACAGATTGTGCCAGGATTTAAATTTATTTTTATTGACATAAGTATTTATTTTAAGGTGTATTACAGTAGTTTTCGAATAGAATACGTGGATTAATTATTTTTAACATTTATTTAAAGTAATTTTGTTTTATAACAATAACCAATTTTAATAGTTTAACCTTAATCAATATATTAACTTGCGTTCATTACCTTACTTGGTACTGACGCATACTTGAGCATTTAAATACATATGTATTAACAAATGCAATATTTACACTTATGGTTAAAAATTAAGTACAAGAATAATAGCATATTTCCATTAAATTTTACTTTGTTATGGGTTTTGTTTCTCATTGCCTTATTCTTTATAAATGCATAAATCTATATTTATGACTATCCATTATTTAAGGTGATATATTTGATATGTATCAAAATATGACGTAAGATCTATAATTTATATTTTAACTGCCTTCTTTCATGGGTTATGTTCATGTCAGTCATATATAAATTAAAAGAAAATATCGGGGTGAAGGGTCCCTCAGACATCGAATCTGAGAGCAATCGCACCGATAGCTAGAGACCAAAATAATGGCCACAATTTTCAACTCTGACCATCAATTTAAATTACCAGGGCGAAGGTCACTCAGATATCGAATTTAAGACAAATCGGACAATAATATGACATTTCATATCGAATATTTGAACAGAAGTATTTATACTGTGATATGTAAGAACTTTTTTCAGGTAGCCTCTTTCGATTCGCATTTTCTTTTTATAGATTTTCAAATCACCACGATTTTATAGAAATTTCACTTCAAAAAGAAAAAAACGTAGAGCCATGCTAACTGTGGTTAGTTCTCGACTGTAGCTAGGTTAGATCAGCCTGTATATACCACTCTTAGGAAGCAGACGATTAGTAAATTGCCGAAAGCCAATCCCTAAACTTTCAACCTCTTTCTAACCTCCTTCTCTCCTCTTTCCCCTCCGATATCCTTAAAAGTATTAACGATAATATTACCATCTACACTGCCTCGGTAGCGCAGTAGTGCTACGGTACGATTGCAAAGCTGAGGTCTCGGGTTCGAGTCCCGGGTCGGGCAAAGTGATATTAGATTTTTCTAATCATTATCAGCCCAGAGTCAGGAATTTGTGCCGGACATGGCGATAGGCTCGCCCCCTATCACATCATAGGACGGAACGTGCGTGTTCTGGTTGCACCTCTGTCTACCCCTTCTGGGAAAAAGGCGTGATTTTATGTATTTAATATTACTATTGGTTAGATCGGTTGACCGCTATCCAAGCTCATTATTTTAATAGGGTAAACAAAATATTTATATAAGTTACTGTAAAAGCTCAAACTGCAGTAAATCTAAGATATTCCAGTAAAACCTAAGATCTACCAATTCTTTACGGTAAATGTCCCAAAAGGTTTGATACCTTTATAATACTATGTACCTGTTTTGTCTAATAGTTCATTAAAGTAAATAATTAAGAATTATTTACTTTAATGAACTAAAACCAACATCTACCAGCTGACAGTGGTAAAACCTAGCATATACTGAATTCGAATGGTAAAAGCTCGAAAAAATTGTCGTATTTTCAGAAATACTTACATTTACCAACTCATGTCGGTAAATCCTAAGTCTTACACTTAAATCTTAAGATTAACCGTAGTTCGAGCTTTTACAGTAACATATACGCGACAAAAAACATTATTATAATATCATGCAGTTGTCAAGTTCCTAACTTAAAAACTATGTAAATAGATTTATAAACATAAGTTAAATTATAACTTTCCTTATTTTTAACAGGTAAAAAAACTATTTCATAAGTAATAACCAATGGTTAATATAACTATATTATATTTAATCAAGAATATTTAACAACTATTTTCAGTAGTAAATCACTGATAACATGAAAATGTAAATTTTTTTTTTTAATTTTTTTATGAGATTCATAACCTTATTCCACTTTTTTTGTTTCCTTTATTAAACTATCAAATACATTAATTAAACTATAAATAATAAGTACGCTATGCCTTGAGCAACGCATAAAATAAATGCTTATGAGTAACATAACCGTTACATCTATAATAATTTTGGTAGAGATATGGAGAAAATTTTGATCACACCATTAGACCAGGACGTTTTTTTTCAGTAAGCTGACTTGAAGTACTTTGAACTTTCAGTCAATGAGCAGACCTAACTGTACCTATTTCCTCATTTCGGTAATTTGAGTTTTGTCACTATGCTGTTTCTAATGTGTGGCATTAAATATAGGACAAAGAAGTTGGGAAAAATGGGTTTACCGAACAATTGGACATAGACAGCTGTACAAAAGCCTAATTATTCGACAGCCTTCATGGCGCAGTTGGTTAGGCTGTGAAACGAGAGTCCGCGGCTTCCAGCCCGCATCGAGACAATTATTTGTGACGCCCACAAGAATTTTTCTCGGGTCTGGGTATTTTTAGACCGAAAAATCTCTCGTAGTTTCTGATACCCACGACCCAAGACTAATAATTGATCTTAACGTGGGGTCAGGACTAAGTGTGTGACTGATGGGTGTATTTACTTAATGATTATGAAATTCCTCAGTGCATATAATAATATCATCCAAAGTAGCAATGAAGGCAGGACAGTTGGTGAGATATCGATTCTTGCAGTACCATCTATTTTTCTTCCTCCCACTTCTTCTGCAGTAGTATACATATCCGTCCTTCCTTAGAGCTGTCTTGGTCCATATTATCTCTGTAAATGTATAAAGAAATAAATAAATAATCTAACTGCCGAAAACGGACCCTTTACAATCAGGATTAAAAAGGGTAAGGCCATAGTTCACTATCCTGGCCTACTGCAGGTTGGTCAAATTCACACACCGTAGAATATTTTGAAAATCTATAGTACAGTTATCAATATGTTTTAAAAAGTAGCCAATTATAACCCCGCTTTTAGTTTAAGTGATTTATCTGTTAATAAGTTTTTCCTTTATTGTGGTGGACAATAAAGTATGTAAATAAATATATTGCTACACATTTATAAACTGGTAACAAAATCTACAACGCACCTGATGGCAACTGAAGTGTCTTCAAATAGAGTATCCACCGGTGAATGCAGGTTATGTTTACTTTTTTCTAACTGGCACGGTTTGTGAGCGCACTGCATCTGATGGAAAACGCAACACCGTCTAGACAGAGTGTCGAAAGGCATCAGACGGTATCATGTGTTTTTGGTATATAAAATTGCTTGCGACCTTTAAACAGATGAATGTACATAGAAACCCGAAATGCGACAGACTTGCCCATAATATAAAGGGGTATTCACCAAATCTACAATCTGGTAATCTAGAATATCCTTTTATTCGATATAAACCAACTCTTACCAAATATATTGTACGGGTTTGTACATCTCGATGCATCTATAATAAAACATGCATTCAAACTTGCTGACGAATTTGAAAAATCTTCACGAGCATAAAGATAATATAATTCTTTTATTAATGTATTCGATAAGGGCCTTATTGCCTTAACTTACGTTTGAAATTCGTTTCTTTTGAATATTTTATGGATAACTGAAATTTACTAGGACCCATATATTTGCAAAAAAATGCTAATAACAAAAAATATATATTTATTCTAAACATTCTACCAAGGTGTGTTTACCATGTTACATTTTGTATAATACAGATTTATACAAAATATTACAGTTTCACATAAATGCCTTTTAGTATTCGATAATTGTATGGCGGATGGTTGTGTTCGGGCTGTAAGAGACGTATTTTGTCATTCTTCTCCAATGTAAGTCTAGCTTTGCACCCCCGGTTGCTGTGCGTGGAACATCGCCAGTGACTCGTCCCTTTTAACCCCCGAGTCTTGATGCAATATGTGAAGTCGTTGTGTAGAATCATTTGCGACCCCACCCGAGATTTCACAAAGGTTACTGAAATGACGAAACTTATTAGTATGCAAGACTTTCGATAGTATTTTCAGAAAGAATATGGATAAAAAGTGTAATAACAATATATCGATGAAATTAATTATTTAAAAAAAGAGCGGTAAAAACAAATAATGGGAAAGAAACATAAACGGTGTATCATGAGCAAAGATATTTGACGACAGTGACGATTTTTGTATATCTATAATATTAATACGTATTATAATCACATTTTTTGTCCATTTATGCTTATGGCACTTCCGCGAAAACATTATGGATATTTTTACAACCGGTAGGACGCGGACAATCTTGACTACAAATCTAGAATATAGAAATTATAGAAACAATCTAGAAATAGGTAGGTATAAAAAAACCTCTATTCAAATTCAAATCCACTCTAAATTACAGAGTTTTCATAAACATTACTCAGAATTAAAGTAGAGTGGTTATCACAAAAAATAAAAACAATAATAATAATATTCATGGGATAACATTTTTATTGCATTTATATTGTAACAGAATTAAAAAACACAATTTGATATTTATTATCTATTTCAATAAAAGGTATTCATACATATCAATGTTTTCATTACATTTTTACAATATTTTTAAAAAGATAACCCCCAATAGATTTAAGGAATTACTTTATAGAAACAGTTTTGCGTTCACATGGTTTATGGTGTCATAAATGCAAGAGGTCAACTAAAAATGGTTGGTGTAGTTGAAATATCCACCATGAAGTACCTACCGAAATTGTTTACATTTTTTTAGAATTTATTATAATACTATCAATACAAATACATCATACATGTTTTTAAAAAGTTAAATCACACTTGAGCATAAAATCCCTTTATATAGAGTGGACATCCAGAACAAAATGTATATAAAATAAAAACATCAATTATGTAAATATATAAAAAAAATTGCTCTTAGTTTAAAAAAAACTAGCACAAATAATTCCAAGACAATTTTTTTATGGACATCCCTGTCGCTATTGATATTTCATCAACAGGTGATGATTTTAATGTAAAGGAGAATGGCCATTTTATTATCAAACTTAGTATCGGTGCGAAGATTTTTTTCCCTCGATGAAACCTACTTTTTTGTGTAAGGAAAAATATATATTTTCGATAAAAATAAACATAATTGCGACCCAGGCCCGGAGTTCTTGGAGAAATGAACTTGAAGTCCAGTCACTCTGGTAACCGCATTTGTAGTAATGGCTGACGTTTCGTAAAATGTGATGATGATTGCTTTATTTTATAAAAATCTGTAGCTCGGGATAAAACAGGAAACGTTTAAGGACAAACCATACAAATGTTATAATTAATTTTAAGCAGTATCGTTATTAGGGTCCACGAATTTTTTTACCGATACCATGAATGGTCATTCTCCTTTGTAAAATCTCGCGCACACACGCACTTGTGGTATCTGCTCTAGCTATCGAGGTATTATGCTGAACCTGACATCGCAAACAAAATTAATGCGCACTGTGTATTTACTTACCAAGACCACAGAAACCCAGGAGTAAGGGGGAACATACATAACCTCACGCCTTTTTCACAGAAGGGGTAGGCAGAGGCGCCGCCAGGATACCCACATTTCATCTTGTATGTTCCGTCGCATGATGCGATAGGGGGCGAGCCTATCGCCATATCGGGCACAAATCCCTGATAATGAATACAAAAATCCAATATCACTTTCATTATCCGGATTTCGAACCCGAGACCTCAGCTTTGCAATCGTTCCGTAGTACAACTATGCCACCGCGGCAGTTGAGTCGACTAAGAGGGAAAATAATAATAATAATAAATACACCCTACAGTCACATACATAGACCTGACCCCACACTAAGATCGAGTCTTGTGTCTTGGGTATCAGAAACTACGAGAGACTTTTCGGTCTCACAAACACCCAGACCAGAAACAAATACTTGTAGTACACACAAACATTTGAATCGGTGCGGGAATTGAACCCGCGGCCTCTCGTTTCACAGCCGGCGGCTAACCAACTGCGCCACGAAGGTTGTCAAAATAGTCATAAATAGCGTTACGTCCTCTTTTTGTGACACTTTGATGTCCCTTCTATAACTCAAAAGTTCTAGTATTTACTATCTATGTAGTCTTACACTTTAGGAGGGTGCGTATGGTCTTCAGACACGCAGACGATGTAGTCATCGATGGTGACCAGGTACGCCTGACAGCACGGTACACCATGCCTTTCTTTGCAGTACCACCGGACTTTTTTCCCCCCCGCCCGCTTGCAGTAGTACACGTACCCATCCTTGCGTATCGTGGTCTTCGTGCGGGATACACCTGAAAATATTAAAATATTTTGACTCCTCGACCGTATACCTACCGTTATGACATCTATGTATAAATATTGATGTTGTTTTCGCTACATCAGAAGTAACTCTGACTACCCTTTTAAATATACAAAAAGGCGCCAAAGGACTAAAAACATTAATAAACCAACCAGCGATTGATTAATCGCTACTTATAAGTTGGGTTACCGCGTAGGAAATAGCGGATTTGAAAACATAAGGGTAAATAAATATATATCGTGTTTTTTTTATATTATAGGGGGCAAACGAGCATACGGTCCCTGATGTTAAGTGATCACCGCCGCCCATGAACATCTGCAACACCATGTAGAATATGTCTTAGGTCTGTCTGTTTATTTATTAGGTAATTTATGTTTCTTAAACGCAAAGAAAAATATCTTTAAAATATGATAGCAAATTTAAATTATGTTAATAGGATTTGTGTGGTGAAATATACAGGGTATATCAAGACCGCGACCGAAAACGAAGCTAGGTGGTAGTTTAAGCGGTTACAGACACAATGCAACTAAAAATTTTGCAAAAACAGCGACGGATTCTTTTTTACAATTTTTTAAAAATCATCGTGTTTATACCTAGTTTTTCAAAAATAGTAATTTAAACCCTAACGTACCATTGCGTGTTTGAAATAAAGCGGTGTACGTCATAATTTTAGAAAAACTATGTATTTATCACTCAAATACGACGATAAGTAAAAAATTACAAAAAAAATTGACGATTTTTTTTGTAAAATTTTTACTTACATTGTGTTTGATATCACTAATACTACCACCTGGCTTCGTTTTCGGTCGCGGTCTTGATATACCCTGTATAAAAAAAATGAAGGAACTTTCAAATAAGAAGTTCAAATTGTCTTTATTTATAAAATATAATATTTTGGTTATAACACAGTGTTCTTAGGCATGTATTTTGTATTAAAATGTATTTATTTAAAAAATAAAATAACCGGAAGACATATGAAACTTTTGTGTTCTCGTAAATGAAAAGATTTTAAAACTCTGAACATACCTACTGCAGAAAATAAATTGTAAATAAAGAAACACATATTTGATTTAAGAAAGATATACCTATGTTATGTTTATACTTTATATGAACAAACATTTTGGTTTGTAATATACAGAAAGATAAAACCAGTTAAAACACAATGAAAGATCAGAAATAAGATGAACATTTAAAAGTGACCAAGATAACAAAGAATCGTATAACTAAGACCACCTTCACAATAAAATAAAACACCTTTCCTGCATGCCCAGACATCCAGTACGCTAAATCTTAATATAATGTCCTTGGTGTATACAATATTTAGCGGGTGGGTGTGTGTGTTTGTTCTCGAGTCCGATGATGGCGAACTTCTCGTCCATCTTCAGTTTCGCGTTGCACCCCTTACAGTTGTGCGTAGAGCAGTACCAATGGAAGTACTTGGTCTTCTTGCATTGCTTCTTGCAGTAGTAAGTGTAGTCGTTGTACATGACCAGATGCTTGCCTGAGTAGCGGGACTTCGCCAATAATATCACTGGAATATTATTAATATGTTACTACGGTTCAGGCAGATTGAGTAAGCTGCTGATTTACTCTTGACAATAATTGGTTTCGTAATATGTCGCGATTAGATTAATAGAATGATTCGTTATTTTGTTCATTACAACTTACCTTGTTTTGATAATATTTCATCAACGTATTTTGAATTCAAAAGTAGCAGCTCTTAATCATTTATGTCAAGACACATCCATACGTAAATAAACTCACGCCTTTATTCCAGAAGGGGTAGGCAGGCGCCACCAGGACACCCACATTCCGCTTTGTATGTTCCCTCCCATGATGTGATAGGGGACGAGACTATCGCCATGTCGGGCAAAAATTCCTGATTTCGAGCTGATAATCAATAGAAAAATCCAATATAACTTTGCCCGACCCGGGATTCGAACCCAAGACCTCAGCTTTGTAATCGTACCGTAGTACGAGTACAACTACGCCACCGACGCAGTCAATGATGTAGGTCAAGACTCATTAAGAAAGACGCTGTTTTATCGTGAGCTGCTTTCTTCCTTTGATTTCACTTCACAGTTTATACGTAATACTTAAAAATTCAAAAAGTTGTTTTGTTTACTATTTAATCAAGTATATGAATTTTGGGTCACTTTTTCATCTCAAAACGTTGTATAGATGATTCAAAACCATTTAAAGATACATACAGAAAAGACACTCAATAAAAGAATACCACAATATAAATTAACCATTATATTTTAACATATAACCCATTTTGTATAATAAAGCTGGGAGGCGGATGGCAGTGGATCAACTTGGCGTCGATGACTATCCTCTCGCAAGCCAGAAGCCTATTGGTGACGATAAGCCGGGCTTTGCACTGGCAGCCGTTGGTGCAAGTCCAGATTGAGGTTCTGGAAGCCCGCTTGTGCAAGTAGAAGGTATAGCCGTCAATCATAGCCAGTTCCTTTCCATTGGGCTTTCTCAACCATTTGACTGAAAAAATCCGGATTCTTATTTGTGTACTATGTTAAATATAGTCTAAAACAAATGGGTGTATAAAATAAGTTAATTAAAGTAAAACAATGATATTGTTATATACCTTGACTAAATTAATCCCGTAAAAATTTTATATTTTGCATTCGTTCTGAAATAAAATCAAATATATTTAATTTGCGTTGTTGGTTGCGTGGAATAAACTTAACAATTCTACAAACCATCACAGTTTTTTTTTTATAATTATTAACTGTAATTATATTACTTTCTAAATATAAATTCTACATATTCAACATTCTTGCATAAGGGAAAAAACTATAAAACAACAACAAAATATAAAAAATACTTTTAGGCGTTCATTTCCACGGTCTTAATAAACCTACTAAAAATAAGGATTAGAGAAATAATTAATGTAGTAGAGAACAGTTTATTTAAAACAATCAAGTTTAACAAAAACTTACAAAGTATGTACAGGTTTACATAAACTCACAATTTTTAGACACTTTCCACAATTTAGATGGTATGGCGTCTGATTGAATACTATTTTGCAATGATTTACGAAAATCCTAGCAGAAAACAAAAGGCAAATTTATTGTACAATAGCTGCCATACAATTGTAAGATGTTATATAAACTTCAATAAACTTTGACTTATACACCTAACCGTAAAATTAACGAGATTTGTAAAACAATAAACTCCAAAATTGACGAACAGATGACAGAATCATGAAATTCCGTTGCCCGGAAGCATACAATAATAACAAGCTGCCATAATTCTGTTGTGCCGAGAAACAATTACTTGTTTCATTGTATGTTTTATTTCCCGTTTTGAATTTTTCAACATATATTTATCAGGAAATATCAAATATACTTCTGATTGACCTCAATCACAGATCTGCTGATTTGGCTGTGACATGCTATGCATTGCAAAAGTCATTAACAGATAACCCTCTCACTGGTGCCTTAAGCACATATGCATACGACTTTATTTCAGGTCTTGCAAAGAACTAATGCCCATAAAAGATATTATCAATGCGTTCCGACTACTTGAAATAGAAAGGAAAGAAAAGGGATAAGAAAATTGGAGGAAAGGGGAATTAATCTTCCGGCAGTCTAAGTCACAGAACACCATAGTCAACCTATCTTTTCACATTGATTTTCTGTTAGGCAGTACTATCTCGATTAAGCTAGTCGCAAAACCCAATCAAACCCTATAATAAACGCCATTTCTAATAACATAATTAGACTGCTCATGAGAGTGGACGAGGTTGGAAGCGATCATAACAGTCTTGTTCTTATTGATGATGAACCTGGCCTTGCAGACGCTCCACTTGGTGCACCTCCATATTGTCGAGGTGAGGCTTCTGCTGCCACAGTAGAAGGTGAACCCGTTGATGAGGGCTAACGGTTTTCCTGACACGTTCTGTACCCAGGTCACTGAAAGAAGGCAGTTAAGTTAAGCAGGGATTGCGTGAGAAACATTTCCAGCCACAAGTATAGTATTGAATGAGGTATTATGGAAAAAAAACGCATTTTTTACAAAAAACCTTTATAAAATTTGTGACTAGTTACTGGAATTACACCGAACAATTTTAATAAATATTTTGTCTCCATACAATTTGGAATATACGTGCCTCATACTTATTAGAACCATTTAAGAAACAGCAATTGTTTCCAACTTAATAATTTAACACTCATATAGCAGCAGCAAATAAACTACCCAGATACAAAAAACTACGTAAAGCTAAACCGTACACACCCATTCACATATTTACTTAATAACAACATAGTCCATTGAAATATTACATGTAGGGTTGCGTTTGTGCTTATACTAACCCCTACACATCAAAAATATAAAATTGCATCCTCTGAAAAACACACGCTTAGGCCTAAATGTTAGATTTCAATGAACTAACAGTATTATTTTGAACACGAAGCACAAGAAATAAGACATATGTTATAGCAATTAAGCTACATTTCGGAGCCTCCGCAACGCAGTTGGATTGACTCAAGCTGTGTTACATCATTTTCTATTCTGATGAGTTGTGAGACCAAAAATTCTTTCTTAGTTTCTGATACCCCCAACACATGGTATCTTGGTGTCATGTCAGATCATGTGTGTATGACTGTATTTACTTGCTATATCATTATCATCAGCTACAAGAAGTCTGCTGCAGAACATGGGCCAATTACTTCCACAGCAATCTGTTGGAAACCTGCATCCAGCGACTTCCCTTCTGATTTGAGTATTAAATTCAGATTTTAATATAAACCCCGTTTCGTATAATGTATCTTACGGGGTAGTGGTTATGGTTCAATCTGGCTCGCACCATCATCAAGTCTCTGGTGACGGTGAACCTTGCCTTGCAGAGTGACGAGGACTTGGAGCACCGCCAGGTCATGGTGGCATTCGACTTCTTCTCGCAGAAGAACGTGAAGTCCTGGAGAAGTGCCATCGTTCTTCCGGCGCGGTTCTTGAGTATTTGAACTGAAAGAAAGTTATTTTCTAAATGGGGAACTCTGATATGGAATATGTTTTTTGTTTGAATACAACATTAATGAATCTTCTGTGACTTGTAAATAATACTCCACTTCATATTTGTGATACATCGTTTGTTCAATGATCACAATAATCTAAAAAACAACTTACAAGGGTCCACTGCAATAATGATGAATGTCCAAAAATATTAAAATCTGAGTTAGTAGCGTCATTCGGTTACTTGATATATGCAGTTCATAATCCCATTTACCAACTCAGCAAAATCGCTTTCAATTCCGAGAAAAAAATATTTTTAATATTTGCCTACACGGCTATAATGCTGTCGCAGGTTCCTAGGCCAAATATTACGACACATAAAAGTTCTATAGGCCTGAAACAAAACGTTTTTACAATCTGTTGATTACTCATGCTGCAAATAATTATTAATCAAAATTAAATTCAACCAGCCATTTGCACAAGTATCAGTACTCTCTATGAACCAAAGCACAGTGATCATTTTTGTACGAATTTTTAGAAGATTTACATAAGTTTATAATTTTTTTAATTTGTTTATACAGTAAAATGACTGATTATTTTCCAAAAAAATATGATATGATCATACATGTTCTTTATTTTGATTATAACATATTATTTATTTTCAAGCTTACTTTTCACCGTTTATAAACTTCAAACTCAATTATCTCAACACTTAGGAAATTAAATAGAGGACATTCATCGTTATTGCACCTTTCATAGTATTTGTATGGGATATAATATTTATATGATACTTAAAATTTTTTTGATATGCAGTAACAAATATATAAAATAATAAAGGAGAGGAGACCGTGTCTTGGCAAACGTAGCGTGGGACGTCCTCTGGCCAGATGGCGGGACGACTTGCACAAGAGGGCCGGCAGCGACGGGATGCGTAAAGCAGCAGACCGGGCTCTGTGGCGTACCTTGGTAGAGGCCTATGTCCAGCAGTGGACTGCAACGGGCTGATGATGATGATATAAAATAATTTACAATGTAAGTATTTTTTGTGAGTTAGTATTATTTCACAATACAAGATTTACGGAATTCTTGTTAGCGACAGGTAATAAATAACAAAACATAAATAAAAAAAATAAAACTATTAAATATGAGACTTATTCATTTTTTTATTTTTAACTACTCCCTGATTTACACACATCTCTATTCCTTTACAAATGTTCTAGGCATCTATGTCTAACAAATTCACACTAACTAACTTTAATTAGTATTAATTTATGTGATAAGATTAACGACATAAAAATTATGAATAAACATCTCACAAAACTTTTTTCTGTGGCATCGAAAACGTGAGACTTATTAGTATCAAACATTCTAAATGAAGAACCTAAAGCATGACAGCCGCCGTGGCGCAGATGGTTAGACGCCGGCTCTGAAACGAAAGGCCGAGGGTTCGATTCCCGCACCGAATCAAATATTATATGAACCACAGGTATTTGTTTCGGGTCTGGGTGTTTATGAGACCGAAAAGTCTTTCGTAGTAAAAAACCATCACCAATGATTTCCAAACTTATTGCAAGCGGCTTGCATCTTCTTGTTAGGATCTACTTTATCTTACGTAAAACTCCTTCACATATACAGAACTTTGTCGGCGCGTGGTTATGTTGCAATTGACTCCTTACAAAAGTTGTTTGGTTTATCGTGAACCGCGCTTTGCATCTAGCCGTCTTCTCGGTGCATCGCCAAGTACTACTGTTTCCTCGAAGGTAGTCCCTATAGTAGACGAAATCACCTATGATTGCTATCGGATTCCCTGATTGACTCTTCACCCATATCACTGAAATTTGAATGGTGAAGGTTAGCATAATGGTTTCTTATATTTAAGCGCATGTTACACATTGAAATAAAACTATTTTACGGATTTTATTGTGGATTTGGTTAAATTTTTACATTTTTTAGCTTCCCGAAGTTTAGATTACTTTACAGCTTCAGTGACCACGAAAGCTGTAAATTAATCGAAACGTCGGGAAGTTAAAAAATGGTTATAGTATAAGGTAGTTGTTGAAGTGCGTGGTGGCCTGTTGGTAACGGACCGGACGCGGTTGCCTACATGTTCACGGTGGTCGCGGGTTCAAATCCCAAGGCACACCTCTGACTTTTCGGAGTTATGTGTGTATTGATAGTCAATCACCACGCACTTTAACGGTGAAGGAAAACATCGTGAGGAAACCTGCATACCGTAGCGATTTTAAAGAATTTCTACGGTATGTAAGTCCGCCAACCCGCACTAGGCCAGCGTGGTGGACTATATGGCCTAACCACTCTCAATCGATTCTCTAGATTGTAGAGTAGGCCCGTGCCCTGCAGTGGGACGTATATGGGCTGATACAGATACAGACAGATAAGGTAGTTATTTTTAGGGTCTATGTTTCCTTAGTCGGAAAAACGGGAATATTCCTTAATGTCGTTGTTTGAAGATATGGTTTATCTTTCTGTAATCAGCCTTTAGAGCTGTTACGGTGAGTTTTATTATAGCAAAAATATTGCTTCAAATTATGCGGTTTATAAATGTATTCCCGGTCACAGGACCAAGTAAAAATCCGTGTATAAAAAATTACTTTATTCATATATTTTTTTAAAATTTTACGACATACTATCGCATCTCTTATTAAATTTATTTACATGCTTATTTATATTTCCCTACATAAGTTGAGTAGGTTAATTATCAACGAATTCACACTTTTATTATTATTTAATTATTAATAACAAATATATAAATTATGGTTATTATACCTAAATAGTGCCTCTAAACCAAAATGATTTGAAATTGGGATCATAAATGTGTGTCATCGCCATAGAACAGAAAAAAAAACATGTAAATAAAAAAATAAAACAAGACTAAAAAGGTTACTTGTAAACTAGAATTATATATAACACAAAGCATTACTTACATCTAACAACATATTAACGGCCTATTGCTAAATAGATTTAAAACCTATTTTAGTAATCGAATGCTTTGTCTTCTTCGCTTAAACTGAATTCTAAAGTCGTTCGATAGGGACAAAACATTCGATAACTAAAAAAGGTTTTAAATATGTCTATGAAGAAAGCCGTATGTGTATATCCAAATTCAAGCACGCTGGTACAATTGTATCGACGAATGAGAGATCATTTTTCGCCGGTGGATATTCTATTTATACTGCACTTCGGCCGAGTATATTCTAGTCGCTTTGCCGTGCCAGAATTAAAAAAATAATAAAGAAATACAATCCATAAGATTAATTAATTATACAGTATCAGTAAAAAAAGATATCACCATATTCAATTATAGCACAGATTATTTAAAAAAGACGTAATACACTACTAATTATAGTGGGAATTTGGTTAGTTTTATTTTTGTCTACATATCTAAAATGTCTGTACACATAACTGATCATGATAATCTCACCCAAAACAACAGTAAGCCATACACTCTCATCTTTATCTGATAGATCTGCCTGACAATATTGCCTAATGGCTGCCACACACGTTCAAGTGGGTTTGCGCAAACGCGAGTTTGCACCAGTCTCGTATCGAAAACTTCAACGAAGTTTGCGCAGTTATTTGCCCACATACGTTCCAGTATACTGATGCAAAACTCAGACTTGTACAATTATACCCATACGTATGTGGCGGCCATAATAAAGCTATTAATATATAGCGAGAATAATCACGGACACGCCGGCCTGCCACCTGTGTTCATAACGTGCGGGTTATAATAAAATCATAAACACAACTGAGGCCCAAGATTGTGGTGAAATATCAAATCAGATCTAAGAGGTAACCGACAGGGTAAATCTAAATAAAAATAGTAATAGGTATTATAATCCAGCTCACTCAATCTCAATACACAATCGACGATTCGATTGAGACGGGTTATATTCCACCAAGCTGACGTAGGTTGGCAAATCTTTACTTTAATAACTAACTAATCCCAAATTCCATGTATGGGTTTTCGATACCAGAAAACACTCCTACCAAATCAAAAGTCTACTGTTTATACACCCTATGAAGCACGCCCCCTCGTATACAGAATTTCGTCGGCTTATGATTATGATGTAGCTGGGTTTTGACGAAAGAGTTGTCGTGAATGGTGAACCTGGCCTTGCATTTGGTCTTCTTGATGGTGCATCGCCAAGTACTGCTGTCGTAGCGACTGCTGGCATAGTCCCGGTAGTACACGAAATTATTGATGATTGCCATCGGGTTTCCTGATTGACTCTTCACCCAGACCACTGAAATGAAAGTGTTGAAGTTAGTTATTGTGATTTTTATGACAGCATAAATAGTTTTATGGGAATAATTGATTTTATTTTTTTTTGAAGTCAATATCATATATTTTTTATATCAAGTTGAAGGCAAAACAAACTCGCCAGCTGATTGTATGTGGTCACCGCCATCCATTCAAAACAGCTGAGGAATCGTCGTTGCTTTGCTGGTCTTATAGCATAACGTACATACATAGTTTCCATTAAAGCACTAAATGTTTTTATTCCTTCCATGTTAAAGGGTAATGAAAGATTAATTTAACGGTGAAATTCGAAATTATTTTAATTTAGTTAATATTCAGCGTGGTGGACTATATGGCTAACCCCTCTCAATCGTACTCTCGATTGCCCAGGAAGCTCGTGCCATGCAGTGGGACGTATATGGGCTAATACAGTACAAAAGTGGATAATAAATACAAACAACTGTTTGATTTGTACATAATATATTTTAATTGTGGGTAAAACAATGAAATGCTTAGATATACAAAGAATTCAATACATACTACGTAAATAATAATAAAACAATGCGAAAAATACTACAAAATCGAAAAACATTTGCGACTATAAGATTTAATAAGAAAAAGTTGATATAAATATATTTTTAATAATGTTAATTCCCTTCAAAATACATTGTTTTTTAGTAAGCTCAAAACATATTAGAGACACAGTAAAATACATTGTTTTTACTGGTGGCAGGTTTCTCATATATGAGAGGTCGCCTACCCACGTGGCAAGATAGACCGCAATGTCTATCTCTTCCACTAAAAATCAGTGTAAATGCACTGTTGTGTTCCGGTTTGAAGAACATTTTTTCCAGAGTAGCTATTGGACATAATGAGACATAACATCTTATGTCTCAGGATGGCGAGCACAGTGATTCCACTGCTTAGTATCCACTAAGCTTTGCTTTTAAAATCACGGTGTTCTTTGGTGTTGCTACTGTTCATGAGCGGTCGTATCGCTTAAGATCAGGCGAATGGTATGCTCGTCTCGCCATTCACTGAAGAAAAAAAAAGCTGCCTCGTGTTTTATTACACATTGATTGCATGCCAGTGCAGCAATAATTTTTCTTAATTTTTACTTATAATATATTCTTCATCTTAAATTTAATCCTGATATCGAAGTTAATACTCCTAATGGGGATTTTAATCACATTGTAAATTCACGGCTTTATCTACTCAGTTTATAAACCTATAACTAAAATATTATTATCAAATGCTTTGGACATTTCCAACGAGTTTTGAATTCAGTTTGAGCGAAAAAAACAAAACATTCCACAAATAAAATAGGTTTATAAACTGACTATGAATAAGGTTTAATAACTTTTGATAACTGGATCCTCGTCTTGTTAGTTAGATTTCTTCTTCCTCTCCTCGCTCAATGTTCTATTACATAATATGTTGCTACATATCTATTTAGTTTTTGAGACATCATACGACCAACTGTTTTTGTATAGGTCCGGTAAACGGTTGAACATTTACAGTTAATTCTTAAGCCGTGCCGGCCACACAAAATGGAACGAGAAGGAGAAAGAACTAGAAGAAACTCATAACTCACATTTCTCGGGTTTTTTTTTTTTATTCTACAATTTAATATAAACACCATTCCTAATAATATATCGGGAAGGTTCGTGGTTATGCTGCAAGAACGCACGTAATACCGCCTCGTTCTGATCAAGCGTGAACCTGGCCGTGCAGGTTTTAGTCCTGGTGCACCTCCAAGATGTGGTGGATGAGTTCAACCTCTTTCGTAGGAACGTGTAATCGTTCACTAGAGCTATCACTCTCTGCTGGGAGTTCTTTACCCATTGCACTTTTACTGGAAGAAGAAATTAATGTGTTAGGAATTATGTTGATGTGATTTTTGTTTGGGTCTTTGTTAGTGCCGTAACTATACTATCTGAGGCCCGTGGCAAAACCATCGGATTGGCCTCCCTTTTTCTGGGTCGAGAGAAAAACGGTTCAGCTAACTTTCCGGTATCTCGAAGTAGGCCGGAAGGGGTATGCTAGTGTCACTGGCAATAAAACCCAGCTCGCTTGCGGCCGAGGCCCGAGCCTAAACCTACTAAAACTTTTTGGTGGTCGGCGCACACTTTACGGTCGACACTGGACATTCCAAAGCGAGTAGAACCCCAATTCCGTTGCTGCGACCGCCCGGCGCAGATTCATTACAGGTCCCTCTAATTTTGGTACAAAGTTGACCCTTACTCCCAAATGGGTTATGACGCCAGTTTAATTTGTTATGATCATCCATGACGGATACGAAGCCACGCGCTGTGTCGTCCATCTTGGAATCGCTGCTAGTGAGGGTGTATCACCTCCGCAGTGTGCCTATTGACTCTAACTCTATTAGGTCCCCTACGATTTGCAGAGGATTCCGTGATGGAATTCCTGTTCCCTCTAATCACAGGGCAGAGACGCCGTTTCAGCCGTTCAACTTCCGCTCACGATCACACGTTCTTGCAAAACGAGAGCCACTACCTCCACTTCACTCCACCAAATCTTGGCGATGGAAGGAATCACGGGTGAGTGAAAGATCTATTCCGATGTCTACTCACAGTTCTGTACACCTCAGGCTGAACACCCTGAAAGAGTGCTTTGCGTTAACCGGAGGGGCTATTTATGTTCATCCCTTGACACATGACGGACATCTTCATGTTCATCTCTTTACTGGTTTTCGTTTCTAACCATCCGCCACATCACATCCAGCATAGCCACAGCCCGTCTACCGAAGCAGCCGCGGCCCAATAGGACTTGTGTCAGGCTGAAAGTCAGCACGACGTGGCGCCAGTCCAACCACAATTCAAGGACAGGACGCACTGATGCAATGTTCCATGCCAACACTGGGATTGTCTAATTTGGAGCGTGACTCTTCCACGGAGACCAAGCGCAGGGAGGCCGGTCTAGCATACCTCTAAAGACTCTTTATTGTGAATGGCCCAGGAAAGCGATCATGAGAAATTGTGCAATAGCCCCTGATCATCCTCCGGCGCTGCTCATTGCGATTAACACAAAAGCGTAGCACAGCGTCTGCTCGCGAGACTCAGCTCATACGGGACACTCGTAAAGAGTCATCGATCGTACGACTCCGGCGTACAATCTACGGGAAGGTATGCCAGGACCCTCGAGGTTAAGCAGCAGTACAGACAACGTGCCTTGACCAATTTTGGTTTGAGCCTTTTAAAGCAGGCGTGGAAGTTCCATCGGCTATGAAAATACCAAGTTATTTCATTGAAGAGCCGACGGAACCCTTCACGCCTTTCACAATTACGTAGACCCTTGTAGGTGATCTTTCCGTGGTCCAGGTTTCAATGATTAAGAACTTAGAAAACGACAATGCCATGAGCAATAGATAAATAAAAATATAATATAAGTAATTACATTTTATTTTTTAACAGTGAAGTTATGCACGTGTGTACATTTGATATAAATTCCAATTTATAATTAATATAACAAGCCTTCTTAAGGATTTAAAGAATCGTCATCTAACTTGCGGGTTCTTACTTAATTCGATGATAAACACCTTTCCTTATAAATAACATGGAAGGTTCATGGGTATGTTCAAACTGGACTTTCAATATAATACCTTTGCAGACGGTAAACTGCGCCCCGCATTTATACGTGGTTTTTTGCATCACCAAGGGCTGGTGGAACCGTTGGAAGATTCCTTATAGAATGCGTGGTCGTCGATAATCGTCGCTGGCTTACCCGACGCACTCTTTACCCACATGACTAAAATGTAATTCAATTAATAAATACACCGAATTTTCAAATATATAATTATGTCCAAACACAGTCTATTGGCATGTTTAAGAAACTACGAGAGACTCTTCTCTTTCACAAACATCCAGAACCAAAAAAATATTTATTTCGGCGCGGGAATCGACTGATGAACTACGCCACGGTGGCTGTAATTAAATTATCAACATACTAGTTATTACTTGTATGATAGCCGCTTGGTTTTTCTTCTTAACCATAATTTTAATAACAATATCTACCATTTGATTGTAAACGTCATGACCAACCATAAGGAGGCGCAACATCAAACAGAAGTTATTATTAAGCACTATTTACTCGTCATTCTTACATTTGTAGGGTAAAGTCTTAATTCCCACGAACCACTGGCTACAATGTTCTTTAAATTTATTTACTTATTTTAATTAAATTAGAACACAGCAGCGCTTACACTCCCGCCTGGCTTCAGAAATAGATAAAGCAACTTACTGCACAATTGGGAATATCTCAGGTACATAATCACCATTTCTTATATTGTATACGTATAATGTAAAAAATGTTTAGTCTAGTCAACTTTTCAGTCAGTTAATCAGTATAATATAAACCTATTTTAGTTATCGAATGCTTTGTCCCTTTCGTAGGACTTTTGAATTGAGTTTGAGCGAAGAAGATAAAACATTCGACAAATAAAATAGATTTATAAACTGACTATTAATAACTGAATAAGGTAGTTATAATTTTTGTCTACAGTAACAATATCCTTTGACAACTGGTTCCTCGTCTTAAGCTCAATGTTCTTTTACATAATATGTTGCTAAATACCTATTAACTTTTTAGACGACCAATGTTATTTGTATAGGTCCGGCACAGGATTCAACATTTACAGTTAAGCCGTACCGGCCTCACAAAATGGAAGAAAAAGGAGAAAGAACTAGAAGAAACTCATAACGCACACTTCTCGGGTCCCTATTTTTCAATCCTATAATTTAATATAAACACCATTCTTAACAACATATCGGTAAGGTTCGTGGTTGTGCTGCAAGAATGCCCGAGACACTGCCTCGTTCTGATCAAGCCTGAACCTGGCCCTGCAGGTTTTAGTCCTGGTACACCTCCAAGTTGTGGTGGATGAATTCAACCTCTCTCGTAGGAATGTGTAGTCGTTCACTAGAGCTATCACTCTATCCTGGGTGTTCCTTACCCATTGCACTTTTACTGGAAGAAGAAATTAATATGTTGTCTACAATGTGCTTTAAATTTATTTATTTAACTTAAATTAAAACATAACAGCGCTTACACTCCTCAGAAAAAGTCAAAAGCGACTTATTACACAATTGAAAATATCTCAGGTACATTATCACTATTTCATATATTGTATAATGTAAAAATTGTGTAGTCTAGTCTGCTTTTCAGTCAATTTTGAATATTCAGTCAGTTTATAAACCTATTTTAGTTATTGAATGCGTTGTCCCTTTCGAACGGCTTTTTAATTTAGTTTGAGCGAAGAAGACAATATATTCGACAAATAAAATAGATTTATAAACTGACTATGAATAAGGTAGTTACAATATTTGTCTACAGGGACAATATTCTGCCTCGGTGGCGTAGTTGTATTACGGTACGGTTACAAGTCTGGGGTTGGACTCCCGGATCGGGCATCGTATTAGACTCACCAAATGGAATGAATAGGAAAAAGAACTGGAAGAAACTAATAACACACACTTTTTAGGTCAATATTTTTCAATACTACAATTTAATATAAACACCCTTCCGAACAATATACTGGTAAGGTTCGTGGTTATGCTGCAAGAACGCTCGAGACACCGCCTCGTTCTGGTCAAGAGTGAACCTGGCCTTGCAGGTTGGAGTCCTGGTGCACCTCCAAGCTGTGGTGGATAAGTACGACCTCTCTCGTAGGAACGTATAGTCGTTCACTAGAGCTATCACTCTATCCTGGGTGTTCTTTACCCATTGCACTTTTACTGGAAGCAGAAATTAATATGTTAGGAATTATGTTGATGTGATTTTTGTATGGGTCTTAGTTGTCAAAATTTACTTTTCAACAGAGGCCTTCCCAAAATATATATGTCGAAGGCGCGTTGTAGAATCCGCTGTATAACGTAAAAGCGCCTCAGATTGTAAACCATCGCTGTTTTATAATGGTTTGATAATGTTTTCCAACAAATAAAATAAAATAAAAAACATTCAGGCGGATTGTAGTCGTGATACGTTCTGCAAAGCGCCGTTCGATATTTAGCCGAATTGTAAGACAGATGCAATGTAGGTATCAATACTAGACAAATGGATTTTCAGGTTAGATTAGGTTAGGATTGAGGTAAATTATACAAAAGTGGATACAATTAAAAAATATATATTAAAATATTTATTAGAAAAATGGAAACAAACTAACCTAACATATTTTTTTTTTGCCATAATTGGGGAGACGAGCATGCCATTCGCCCGTTGGTAAGCATTACTTTCCATGGGCCTCAGAGAGGGCCACCTGCCGGGGCTCACGTAATAGTAGAGGGCGAGGAGATTTCTGTTGGCACTTCAATGAAGTACTTTGGTTTTGTCTTGGAAAGCCGACGGAACTTCCACGCCCACTTTAAAAGCCTTAAACCAAAACTGGTCATTGCACCGTACAAAATCACTTGACCAATTACCCTATTCATCATTACTATTCTAAATTATCTATAAACTGCTCTGAATTTAACTACGCTGCAACCTCTGTATAAATACTGTATTGTAAACTTGTTTTAAAAGAGCAACGCTAGAGTTTCTTGCCCGTAATTCTCTGGCGAAAACAGCCTTGTGAACCGGGTGGTAGTGGAAAAAAGTGACTGAATCTAAATAATGTGTGACATTTCATGGGTTCAATAAATATTTTCATTTCATTTCAGCAGGCGCTTTGCCTGGCCTGTTACCCAACCTCGAAGGTTCCAATATCCCTTACTGTAGATTATGCATAGGAGTCATACGATCGGTGGTTTTTTACGGGTGTACCGTATGGGCTGAGTCCCTGAGTAGACGCTGTGCTGCATTCTTGCGTCAACCACAAAAAGTAGTGGCACAGCGGATGATGAGGGGCTATTGCACGATTTCTTATGAGGCGACCTGCGTCTTGGCTGGTTCGCTGCCATGGGACATCGACGCCAAAACCCTCACGTCAGCTTATTACAGGCGATAGAAGATATCCCGTCGGGGGAATTTACTAGTCTCTAGAGAGGTCGAAGCCAAACGGGCCTTCCTGCGCATAGCTGCTGGTCATCGGAGTCGCTGGGCGAACTGAGGAGGCGGTGCACCCCCACTAAATACGATTCCGAGACGGACGACAGAACGCGTCACCTCGCTTCTGTCGCGGACGCCGATTACACCTTAACCGAGCATCCAGGTCTAGACGTAAGTGGGAAGCAAGCTTGCCCCCCCAATGAAAGAGACTAGTCTGCGTACTGTTTCTTCGCCGGCCGATCACAAGGAATGAATCAGGGCGCGACGGCCACCGAGGGTTTTTTAGTCAGTATGCTGGCGTAGGTACTTGCTAGCGACCCGACTCGGCCGCAATTTGCGTGCCGGGCTGGTGGGCCAGTGACACTGACATAACCCTTTCGGCCTCCTCTAGGGTACCGAAAGGGGAGCTTTAGTCTTGACACAAAAAAACCTACTAACCACTGGCTCCAATATCCTTTAAATTTATGTATTTATTTTCATTAAATTAGAACACAGCAGCGCTTACACTCTTCAGAAAAAGTTAAAAGCGACGTATTACACAATTGAAAATATCTCAGGTACTTACATTATCACCATTTCATATATTGTATAATGTAAAAGTTGTGTAGTCTACTCTGCTTTTCAGTCAATTTTGAATATTCAGTCAGTTTATACACCTATTTTAGTTATCGAATGCTTTGTCCCTTTCAAACGGCCTTTGAATTCAGTTTGAGCAAATTTTGAATTTACATTTACAATTTTGAATTTACAGTTAATACGAAAGTCGTGCCGGCCTCACAAAATGGAAGGAAAGGGAAAAAGAACTAGAAGAAATTCATAAATCACATTTCTCAAGTCAACATTTTTCAATCCTATAATTTAATATAAACACCATTCCTAACAATATATCGGTAAGGTTCGTGGTTATGCAGCAAGAATGCCCGAGACACCGCCTCGTTCTGGTCAAGCGTGAACCTGGCCCTGCAGCTTTGAGTCCTGGTGCATCTCCAAGATGTGGTGGATGAGTACGACCTCTCTCGTAGGAATGTGTAGTCGCCCACTAGAGCTATCACTCTATCCTGGGTGTTCTTTACCCATTGCACTTTTACTGTAAGCAGAAATTAATATGTTAGGAATTATATTGATGTGATTTTTGTTTGGGTCTTAGTTGTCAACTTTATAATAGTCATCAGCTAAAAAAAAATACTTTTAAACAGAGGCCCTTTTTACGTAGATATGTCGAAGGCGCATTGTAGATTCCGCTGTATAACATAAAAGTGTCAGATTGTAAAACGTCGCTGTTTGATAATCGGCTTCCCAGCAAAATAAAAGTAAATAAAAAAAATATATTCAGGCGGATTGTAGTCGCAATACGTTCTACAAAGCGCCGTTCGATGTTTAGCCGAATTGTAAGACAGATGCAACGTACCAATACTGAGGTCTAGTGAAATGGATAGGTAGGTTAGGTTAGGTAAATTATACAAATAGACATTGCGGTAGTACCTACCCAGGCGGCCTTGGAAATAGTCTGCACACAGCAAATTTCTTCTTTGTAGATGACGATGCGCTTACTGGTACGTAACTTCTTCTTAAGGATAATTCGTTGAATGAGAGAAATACCTTTCGCAACGAGTCGCCTTCTCATCGTTGATATTTAACAACGATACAAAGCTTCCCATGAGCGATAGATAAATTAAAAAATATACTATAAATAATTGAATTTATTATTTAACGGTGAAGTTATGTACATGTGTACATAATATGATATAGGTAATTCCAATTTATAATAACAACAACAAGCCTTCTCAAGGATTTAAAGACGTCTTCTAACTTGCGGGTTCTTACTTAATTCGATGATAAACGCCTTTCCTTATAAATAACGTGGAAGGTTGGTGGGTATGTTCAAGCTGGGCTTTCAATATAATACCTTCGCAGACGGTGAACCGCGCCCTGCATTTGTACGTCGTTTTTGTGCATCGCCAAGTGCTGTTGGAACCGTTGGAAGATTCCTTATAGAATGTGTGGTCGTCGATAATCGCCGCTGGCTTACCCGACGCACTCTTTACCCACATAACTGAAATGTTTAATTGATAAATACACCGGGTGTTCAATTACATAGTTGTACTGTGGTGGATTTCCAATCTCCAAGGTGACGTGGATGGTATTTGGAGGTTTGTCGATTCGTACGGTGGCGGATGTCTTAACAAAGTCTATTGTCGTGTTTAAGAAACTACTCGTACGGGAGACTTTTTCCGTCACAAACATCCAGAACCGAAAAAGAAATTGTTTCGGTGCGGGGATCGATCGGTAACTCACTAGTTATTATGATAGCCGCTTGGGTTTTCTTCTTTACCATAATCGTAATAACCAGATCTTTCATTTGATTGTAAACGTCACGACTACCCATAAGGAGGAGCAACATCAAACAGACACGAACATCAAAGATAAAAATATTTAAAAAACGACAGAAAATAAAACTATATTTTCTGAAACTTTATTTTTTATGAACGGAGTGTTAACAACTTAAAGTAAGTACGTAGTAACTTATAAATAAACCATATGTATTGCAGTGTATTTATTTTATCATACTGGTACAAAAATAAAAAAAACACATGCGGGTCGGGTAAATATATCTATATAAACATACAAATAAACAGTGACAAAATACCAAGGCGTAAAGTATGTACTTGGAATTACTGTTACGTCTTTTTATTTATTTTTTCACGATACTCCACAAGAGCTTAAAATACATTTTTAAAGCTTGTTACAAAATGGAAATAAATTATTTTACATTACTTCTCCGCCTGTGTAAAGCTCAACATATTTTTCATTATAAATTTCTCTGTAGTTTTTGAGATAAAATTAGAGATATCATTGTGTTGTATCAGCCCATACACGTCCCACTGCAGGACACGGGCCTCCTCTACAATCAAGAGAACTATATGAAAAATGATACCCGTTAAATATTCAATACAATGATTTTTATATAAATGGTTTAACAATCGAGGTTATTAAAAATCTATAGTAAAACAGACGCTGAAACTGGCCAATATAATACTAAAAAATCAAATGATAAATACATAATCTACAGTTTGATATAAATTCCATTTCTCACGATATACTTCGATGGTTCATGGTTGTGGAGTAGAAAAGACCTAGAGACCACCTGGTTCTGATCCAGGGTGAACCTGGCTTTGCAATAGTGCGTCCTGGTGCATCGCCAAGACGTGGTGGCGAAGTTGGTCTTTTCTCGGAGGAACGTGTAGTCGCCGACCAGAGCGATCATTCTGTTTTGAGTGTTCATCAACCATTGGACTTCCACTGAAAAAGGAAGAAATATAAATAACTGTTTAAATCGACTTTATGCTCGCGATTTTTGGTCTTTTTGACTTTTGGAGGCTGTTCTAAGTATGCCGGTATAATAGTCGTTTTCATCTGGTTAGCGAAATCCAAATTTCAGTCACAGTGAATCCATAATGATGCCACGCATTCCAAGTCCAGTATTAGTAAATAAATCTATATTTCAACCAGACTACCTACCATACATACGTACATCCAGGGGCATCTCTCATCGATAACTCTATTTTTGTCGCGTTGTATTCACCGAAAAATGCATTTAAGCCAATATTTCGTTACAATATAAATAAAAAACAAGTTTATCATACACCGCTGTGCACTTTCTACTTTATTATGATACTTTAAAATGCAAAACCAATAAAGTTACGTCTACAACAATAAAAAATAGGTAATATTATGTCTTTGGAGTAATACAATAAAATAGAAGGTATTTAAAATAGAGTGACTAGTCTGCGTGTTAGTCTTTGAAGCTTCCTGCTGGATGTAAGAGGCAATGCGGTATAAAACTAACGGTTGCACTCAAAGACGTTTAATCTCAATTAAATTGTTCCTAAGTATAGATTCTCTTTGTAAATTCTACACTTAGTAATGATTAAATTGACATTAAATGTCTCTGAGTAATCTCTTTATTATTAAATAAATAAGTAACATAAAACTAGGTGTATATTTATCTGTCAAGTGGTGCCTAGCTTCTCTAAAGCTCATCCAATTTTAATTGAACTTTGGAAGCTGACAGGGTTCGTTTATTAGATACCACATATTTTAAGACTGTTGTTAATATTTTATTTCAAATAGATAATTGTAAATTATTCTCTTAAAATACAAAGAACAGTCACTTAACATATAGTACCGACCCACTGAGATACAAGTTATATGAAACTATGAGTGTTTTACTGCCTCGGTGGCGCAGTTCTACTAAGGTATGATTGCAAAGCTGAGGTCTCGGGTTCGACTAGGGCAGACCGGGTAGGGCAAAGTGATATTTGATTTTTGCATTCATTATCAGCCCGGAGTCAGCAATTTGTACCTGATATGGCGATAGGCTCACCCTCTATCACATCGTGGGGCGGAAAATACAAGGCGAAACGTGGGTGTCCTGATTGCACCTCTGCCTAACCCTTCTGGGAAAAAGGCGTGAATTTATTGTATGTATGTATGTATGAGTGTTTTAGGTCAGATAACATAGATAGTTTCATAAGCCTCTTAACCATCCGCAGGAGACGCAAAGATTTCATTGCATATTACAATCAAATTTTAAATACTTCTCAAACTGACTAGCATTGACTCGAACGTCGCGAATATTACATGGCATGCAATCTCTCACAGTCGACTCTCACACCCTGTAAAACGTCCCATTGGTGATAACATATTTTCTGTAGGGGTGGTTATGTTCCAGCTGGGCTTTGACGACCTCCTTGTCACGGAGGGTAAATCGGGCCTTGCACCGAGGGGATGTTTTAGTACAGCGCCAGATGATGCTGTTTCCGGATTTGTTGCAACTGGCTGCGCACGCTGAGAACGTGAAATGGTTGACGACCGCTATCACTTTGCCGGCGCTTGTTTTCACCCATGTCACATTAACTGCAACAAGCGAATGTTATTTATATGACGCAAATCTGGTTGATTTATTTCTAGCTTATAGATAGAAATACTGTAAACTTATAATTAGATAGCAGCCCGGCCTGGCTCCGCCCGGGTGCACGTACACATTTTAAAAAATATTTTATCGCCATGTTCATTAGGTATAATGTAGGATTCTAATGGTGTATTATTTTTTCGAATCGGTCCAGTAGTTTCAGAGTCTATTCAATGCAAACAAACAATCAAATCTTTCCCCTTACATTAGTTAAGATCTGGTATAAAAATCCAAAAGCATCTAATTTCCGTAAATTCAAATGAACCAAATAAGGATATAATAAATCTTAATAATCTATTTAGATCAAAATATCTAGTGGATATACCATTGAATATCATTAAATGTGGGAACTGCTCGTTAGCGGTACTGTGTATTTTGTATGACCTTATATCTTTACCACTCAAATAGAAACTAACCTTTGAACCAGTACAAACCCTTGATCAAGTATGAATGACGGGAATAAATAGTAAACAAAAAACACAAGTCATAAATAAACATTATATTAAAAAACGTCGCGAATTACTGAAAATATTAAATAGTTAGCACATTTTCACGACAAAAATAACAGGTTTAAGGGAAATTTTATATTATGTTAACCTCACGTCACCTTCAACTAGTTACATCAATAGATATTTTTTTAAATAATACTATCTGTTAACAGAAGTTTTCGAATGTAATTACAATTTTAATCTTTCTCATGATTTTTATAGGAATAGCACTGGGTGACAGGTTTTTTCCAAGGATGTCCATAGTGGCTTGTACGAAGGCTTCTCCAACCTAGGTCATCCATCCACCAATCACATCTTTAATTTAAATTACAATCAGTTGAAGTAGGTAAGCATGTGCCTATAAATAAAATCATCTATCCCTACATGTACCTATTAGCCTCCACAGTATTTAAGATTATTAAGTTTTGTACTAACTTCTTCTACTTTCATTGCCATATTATCTACTACACAACATACTACATTCAGACAATAAAATCACTTTAAAACAATAACTAAAAAAGTGTTGTGCCCAATCGCACATTGAAATTAGCAACAAAATGAAAAAAAAATTAGGTAATTTAAAAAAAAACACTGACTACGGTACCCTAGTAAGGCGCCATAACATCAACAAAAACGATTACAATTATATCGGCCGGCTACGAGTATAACCCTTAAAACCGTCGCATATAAAGCCCGTTGACCACAATATGTTCAGCTGGGGGATGCGTGTGGTCAAACATCCCTCTTACAATATGTTCGTAGTTGAGTATTGTGAACCTCGCCTTGCACCCCGTCGACGCCCGGGTGCACCGCCATATTGATTTGGGGCCGCCATCTTTTTTACTCGCATAAAAATACGTGTAGTTGTTGTGTAGAGCTACGGTCTTGCCTGAACGGTTCTTCACCCATTGCACTGTAAATAAATTGAGGGAAGGTTAAAATAATATTTTATTATTACTTTTAGTTACAGGAAGTCTCTTGGACGTAAGACGATCTTTATCTATTAAAAAAAACTTAACGAATTGATAACCTCCTCTCGAAGTCGGTTAAAAAGTACATATTGGAAGCGGTCTGCATACAGCGACTTCTTGCATCTATGTTAGATCGTCTATCCAGAATTCTAGAATTTTAGGCCCTTAATAAAATTTGAGTAAAATGATATGAAATTCGATTCAAGAGAAAATATGGTTTAAATAATGGAAACTTGGATGCGAAGTAGTAACGTTTTATATAATATAAATTAGATATTCAATTTTAAACAACACCATTGTACTCCATTTGTCAATAATAATAAAACAATGCACATAACAGGTAAAATAATCAATCATGATAATAATTTACTTACAACACAACAGTTATAAGTATAAAAAACTCATTTCAATAAATAATAGACTTTAAATACATACATACATAAACTCACGCCTTTATCCCCGAAGGGGTAGGCAGAGGTGCCTACTAGGACACCCACATTTCGCCTTGTGTGTTCCGTCCCACGATGTGATAGGGGGCGAGCCTATCGCCATATCGGGCACAAATTCCTGACTCCGGACTGATAATGAATAGAAAAATCCAATATCACTTTGCCCGACCCGGGACTCGAACCCGAGACCTCAGCTTTGTAACCGTACCGTAATACAACTACGCCACCGAGGCAGTCTTTAAATATTCTTAATAGACTTTAAATATTCATCTTATAACCTTAATATGACTTAGCATGTAATTAACTTTCTAATTGAAATATAAGTTACAGTAACAATAATATTTATCAGGATTCTGAGTATATTTAAGAGATGGATGAAAGATATCTCGTCCACTGAAACTTGAACTCAACATACATGCATATTTTGTAATCAGTGCGTTTCTCCTTAGATTATTTAAAATCAATGTTTAAGTCAGTAAGCGTTACATCCACTTGCGCCATCGCATTAGGCTGCCTTCCCACTGAAGCGCAAAAGAGCGGTGCGGAGATGTGTTGGAATCGACCAATTACATTGTAAATATACGTTATATGAGATAAATCAATGTGGTTAGTGATCTCTACACATCACAAGTTTTGTCTCCGTTTCAGTGAAAACATAGCCTTACAAAACCATAAATAAGAGCACATGGAAGAGAAGAAAGAATGACGGAACGAAGGAGAAAGCAACAGGTATCTTGTAAGAACAGACCGAAGAGAAGACAAAATGGAAGACAAGGAAATTCTTAGAGTTTAGTGGCGCGAACTTACCATCGTACTCTAATTGGCTAATATTACAACCTGATGTAAACTCCATCCTGCACAACATACTTCGACGGTTTATGATTGTGTATCAGCTGTGCCCTCACAATATTATACTCGTTGATAACAGTAAACCGAGCTCTACAGTGCGATGAGGTTCTGCTACATCGCCAGACACTCTTTTTTGACCCCCTGTAGGTCTTCGTACAGCAGTAGGAGTAGTTATTAACGAGGGCCACGGTGTGACCCGTGGAATTCTTCAGCCATGTTACTGAAAAATATATTTTAAAATTGTAGAAAATTAAAAATAGTAAATTGTATATTCTTGGATTATAGACTTACTGTGAAACATCAGTAATTAATTACCTTCATGATGGAATTGTAGATTCCACAGACAGGTACTGAATTACATGTACGATCCCGGAAACACGAACACGAGAGTCCTCTGCAATTGAGTGGGCTTTAGTTGTAGTTCATCACGCTGAGTTATTGTGGGTGGACAAAATTCATATAAGTGTCAGAAATTCTTGCAATGATCTTTATGGTATTCAGGTTTTCACACGATATTTCTCTTCTCAATATTGTTTTCAACTGAGTTCTATTTTACAAATATGTAATATGATTTCATTTTCGTAAAATGCCTATAGCTTTGAGTCAATGTGTGATTATAATAAAAGCAATATCTTTTGGTTAAAACTATTATATAATTAAAAACAAAACAGTATAAAATTGTATAAATATGTATAAGCATGGCATCTTAAATAAAAAACAAACTTTTTTATGCCTCGTCTATCAAAAAGTTTAATTTCGTTATTATTATTCGTGTTTCATACAGGGTATCCCGCGGCGATGCCACATGGACGGGAAGTATCTTAAATATAGTAAATAGACAATTTTACTGAAAGAAGACATCATTTTGATTTCAAAATCAATTTAAGCTGCATTAAAAGATTTTTGAATAATTGCATTTCTGAAGCGGGAATCGCACCCGCCATGTGGTAAAAAACATCCATAATTTTACGATACCAATCAAAAAGCTCCATCATAAGGATTATTTTTTTTACAATTAACATAGCATCTTAAAGAAAAGGAACATTATAAAGTTTTACATTAACTGTTTCAGGATAGTCAATAATAAATCATTTTTTTGATTTTATTGTCATTTTAACAACAGATTTTATTATTAATCTTCTTCATAATTGAAAAATTAAACCGACTTCAAAATTGTAATAAAAAGAGGGAAATAAAACTAATCTTTAAATAAATATAAAATATCTTATTATGCCAACAATATTTTTGAGGTTGTTTCATGTTTGCATCGCAAGAATTCTTTTTGCGTTGGATTAGGTATAGTCCAACTTAGAAGCAGTGTAAGTTTCATCAAAATCGATACAATGTGCCAAACCAAACAATTTAAGCCCATCATATATTTCTAATAATAAAAAATATTTAATGTCTGCCAACCTTCCTGTGACGACATAATTTTCGACTACGCCATTAAGATAAGTTTTAATTTTGCTAACACATAGTTATTTCTAAAATGCTTATTATAGTTTGTATCTTTAAAACCTCTCACAACTGCACATTATTATTTAATTAATTTATTAAGTAAGATATTCAACAAAATTTAACTATTACAATATACTTAAATTTACTTACATCATAGAAGACATCTTTAAACATAGGTAACTAAGTCATGCAATTCATGAGGAACACAATCTCTTATTAACGGAAATTAGACCTTATTCAGATGGCGCGAAATACACGCGTTCCTACCCGCGCGATTTCAAGCGCACGTGGACGAAATACTCGGCGCGAATCAACCGCACTAATGGATACACGCGAATTACAAATTGTCTTGTTCTCTTTAGGCCACACGGAGTGTACTGCTGAACACAGGCTGCCCTAAGTATTTTTCAACAGTAAGTAGTACGTGGTGGCCTGTTGGTAACGGACCAGACGCGGCTGCCGACATATTCACGGCGGTCGCGGATACAAATCTCAGGCAGTTAATCATAACGTACTATAACGGTGAAGGAAAACATTGTGAGGAAACCAGCATACCGTAGCAATTTGTAAAATATCCACGCATGTAAAGTCAGCCAACCCGCACTAGGTCAGCGTGGTGATCTACATGGCCTAACCCTCTCAATCGTCCTCACGATTGTAAAGGAAGCTCGTGCCCTGCAGTGGGACGTATATAAGCTGATACAGTACAGTAAGTCACGCGCGTAATTCGCTCCATTTGTACAAAAACTTACTCGTCAACTTAGAGTCTAATATAAACTCCGTTTCTGATAACATACTGAGCTGGAGGATGGTTATGGCACAGCTGGGCTCGAAACATAGTATCATTGAACATGGAGAACCTTGCTCTGCAGGCGTAGGGGTGCCTGTTGCACCTCCACACACTCCTGGCTTCTGAGTTCTTGTAGCAGCAGAAAGCGTAGTCATTGACGATAGCTACAGTCTTTCCGAAGCGACTCATCACCCAATGCACTGGAAATTGGAAATCAATTAGTGGTTAAACTATATGTTAAATAAGTAATAGAAACTTTGCAGAAGGATGTAGTAGGACCAACGTCTCTACATCAAACAGTAAAACGCTTTTTTAATGTTATGTAAAATTAACCACAAAATAAAGAAAAAATTAACGAATCTGTATCCTATAGTCTTTATTTTACCATTTTTTTTCTTTATTAATTGCTAAGTTGGTTATGTCGTCTCCATCTAATTATACAATAGTTGTACTCAAAGGTTGTGAAAACAACTTGAATATTTCATTTAGTATAATTATTATTGTTTAAACACAATGCAACTATCACTATTCATACGTACATTTCTTATCATATTATGATGTAAAATAAATGATGACATATTTAAAATAAATATAATTATTAATCACTCATTATACCACTACTAAATGGTCATAACATCATCTAAATTAAAGAATCACAATAAAGTAATAAGCAAGTTGCAAAACTACTTTCGCTCAATTCACAATTTAAAACAAACACCATTCCTTATAATAAAGTTACGCGGGGGATGGTCATGTAACAATTTATATTTGTGTATTTGTTCGAATTTATCCGTAATGAAATATGCCTTGCAGGTTTTGCCTTTAGTACAGCGCCAGAAGTTGGTATTGGCGCCCACAACGCTGCAATAATACGTGTAGTTTTGTATTATGGCCAACATTTTACCATTACTGTTCCTCACCCATTTCACTGGAAACAATGAAAGCGTTAAATATCCATCTAAAAATCTATTGATCTAATTACACAATCCGATATCAACCCGCTGCCTTGTCATTTACACGCCACCTGTGTCAAGCGAATCCACTTTCTTCCTGCGACCCCCACGATATCATCAAACCATCTGGCCTTTCTTGGCTACCACTCCATGAGCGTCTTAGTCCATCTGCTATCTATACATCTAGCCAAATGCGCTGCCCAACTCTACTTGAGCGTAGCGATAAATTCCCTCGCATTCTGTTAATTGCAAAAACGTGCCTTGAGGGAAACCTATGTTCGTAAGCAGATTTTCTGTGGTAAATGATGTTAATAAACGATGTAGAGTTTATGAAGATACGTAATAAATTATTGCACATATTTTAAAAGTTCACTGTTAAGTGTTAGTAAGTCACACATCGAGCTGTCAATATTACTAACAATGTTTACCGAGTGTAAAAAATAGGTTTCTATCGAGAAATCATATGCATTTTGCATGATATTACTATGTTGATTATGTTTTATTTTACTCAAAACAAAACATCTTTGTAATATACATGTGTACTTCAAACCATCCTATTGATAAATAAAAAAAGTTTTATCCCAAAAAAAGGCGTTTAATTTTTTACTTTATAAGTAACAATATACCTACTTATTATTTTGCTGAGCACGAGTCAGCCCCAGGCAATCCAAGAGATTTTACTAACCAACAACATAAAGTGCATTAATCCGTGGGTATCAAACTCTTCACTTCAGTACCTAAACCAGTAATATGGAATAAACTAAATTTTGTAATATACTCCGTTCGTGACATAAATTTTGGGTTTTTCGTGCTCATGCGGGTTGCTGCGCTTGATTATTTTGCCGTCCTTGTCAGTGACCACCCGTGCCTTGCAATATTTATTACTGGTGCACCACCAGTAGTTGGTTTTGACTTGCTCTCTCACGCAGTAGAACGTATATCCATCGATCAAGAGCGCTCTACGTCCCCTTGTGTTCTTCAGCCATTGTACTAAAATTAAAAAAGAAGAACTTTGAAGTTACAGACATTTGGTTATAAAGAAATGTAGAACTAAAGCCATTTTAACTAACTCTTGTAGATTATACAAAAGCATTTGATAATGTCAAACAATGCAGTTTTTGCCGCATAAAACAATCAATGAATATTAATAAAACCTACATTGACTTACCGAAAATAATCTATAACTTCAGAGGATCATACTCGGGATTTGTCAAGGAGCTATAGAGCGCAGCACGCTAGGAACACGCATGGACAAAGTGCCTAATAACACCTTGCGGTCCATAACTAGAATCAAGGATGTTGGCCAGAAATCGGCCGAACTAAAATGGGATTGGGCGGGCCACGTCACTCGGATGCACCTAAAAAGATGGGCTAAAATTGCCACGCAATAGATGTCTTACAATGGCAAGAGGCGACGATGCAAGCCTCGGAAAAGGTGATGTGGCGACATCGACTAATTTGGAAGCATTTGGACTGTATCCGCAATTGATAGGGATAAGTGGACGGAGTTCAAAGAGACCTTTGTCCAGCAGTGGGACAGTATAAGTAAATAAAAAAAAACTTATGTGGTAAATGTCTTGTTATTAATAGTTATTATTTGACTATGATTACTATTAGTGTTAATTTGCATGTATGACTAAATACATTAGCCGTAATAATATGCCCATTTGACCACAGAAATATTCAGGCGGGGATCGAACCCGCAACCTCAAGTGGTGTCATTAGCTTTATTATATTTTTTTATAACTGACAAATGAGCAAGCGGCTCACCTGAAGCCACAATGCCATAGCGGTCGTACGTTCGAAAGACATGTCTTACGATGACGGCACGAACCACCTAATAATTTAAAAATTTAGTAATTATTCAAATTAAAAATTTATAATTTTATTTCATAGTGTTATAACAATAAAAGATGGTAAAATTTATTAATTTTTATTTATTTAAATATAATTTCACGGTTGATTTTATTCAATATTATTTTTAATATTACGTACTTATATAATTTACAATTAATTCTTGACGGCCCACATTATACAATGAAAATTATTATCCAACTAATTTTGAACAAGATATCAGGTCCATACAAATTATCAGATGGGTATAAAAAGTATTACGATAAATATTGTAAACAATGATGGAAATAAAAAAAAGGTATAAATATCCCAGCCCAGTCAAACTACAAAATTATAATTACCTACATTGAAAGAAAACACATCACACAAAAAAGGATACTCGTCGACTTCCAATAATCAAAAATATACAAATTGTGATTTGTCAAATTTTGGTGCGAAATGGTGCGCCATTTAACATCTCTTATTTTAGACATATTTTTTATAATATAGTGGGCAAACGAGCATACCGTTCACCTAATGATAAGTGATCACCACCGCCCATGAAAAACAACACCATGCATGGAGATGCGTTGCCAGCTTTTAAGGTTTTTTGAAGGTCGTTTTTTCCGGCAATCTCGCATAGAAAATACATGACATGTGTTTTTTACACTGACATTACAAAATAACCAAAAAGCACCCAACAATTGGTGTCCGAATAAATAATTTTCAACATTGTAATGCCGACATGCTCAGAACAAACTGAATCTGAAACGCGACTCTTGTGTTTGTCAATATCACAAGTTTTCTACCATTATACATGGTAGTCACTATTCGCGCTGGTACAAATAAATTCCCACCAGCTTTAAGGTCTCCATGCCTGATACAATGATGCCCGGTCTATCTATTGATTCTGCATCTTATTTACTTTAGCTAATAAAACCGAACTAAACTAAATTTTAAAGAATATACCGTATTTTATTACATATTTCGGACGTTTATGTGTATGTCGGAGGTATTTCTTGATTATTTTTCCGTCCATGGAACTGACAATTCGTGATTTGCAATTTCCTCCAGCGGTACACCTCCAGTTCTCGGTGTAAACCCACTTCTTGGCCATGTAAAAACTATATCCATTCACTACAAGAACTTTGCGACCGTGTTTGTTCCTCAGCCACTGCACTGTAAGAGAAAGAAATAAATTGATTTATAATTCGTAAGTTATAATACTATTTTTCATTTATTGTACCTACAATACAGAACAGGAAAGAAATCAATTAAGTACATAACGTTATTATTATGTCTATTACATTCTGCGGTCTTATAGCCAATATTTGGTTAAAATTTATGATTAACGAGCTCAACGCCCTCCTAAGGGATGGTGATTAGTTACCCTCACACGCACAGATGTACCCGTCAGACACAAAACAGAACTGATCCAACACAATCTGATGTCACTACACAGTCTTGGACATAAGTTGTGATCCTGATCGAAAGGTCAGGACCAAAAAGTTCGATGGTTCTGAGCACGATCTGCAAGGCGGGCAAGATAGTCAGTCAGATCTGTTGAGTAAATCTTTGCTTTTGTAGTTAATTATTATACATACCCACAATGCCATACATGATAGAAATTAACAAGCAAAATGCCCATGGAGTATTAGTCGAAAGCATACAAGAAAACAGGACAATGAAAGAAGTTCAAACATCATTTTTAATGCACTACACACATCACGATTTATTAAAAACGTTATAGCACAAAATATAAGGTCATAGCAGTTAGTGTAAGCTATAGTATGTTATGTACACACATCACATCAAACGGTAAGATGACTTCATTTTAGTGCGCATGCGCAAATTACGATTAGTCAGATCTAATTTGAGGTAACAAGCATTAAAACAATTTTGAGTATTTCGACGATATGAAATCCTCTACCTTATTTACATCGACATGTCTTTGGCTCTTTACGATTTATATGCATTCTGCATTTTGACTAGACTTAATATTTCGTCTGGCCTGGCTGACATCAACCTTTCATGGAATTTATAACTACCAACATTATGTTCAACCACAGCAAGGCTAGTGCTGAACATAGGCCTCCTCCAAGAATTTCCACAGCATTTAGCCAATTCCTGCTATCTTTATTAGGTTATCCACCTTGTAGGTGGACTTTTGATAATGCGCTCGCCACATGGCCTTCATTCATGAACTTTATAGCCCTATCGACTAGTTCTCTGGCCTCTTCTTTTACTTATCCGCTATCCGGAAACTTAATTAAATTTTAATATACACTCCATATTTGATGATATAGTTGGGTGGTTTGTGGTTGTGCCTGAGATCTTTCTTGATGATTTCTCCCTCCCTTGAGGAGACGAGTCGGGACCGGCACGTGCTACCGGCGGTGCACCTCCAGTTTTCAGTATTGATCAGCTTCCTGGCTAGGTAGAACGTGTATCCATTCACTAATAGCACTTTACGACCGTGCCGGTTCTGCAGCCATTGCACTGGGAGAAAAAAATAACGTTCGTATATTTTAAATTCAATATTAGTATATAGCACAGTACACACTTAACAGAAAACGAATATTAAAGCAAGGAAGGCATATAAAATTACTATTGTTAGTGTATGTTAAAATCGGCAGTTTTATCGCTTTCATTGTTATTTTGTATTAATATCAAAGCAAAGAAGGTAAGAAAGTAACCGTTCACCTGATGGTAATCATTCATGCCCATAAAATTCCTCAATATAGTAGTCGTATTAACAAGCAAGCTACTTACCAATGTTGTTAATAAACGTAATAAAAAAGACTACAATAAAACAGTATAGTTAAGAATACAACTTTTAATACACTACATGTATATGACACGATATTATAAACATTGAACATTAATTCTAAAAGTAATCATAGCAAAGTCAAATGCCGCACTGGGAACCAATTTTACTGGCAAACATTAAAGATGAATTGTAATGTGAATGCGCAAATAACATTTGATCAAAGCCTGATTGAAAAGCCAGATAACATTTGGATAAGGGTTTTTAACTTTTTACACACTACAATGATGCTCCATTATATTAAAAATCACTGCCTACTGTTACTTCATTGGCAGAAGACATTCCTTTTTTTTTGCCTGATACGGTCATATCCGGTCAAAGAATGCTACGTTGTGATGAGCTGTGATGCTTATATGAAAGCTATTTTTATCTGTGATTTAAGCAATCTTACATAAGCTTGACGTAAACTGATAAAATAAAGTGTCTATGATTTATCCTGACGTCAACATATTTTTCATATTCATTATTATAATAAAATAATAACTAAAATTCTACATATTATAGTATTTTACAATAAAATACCTATTTGTGTCAAGATGAAATAAGTTATTTGATTTATTCTAAAAATACATGTGATTCTACTGTCCTACAACTAAGAATGTTTTGCTCTACAATTACGACGTTACATATATACTCTACGACACTTTAATCCTTAGTCTACTAAGCTCTGGGCATGCCATAATTTCGAGATTCTCGTAAAATATCTCAGGTATACAAGATTCTTCCTTACAATCAACTATCACTTAAAATTTTCGCAAAGATCATAAAGAATTTAAACGATATTACAAAATCTATCCATATTAATGTAATGCTAAGCTCGGCCTGAAAATACATGTACATACTTTTAATAACTAAATTTAAGGGTAGAAAGGGGACTATGAGTTAACTAAGTCTTCAAGATAATTTAACTGTGTTCTGGCCTGTTTCAAATTTCATCCACTAAGGCGAGAAAAGGGTTAGACGATGTTATGTGGGAATAATATAGTACTGATCAAAAGTGGAATGTAGTGAGAGAAAATAATATCAATTTTACCAGAATGCTACCCATACACCTCTGTAACTCCTGCAATTCCAGACAGACAATGTCTTACCAAATAATCACATTGAGCATTAGCGCATCTTTAAGCCCCGAAACAATTCATTAGATACAAAATAATCAGGAAATGGAAATAATTATGCATCAGAACTGCACAAATAATTAATAATCAAACAAATAAACGTCCCACTGAAGGGCACGGGCCTCCTCTACAATCGAGAGTACATTGAGAGGGGCAAGACCATAGTCCATCACGCTGTCGTAAGATGTCGCGGATTGGAACATTTCACATACCATAGGAAATGAAAATCGAATAGTGAAAGGGCGTGGTAATTGATGAGTGATTACCAATACACATGACTCCGAAAAGAACAAGATTTGCCGTGGAATTCAAACCCGCGATTTCCGCTCCGCAGTCACGTCTGGTCCGTTACCACTTACCAACCACCACGCACCTTTAACTAATACTTATAATAGACCCCATTTTTGATAATGTAATGAGGGGGCTTATGGTTATGGAGGTGCTCGTTCTTGAGTATCTGTCCGGTCTTGGCGGTGACGACCCTGGCTTTGCACGAGTAGCCGGTGGTGCACCTCCAGTAGTCTGTGCTGATCTGATTCCTCACCAGGTAGAAGGTGTAGCCACTCACGATGAGGGTCTCACGCCCGTTCACGTTTCGCACGCGTTGCGCTGAAACTAAAGGATATGTTAGGAATTTGTTCGTAGGTTTGAGATTACTACTTGAGCTTCAGCAGCTATTTTAGTGTGGTTTGATCATTGTATATCGAGTATATCAAGACTGCGACCGAAAACGAACCCAGTTGGTAGTTTTAGTGGTTACAAATACGATGCAAATAAAAATTTCGCCAAAACAATGACAGATATTTTTTACATATTTTAAAAATCATCGTGTTTGGGTGGTAAATACCTAGTTTATGCGAAAATACAAATTTAGACCCTTACGTACCATTGCGTGTTTAAAAATAAAGAGGTGTACATCATTATTTTAGGAAAATTATGTATATATCACCCAAATACGACAATAAGTAAAAATTTACAAAAAAAAAGCTGTCGATTTTTTTTGCAAAATTTTTACTTGCGTTGTGTCTGAAGTCCCTAATACTACCACCTGGCTTCATTTTCGGTCGCGGTCTTGAGATACCCTGTATTTTTGATGTTAATGTATATTTCAGCAAGTAGAATGGCGTTTGGTTTAAGAGATCGAGAAACAGTTACTACCCCATTTAACCATTTGCAGTATTATCATTCTGTCATTGTATAAAATTATGATGTAGAGAAATATTATTTTCAATAATGTCATTAACAAGGTAAAATTAAACAAAACAAAACAGGATCATTTTATAAATCATTTTAATTTGTACATAAGCCTCATAATTGCCATAGTTTTTTCTTAGTTGCCATAACTGCATATCTGGCCACAATTTGATTAAAGTATGCACATATTATTTCTTGAAGTTCTACAACGAAAAGATATTTTAGACTAGCATTTGTACTCATTTAACGTCTATCCATTATGAGAATCTCGATTTGCGATAAGGATCGTAGACAACATGCATCGCCACACTTAAAAACCCTTGATAGGTCAGCCGAGATTGATGGCGACACGCAAAGAATTGGCACCTAGAAATGTAAATCCCCGCAGTTTTTACTCATGTCTTAAAGCTCATACATCTTGCATCTCTTCGTTTTAACTGAACTAAATACACTTAAGTGGGAGTGGTACAATATACCTAATATGTTATTAATGTCGCAATATCATCTAATGGCTACCTTTCTGAATGTAATCTTTTCATGAATGAGCTTTTAGTTCATCTCACTGTGCTAATATGCATTGAAATATTCAATTAGTGCACATAATAATCTTTTAAATTATTGATTTTATAAATCATACAGTACCATTAAATTTTTATATACACTCCATTAACAATAACATATCTAGGTGGATCATGGTTATGGTTCTTATTACACCGCACTAACTCCCCTTCATGGGAGATAATGAACCGCGCCTTGCATATTCCGAAGTTGGTGCACTGCCATATCTGGTTCTTCTTACTCTCCGACTGCTTGTAGAAGGTGTATCCTCCGATGATGCCCAGGGTCTTGCCTGCCTTGTTACGAACCCATTGGAGTTCTGCGAAGAGACAGAGAATGTATAGCTGCCAACTGAATATTAAAAACTCTTTCCGATCAGCCTTTAGACTCCTGATGAATACGACTATTTTACAGTCGAGAGTCTCATTTGTGAAGGCTAAGCTTCTAGCGGATTACAGGACAACTAAACTTTCATATTGTAGCTTCCATATAATGTTTATATTAAATTTTATTTCTAAAAAATCAATATCGTATTTAAGTAATTATTACGTGGTAGTTCACTACTATCGCATACCTTTCTTATTTCCTGCTAATTTTAAAGGTTATTTACATTTTACCCATACCATTGCTGGTAGCAGTACCTCATCATCATCTTCAGTTCCAGAAAGTGCATTACTGAACATAGGCCTCCGCTGAGAATGTCCACACGAGCTGTGGGGAGCGGCTTCTATCCATCGACTTCTTGCTACGATTAGGAGGTGGCCTGTCCACTTCCTATGTAGACTTTCGGTGCTGAGTAAACATATTGTAAATATATAGAAGGTCAACTCATTATAATGGATGGAAGTGAGGTTTAAACACTCATAAGAAAGTCTGAAATATTTGATTTATTCTAAATATACTTACTCCGATCACAGAACTTACACATAATTAACAAAAACAATAGAATAATACAAGGTTATTTTAAATTCAGTATACAAATTTCATGAATATAGTACATTTGTAAAATAAGTTTTTTTTTTCACTATTTTCAGTCATTTTATCTTCACAAAACAAAAAACTTAGTACACACGTCCATAATAAACCCATTCATAAACATAGAAAAATGACGGGAGACCGTGCTTGTAGTAGATTTTGAATATAAATTGACCATTGCTAAGGATATTTTAAATTGGAAATAAATTACTTATTAGGGCCATATGTATGGACTCCAGCTTACTGGCCAATAACGACGAGCGATACGTCGTTGAAAAGGTCTTTTAAAATGCTACAACTTCTTCCACGGTGACAAGTCTCAAATCAGTGTGTGAAAAAAAATATCGCTGCGTAAAGGTAGCGCAAGGATGAAAACATGTATATGGACTCATAGCCTATTGTCCAATAACGACGAGCGATATGTCATTCGAAAGCTCTCTTCGTTTTCTACAACTTCTTCTTTGGCAAGAAATCCCGATTAGCTGTATTTAAAAAAACATTTCGACATAAAGATATCGCGAGGGCCATATGTATGGACTCCAGCTTACTGGCCAATAACGACGAGCGATACGTCGTTGAAAAGGTCTTTTAAAATGCTACAACTTCTGCCACGGTGACAAGTCTCAAATCAGTTTGTGAAAAAAAATATCGCTGCGTAAAGGTAGCGCAAGGATGAAAACATGTATATGGACTCATAGCTTATTGTCCAATAACGACGATAAATATCGACCTCATATCTTTATATATTACAATAATAGTTTATTTATTTAACAAAAAATACCTAAACATGGTACTTATACAAACTAGGAATAAAAATATTATTTACATTATTAGCTTATTCGAATATCTCGGCACTAAACGAAGCTTGTCGTAGAAATAGGTCAAACCTAAAACATACATACATAAACTCACGCCTTTTTCCCAGGAGGGATAGGCAGAGGTGCTACCAGGACACTGACGTTTCGCCTTGTGTTCCGTGCCGATGTGATAGAGCGCGATGCTTACGCCATATAGGGTACAAATTCCTGACTCCATACTGATAATGAATAGAAAAATCCATTATCACTTGGCCGACCCAGGATTTGAACCCGAAACCTCTGCTTTGTAACCATACCGTCAAACAACTGCGTCACCGAGGCAGTCTATACCTACATAATATCCTTATATTATTTGTTACTCTATTTTAAATTGTGTTTGTTTTTTCTGAAAGCCCTCCGGATTGGATTATTAAACGCATTGCTAATAATAACGCCAGTGGCAAATGTACAAATACCGGTAAAAAACAGTTTTACTAATTATTTAAAAATAAACTACGAGTATATAATGTCGCGCAACACTCCTTAGACAACTCCTGACCAATACCTGGATTGAATTTATGGTATTTCATCATATCACAAAACTGAAACAGGAGTCATTTCACGTACATTAGGAGTATGTTGAAAATCCTTGTCTTGCGTAAATAATTAACAATTACCTACATTTAAAAACGGTGGACGTTATTACAGATGCAGGTAATACATATTTTTGGATTAAGATACAGCGCATTTTGCTGAATCTTGCAAGATATCAAACGTTAAACACAGTGAAAGATTTATTGGATCGCTCGTCATTATTGTCCAGTACGCTGGAGTCCATACATATGGCCCTCGCGATATCTTTATGTCGAAATATTTTTTTAAATACAGCTAATCGGGATTTCTTGCCAAAGAAGAAGTTGTAGAAAACGAAGAGAGCTTTCGAATGACATATCGCTCGTCGTTATTGGACAATAGGCTATGAGTCCATACACATGTTTTCATTCTTGCGCTACCTTTACGCTGCGATATTTTTTTTCACACACTGATTTGAGACTTGTCGCCCTAGAAAAAGTTGTAGCATTTTAAAAGACCTTTCCAACGACGTATCGCTTGTTGTTATTGCTCACTATGCCGAGGCGCTTTCGTGTGATTTTCGGTCTGTCTTTAAGTAGCTATATTTTTTTAAATACAGCGATTTGGGTTTAGTTGTCATAGAAGAAGTTGTAAAATCTGAAAAGACCTTTCCAATGACATATCGCTCGTCCTTATTGGTCAATAGGCTGGAGTCCATACATGTTTGCCCCTTCTCCTTTCTACATCTACAACAGGACGATATTGTTTATTTATACATACTTAATTGCACATCAAAAACTATTTAGGAAAAAGAGGAAATTTGGTTTTATCGTGATTGGCAATAAGACAAAAACAAAAAAAAAACACGAAATAAAGGAAAAATATCACGATTACGTGTGTAATCACGACCATCAAGACGTTGTAACTACTTGTTCAAAAAACATCTGGTTTGATCGTTTATCCAAATCATGTGCAAATTATACAAAAAAATATCTCAGCCATCCCACGTGACAATCTCACAGCCTGTATTTGCCATCAGATGCATTGTAATGCCAGTTTAAAAAAAAACAGGCTGCCTTGCCTAATAAATTCAGGGGATATCCAGACTGCGACCGAAAGCAAATCCAGTTGGTACTTGGTAGTATTAGTGACTTCACACAAAATGCAACTAAAAATTTCACAAATAAAGCAACGGTGTTTGTAGATTTTTTTACATATCATCGTATAAGGGTGGTAAATACATATATATCTATATCAGCCCATATACGTCCCACTGCAGGGCACGGGCCTACTTTACAATCGAGGGAATCGATTGAGAGTGGTTAGGCCATATAGTCCACCACGCTGGCCTAGTGCGGGTTTGCAGACTTACATACCGTAGAAATTCTTTAAAATCGCTACGGTATGCAGGTTTCCTCAAGATGTTTTCCTTCACCGTTAAAGTGCGTGGTGATTGACTATCAATACACACATAATTCGCGAAAAGTCAGGGGTGTGCCCTGGGATTTGAACCCGCGACCACCGTGAACATGTAGGCAGCCGCGTTTGGTCCGTTACCAACAGGCCACCACGCACTTTCTACATACATAAATACATAGATTCTCTAAAATAATATTGACCAACTTTTTTTCCAATGACGCAATCTGTATATACCCTAGATATAACCTGCCTGAAGTTATACCTTATAATAAGTCCCATTATGAATCACATATTTGGGAGGGTTATGTGTATGGTCGGTATCAGCGCGAAGTATTTCTCCATTATACGTGATAATTAATTTAGCAGTACAGCCTCCTTTTCCATTACGCGTGCATTGCCACGTCTGTTTCTGCTTGTTGTTGAGCCTGTTATAGAAGGTGTACCCGCGGTAGATGCAAAGCTTCTTGCCGACCTTATTATGAACCCATATGACATCTGAAACTGTATTGTTTGAATTGGTATAGTTTTTGAAACTTAAATTTGGTGACATATGAGCCTACATATTATGACCACTCCTGAAGTTATTTACAGCCGAGAATGGTTGAAGGGCCTTGATTGATATTCCACAATCTAAACAATAGATTGGCTACGATAGATTGTAATAAAATCAAAGTAATATATTCTTTGTTTAAAAAGTCCTTTACCAGATCTTGAATCAATGAATCGGTTCCAAATCGTCAAGTAAAACGAACCACCTTTGAAATTTCAGCCTAATTCTTTCAGTAACACTATATCTCTGTTTTATTTTATTTTTTATATCATTTATATTATTCTTCATATAAAATAATGCTTAATTTCGATGTGAACTTCATGCTATAATAAAATACTTTACCAAGTTAGATAATTTTATTTCGTCACTTTTCACTGAAAACAAGAATTCGAAATATACATTATACATACAGTATTATTTTAAGTTGATTACACACGCTGAGATTCTTATTAAACTAGTATAAAAATAGAAATTATGCACTAAGATGCTATAGGCGGGTATTTTATACAAATTGGAGAAGACATGATTATGTTAAGGCTAAGTTATTAATGTGAACTTAGGCTTATAGAGACCACATACAAAGTCGCGTCAACAAAAAAAACAACCGTATAACCACAGCTTATTTCTTACCACCTACGTTTTTTTTACAGCATAGTTCCAGCAAACGAGCAAGCAGGTCACCTAATGGTAAGTGATCACTGCCGCCCATTAACATCCACAACGCTTGGATCTTAATTTTCTATAAGATTTTAATTTTCTCGGCAATATTGCTTTCCTGTTTATTTTGCTGTCACATCACATTTTATTAATTTTGATCGGGTTGCAGTTTAAAAACAATTTGTTTCAACAATCGCGTGTAATTACCGTTATGTCACAACTCCTAAACCTAAAATAATGTTAACATACTTTTAGTATTATTACATAAGTTTTTTTAAATCTTCACTTACATTCGTACATATTCTTATACCTGTTCCCTAAAAGCGTGGGCAGATTTGTGGCACCCATATTTCGCTATGCATAATTCCGTCCAAAGATTTAGTGAGCATCGGGAAACATATACGTGGTATCGCCACGTCAAGCGAATATTCCAGACCCGGATATGAATGAATTTTCTCAAAACACACAATATAAAATCCCCAACCTACACAGTTCACAACTCACACAGGTCCATTTGACCAATTATACGACTATACTCATTTACTAAAAGAAATATGTAACCTACATCTACGATTTTAAAAATCACAACTTCCAAATATCTTATTCTACCAAAAAAATTAAAACTATGATTACGATATTAAACATAATTCTATTATTTAGATCTTAAGATATATTATTAATATTATAATATGTACTAAGTACTTACAGTAACTCCTGTACACCCTAAAAAAAGAGCACACAAACAATCACAGACAAAATATTTAGCTCTCATCACTGAGATATTTATAGTAAAACGAACAGCTCAAACAAAATGATTGCAAGGACCAAATTCGTAATCGCGATTTTCAAGTCCCACCCATGTCAGAAGGAAGGATAAAATAGTACAAACAAAAATTACAAACATATACAAAAGTCATCACCAATTAAATTACAAGTCTGGTGGCGTAAATAACATAAACTACAAAAAAATACGGTCTCACAAAACCCAGATAAATAAACATTACTAAATCATATTTTTAGCTTATTGAGGATCGACCCCGCTGCCTTTCGTATTACATTTGCTCAAACCAAATAAACCACCGAGGTTGTCGAAGATATAATAAAAGATCTAGCGAGAAACATTTACATTGCATTAAATTCACAACTTAATATACACGCCATTACGTATGGCATATTGCGGCGGCTTGTGATTGTGCTCTGTCCTCGCCCGGATCAGAACCCCCTGATTGTTCAATGTGAATCTGGCCCGGCATCTACCAGTGTTAGTACATTGCCACATGTGTGTAGACTTGCTCCGAGCATGACAGTAGAACGTATACCCGTGAATGATCGCCAACTCCTTGCCAAATCTGTTGTGCACCCACATTACTGCAACACAAAATTTACTTTTAGATTAACGAATCAAAATTCACGAATTATTTTTCCGTGTGACTTAGTAAATAGGGTAGCTTAATTAATTAAAAATACCAGTATGAAATAGAAACATGTTATTTTTTTATTCTGATAAAGTATCATACAAATAAAATTCACGGATAAGGAAAAGAATACCCAAAACTTAACATGTATTGGGTTTTATAAGATTAAAGTATTTTTACTAAATAACATATTATACAATCTTTCATTTAAATTCTAGGTAAAATAGCAACAATAAGAATGTATACAGTAAACACATAAAGATCAGACTACGCTATTTCATAAAACAACAATTAAATTTTAACATACACTCCGTTATATATTGAATATTTGTTCGGAGGATGGGAATGTTCGTTTTTGAAGCGCATGAATTTATTTTCCTTGTTGGCGATGAACCTGGCCTTGCAGTCGTGTCGGGAGCAGATCCAATAGTTGCTGGTTTTATGCCGGCTGTCGCAGTAGTAGGTATAACCGTCCACTAAAGCCAACATTTTACCTCGCGAGTTACGGACCCACTTGACTGGAAATTAAGTTAATATGAAGATAAAGCTTTTTTGAATTATCTCTGTGGCGTAGGTGTTGGAGTCAGTGCCAACCCGCACTAGGCCAGCGTGGTGGGCTATATGACCTTTAATCGTGCTCTTGGTTATGGAGGACGCCCGTGCTGTGCAGTGAGACGTATATGGGCTGGCACAGATATAGATACAGTTGTTAAGGTAGCTGTGAAACGAGAGGAGTTCTCTAAACTGGGACAAAAGTTTGTGCATTACAAACTTATTTCCTATTGCCTCTTTAACTTTTTTCAAAGTGAAAGATTCAATATAATCTGCTGCGTCTTCTGTGTCTATTGTAAATTGACTGCAGAGTCAATCCGTGAGAGGACCTGCGAGTACTTATTGGTTTGATTCTTTACGGAGGCAACACATTCCTTTGTACTATATTAATATGTTTCTTTCTTCACCCACATAAAGGCCTTTTATAAACCTAAGCCTCCCCAATGATTTCCACATCGACCAGTTGGAAGCGGCCTGCATCCAACGAATTCCTGTAACGTTAACACGTTGACTGCTAAGCCAGTTTTCATATACTTTTATACTATGCGCAGCCTCATTGATAAGGCACAGTGGGAGTATTTTTGGTGGTATGTACCGGGCACCTTTAACAAGGTTACACCCATTTATATAAAACCCAACTCGGTAACAGCTAACAGCGCAGAAATAAGAGGTATATTAGTAAATTTTTATGGTATGCTAGTATTATAATGTATCAATCTATCCCCAACTTAGTGTTAGCATCGGACGAAAAAGGAGGATTTTTGAGGATCTAAATTGCCAGGTCTTCCATACCTGGTAACACACCAGTAATAAAGTTACCAGGTTTGTTAAGACCTTGTAATGCACTAGAATTTTCAGTTCCTTGGGATGGGACAATGATCAAAATAAATAAAAGTCGATAGATGGATAACATTTTAATTAAAATGTTCTTCATTAAAACAAGGTAAACAATAACCCTTATTGCATTTACTGCATTTTGATTTAATTTTTTTAACCCTTTTATCGGCCTGTCTACTTGTTAAAGTTATTCGTAACTTTGAGTAGCAGCGGACGCATTTTTTCCTTTTGATAGTTTTGATAAACAGATGATTCATATCCATAATGCTAATAGCTATGATGTACTAAATATTCAAATAATTAAATTTCTCTGTTCTATAATCTGTATTAGTCTTGTAAGATACAATCTCCAAAAATTTTGAGGTGGCAGGCAGCAAACTAATTGGGCGATATGATTTCACGTCTTCTAGATTTTTGCTAGGTTTCAAGATCATTATAATTTCTGCAACCTTATATTGTGGCGGCACAATGCCTCATCGTAAGACGGCATTGAACAGTTGGGTAAGGAAAGTTAAACTATGGTCTGGGATTTTTTTCAGTAACGCGTTTATTATCAGGTCGTACCCGGGTACCTTAGGTTTAGTTTCCGAATGGTCTTTTTAAATTCTGTTACTCTGATTTTCTTTATGGTGGTTCTAGTTAGTTAGTTTCTTGCAATAACTGGAGTATCTCAATGACCTTTGTAGACCCGTTTTCTGGATTTGGAGTGATGACTTGTTTTACGTATTAAGCAAAAAGAGCCGCCTTTTCGGGGTGTCTAGTAGCCGACGCGACGTAACGTGTGATTTAAGTAAACGTTATTGACTAGACAATAGTTTGGCTTTTAAAACCTGGTTTAGACGCTAACGTGTTAACCAGCTCGTCTTCCCAGGTTTATACAATATCATCCTATAGTTCTGTTGGAAAAAGAAACAAATATGGTTCGACATACACATTTAAACTTACACATTTATTTCTATTTTTCTTACAATAAAAATATATCATCAAATCAAATGTACTTTACAGTATTTTAGAATACCAACTTAGGGTTAAATTACAATACATTCTTAGAGAATGCCTCTAATATCAGATCATTGATTATACTATGTGTTACAAGAAAAATAATGTAGAAAAAACTAGTACAACAAACAAACTGCTAAATTAATTAATAATTATTTCTTATTTACAAAAAATACACTAAATAAGTATTATAAAATATTCTGAAATTTAGAAATAAGTAACGTATATAAAGGGAATATGTTTTTTATTAAATACGTAAAAAGACAGACTAAACTACGTATAAAAGAGAACTCCGACTTTAGAGACAAGATATCATATTCCTTGCTCCGTTATTTACTCTCGCTATTTGACCTGTAGCTTTCAAAAGCCAATGATAAAAACTGACCCACTTTTAATCAGTCAGTTATTATACTATTTAATATTGTCCCTAAATTATACTAGCCAAATATTATTATTTAAAATCTATGAATCACTACTAAAGATTTCCAGAAAAGTATTTGTCAAACTATGTTCACAGTTTAAATGCGTTATCCGTGTAATGTAGAACTATCTTGGCCTAAATGAAGAATAAGAGAAGAAAAAGTGAGTATATATAGCATTTTTATTAAGAAAATATGACTATGAAAATATAACATTTTTATTTGCAAATATATATTATGTTCAGGATTTTTTTGAGATTACTGAAATAATTTTAAAAAATCTTGCATTAACAGACATCTCTATGCTGTCCTTTAGTAAGCATGTGCTATATTATAACACAACACAAATAAGCTATTTGTTAAAAAGACTGAAATACGGAAATAATGAGGCAACCAACCGAATCAGGATTTACTCAAAACTACCGATTACATATAACCTCGATAAAATTAACCTTATATCCTGATATAAATACCATTAGTAATGTAATATTTATGGGGAGTGTGTGTGTGCTGGAAGTTTCCTTTCTTGACCTTCCGATCCTTGTTGGTGGTGAACCGAGCTTTGCAGTTGGTACTCTTGCATCTCCAGGAGTCAGTGGTCCGACTGCAAGTGTCGTGGTAATACACGAAGTCGTTTACAATAGCCAGCTCTTTGCCTTTACTGCTGTGCACCCATTGAACTGGAAAGAAAATAATGTTAGAGATTTAAAGCAACAGAAGATAAAAGAAAAGTAAAATACTGCTTGGCTTTGTTATAATCTGAATAAAAAAGCAAACTTTTAATCCTAAAGATATGACAGTCGTCAACATGAGTGATCAGGTCACTCAACTGGTACTAAACCAGTCTTGAGTGTATGAAGGGCCCAATTACGCAGGCACGATAATCTTTGCTGTTACATTAGATTCCTAGTTAAGCTTTCAGTTTCACGCGACATCATCTGTACTAATAGGATATGATAGATCTTTGATCAGCACTGAACACTTTGATCGTTTGCTATTTTATATGGGTCCAGTAAATAACGAATTATTGTACGATCCTTCGAATAGCGGCGTGGTTATTTATAACAGATTATAATAAAAAAATCAATTTTATACATAGTACGAGTATATATTTAGTATGTTTCATAATACATAAATTAACAACAGAATACATTACCCTAAAATCAATAATTAACGTCGGTGTTTCTAATTTAAATATTAGAAAATCCAATCACAATATTAATTTAGTGCCAATGTTCGATCGGACTATATCAGTACATAATTATTATAAAGACAAATCTACGTTCGTATATACATGCCCTTGACAATCATAAATTTCGGTGGTGGGTGGTTATGGTCCAGCATGGACCGGTATATTCTCCTATCCTTGGTAGTATGAAACCTGGCCTTACACTTGGACCCAGCCGAGCAGTACCATACATCTGAAGTCTTATTCCGTCCATCGCAGTAAAACGTATACCTGTTTATAATAGGTATGACCTTTCCTGAAGGTTTCGTTACCCATTGCACTGAAACAGAAACATCACTTGAATAGTGAGTGATGCTATACATTTATTCATTGTCGAAATTAACTAAATTATACTGTAATCATGGACGCTATAATTAATTCGATTTTGTAATACCGTTGGTAGTTACAATAACATCCTCTGTGGCGCAGTTGGTTAAGAAGTCGGCTGTGGAACGAGAGACAGCGTGTATTTATCGAGTTTTAAGCTAATATTTATAATACATAGAGCAATTATAAATTGAGAATGGAGCCAAAGTTATTTATAAATAAGGATAACTTTTGACCGCCACCGGCTTTTTATGTAGGATTGAAAATAAATGTAATATAATAAATATTTATTTGAGACAAAACATCCATACACTAAATTCACATACTTATTACCAGGAACTAACTAGTTTAGGTACAGGGTGGCCCAGAAGTCACTTTACATTTTGAAAATTAAATAACTTTTTTTCTATTAATATATTTCTATTTCTCTTTTCAGAATTAAAAAATTTAAACCCTGGAAATTTTTGGCATGGATAAGTTTACAACAGAACAACAAGTGAAGATAATTGAATTTTACTTTGAAAATGGACGGTCAATTGTTGCAACGCAAAGATCGTATATGCGCCATTTTAATGTTCGACATCCCCCTAGCAGGCCTGCAATAATCAACCATGATCAACTTGTGAATAAACTCATTGTCATTTCTTGCAGTTCTCTGAAACCTGACAGCATAATTTACTCGTTTCTGAAAGTCTGCTGGTTTTAAAGATTGCACTAATTGAACCTTGTAAGGTTGACAACGCCTTCGAGTGGATGTGGTTGGGTTCTCTTCAATGCTACGGCTCACAGCTTCAGTACTTTCGCGTGTACGTACTGAACGACCTCGTCCACTTCTAGTCCTATCACTTACAGAGCCATGCTGTTGAAAACGTGTCACTAAGTTCCTTATTGCAGGCCTACTAGGGGGATGTGGAACATTAAAATGGCGCATATACGATCTTTGCGTTGCAACAATTGACCGTCCATTTTCAAAGTAAAATTCAATTATCTTCACTCGTTGTTCTGTTGTAAACTTATCCACGCCAAAAATTTCCAGGGATTATATTTTTTAATTCTGAAAAGAGAAAAAGAAATATATTAATAGAAAAAAAGTTATTTAATTTTCAAAATGTAAAGTGACTTCTGGGCCACCCTGTACTTGCAATGCTGATAAGTTAACTTGATATTTACATAGTTAAAATGTACTAAAAAAGAATAAATATTAAACCTTATATATTTTAAAACAACAGCTTTCCTTAAATCATAAATTGAATAGTTTTTTTAATAACTTACTAACTTATGCGCAATCTAATGTTAAAAATTATGATACATTTGATTGACGCAGACATATTAAATTGTTTATTGAGTATAATATTGAAATATCAGTATCAGTAAATTGAGAATTATCACAACCTACTGTCAATAAATCTAAATAGAGTAAAGAAAAAAATATATATTACTTAATTAATAAGATCTCTGAGTTTAGACCTTGTCGCAGTTGCAGAACCAGTAACAACATCTATTATTACGAATATAGTGGGCAGGTACAATAACATGCGAAAACGAGTGCAAAATAACCTAAAGGTCGACTATGAGGTAAACAAAGGTGTTTCTAAAAGCGGCGACTAGGACTTGGATCACAAAACCCAACCGTTTCCTACAGTTGAGGGCAATTATTAAACCTTAATTAATCTAAATACGAGTAAATACACCAAATTACATACATTATTAGCTCAATGCCAAATCCAGACATTTTCTACGGTCATATAAATACTTTATTTTATGATTTAACTGAGAACCGTGTAAGTTGAGAATACAATAAAATAATATACAGGGTGAATTTTTCAAGTGGGCGTGGATTGCCAAATCCGAAGTTATGAGGAACAACGAAAAATACTGAAAGGAGTCACGAGCCCGATTTTGATGAAAACGAAAACTGCATACTTGGATTTTTGATAAATCAATATTCCTATTATTTGATAAATCAATATTTCTTACAGACCCATTACACTCTTACCGTCGCTAGGTAAACTTTTAGAACGTCTTACCGTCCCTCGATTACTACCAGGTGGACCAAAATTCCATGAAAAACAGTTCGGTTTTACTATGGGTAGGTCGACTATTGACGCGGCAATTTCGGTTAAAAGAAGAGTAAGTACATCGATACGCAAATATGTACTCGGTATTTTCCTGGACATCTCCGGTGCTTTCGACAATGCTTGGTGGCCAATGCTGCTTCTTAAGTTGAAACTGCGAGGTTGTTTTAAAAATATATATTCACTTATATACTCGTATTTCTCGCATGGAACAACAAAACTTAAACTTGGACACCATGCCGTGTCGAAGCCACTGACGATGGGCTGTCCACAAGGCTCGGTCTTGGGTCCTTATTTGGAATTTAGGCTTCGACGATTTTCTTACAATTCCCTTACCGTCGGGGTGTTCTTTGATTGGATATGCGGACGATGGCCTTTTGCTTATTGAGTCAAACAGTAGGTCGGGACTAGAACGTATGGCAGACACGTGTTTAAAATTAATATCTGATTGGGGCGATCGAAATCGCTTACAGTTCGCACCACATAAAACGTTCCAATTACTTCTAAAAGGAATTTTAAAATCACCGCCGCGAATTAAATTTAATAATATCACCGTAAAGAAAAAAGAATCAGTTTGTTATCTTGGTCTAATTTCGGAAAGGAATTTTTCCTTTCTTGAACATATTAAGAAAGTCGGGGAAAAATAGAAAAAGAACTTTTATGCTTTGACAAGAATATCGAAATCAACGTGGGGGCTATCTTTTAATACATTAAAAACCATCTATGGAGCGACTTACTTAGGATGTATTACTTATGGATCCCCCGTATGGGCTGATAGGGCCACTATCGGTGCTGTGCGAAGGAAATTGCTCCAGAGCCAACGTTTGGCGTTGATATTCTTGTGTAAGGCGTATAGAACTGTTAGTACCGAGGCTTTGCCTGTCCTAGCGGGTGTACTTCCAGTCGACCTGGAGGTACAACGTAGCGCCGCGATGTATTACTCAACTAGAGAGAATATGGACAAAAGATTTTTAAATTCACGTGAACTTTTAAAAGTAGACAGATTATTTAAGCCGCTCTCAGTTGTATATAACGAACTAATAGATGAATGGCAAAATAGATGGGATGTATCTTTGAAGGGTCGGCATCTATACCAATATTTTCCAAGCGTGCGTGATCGTTTGACAAAGACTTGGCTAGATATCGATTATTACGTATCACAGTTTCTTACGGGCCATGGTAACTTTAAGTCTAAACTGTACTCATTTAAGCTCGTTGATTCGCCTGCGTGCTCATGTTCAACACCTTATTGCGAATATGAGCAGTCCGCGCATCATATACTTTGGGAGTGTAGTCTTTGGCAGAATGAGCATAAAACCATGCTAGATAGTATGCAAATAACATCTGGAGTTGTATACTACACGGACCTTGTGGAGACTAGGAAGAATTTCCGTGCTTTCCGGCGATTTTGCCATACCTATTATTGGAATCAAGTATAACAGCTTACATAATAGGTCCCATTTAAATGTAATAATGACTAATCCGTGGTGCTTTACAGCTGGCTTCTCTGGCTGTAAATGTCTTTATGCGAGGTTATTTACCTCTTTAGTTCATTGTTTTGTCACCCGCTTTATTAGGGAGGGAAGTTGACAATAATTTATTTCCAGCTCCTCCTATTAATTTAACTTTTTGATTGATTTCGTTGCGGGTTAAAGACAAGTTAGACATTCCCGGAGACTCGCTGAGCTTCAATGCTCAGTGTCATTAAAATGCGTGCCACTGTTGATCCTGGCTTACAGGAGTTGTGTTGTGTGAATGGCGGGTGTGAGGGCGGGCCAGTCTCCTAAAACCAATATTCCTAGCGAGGAATCTACCCCGATGATTTAAAAAAAAAAATCAAACTTTGTGTAGATTCAGGACTATGAATGTGACTTTTGGGTGTATTTATTTCTTTATTTTATATACACTTATTCGATCTATATCCAGACATACGCACCATTATACACAAAATACTTAGGTGGGGTATGATTGTGTTGCAACTGAGTCCTTACGATTTCCTTATCACTGTTTAACACAAACCGGGCCTTACACTTGCGGCTCCTGCAGCGCCAGTACTGCCGACCTGCCTTCAGGCGATCGCGGTAGAAAGGGTATTCATTCAATATTGCCACTTCAAACCCTGTGGAGCCTCGCACCCATTGCACTGAAACAAATGCATCATTAGATCATGAATATTGCTGAATATAGGCTATATTATTAAGGCTATACGTATGCCAGGTATATAGAAAACATTTATAACACCGGTGACTGCCTCAGTGCCGTAGTTGTATTACGATACGGTTACAACGATGAGGTCTTGGGTTTGAATCCCGGGTCGTAATAAATTACTCAGATTGCTTACCTAATAAGAAATATTTTTTAATTTTTCTACTGTTTGAACCCGTATGTCTCAGAAACGGCGGCTCTTACGAAAAAAGTATTGAAATATTTTTAATCGATGGAATGTTTCGGATTTTACATCAAATAATGGTGTTCCAAACATTCCGCCCAATTTTTAGCTGTATGCGAATTATTGTAGATTCAGTACTATATTTTGGTCCAATTTCATCGGAATATTAGGAGACTGTCCCGCCCTCACACCCGCCACTGCAACTCCTGTAAGCCAGGATCAACAGTGGCACGCATTTTAATGACACTGAACATTGAAGCTCAGCGCGTCTCCGGGAATGTCTAACTTGTCTTTAACCCGCAACGAAATCAATCAAAATGGTAAAATTAATAGGAGGAGTTGGAAATAAATTATTGTCCACTTCCCTCCCTAATAAAGCGGGTGACAAAACAATGAGCTAAAGAGGTAAACAACCTCGCATAAAGACATTTACAGCCAGAGAAGCCAGCTGTAAAGCACCACGGAATAGTGATTATTACATTTAAATGGGACCTAATATGTAAGCTGTTATACTTGATTCCAATAATAGGTATGGCAAAATCGCCGGAAAGCACGGAAATTCTTCCTAGTCTCCACAAGGTCCGTGTAGTATACAACTCCAGATGTTATTTGCATACTATCTAGCATGGTTTTACGCTCATTCTGCCAAAGACTACACTCCCAAAGTATATGATGCGCGGACTGCTCATATTCGCAATAAGGTGTTGAACATGAGCACGCAGGCGAATCAACGAGCTTAGCAACGTTTCATCGGAATATTAGTAACGAATTGTTTACAATACACGCCATTATTTATAGTGAATGCAGGGCGTGGGTGTTCGTGTTCAGTATTCATGCGTAATAAATCCCGTTCCTTACATACATACGTACATAAACTCACGCCTTTTTTCCAAAAGGAGTAGGCAGAGGTGCTACCAGAACACCCACATTTCGCCTTGTATGCTCCGTCCCATGATGTGATAGGGAGCGTGCCTATCAGGGGCGAGTCTCGTTCCTTGGTGGTGATAAACTTCGCTTTGAAATTACTGTAGGAGGTGCAGCACCAATCATCCCTTAACTTATTGCGTTTATCGACGAAACATGTGTAGTTATCGAGTATTGCTAATGGTTGGCCGTGTTTATTGCAAACCTATCGTACTGAAAAATCATTATGTTGTTTGACCCTGAATCGACGAAAATACATAATTGATTAAATTGATATTGGATGGAATGAATGTGGTATGTCAGCATCAAAATAGAGATCCGTAGACTGCCTACCCCCTGTGGGGGCAGGCACCACGGTACTTATATATTTATGTTTGACCCTTTTGTACCTAGTGCCGTAAGATTTGCGTCATTTTGACAAACTAAATAAATAAATAATAAATACAGCCAACAGTCACATATGTACGTAGTCCTAACCCCATACTAAGACTGAGTCTTGTGTCGTGAGTATCAGAAACTACGAGAGACTTTTCGGTCTCACAAACACTCAGACCCGAAACAAATACCTGTGGCACACACAAAATTTCGTGGGGAGGCTATTGGGCACTGTTTTGGATTTAGGGTAGGGGAAGGCCAGAGGGGGGGTAAGGATCAAATTACAAAAAAGTGGGTGGGACTTAAAATTTTGGGTGGGGCTTGGAAACGGTTGGGGGTGTGACCTTACTGAAGTGGGTACAGAATGTGTTCTAATGGTATACACTGTATTATGTCCAAATGTGGGATGATACACTAGTGTGGGATTCGTACTAAATACAGTTACAATACACAGGATTACTACTAAGTATTACTAATTTACTAAATAAAAAGATGGCGCGTAACGGAAGAATGTGACGCGTAACGCTACATTTTTTTCCAACCCCGATAAAGAAGTTTCACTTCAAAAACTTTATTGATCTAAATGTGGTGTCAGGACTATATATGTGACTGTTGGATGTATTTGTTATTATTACTCTTATCATAAAATCAAATATTTCTAATAATTTACACATTATGACTATGTTAATTACATTCACATCAGGGACAAATAAAAATCCAAATCATACGTAAACAATTTAATTTGCAACATTAGTATCAAATAAATACATTATAAAAATAAGAGATCAATGGGTTTGCAAAACCATATAAATGTTAATTCGTAACAACCATAATAATAAGAACTGGCCTTATTCAAGTACTAACATCTCTGGGAATGCCTACTACATATATTAGATACAATTGTTAGTACCAATTATAAAAGGCACAGTAAAAGAAAACTTTTATGTTCAGATATCACCACAATGCTTACCAAACCCTTGAATACAGAAGACACAGTAATACACTTTACTGGTTTCCAAGAACTCTCTGATATAATATTATCTTTATATACAATAAAATTCCTATTTCAATTAATAAAAGAAGAACCATCTACATTAGAGACACAACCGCTGAGAAAAATATATTATAACATTGAGATCCATTTATCATAATTTTCCAGATCGAAGCAGAATGTATTTTTAAGGTGTTTAAGCAACCAGACAAAGAGGCGTTCACAAAGCTAAAGGCCAACTTTAAAAACTGAAAAGACTTGTGAAGAAAAAGAAGAAAAAAGCACCTCAGCTCCAACCGATAAATAAGACCAATTACAAAGGATATATAATAATTACATTAATTACATGTATATTGTTATTATGGAGGTACAGAAAAAATGGCAGGCAGCAAACATTTATTAACTGCCACAAACAATAGACGCTGAATAATATCACTGTTTAACGTATTTATGTAACATCAAAATATGACTTTACGTATCTAATTATTTACGTATATACTAATCCAACGCTGCAAAATCGTATTATAAAACATAACATCCGTTTCGAATTGGTTCCGAGCATAATATTGATTGCTGCGTTGACCAAACTACTATACAGTGTATGGCATACAATATCTAAATGGAAAATATTACATTTTGACGAATGCTTCACCAACTACTTCATAATCCCAACTTCGATTATGTTTTCGTATACAATATGTATGCAAAATAATGTATGAAAACCCACTGGGTATTAATTGCCACAGCTGCATATACAAGCACATGAACGCGACGCGATCCGGCGCGGCGGTGTCTCCGGAAACACTGATGGCGACGAACATTCAAATGGCCACGCGCGCACCACCCCCGCTTGGGCGCATTTTAATTATTGTGATAGGAGGTACTATGCGTACTTCAGATTATGACCTTCTTAGACGAGGGTGGAAAACCACTGGACTGAAGACAGAAGTAGCTTAAGGCTGACAGTCCTTAAACGTCAAATCATAAAAAAACCTCTAAGGGTAGACTCTGGAATTTAAACGCATAGGTCGCTTCATGCCGCCCATATTTTACAAAGAAAGTATACATTACAAACCAAAAAAAATAAACTAGCATTTTACCTTGTAACCGTAGAATTATGAATTGTCTGCAACACCTAAATGTTTGAACTTCCTAAAAACTTGTTACTCCCCCTCCTCTTCCTTTTTGTCCTGTTCATTTCGAAAACTGAACAACAGATCTACGATCCAGTAATATAAATGTATAGACTACGATTGTCACTTATCACTTCCAAATTGTTTCACAGAAACTACCTTTATATCCTATAACAAGTGCCCCTTCTAATGATCATGTTAGGAGGCGGGTGGTTATGTTCCTTCAGATCCACTATGAACCCTTCCCTGCTGAAGATGAGCCTGGCGGAGCACCTGCCCCATCGAGTACACCTCCACACTTCGTTCTTCAGACCTTGGCTGGCGCGGTAGAAGGAGTAACGGTTCACTATAGCCAACGGCTTCCCCGATTTGTTGCTCACGAAGAATACTGCAAAGGGACGTAGCATTATTTATATAATTTACATATATGGGGATGGTAGTTGATGTGTTTACCTTTGAAGTAAATCAGATTACCCACTGCTGCAGTTTCTTCTACAATTGTGACGGGTTAGATATTAGTATAACGTACACATTGTTGAATATAACCAATGTATGTTATTTGTGTGAACCACAGCTATTTGTTTCGGGTCTGGGTGTTTGTGAGACCAAAAAGTCTCTCGTAGTTTCTGATACCCACGACACAAGATTCGATCTTAGTGTGGGGTCAGGACTATGTATGTGACTGTTGGGTGTATTTATTTATTGTTATAGCACTTCTGGTTAAATGAAACTTCCCTAAAATCCCTTTGCAACCCTTATCTAGTTAACTCTCATCACTGAAGTGAGAAAATATTGAGATTAGTGGTTTATTTTAGTAGGTTAGGTAGGTTCTTCGTTACACATACATTTATCACATTTTAATAACTGGCTTTTGTTAAACATTTATTATTTTCAGAAATATAAACAAAACATATTCATTTTTACACTTTTCACATTTACACATTTGTCAACATTAATTAAAAAATCCCATTTAAGTCATCTCAATAGAGTAATTTTCACAAATGGTTATGGCTGCCAGTCAGTTTGACTATGACGTCTTCTATCGTCGTAATGGCGGCCTTACAATTATTTTTTTTCTTGGTACACCGCCATCTTGTTTTGTTGCCAATTTGATAATCTTTTACGAATCTAAAATGGTCGATCTGTATGGCAGTCTGGCTGAGAGCCGTCATCACGAATTTTGGCACTGTAAAAATGAAATATGCGTTGTTAATGTTTTCTTATGTATTTTCTTTTCTTTCTTACATTCACCCATGCTTGTACCCACACAAAAATACATAACAGATATTGTTTTAATATGTCAAAGCGTCATTAATATAGTGTCTACTGTCCACCTACCTGCAATGAAACTGTGAGATTCACCGCTTTAGTAGAGCAATATGATTTAAATTAGTTAAGAGGATAATTTTCACACGAAAAAAAGGTTGACAGTCGATCACAAAAGCATTAGTCAAATATTTCTCCCACATGCATAAAAATAATATCGCCCTGTAAGACTGTATGGAAAATACATTCAACTTAAAAAAGACCAAGTATATAATATTCACATGGTCAATTGCTAAAATATAACAATAAAATGTGGCTTATAATTGTTTGTTGTTAGTCTGTAGGCTTTTGGACGGCACTGCACATCAGTTGTGGTATAGCCGCTTTGCTGAGAATTGTAAAAAAAAAACAAAAACAAAATTAAAAATAGCAATAAAAATCAGCGCCACAACATGGGTAATTTCGAGTATTTTATTATTTTTTGGCTACATAATCAGACTTGACGGTGTTTCAAATAAGTTCCGCTGTACGTGCGCGTTAAACTCGGAGGCTTATGGTTATGTTCGTTGGAGGTATTAATCACACAATAGTCTAGGTTGGTGACTATGGATCTGGGACATGCTCGGTGGTAGTCGGAGCAATACCACCGCCAGCGGTTGTTCGTGGAATGCATCCGTCGGTTGTAGGTGAACTCCTGGTACAGCAGACTTGTTGAACCAGTCGTCATTTTGATTAGCACTCCTGCAAATTGAGGTACGTTAGGTATATTATTGTATTGGAGACGATGGGCTGAAGATTGAGCTCAGTGGCGTGCTATAGAAGAGGGCGATGTCCAGCAGTAGACGCAGAAGGGCTGATGATGATGAGGTATATTATCTAAAACAAAAATGTAGGTCAGTTTGAAGGCGCGGCGAAAACCTTATTAGGAAGCTCAGCAGTAGACTTACTGTGTCTGAAAATGATGTTACAGAAAGAAACCGAATTAAAGGCCATTGGGGTCAACTGTGTCAAATGTTTGCAGAATTCTACTGCTTAATAGACTTTCCTCATAAATTTTCACTATGAGCTGCTGGATTAGTCTGCATCGTACTCATTGCGCTATTTATGTATGGCAAATTGCTTCAACGAAGAAAACAGTGAGCAAACCTGAGGCACGATCTAAGTAGTCACTCAGATATGTTAACATTTTCCTAGCTTTGCACAATAATAAGAAATAGTCAAAAATGGTCAAAAAGTAAAGTAAGGTTATAGATTTTAAATAAGAAATTACTGTGAAAATAATTTGGACTACCTGGGGATTTCTAGCCAGGGCTTCTTGGAGATAAAAATGATGATGATAAATGAAAAATAAGCATTTTTAATAATCCCCCTCCAGATATATCACTCTTAAAAATGCCTTGGGCAATGCTTACCCCCACAGTGAGATGATTTTTATGGTTTAGGTAGGCACAGGTTATTCAAATAAAAGTTTAGTATAATTTAATAATTGTTATTATAAATTCGACAATACATTACTAAACAACTTTCAAAAATATGCAAATTAGTTATTTTACAATTAGATAATAATAAATATTAATTATATTCCTATTCATTCCTTCTAAGCAATGATCACAATCGCTCCCGTTGTTGTAAGGCATCCTATTACAAAATTCCATTTCATTCAATATTTAAATGTTTCAATGCTTTAAATATTATATTTATAATCTCTAATACATCAAATTGTTCCTTTGGTAACGTTATAATAATAATTACAAATATTACTTATTCTATTTCATCTTACAACACGTATATGTGTTATTAAATAAATTATTTGGAATGTATAAAAATTACAGTATAAATATACGCTACACGATTAATAATTTTAATATACACACTTTCCTGCACCAACAAAAGATAAAAACATATATTTTCTCATTTTTAATATTTTTTTCAATGCACCTAATTTAATTCCATAAGTTCAAACCGTTTAACATTTTTAAATTAGTATTTTTTTTTGTTAGTTCTACAAAATTTATCACAAATTCAAACACTATTTTCAAAAAATCATTTTATTTCTTATTTTATGTTTTTAAATACTATTTTACAGTTTCTAAAACATTCCAGTAATGAATAAATAAATTTGTTTTTTACAATATATAGATTAATACTATGTATTATAATACTAAGTTAGAACCACATTTCATAAGGGTGTTATATTGCCAAAAAAAACATTGCAACATTCCTAAATACAAAACCGATAGATAAAACACACAACATTATACTTTTAGCCATATGTAGCTATTACAATTAAAAACTGCATTTTGCATAATAAAGCGAATGTTTTTAAGTCTTTCAGGACTTCTGGAGAACGAAACGATGTTTTACGCAATTATTAACTTATTATCCAAATTTTCAACCTACACCAATTAATATTTTCAAAGGTTTCCATACCTTGTTAATAAAATGGTTAATTTAAAATCAGCTCATTATTTTTCAAAGAATCCTATTCAGATCGACCATTATTCATATAAAAATCCTGGTCTCATAAGCACATTTTGGAAGCGTAAAAATGATGTACCTATGTATGTACTGAACCCACAAACGATGGAAGATTTATATCTCAGGAGTACGCAAAAACTGTATTAAGACAATAATGTTTGGTACCACTTAATCTCTGCTTATATTAAGGACATAGGCATAAAATTATGTAGATATGTTTTTACAAAAGTATTGACGGTCAGCACCAATATTTCACGCTGCGCTATTTTTTGATGTGGTTTTGACCTTACTACAGATACGCCAAAATTAAATTATACTTCAGCGATCACTTATAATTTGATTGCATTGAATACTTGATTAAATCATTATTCATTTATTAAATATACCTTAAAGTAGAATCGGTTAAAAATGATGCACAATATATAACAGAGGCTTCTGACTTGATTTGAAAATATCGCCCTTAGTAAAAATAATTTACGATCGAATGATCTAAGAATCTTACGCAGATTTAACGCAACAGAACAGTAAAACGAATAAAATCAACTAGACACAGCAAGCAACCAACAATAAATAACAAAAAAATATCTGAGATTGACAAAAAAATATCCTCCCCCACACGCCATTGTAGTTCTTGTAAATTAGTATCAATTACACACTCTTAAATGACGAAATAACGGACGTACCGAAAATTGTACATCCAGAAATGAAACACAGTACATCTCAGCGGATCCCTTGGGAACACCAGCTTCACAAAATTAAACAAAAACAAAAATAAATAGTTATAAATTCGAGGTTTCTTATACATCAAATTCCCTAATTATGCGAATGAAGTCCAGTAGTGGATATGACCACGCCGTCGACGGTAACCGCGGAGGCCTTGCATTTGAACTTGTGTTTCTTCGCGCAGGTCCATCTGATCCTGTTTCCGATGAGGGACCGGGAGTGCCTGAAGAACTTGTGGCCTCCGATGTAAATGTTTGTGGTCTCCCGATACAGCCGCGAGCGGAGGATCGACGCCATGAGTGCTGAAATAAGTGCAATTCCATTAATGTTCTCGAACAGGGTAAAATTAGAGTAATAAATTATAAATTATGTTAAATTATAATGCTATGTGTTAATGTTGCTAAATTTGATGATATAATAGTAATAAATATTTTGGTCCACATATATAATAAATAATGTTTAAAAAATATATGTGACTAGACATTGTGTAAAAGTCAGTGTTTTAAAATAAAGTAGTAATCAATGATAGATTAATTTAAAGTGCTTAGACAAAACTTTTTGATGCGGTCGTAATATACTGTCTCTGATAAGGAATTTTAATGTTTCCAATATAAGTTTATTGCTTTATATGTTTAAATAAGCTTAACCCAAATATTTAATAATACATTATCACGGTGGAAAATTGAAAAATTACAACAATATTTATAAAAAAATATTCGTAATTTAAACAATGCCACATTTTTCACAATATCAACGAGTTACGGATATTTCATCGGAAAGTTACGTAAAAATAAAAGAAAAAATTCTTACACAAAACTTTATTCGCAAATGCAATGACAATAATGACATAAAAAAAAATGTTTATAAAACAAACTTTCTTAGTCTTTACTGAAGTTCACTTGTGAGCAAAATGTATCAATTATAATAATTTTATTAATATAAATACCTAAGTTTCTACTAATCAGTTCATACTGCGCTCCAATGACCAAATAGAGGTTATCGTTGTGGACTCAAATTATACCGGGTATATCAAGACTGCTACCAAAAACGAAGTCGGGTAGTTTTAATGGTTACAGACACAATGCAAATAAAAGTTTCGCAAAATAAGCGACAGATTTTTTTGCAATTTTTTAAGAATCCTTGTTTTTGAGTAGTAAATACCTAGTTATTGCGAAAATAGTAATTTAAACGCGATCGTTCCATTGTGTCTTAAAAAATAAAAAGGTGTACACCGTTATTTTAGGAAAACTATGTATTTATCACCCAAATACGACGATAAGTAAAAAGCGAAATTTTTCGTTGCGTTGTGTCTGAAGTCACTGATACTACCACCTGGATTCGTTTTCGGTCGCGGTCTTGACATACCCTGTATGCCTCTCCCCTGACATTAGGAAAACCCGTGGGAAGAATAAGAACTTGTGTAATAATTATTATCATAATAATTTTCAACTACAGAAACTCTGTTATTTAAAATAGGTCTCCGATAAGAATTTTCACGGAAAATTCATATTTTAAGGATTTCTGAAGGAACTTAAGTGTAATGTTGTACACTATAACTACTTAATACTTATAAGACATTTTATTACATAAAGTTTTAGGAAAAAAACTCAATTATGTGTTATATTGTGTTTCTCTGCAAAGTGGGCAACATTTTGGAAGAAAGTGCTTATTTATTTAATAAATCTTATTTAGGTGTTAATATCTATCTATGGGATTGTTTGCATTATATTACACTTAGAAATGCATTTGTTTAATCTATAGAATATGTGGCGCGTAATTTTAAATATCGACAGGGGACTGTTGACAATAATAATATTTATAAAAAGCTCTCATTAACAAGGAAACAATATTATTTCAATAACAAATAAATTTTATACATTCCAATTATAATTATTGTCATAATTCATTTAGTCTTAAGTGTCTATACTGCTTTTGTGACACGCCAGGGGCTATTTTTCAGGGACTTTGAAGATGATTTTGATACAATAAAACTTGTTTTAATAGATGTTGATAATTGACCAAAAGTAGATTACGTTATTATCTTTTAAAGTCACCTGTGATGCATTTATGATATGTTATATTTTTTTAAGTATTGGCATGAGAAAACAAATGCCCAGTTTACAGTGATACACCTTTAAAGAAATAAAAAAACACAATCTTATATCATGATTCGTTTTTCAGGAACTCGATGCACAAGCACCATCACTATTTTTATCAACATTCTACAAATTTTAGTTCAATTTAACATAATCTCCAGATTGTGTGATATGATAGGTCGGCGGCTTGTGATTGTGCTCCGGAATGAGATATCTAAGGTTCCCTTTTTCATCAGCCGTGCGGGCTCTGGCCTTGCACCCCATCTTCCGCTTGGTACAGTACCAGAAGCTAGGACTGTACTGGGAGAAGGTGTATTTGTTGATCATCAACAACCGCTTCTTGCCAAATCTGCTCGGTATGAAATGTACTGCAAAGAAAGATAGCATTTAAATTTGTAAATTTAGAAATTAAATGGCAAAACAATGACAATTTTCCTAATGTCTGACGAATTTATCCTAATGATGTATTGTATAGATCCGGCTTAATAGTGACGTATGGCAGATAATTTATAATTTGTCATCAATCCATGCCCACTGGACGGTAAGCTCCATATCAATAGGAGCAGTGCCGTCACATTGCTAAGGTTGAATTTAAGAAGATTCACCATAAATACAGAACTGTGTAGGACAAACATAGAATACCATGAACGTACTTTTCATAAAATCAAAGTGTTTATGTTTACAAATGAGACCCTACGGTTGCCAAATTTATAATTTGACAGTAATATCATTATTTTAAAAGTATTCACAATAGTGTTAAATAACATCAACTTGTTTAAGCATCTTTAAAAATATAGATGTGAAGATTTTTTTAAACTAACATAATGTCAGGATTACGTTATTCTTTTCGCGTTTTTGGAGCGATTGTAAAGCTTTAAAATAGATTAATAAGAAAACAAAAATCTAATAAAAAAGGTTTTATTTGTTGATCGTATTTATAGTTTATAATGTCTATAATTTTTCTTTTAAAAATAAGTACCTATGCAGTTCACAGCAAAATCAGGTTTGTGTAGTTAGATTTTTAACAATAAAGACGCCAGTATAAAGTGGTATTATAATATAATCCACAACCAAAGATTCTTTACAAAACCGAAAACAAAACGAAATACGAAAGGCTAGATAATACACAACCAATACACACATACTTCAAATCCCATTTTATAATACAAGCGTTCTTGCATCGTTAGCATAAACAAAACATTTTTCAGTCTCACAATACCCATACCCGAAACATACATACTTCGGGATCACACAAACTCTCGTTTCACAGCCGACGCCTTGACCAACTGCGCTGCTTTGATGTATTTATTCTAAATACACATGTAATGATAATAATTAACTATGTATACTGCAAGGCTTATGGCCGCAACACAAGTAACAATATAACTGTGCAAGTCAGAGTTTGCACAAATATACTAGAACGTGTGTGGGCAAATAACTGCACAAACTTAGTTGAAATTTTCGATATGAGACTGGTGCAACTCGTGTTTGCGCAAACGCATTTGAAAGTGTGTGGCGGCCATAAGGCTAATGATACATATTGCGTCTTACAAACTACACGATATTTGGCACAATAAAAATTAGAAATAACAATTGTAAAAATATATTTTATAATTACAGATCATATAATAATTCAATCATTATGTCATATAACTTAGCCCCATATTGTTAAATTATTGCTGCCGTTGATCTGCGTCGAATGATTTATTTAACTGTCATGACAGACATGACAGAGCCATGCCTCCACTATTGAGATTCAGTATTCATTCTCTCTTTTTTATTAGTCACTAGGGTATTACCATAGGATCATAGGATCATATCTTGAAGCAACAGGTTGAATCAATTAATTATGCCCGTAACATTATAAACCAATATGTAGTTCCGAAAAAATTAAGCGATTAGTAAATTCTTTGGTGTTTAAAAGTTTTTAAGTGTACGTTACATTATTTTTGCTTTAATTCGTGGTACCTTAAAAATTAAGGCTTCAGGTCCCTTCAGTTCGCTATGGAAATCTTAGGGGAAGCCCTTGTTCAGCAGTAACTGACTGTGGCTGATAAGAGAGAAAGCGAAAAGCTTATAGGCCCCGGATGCAAAATAATAGCAACATTGTTGCCAATTTCAAAATACTATATCACGATTACCACTCGGTTATTGGTAATTCAGATTTATCACCTTCAGCCACAGGAATTCCACTACTGAACATAGGTCTCCCAATATTATTTTCATAACAAACGATTAGAACCGACATACGTCAGGCGTCTTTTTGCAACGTCTTTTCCGGTGAACGTACGACGCGCTTACCGATCTACTATTTGGCTGTTCGTAGAAATTATCCAAACATCAAGGATCCATAATATACTATCTAATGGTTATGTTCAGTAACGTTGATAAGTTTCTGATAATGCAGGATGGCGACAGCTTTGCAGCCGAGGTTCCGCTTGACACAGCGCCAGTGGCTCGTCAAGCCATTGATCCGATCTCTGTTGAACGCGTAGCCGTTCGACACCAGGTTCAAATTCCCCGATCTGTTTGTAGTAAATTTATAACCTTGAAAAAAAAATTTTTTCTTTACAATTCAATTTTAAATTAAATTCGTTTGTATAAGTTATTTTTTAGCAAAAAAAAATGTATTTAGGTACCACAAATAGGGCACATTAATGTGTATTAAAATGTATGTTTCAATAATTAAAACCAAAATAATTTATTAACGCCCGAATACTCAAACGGCACTTAAATATTATATTGCGCTTAACTACGAAAGTCCCGCTTAAATGTACTGATTAAGTGGGACGTGGGTAGTTCAGTACAACTTAATATTTAATTGGCGTTTGAATATCCGCGCGATTTTTAATCCTGTATTTATGCGAATGCAGGAAAAGCCTAGCCAAATAACAAGAACTGAACTGAACCTGATTGGATATCACTATGAGAAAGTTTATGATACATACAAGTATTAATGGTTAATTGGTATACTGTTAAGGCCCTGTAACTTTATTTACCTCATAGTTTATTTGCTCTAGATTTAAGCATCTAGCTATAAAAATAATGGTATTAATAAAATCGTTTATGTACTCTTACATTTAAATCAGTTGAGCATATTCAACAATAATGGGAATATAGCGTATATTTCCAATATTCGCAAACTGTCTACAAAAAGGGGCACCTGACGAAAAAAGGAAAAAACCTTTACAAGTTCTTAATATTTATTTAATACTAAGACCATCAATTAAATAAATAAATAAATACACCCATCAGTCACATACGTATTCTTGACACCACACTAATATCGAGTCTTGTGTCGTGAGTATCAGAAACTACGAGAGACTTTTCGGTCTCACAAACACCCAGACCTGAATCAAATACATGTGGTTCACACAAACATTTGTCTCGGTGCGGGAATGGAACCCGCGGCCCCTCGTTTCACAGCCGGCGTCTAACCAACTGCGCCACGGAGGCTGTCAATTGCATAACAATCTTCCAATGATTTATTAAATCTCCTAAAACTTCTTTAAAAGATAACTTATTTCTATATTTGGCAAGGACGAAACACCTATCTACAATTTTTAAATTAAGTACAAATTACATTGTAATAGTATTTATGAAAAATACCGAGCTAATTGATAATACACAATTATAAACACTATTTTGAATAAGACATTAAAAAGACGGATATTAATAGGAAGGATATGTTTTACTGAAAACCGATATAAAACACAGCTTTGCTGTTATTTTCGTGCCTTTTACATGTCAATTCGATTCGATTATTTTGTACTGGCACTAAGAAGTAACTAAACTGCACCTGTTGGTAAAGCCAGTCAACATAATAAAAACATACAAACAACGTACAGTCTTATTGAGAGCCTCCTCCTTTTTTTTTTTGAAGCTGGTTAATAAATACCCCCAATAGTCACATACATAAAGTAAGTTTAGATTAATTATCGATTGGCGAAAGATGGTTATCCCTCGCCATTACAGATACAATATTAGCCCACGACCACATATTATTGAGAAAGGGATCATAGTCCACCACAGCAGCCTATTCCAGATTGGTGGACACCTTTAAATCAAAATTACTAACCATAAAAACATCACCACCACACCTCAGTCACACGATGTCTACTGTTATACCTACATAGGCCTTCCTAAAGGATTTTCTAACCTATTGGAAGCGGCCTGCAACCAGCGAATCTCTGAAACCTTTGTTCGGTCTTTCGACCATGTGAGAGAACGTCCAAAAAAAATCATATTCTTTTAGCCATGAATAAATGCAGATTTTCAATGATTATGCGAGGTATATCTCACAACAGAGTGAAAAACAGTGACTACACTAGCTTTGCACCCGTCGTTCCTCTTCACACAACGCCAGGACATCCTCTTGAAGGTCCCGTGGTTCCTGTTGTACCGACAGCCGCGGAAGATCAGACAATGATTCCCGAAACGATTCAACTCGTAACGCACGTCTGGAACAGAAAGGGTATTTTATTATTTCAATGATTATATTATTATGCTTATACGCCATTACAAGTACGAATACAACCTCGGTGAAAATGACGCGTCTGTCGACTCTATGTGGTTACACGGCTAAGACAATACATTATTATGAGTTTAACTTTGATAAAGTGATAACACTGCACCTAATATTGCCTTCAATACAAACCAGGTAAGAGTATCTTACTAAGTATAGATTTCCTCCAATAACTATAGTACACATTCATTCAATTCCTATGTCCCCTAGATAGGGCAGACGGCATTCACAGTGATTGTCCAATGTCCATCTCTCACGGTCTTGAGTCAGCTTTATATCACTCCAGGTCTTTCCAACAGTTTGTCGCCAGGTTTGTTTAGGACGGCCACGCTTTCTCTTTCCTTGGGAAATCCACTTCATTGTCTGTTTTTTAGTACACATTCAATATAAATAAAAATATTTTTTACCTCAACAGCACCTACAAGATGGAATCATTTTCATTAATACCTCACACGAAATCCTGTTGAAAGTGCCCTGCGCCCAGTGACATAAATAATAGGTAAAAATATATTGTCAATTTCAAATATATTGTTATATTATTCTATACATGTTTCGCTACGCAATTTGTAGGAAACTGCACCAAAATGGAATCCTTAACCATATTCTACTATATCAACACAATTTTATTTACAATACTCTTTAATAAGTTAAACAATCACAATTTTATGAAGAAAAATAAATTAATAATACTCAATTCCGTTAAATATCAGACTTAATGTTAGCAAAATAAATTATATAAATACTTATGTATAGAAACTATAGAGTTCTGTACTACATTCGATATTCCGCTGAATTTTGATGACCCATCACACATAATATTATCTCTATATTATTGTGAAGGTGATCATATTTTGCTGACAATTCTCCACCCTAAATGTATATGTGTATATTATATCATTCAACCTATTTCATAATCATTGTCATCCTCGAAATACTTACTGCTGAATAAAGTCCCCTATAAAGAATTCGAGATCTATTTTAAATGCCATTAGATTTGTGCAACATTGGTCCAATCGATCAATTGTCTATCTTTAGAATGGCAATTTTAACACCGCCTTGCCGGTAAATTAATTTCTATTCTAGAAACTTTTTGTCACATAAGCTATTGGCTATCTATGTGGCCTTCCCACTGCCATTTCGACATACACTCTTAAAGTTTATCATAAATTACTTAAATACTATACATTACTCGTAACAAATTAACAGGACCAGCCTGGTCAAATAATATTGAATGCGACTTTCAATAAGCCCCTTATATCTAAAGATAAATTATTTACAACTTCTTGTAATACTATGAGATTGACTGATTCTGTCACCAGTTTTTATGACTTCTTCCCGTATTTTAAACGATGCATGAAATCTACAGATCCAACCCACGTTACACAAAGATTTGTATGAAAAGTGAAAAATGTATGACTACATCAATTATGACATGATTCAGTTTTAAATATCCTATTGGCTGTTATTCTACTAACAGATTTGATTTTTGCTTAATATTATTTCCTTCAACTTAGTCATTCTTGGAGGTAGAAAAGTTAGTCTTCTGTCTTGCAACAACCCAATTCTGAGTGATTCTTGTTTAATGATTATGAAATCCCCTTGTCTTGATAATCACGTTGTTTATGGTCATTACGAAAGCGGGACAGCCTGTGGTCTTCTTCACACATCTCCATCTGATCTTCAATCCTTCGTGCTGGTGGATGGTGTATCTGTGACAGTCCATATCGAGACATCGCTTGCCTCCCGGTGTGAAACCAAAAAATGCTGCGAAACATGATCATTTATTAACAGGAGTTGAGGATAAAGACGCGAATTTCGTCTGACCAAAATCATGAAATTTGACGAAAATACCTTACATTTTCTTTCCAGTTTTAGATATTTATTATTTTAATGATTTTTCAACAATTTGAATATAAGCTCTAAAATGTACTTAATACGACGAACTTGGGGTAACAAATCAATGTGGAATTGTATCATGGGGTTGTCAGTTCTTATCACTCCTACTATGTTGATAAAAAAAATCATAATAAATGGGAATGGGGCCGTTCAAAGCCAAACCATCGCTTCAAAATACAGACATGTTTTATGCCATAATCATATCTGCCATATTGTCAACCCAAGATTAGTATAAAAAGAGCAATTGCCAGCTGGATAAAAAGAATTTTATATATCGAGATAATAAAACACCAAGAATACAAAACCAGTAATATATTAACACAAACTAAGAAATTATTATAAAATTATAATCACGTTAGCTTTATAAAAGGGAAATAAGAAATATATCATTTTTTATAGAAAACATTTATTATTTATCATATTCAAATTATATTATAATTTTAAGTAATCGTCTTAACTATCCACTGTACAAAACATTTTTTTAATAAAATTAAAAGACTGTTAACGAATAACGTCTCTAATTATATAATTTCATAAAAAAATAAGGAAAAATAAATTCGATTGTTCAGTCACCAAAAAAGTTACCGGCATAGAACCGCGAAAACGGTCATTCCAAACTGCGTTTTCCTCAACGCAACTGAACATTTCCGTATAAGCTCCGTACTAATTAATAATCAAATTGCGAGAGAGTCGCATGGACTACCAAAACGCGCGATTAAATGTGAGCTATTTCGCTTCTCGTGTAAATAAGATCCTGTGGAAACCACACTTATGGAACCGCACGATTAGCGCATTGTCTTAACAAGAGCTTAGTCTGGATAGTTTGGGATTTCTGGCGAATAAGTCACAAATAATTAAAAGTAATTAAAATGAAGTAAGTATTGCAATAGCAACGTTATGAAATTTAAATATTATTATTTTAGAATATCTAACATAAAAATGTACAGCAATATAACAATTGCAGTTTTCTTTTTATATCTTTCCAGAAACGATTTATCCATATCTATACGGTAAATCTCAATGTCTACTCTCATCTGAATTGTATTAATGATTATGGTCCCCACTCTCTTTTACAATAAAATCTCGATAAGTTAAAACAGTGGCTTTGCATCCTTTAGGTCGTCTCATCTTGCAAACCCAGTGTATCTTTTCTCCATTGCACCAGACTTTGTTTCTGATGAAGATATTCTTTTCAACTATTAGCTTTTTACTCCCTCTCTTGGTCGGCACTAGCACTGCATCTGTGTGAGAAAGAAGACTTAAGTAGTACAAACAAATTATAAATATAAAGTAAAATAAATAATAATTTGATAATAAAATGTTCACCAAGAGATGAAAACTGGGTCGCTGTTTTCTAGAAAAACACTGATAAAAATGTTGAAGCTCCATGTCCATATCGAAAAGATAATACGAAATAATGTACAATAACCCAAATGAAATGGCGCAAGATATTGTTTTACTTAGGGCGGTTTCTGACTAAGACTATGAGAGAAGGTACTATATCCATTTGAAAGAAAGAAAGAAAACATATTTATACATTTCATTCTCCTGTCTTTGTTCACTCACTTCTCCCGCTTATTATAAGGGGCTGGTAAAGCATCTTCGATTCAAGTGATTTTATGTTCATGAGCTACAAAGAAACAAATCCTAGACCTTGAGACGATTGCTCATATCTGATAAAAAAAGTTAAAACATTGGAGCAAATATATTCTAGCCTGCCAAATACAAAATTGAATGATTATACTACAGATTTTAAAAAACCTAATTATTTGTCTCTTTTAGTATGATCTATACGGTAAAAAACTATAAATAAAAAACAACAGATTGAAATTATTTATCTAATAAAAATATTTTTTTAAATATAAAAACATAGAGCTATATACATTGTTATAAAATTGGCTAAACTAAAAATAAGGCAAGTTTTTCTTTGCTAATCAGGACGAACATTGTTCATGGAACAAATAATTCTGTGACAGTTTCTTTCTTCACGACAAGCCAATTGATTTTTTTTTAATGAAGCTTTTTCATTAAAGCCACTAAGAGAGCCTCTATACACGTTATACGTTCATACTCCAAAAGTCTTATCAAATATAATTAAAAAACTTCAACGTCTTCAAAACTTCTAATTACATTTATATTTGGACTACACAAATATGATCACGTTTCCGAATTCCGCAACAAACTCAAGTAGAATACACGTATTCTTTCTCTTCTTTACTCTATACTTTTTAATCCTCTCTCTCCACCGTACATCAAAAACATTTATGTACATTGATTTTTTGTTCACTGGTATACAATAAAGTTTTTAAAATAAAATAAATAATATTTAATTATTTTTTAGGTACATAGCGAGTCCCAAATACAGGCTGAAAACTAAATTATATTTTGTCCAACGCATAAGCATCATGGTCCGTATGATTCCCTCTAACTTTCACTACTATATTTTCGTATGTCAAAGCAGTTGCTCGGCAGCCGTATTGCCGTTTGGTGCACACCCAAAATATTCTCTTCCTGTCGCCCCAGGTTTTGTTCTTAATATAGGTATGGCCATCAAGCAGAAGTTTTTTTCCGCCACGGCTTGTCGGTACAATCATCGCATCTGTAATAGGTCGAAGCGGTAAAATAACAAACTTAGGTGTTTTAAAAATAATGCTAACTGTCAATTAGGCGCATCGATTGGGCCTCAACTCTTTGCAAATATTTCTGAATTATATTTTTGCACTAGGAGTTAGTCAAAAGAAAACACGGTCAAGTGCACTCACTTATATTATTTAAATACCATGAGCGGAAGCCGTTCGCCCCGTTTTTGATATTACATACTCTCTTATTTATTAATTCAAGGTAATATGAATCTACAATTACCTGTAACAATAAAAGGTCATGTTACGGAAATTTCTAGCAATTAAAATTTAAACTGCAAGAAAACTTGGCTACGCTACATTACGAAAATATACAATCGTAATATACACAATTATATGCACAAAAAATAAAGCAAAGTTTTAAGAATCAACGAATACAGTTTTTGATTTTTATTTCTGTCCAACAATTTGATAGTAAAACATAATATAACATTTCACACTCAAAATAATTGACAGAAATAATATAAAAAATAAGGCAAATTTAATTTTGGTCTACGAAATCACAGAGTTTTTACGGAAATATAGATTAATTAATTATATTATTCTACTAGAATGAAAATATTATTTTCAGATGTAGGAATCTTGTGTAATGATTAATTTATTTTCCAGGGACTAGTAGCAATACGTGACAAAAACGCATTTTTTATTAAAATATGTTGTACTATTATGTAAGTACTAACAAATCAACAGTGAACTATAGAGTTTGTGATTTCAAAACATTTGTCTTATAATAATTGAATTCGCTAAAGATTGGTGGATTCGATTCACGTCCAATAGGTTTCCCAAACATCCTTGGGGAGGATATGTCCACCATCCATACAATTTAGGATATTTTGGAGTATTTTATATAATATGGGGCAAACAAACAAATGGGATCTGATGGTAGGTTCAATCCCCAATGGACACCCACATCAGAGAGATCGTCGATCGTCAATTGATCTCTTTTTTGAAGGTTAATTATTTGAGTCCTTATTCATGGTTGTGCTGATTGTTAATTTTCACAATCTCGCCGTCAACGGTGATGGCAGTGGCGCGACATCGCTTGTCCTTCTTCACACAAACCCAGCTAAAGTGGGGCCCTTTGCAATCGCTCCGGCAGTTGAATCTGTACGGGCCAATAATCATCACAGGGTTCCCACGTCGAGTAGTTCCGAACATCGGCTCTGGCGAATTAAATAAACGATATTTAATTGGAAAACTAAAATATAAATGATGTGGATAGTGCAGCACAAAATTGAACTACCTCTGTATGAAGCATGAGACATCAATGAAAAATATTTATATACTGTTTTAGACTTTAATTTTATTATATAATATTTATACCACAGTTATATGTCATTTAAAAGCCACACAATATAACTTCTTTCAAAAATGTACCTAGATTTGGTAATCAAATATGTCCACATGAGTATGTCGGACCAAATGCAGATACATATAAACGTAGTGCATCGAGGCTCAGGCGATAACCATCATATCCATCTTAAGAGAAATAGACTTACTACGATCAATAGCAGGCAAACTACGTCGCAGACCACCACCAGTAGTAAGTCTATGATCGCTGGGACAATGATGTCACGCTAAAATAGCATGGCGCTCTGTGCCGCGGCCTACAGCATTGCCTTTTTATATCAGGTTTAAATTCAAGGTTTTTATATGAGATGTTTGTAGGTATTTAATATACATATCATTCATTATCATCCAGAGTTTCCACAATATTTGGCTTATTTTGGCAAGGAGACGAGATTTCGCTATTCGATGAGCTACTCCCATAATTTTCACCAGATGAATTGTGAACCTACCTAAGTGTGTTTGTTCTTTTCACGAGTTTCAATCCAAAATTGGACTAATAGGTGTAGTATACAAACTACTAATCACCATAAAAGCAGCCATGGTTATGGGTGCCAGTCCTCTTGATAATAATACCTTCGTAGGTAAGTACGGAAGCGGTGCATTTCAATGTCCCCTTTTTCACGCACGCCCACCTCGTTCGAGCCCCGTTGGTGCGCTCCTTCAGGAACCTGTTACCGTCATCCAAAATTACAGGGTTGCCACGATTTGACAACGCAAACTGCGGTGTATCTGAAATGTATGTATTTTTTTAATAATAATTAATTTAACACTCGTGATAATAGTAGAAAAAGCTAAAAAAACATTTATATCCTTTTCAAAATATTTATTAACGTGATACAACCTTAGAACACACAGATTAGTCACATAAAAGTCACGTTTTAATAAAGAGCAACCAACAAACACAAAGAGCAACTTTGACAAAGAGTAGTCTGTGCAACCTTATCCTGCTGTCAATTTCACATTATGAATCCATGCTGATGGACGTGATAAGCAATCAATTTTATAATGTTTTTACTCAGTTCAAGCTCTTTGTCTATAAATCCACCAACATTTATCATTTTTGGAAAGATTTAATTAGTAATTGTAACTACAAACTATTTAGAATATCAATTCCATCATTGACATATAAAAATAACTGAGATAAAACTTTGTTTTATAATTACAAATGGTTTTATTTTTATAGTGGGCTTAAAGAGAAAACAATAAAATCTACTGTTAAAATGTTATATTTTTTGTATAGACTTTAACGCAGAGCAAATTTTCTGTCTTTTTTTTATTGCATAGGTCCGCCTAACGAGCAAACAGTGGTCTGTTGGTAAGTAATCACTACCGCCCATGAACATCCACAAGGCTTGGATCATGGATGTTTAGCTGGACCATCAAATTGGGAGGAGAGCTAGAAGGTAAATAGATTGGAGGAGGAAAAGCGAATTGGGCATCCGTCAATCTAACTCACGGAAAGACACGTACTCATGAAACTTTTCACACTGAGTTATTTTATTACCAAAACATTACATCGTAGCAGCCAATTAATATCTAGATATTATTAATTCCATATTCGTGTCGTAGGCACTTTAGACACAATTCCGATTCGAATCAAAGAAAATACGTATATTATTATGTTGTGTTACCAGTAACTTTTAAGTCATTGTTGTTGTAAAATCAGATTAATTTTTAACATGTAGTCATAGTCATAATTAAATGTATTGGTACGAAAGTGCCACTTGATGTGCCTAATGTCATCATCATCATCATTCACAGCCTGTAGGGTCCCACTGCTGGGTATAGGCCTCCCTCATACTATGCCACTTTAATTTGTCTTTTGTCAGTAGCATCCAGGTTCGGCCTGCGACTTTGACAATGTCGTCGACCCATCTTGCCACCGGACGGCCAACGCTGCGCTTACCCAATTTTTTCCACCATTCTGTAAGCGCCTTACTCTACCTGCCATCAGTGCGTCTAGCGACGTGCCCAGCCCAACTCCACTTGAGTCCCATGACAAACTGTCCGACATCTCGAACTTTCGTTCGTCGTCGGATTTCGACATTTGGGACTCGATCTTGCAACTTAATGCCGAGCATAGATCGTTCCATTGCCCTCTGAGCCACACCAATTTTGTGCAGAACATCCCGCCTGAGCGTCCATGTCTCGGCACCGTAGGACATGGTGGGCAGGACACATTGCTCAAAGAAGCGAGTTTTTAAATTCTGTGGAATTCGGCGCGATTCTAACACGTCTTTTAACCGTCCGAATACAGCCCAGCCTAATTGTATTCGCCTGGAGATCTCCTTTGTCTGATGTTCCTTACCGAAAGATAGAATATGACCAAGAAAAACATAGTCTTTGACTATTTCTAAAGTCTCACCTCCAATCATCATAATGTTTGGAGTCGAGACTCCAGAAAAATGCCTAATGTGTGATCACTAATATAAAGATTGCTATGACAACTGCGGAACGTATTTTCTCGGATTCTGATCAGACAACGTAGGAAAGTACCTTTAGGCAAGAAGATTCTTAAATTACAGTTTTTTTATAGGAACATGTAATTAACATCATATTTTATCGGTCACTATACAAATAATCTGATCGGATGATAATGAATCATTGCTTAAGTTCCATATATATAAAACGCATAAAATAAATTTGATTCCTTGCGAACTTTGAAGGACCATAAATACTCGTTAAAGATTATTTCAATTACCCATTTAATGTTAAAAATAAAATGGTGAAAATACCGATTAGATTATTTAAATAGTGACTGATTTCGAATTTTATAAGATCTACGTTATTTTAATATAAATGATTTTTTACTGCTAAAATGCTTATACCTCTATGTTAATTGCCCGTAGGAGCTGCAGTTGTTTGAATATCACTTTACTATACTAGAATATGTATAAACACAATCTAAAGCATAGGTTTTTCTAAACGAACAATAACAGAGGTTTCTCTCTTTAAAAAATAATAGGCTTATTGTTCAAAATATTATATTGAATAAAGAGTATTGTTATTAGATCCTGTTTTTATATGGCACTACATTCTACACATCTAAATTAAAGGAAAGTACTATCATTCATATTACTGTTCAAAGACCTTATAATAGTTACTTCTAATACGATTGCTTGGGATTCCATTAAAGTTAATACTGATACTAAATCACACTTAAATTGTAAATAAAATGAGGTTTACTTTTAATCACACTTGAGTATTTTCGTATTCACTTATAACCTGTGGGTATTGGAAGTGATAATGTGATATCTATTACTTTATATTATACATAGTACATACTTTTTAAAATACTTTATGATGATGAATATTATATCAGAATAAAAAATACATTTGCATCCGATGCACAACCACGTTGGGCGCCAAAAAGTCCTCAGGCAAGAAAAGCGTCAAATGTCTTAGGGGTTTGTAAAACCTGCTTAGTTAGTGGCAAAAAATTCTAATACTACACAAGCCAAGAAGTCTCATAATATCCATCCTAATGCCTAAATCCCTTTCCAAGATGTAAAGGGTAGCACAAGACATACATAGGATAACATTGAATACAACAAAGTTAGAGTCAAAGAATCTACCCTACAATAAGCGTTCAAACAATTGCCAGCACACAACCAAAATAATGCTTTAAGATTAGTAGTTCTTATGAGTATGTTTCGAGTAAATTTCAATGGCCTTGTTGTCGAAGGTGACCATGGTCGCAGGACATCGTAGCGACTTCCTCCTGCTGCACACCCACCAGATCTTGTGTCCGTCTGTACGATTCTTCGAGTAGCGATACCCGTGATACCACAAGAACGTCCTTCGTCCCATTTCAACGGTCACCATTTTGCCGCCTAAAACAAATACAAATTTAATACCAAATTTCGGGAGATTATTCTAGTAATGCTCTTAATATTCTTAAAGTAAGGCACGATAATTTTAAATCCAAGCGAATAGTCTATAACGTATATTTCAGAAATTTGAAATGAAACAGTTTCTCTCTTTCAGATTTCTTCTACATTTCAGATTTTAACACAATACAGGAAAAACAAACCATAAAAATAATATCCAATACACATTATTAGCTTCAAGAAGGCCGCCAAGCCACATTGAATCAACTGGTTTTCTTATTTTACAATATTGTAATAATTAAGACATTGAACCTCCTTATAAAGAAAAGTGTACTTAATACTTATTAAGATATAAATATTCTAATTATTATAATATTAATAGTAATTTAATTGTAAATTAATTGTAAATGAGTATTCTAAGAATTAAATAATAGCGTCTTTACTACAGGCTTACATTATGGGTAGCATAAAATATAGTGCTTATATTTTCACATCATTGACCAGTTTCTGATTCTATTGTCAATACTATGGGACAACTAGTAACCGTATTGCTACTTCTTCTCTCCCACTTGCGTAAGTACCAGTTTTCATTTAACAGCTTCATAGGGATGCGGTCATGCTTGTCCATAATTTTATGTACTTATCTGAATAACTACATATACGAATAATACTTAAACAATGCTTTGTCATTGTACCTATGGCTAAATTGCTTCGTAATTTTTTGTGGTAGTTCATTAGACATTATTACATAAATGAGCCTCGAACAAGTCGTAATATTTCTACTAAAATCTGTATTATGCCTTTTGTATGAAATACATAAATATAAGAGCACAATAATAGGCCACAAATAGCGCATGATTGCAAAATCTGGAAAGAAAGGGAGGAGGCCCTTGTCCACCATTGGGACACTAATGGCTGAAAATAATAATAATCAATATGGAGTTTGGTGTAGATAAATGTGCGGTTATCCATCCATGGAGAGTTGCAGTCTCTGATGGCATACAAGTCTCAGAGACTGTAAGACTCGGATCACTCTCTGAGACGGAAACCTGCAAATATCTGGGTATGCCAGAGGCACTGCGTATTTTAAGTGCTGGCTGATACCAAAGAGCCTGGACCAAATTCTCCAGAGGCTCTTAATTGGTCGTTGGGTCAAGAGCCAGATCCAAACGGCAGAATTGCTGGACACGGCACGCATAGAGAAGAGGTTGCTCACTTTGGATCCCTAACCACCGGTGGCTTAAGGCCTTAAGCTTCGGCACCGAAGGGTTAATCACTTTTTAAATATTTTTACAGGTAAGTATATTGTTTTTTTTTTTTTCTTAATATAAAATGTGTATAAATACTCGTATGTATAAAAATGTAAAAAAAAGAACTTACAAAATAAAGAGAACAATAATAAAAATGATCGGAAATCAAAACAATTTTAAACATAGGGTAAATATATTAAATTATCGTTGGGTCGACCCGGCGACCAATATTTTAGTTACTTTAATTGTTACTGATTGACGTGACAAACATTCAGGACGGATGATTCAAAAAATAAGTTAACAGTCTAAAACTACATTATACCTATATCTTGTTATTTGCGGTATATCAAGAGATTAATTATCTTTATTATTATTTGAGAATTTTATTTACCACTATTATGCTAACATAAAATTATAACTAACAATTGTAGGTATATTGTGACACGATATTTAATTTAATTTCTATGTACATAATATATGATAACTACATTATTTTGTTGCTAGTATAACATCGACGGCCAAAGCGCTATTAGTGCCTCATTTTTCTATTTCATACTAACTACAAAGATTCCTCAACTTGATTATTGTAAAGGCCGGTCAATGACGAAAGCTTATATTATTTTCAACAGATAACCTTCTGTGACTGATAATAATAAGCATTGAAGATGTCATTGTTGCCGATGGAATGTATCGCGATAAAATAAGGAAGCCTGAATCTGTCTCAATTGTAGAGAAAATGTGTACTATAGGTACTGTGATGTATACCGGTGCGTATTATTAAGTATACAGTACGTATATTAATGTGTAAATCAATCATTCTATTTATTCCTAATTCTATACCTTTGAAATATTAATCTAGAGAGGACACCGTGAACAAAACTGTAACAAATATATCGTTACCGTGTCGCAATTTCTATTTCTATCCCTATCATTTCTACTCGTTCATACTACCTTCCCTCTCGTTCTACCTTGCCGCGTGCTTAATACGCGCGCTTATATTTTGTTAGCAATGTCCGCTCTAACCTTTAGTAAATAGCCCATGCAATAAAAGATCCAAGAAAATTTACTCAGATGAAAACAGTGCTTGCTGTCCCCATTCATATCTCACAATATCCGGCGCGTGTATATGCGGGCGTCCCACTTTGATCACGTTCTTGAGGTAGGTCGTGAGTGATGCTGGGCACTTCGTAGATGATCTCTTAGAGCAAACCCACCACATTTTAGGGCCCATTGTCTTGTTCTTCGTGTATCGATGGCCGTTGAATAATACGTACTGCTTGTCTCCCAAGGTCTCGAATATTACTGCAAATAAAACATTTGATGAGATATGGGTGTGCATAATGGCTTCTTAGATTTACGCGAATGTTACACATTGAAATAAAACTAATTTTTACTGATTTTATCGCGATTTGGTTTAATTTTTACATTTTTAACTTCCCGACGTTGAAAAAATGTAAAAATTAAACCAAATCGCGATAAAATCAGTAAACATTAGTTTTATTTCAATGAGATGTGGGTATGTTACTATGATATATGAGGCAAGATATTTTGTTTCCTTTTAATTACTCTTTTTTGATGAAAAATATTTTTAAAGGACATAATCACGTCTATTTCCTCTCGGCAATATGCAATCGTAAGAATTCGTAAGAGTATTCAATTTCTTCACCGTGCTGAGAATCAAACCTTAGTACCCCTCTGCACTTTAGTAGCTATATATAAAGTGAGGTATATAATGCACTAAATGGAAGACTTTTTTGGAATATATTTACGTGTACGTGTGTAGTGTAGTGTGTGTAGTGTATTTACACTCAAATATTAAAAGACATCATTTTATTAAGGGATAGAACTTTATTCTAATCTAAAATAAGAATTTTTCAGATTACTTTCAGATTATTTCATAATTTAAGAACAAATTTTAATAATGTAGGGATTTATTAAAAAACACATTAGTATTCATTTTCAAATAAAACATGTATAAAATTTAAATTAAATCTAGTCATGCAAAAAGACATCTTAATAAATAGTCATAAACTATAAAATTCCATTAGTTATAATTAACAATACCACACAACTACTAGAAATAAAGTAAAGGAACCATTTTGATGAAAGATATTAATAAAACACACTTAAAAATCTTATACAGAAACATTGTAATAATACAGATTTTTGTTATATTTATCATTTGTCAGCATGATCTTTTATATAATGTGTCGGCAAATTGTCTATACTGTAATACATAATAGTCCAGTGCTGACATCCATATAGACCTTATATATTAACGGCAGACAAGAATAACACAATCGCAAAAGTTTTCCAAAAATGAATTTCGTCGCTTTCTTTTAAACAGCCAGAGACTCTACTTGAAACAGTAACTTCTACTCGTATTTACTACACAAAAATCACAAAACGAAACGCCCAGCTTAATAATCGAATTTAGAATACCTACTCTCCCCAGGCCATACGACTGTACTTCTACTAGGCGAAATTTAAAGCTCTAAGCAATGTAGTGAAGGCCATAATATCCAGCGACGTGAGATGGTTACCGCCCACCAATCGACACAATTATGCCGGCCCGATTATATGCTAATATAAAAAAGAATTACCCGTAGCGCGACACACCTATGTACATTGTACATAAGTTAATCCTTACTAATATTATAAACGCAAATGTTTGTATGTATGGATGTTTGTTACTCTTTCAAGCAAAAACGGCTGGAACGATTTTGATGAAATTTGGTATAGGGATAGCTGGATTAGGTAACACAAAGGCTACTTTCTATCCCGAAAAAATGAAATGTTCCCTTCGGATGAGTAAGGAATTCAAATATACATATTTGATACTCTTTCAAACTCGAATGTATGGCACGGGACAGGAGAGGACAGGATTTTATGCTTTTCGTCATGGAGACAGAATGAGAAGGGACAGAACGGGATATAACGGGATGGGACAGGACGGGAAAAGCAATTTAGTCGACGATGGTCACATTGAGTTTAAATATAAAACAGTTAGTAGACGAAATAATATGTCGTTGATGTGGAATGGACTGAAAAACTATGTGCACCCGAGCGAAGCCGGGCCGGGCCTATAATATAACATTTTATTAAAACAACAAAGAACACGAAATGCACAACAAAATTACAACACATTAACAAGTTTGATGAAAAGGCGGCCTTATTACTAAGAGCGATCTTCCAGACAACCATATACTTTTACAAATTTACTTAATTTGGTATTATTAATTTATAGAATGAAGTGATCCTTCATCCTAGCCATACTACTGTGGTCGATATCTGGGCGATAAAACTATTACCAGCCTACCTGTAGCTCTTCTAAAATATTATCTAAACTCATTATGCGTATGAGGGTGTTTTCTCCTAACAATGACGTCATCGTAAGTGACCACGGTCGCCTTGCACCCCTTGAAGGCCTGGTTGCAAGCCCAGTAAGTCCTAGCACCGCCGGTATTGATCTGGTTGTATTTGGAACCATCCAGAAACAGAAAGCGTTTGCCTCGCTTGGTAAACCCGAATACGGGACCTGGAAAGGATATTTTATTATTAGTAATGAATAAAGGGTTATACAGGGATTAGGGTGAAATATTTCTCTCAATATCCGTCTTTAAAATCAATGTGTGCTATTTAAATCAAGCGCATAAAGCTCTCTTACCTAAACTCTCGTTTATGGCGAGTCATTTGTTCAGGAATGGTGTCTGGTATTTATCTATAGTAACATAATGTACCTACATTATGTTACTCAAGTGCCTACTGGAGTTTATTTAAAATTAGAAATGTGAATTGCACAAGTTAAACTAAAAAGTAGTTTTAAAAACAAACAGATTTTAGTTATAATCATTGTTTATGTATCTGAATTATAATTGTTTATGTTCAAAATCTTAATAATTTTGAATTGTCTTGTACTTATCTATTTATCGTACAATTTACTTAAAAAAAATATTCAAGTATTCATAATATACTGAAAAAAATTAATAGCTATTCAGAAAATAAAAACACAGTCACAACATGACGTATTCATATCTATTAATTTTCTATTGACAATACATCGCGAAAAGATTCAGTATATTCCAGATCGTATACAATGCCATAAATTATTTTTAAAAGACATTTGGTTCTTGTACAAATAATAACTGCCGTAACGCAATACAATATTCAAATGACTAGTAAAATGCTTGATAGCCTCCTTGGCATACTGACATACGAGTATAAATCGACTATAATACAAAAGAAGGTTCAATCGCCGCACTTGTGTGAACCACAATTAATACAGGTCTTATTTTGTGACTTATCATCCATTGCTTATCATTGCTAATATTCAAGACACACGATGTGATATCCTATTGATAGGACTATATGTGTGACTATGTATTTATTATTATTATTTAGTGAATATTCAGATTATCTAAACAAGGAAGGGTAAGGCCCGGTCGATATGAACAAATTCACAGCATTTCTTGTATATTTGTTAGGAAATAGGAAGCATGCATCGGGATACTAGGCAGTTATCATACCACTTGATATTTAAATTTCAAACGTAAGCCACCACTTCTTTATAATACTATTTACTATATCAAAAGTCAGTAGAAACGGAAGAGATTGAATAGGAAGACTGAGTCATAGACAAAATGCATAACACCCCTTAAACGCAGGAGGTTAATTAATATCTATTATCTCTATTTGAATGTACATGTATCAGGACTAAAGTATTACACTAAATTATATTTAAGATTATAGCCAGGCTTCCAGAGTCCAGACAGGTTGTAAATACCAACGCCAAAGTAATGGCCGGCAAACACGTAACGATATAACTGTGCAGTTTGCGCAAACGCACTTGAACGTGTGTGGCAGGCTTAAGTTGTCGATGATTTTTTGAAATAAAACAAAAGCCAGAGTATTGCGCCTTAGGCTTTAGTGCAGCGATCCAAAAAGAAGCAGCAATTTGGTATGTGGCTACTGTCGGATACACTACAATCGTTAACTTCCTACTCCTCACTTTACTCATACATACATACATACAAAAACTCACGCCTTTATCCCCGAAGGGGTAGGCAGAGGCGCCACTAGGACACCCACATTTCGCCTTGCATGTTCCGTCCCATGATGTGATAGGGGGCGAGCCTATCGCCATATCGGGCACAAATTCCTGACTCCGGGCTGATAATGAACCGAAAAATCCAATATCACTTTGCCCGACCCGGGATTCGAACCCGAGACCTCAATTTTGTAGTCGTACTGCAGTACAACCACGCCACCGAGGCAGTCACTTTACTCACTATTCATTAAAATATACTGGACATTATATAGAATTCTTTGTAACGAAACCATATAGCGATCTTATTCTACGGTGATTCCATCTCTAAAGTCTTAACGAGCCGCGGTAAACTCCCTCAAGATTAGTTACAAGATGATTTTGAAGATTTAATATAAATCATAGCATCTATTTATCAAATATCAGATCAGATTGGTGTTTCAGATCTTTTGAAAATTATGCATTCCTATTATGTCTCGAAGTGATATCAGTCCGCTACCTGAAATTCAAGAGTAACCTTAATTCATGGATGATTATGTTCATTTCTAACTTTCACAATGACGTCATCGAAGGTGATGATGGATACTTTGCATCCCTGGGGAGCTTTGTTGCACATCCAATAGGTCCTGAGTCCCAGGCTGTGCTTGAAGTTAAACCGGTGCCCATGAACCTGCAACAGCGGCTTGCCTTTCTTCGTGTGGGTTATTAATACTTCCGATCCTATGAAAATCATAAAGACTACATTGAATATAGGTATTCAAGGAAAAAATAGGGTGTATTTGTAGCAAAATATGATTTAAAAAAATCATATTTTACTATGACATCACCTTTAATTAAAATGTATGTCTAAATGAAACTAACGTCAAATAAAACGGTTTAATTATACATTTAAACGTAACAAACTCGTATAATACACTTATCTCTTTAGTCAAAATAATAAGTAATTTCTACTAAAAAAATTAGGAACTACTTTATTATAGTTTGTGCATGTCGCGTTCATTTCTGGGTTGCAAATATTTTGTACATGTATTTATAATTCTTTATTGTACACAAAACATAGGAATATCACGAAAAAGGAACTTCAATCTAAATATCAGAACAAACGGCGATCTTATCGCTCAGGGCGATGTCTTCCAGACCACCTCTGGATGGACTGGAATGAACAGGAGAAGGAAACCAAAGGTAGTATAGTATAAAAAGAAATGAACGACTACCAAACAAATTAACGATGTATACTAGATGACTAAAAAATCTCGAAAGTTTGTATGTCATACGTAACCAGAGTAACTACTGGACATAATGAGACTTAGCATCGTATGTCTCAGGATGGCGAGAGCAGTGGAATACCAAGCACGACTTTGTAATTTATAGAGTTGTTAGGTTTCGCTACTGTCCATGTGCGGTTGTATCGCTTACCATCAGACGAATGGCATGCTCGTCTCGCCATTAACTGCAATACATAAAGTCTACGTCAGTTGGTTAGGCCGATATAAATCTTATCGGTGGTACATCTACTGGGATGGTACTACACATAAATTAGATGCATTTTGATTACTTGTCATATCGATATAAAAAAGGATATTCCAATAACATTCTCGATAACCTACAAACACCTTGATACAAATTCATTCCAAATACACATTATCAGGCTCGGGATGATTATGATCATTGTTAACCCTCAAAAGAGCATCGGCTATGGTGATAACAGTCGCTTTGCAGTTGGACTTGTACCTGGAACAACATCTCCAATAAGCCCGTTCTCCTCTGCTCTGATTTCTAGTGAAGTGATAGCCTCCATACACTATACGTCCCTTACCACACCATACAGCGTTCGAGTCACCAGCAACTGTAAATAAATGCGGACAGTACTTTAAGTTAATACTCTACTCAGTCCTGAATCCATATTGGCGTAAAAATCTTGGGGTCGTGTGTATCAGGAACTACGCGACGCGTTTCGGTCTAACTACATTCCGATATAAATACTAGTATATCAGACGAACATTGGTTTCGGTGCGGGGATCAACGCGTAGCTTATGGCTTCAAGGCCGGCGTCTAACTAACTGCGCCATAGAGCTTCTTGAAACAATCATAAAATCAGCAGTCAACAGCCTTCCAAAGATTTTATTTCCGTCCCAATAGTAAGTCCGTGATAAGATGTCAGCCTACCGACATACAAGATGCAATTCGAAGACTTGGGCAACTCATACGAAAAATTGGTTAAACCGAACAACCCACAAGTAATCGATTGCCTGACTTGACGATCGAACGAAAACCTCACAGTTTGCAAATCATGTAGCTTTTATTACCTCAAAAAGGGAATGTTTGAGGTTCCTGTTAATAAATTATTTTACTCACCTTTGTTAACCTTAATATTATTATACCGTAGTTATAAAGCACAAATTATATTTTAATATACTTTTTATTTTATTATCTTTATTATTATATAAAGCTGAAGAGTTTCTTGTTTGTAGCCTCTTATCTCAGGAAGTACTAGTTCGAATTGGAAAAATATTTTTGTGATAAATAGCTCTTTTATCAAGTTATCAATATTTTAGGAGTTTTATCAGTTATTAAATATCTCCGCACCAAAATAATTTTCAAGTACCGAGTGCTAATTTTTATTATGAGAAATTAACAACACGGGATAGAACGGGATGTAACGGAATGGGATGGGAAAAGCAGTAGAGACGACGGTAGTCTCGTTCAGTTTGAATATAAAACAGGTCATACGCGAAATAATATATTTCTGATGTGTAACGAAGTCAAAAAAGTATTTACACCCAGGCGTGGCCAGTATAATAAATAAATAAATACACCCAACAGTCACATAGATAGACCTGATCCAAAACTAAGTTCGAGTCTTGTGTCGTGGCCCGTGGGTATCAGAAACTACGAGAGACTTTTCGGTCGCACAAAAAACCCAGACCCGAAACAAATACCTGTGGTTCACACATAATATTATTTTTTACAATATTATTCATTATTTCTACAAACATTTATACCTATATACACTACATGACTAGGTTAGAAAGGTAGGTAAATAATATTGGAATACAAAAATGTGTTGTTTATTCTCATATTGTACTATTTATTATATTAAAATACTGAAGTTCCTTCAAAAAATTGTTTGAAATCCATTCTAGGTTTTTAACGGTTAGAAATCCAACGTAATTTAAAATGATAACACCGCAGCAACTTCCATATATGGTATATGATGTGTGCTGTCCCACTATACCGGCTGCCATGGTGGACTATGATTTAAACCCTCCTAAATAGATTTATTTTTAACCTCTGACGTATTAAGGGGCGCTATAAGTTTGGCTTTAGCGTGTGTACATGTGTCTACCTATGCCTTCGTAAAACCTAAACGGCTAATCCGAATTTTACAATTTTTTTAACCAAATATTATTAATTGTCTTGATTCAATCATGGTTGTGTTGATTTTTAGTTTTGTAAACGCTGTTTTCGATGACCGTTATCGAAGCTTTGCAACCTTGGTTCCTCTTGACACACGCGTATCCCACTTTGAAATCTCTCGCGTACCCTGGACGCCGATTATACCTATATTTCCCTAGATTCACGACAGATGTTCCGTACCGTGTCGTAGAAATCACCAAATCTGAAAATAGAAAAATAAATCATATGAATAAATGAATACTCGTACAATGACAGTCAAAAATATTCATTGCTCACACAAAAAAATGTTAGAGTTAGGTTTGAACCCACAGCTTCTCCTTATACAGCCGACTTCTTAAGTTATATGCGTCGTCGATTGCCAACACATAAATAGTTTTTATTTGCACCTTATTTGTACCTTCCAGAATTATCAAATAACAAAGTATACAAATATTAATTCTATAATTAAAGTAGTGGAAGAACAAAATATTTTCTGTAATATTCGTTTATTAAACATCCCTATTACCATATATTATGTACATATAAAAAACATAGTTATAGATGAATGTAGAAATCTATTAGTAATATATTAATTATCTTGTGCCGAGACAATTACACCGACTTTTGTCATTGCTTCTTACACCCCATTGAAAGGTTCTAAAATGTTATAAAGGAAAACCAGGAAACTACTTCACATCTGGATGATGCAGTCCTCTTGAAGCATCAGATTTAATGACTGCTTAACCCAGTATTGAAGGAAAAAGTGAATACTTATACCAGTAAACTGTCCCAGATCCTGCTAGTGAAGTCTTATCTTCGCTTGCAGCATCAGATCTAATGGCTATGTTCATTAATAGCTTTGACAATAATGTTATCGACAGTGGCCAGTCTAGCGTTACAGCCAGTGCTGTGCTTGTTACATTGCCAAGCCACCTTCCTGGTGCCCTTCGACCGCTTAGAAACCTGGTGGAAACGATAGTCGCCGATGGTGATTATTGGTCTACCGAACTTGGATGTAGTGTATACGGGTTCTAAAACAATAATATTCATTAATACACTACCCAATATTATTCAATTGAGATAATCATGCTAGGTATTATGTATTATACTTGTAAGTGTGTGGTGGCCTGTTGCTAAACGGACCAGACGCGGCTGCCAACATGTTCACAGTGGTCGCGGCATCAAATCCCAGGACACACCTCTGACTTTTCGGATGTGTGTATTGATAGTCAATCACCACGCACTATAACGGTGAAGGAAACCTGCATCCCATAGCGATTTGTAATAATTTCTATGATATGTAAAGTCCACCAACCCGCACTAGGCTAGAGAGGTAAAATATAATATAGGCTAACCCGTCTCAATCGTACTCTCAATTGTTGAGGAGGCTCGAACCCTGCAGTGGGACGTATATGAGCTGATACAGTATAAAAAAATATATGCTAGGGCCTAGGAGAACAATGTCTAGACATGATAGATGTATAACACCGTAAAGGTAAAATATCAATTCTCAGAAAGGATTTTGAAACTATGGTCCTTAACACATTCAGTTGTTTAGGCAGCCTGAACTCTGCCGGAACCAAACTTATGGCTTATACTTATGGCTTGGTCTTAAAGTATGTCACAGAAATATAAAACATTGAAAAAATAGTCACAAGTATAAAAGTACACTTTATTGTTCTACGTTATAGGTACACACAAAACCAATTACAATACCAAATTAGAGGCAAATTATTTTGTAATGTCTTATAATTGAAATAAAATTATTTTTTACGGATTTTATCGCGATTTGGTTTTTGCGATTTACCAACCAATTAACTTTTAACTTAATAATTGAAAATTAAGGATAGTTAAATTGTAACAGTCACTGAGCGGATGACTAATACCTCAGTCCGCCCCGTGACCACGAAAGCTGTAAAGCAATCGAAACGTCGGGAAGTGAAAAAATGTAATAATTAAACCAAATCGCGATAAAATCCGTAAAAATTAGTTTTATTTCAATGTCTAACATTCGCTTAAATGTAAGAAACCATTATCTCTTATTATCTAAACATAATAATTGAACCATCAGCGTTAGAATTTCCATTGACGAAAACAAGTCGTCTTTTGAGTTTTTATCATTACAAATTCTGATGATAATAAAAATAACATAACAAAAACACAAATCTAGGGAAACGGTAAGTTGTAGGAGTACAGTTAAGATTTAGAAAGGCTGGTGTCTCCGAGATCCTACCTAGTGAAAATGAAACGACAAATAGCGCATGCATCATCTAATAGTATCATGACTCGCCAACTCATGGTTGACATTCCTGAAGAGACTTCAACAAGTCGCGAACATCAAGAGTGATGCAATCTTACACACACTCGTCCTTAACTTATTCGTGGTTATGTTCTTTCTCCATCATGACGATCTCGTTGTCTATGGTGACCACGGTGGCTCGGCAACCCTTCTTATGCATCGAGCATTGCCAGTTCATCCGATTGCTGTTTTCGAACCGCGAGCACAAGTGGAATCGATATTTGCCTACGTCAAGTACTTTCTCGTAGTAGCGCGATGTTGCAATATATGATTCTGAAACAATAAACCACTGCATTATAATACCAAGTTTTAGAAAAAAAAAAAAACATAAATTGATGGCACCCACGTTAACTATCGAAACTTTAAATCCTCTACTCTACAGTAGAGCGATTCAAAGTTTATAGTTCGATTTTTACTAAGCAATAAATTCGAATATTTAATGTTACTGCTGTGTCATAACTGGAAATATTCAGTTTTATACTATCGACTAAAGTTTAATATAAAACGTTAGATAGTTTACTCGGTTATCGGTGGTTATTTTTTTATCAAATGTACCACTTTCAATAGTATTCTATGACAAAATCTTCTTGTATACTAATGGTTTCTTAGATTTACGCAAATTTTTGCCTCTTTGTTTTTTTACCGGGATCATTTTGTACAAGGTCTTCATCAACCGCATCCTTTTTGTCGTAAATATCATTGAAATATCTCCACTTTTCGTCGGTAAACTGATATAACACCGGCGATACCGAAAATAATAAAAAATGTAAGAAATATTGCTACATCCATCGAAAATGCTTGACTTTCACGTAGTAAAGTATCGAAAATGGTACATTCGATGTGTTTTTGTTTATTTGAATTTCTCTCGGGTAGATTCAAAAATAATATTTCTAACCAGGGTTGAATTTGCCTGCGATATAACTACATTATATATCAGTATATAATCACTAAGTAAGATTTAAGAACTTTTTAGGACATACATACCCGAAATATTAAGGTGACAATTATTCAATAACACTTCCTAAAATAAAACAACGTTATCATATCAGGTATCTTTGTATTAGATAAATGCAATGACTAGACAAAAAGCACACTCTATCATTTTAAATTAAATATTATCACATAATTCTATCAACTACTAAACAGGCGGGTAAAATTTCGGTAAAAGAAAAAACTAATATATCTAGACTACACTGCACTTAGCATCAGGCGCAGTGTAGTCAAATCGATGGGACATTATAAAAATATATTACAATACTGATCACGGTAACAGGCACACATCCATATTGATAAAACCCTACATTTCACACAACTTATTACTAAACACTGCTTGCACAGTGCACAGCGCTATTGAACTCCAGAAATTATGGGTAGTAATTATAAATCGATCTCAGCTTTGACTAGCGTTTTAGGCAGCCCCTAGACGAACAATTATATTGCACTATATTACGAATTGTGCAACATTAATGACTACATAGAGTTAATATTTAAGATTGCGCAATGATTAATCCTTTGGATTCTAGCCTCTTTCAATCTTATTGTGCAATATAATGTACAATGTTATTGTAAGTATAGGAGCAGACTTAAGCATAGATTTGATATTCTGAACTACGAAGTATTTAATAAACGAAACTTGAAAAGTAACTTAATCTCACATTATCAGCTAAGATGGCGCTGTTTACGTCCGATACGTTTTGTTGTCAACATTTTCAAGTACATTTAATATTTGTATTGTTAAATTGATATTAATTTTAATATTTGAGCACTGCGCCACAGATCAATATAGTACAATGACAATACAAATGTGCATTTAATATTACATCTACTCAAGATGTGGCTACTAAGTAGCACACATCTAAAGGTGCTAACGTCATTTTAAGGCTGGAAACAGTGCTCGACCGACGGTCAGCGCTGACCGTCAGTCGGCGTAGCTATATCTATGCAAGCCTATGAATGCGCACTCAGCTACGCTGACGGTACGCGCGTGATTCGGTCCGCGCGTACGGTCGGTCGAGCCGTCGGTCCAGCTCGTCGGTTGCGCGTACGTCGGTCGACCGACGAGCTATGAGATTGTGTGGATGCGTTCAGTGCTTCGCTGACGGAGCGACCGAACGTACACTCAGCCAAAAAGCGTCGCAGTTCGCCGTCAGCTTATCACTGAATGCATTTTCAGAACCGACGGTCAGCGCTGACGGTCAGGACGTACGGTCAGCGCTGACCGTCGGTCGAGCACTGTTTCCAGCCTAAAAGCATATCGACTGACATCGTATTAAGCGCAAACTTGGGATTTTTTTATTAATGTTCCTATGTATGGCAATGCTCGTTCTTGGTGTATACAACGACATTATCGACGGTAGTGGCGACAGCTTTGCATCCATACTTCTGTCTTTGGCACTGCCATCGCACCTTGGGCGACTGGTGTCTTTTACGCGTGGAGCACATATTGTACCGGTAGCAACCGATGTCCATCACAAACTTGCCTCGCGGTGTATTTGTGAACACGGGATCTGGAAGTATAATATATATATTTTAGATATAATTAATATATACTCAATGAAATAAAAATCTAATTCAATGTAGCACGTTTAATTTTTAAAGTGACGAATTTCAGAACAGTGACGGCATCTACACATATCTTGATTAACTTTATACAAAACTTGGAGACTTGCTGTTGATAAATTAATAACACATTATATCGTCTAGAACCCTCGTCTTATAACTATGAAAAACATCCTGAAATATATTTTTAATCTTAAAATGCGTCAAATAATTTCAGTTTATTGATTTATTTGGCCTAGAAGAGTTTAGTATCACCGGTGTTTCCCAAAATAAATTCATCTATATTTATTATTATGTTATAATCGGTGTTGTTGCAATAAATGAAGACAACAAAAGATTTAAAAAATGGATCCAACTAAAAAGTGACAAACAATTAATTTGAATGAGTATGATAGATAAGATTAGAAAATGGAGTCATTTATATTGGTCTTATTGGTCAAAGCGGTATGATAGCCTATAAATATTTATAAATCGAACTAGTAGTTCCTGAGATTAGGAGACTGTCCCGCCCTCACACCCGCCACTGCAACTCCTGTAAGCCAGGATCAACAGTGGCACGCATTTTAATGACACTGTGAATTGAAGCTCAGCGCGTCTCCGGGAATGTCTAACTTGTCTTTAACCCGCAACGAAATCAATCAAAAAGGTAAAATTAATAGGAGGAGTTGGAAATAAATTATTGTCCACTTCCCTCCCTAATAAAGCGGGTGACAAAACAATGAGCTAAAGAGGTAAACAACCTCGCATAAAGACATTTACAGCCAGAGAAGCCAGCTGTAAAGCACCACGGAATAGTGATTATTACATTTAAATGGGACCTAATAATATGTAAGCTGTTATACTTGATTCCAATAATAGGTATGGCAAAATCGCCGGAAAGCACGGAAATTCTTCCTAGTCTCCACAAGGTCCGTGTAGTATACAACTCCAGATGTTATTTGCATACTATCTAGCATGGTTTTACGCTCATTCTGCCAAAGACTACACTCCCAAAGTATATGATGCGCGGACTGCTCATATTCGCAATAAGGTGTTGAACATGAGCACGCAGGCGAATCAACGAGCTTAAATGAGTACAGTTTAGACTTAAAGTTACCATGGCCCGTAAGAAACTGTGATACGTAATAATCGATATCTAGCCAAGTCTTTGTCAAACGATCACGCACGCTTGGAAAATATTGGTATAGATGCCGACCCTTCAAAGATACATCCCATCTATTTTGCCATTCATCTATTATTTCGTTATATACAACTGAGAGCGGCTCAAATAGTCTGTCTACTTTTAAAAGTTCACGTGAATTTAAGAATCTTTTGTCCATATTCTCTCTAGTTGAGTAATACATCGCGGCGCGACGTTGTACCTCCAGGTCGACTGGAAGTACACCCGCTAGAACAGGCAAAGCTTCGGTACTAACAGTCCTATACGCCTTACACAAGAATATCAACGCCAAACGTTGGCTCTGGAGCAATTTCCTTCGCACAGCACCGATAGTAGCCCTATCAGCCCATACGGGGGATCCGTAAGTAATACATCCTAAGTAAGTAGCTCCATATATGGTTTTTAATGTGTTGAAAGATAGCCCCCACGTTGATTTTGATATTCTTGTCAAAGCAAAAAAGTTATTTTTCGATTTTTCCCCGACTTTCTTAATATGTTCAAGAAAGGAGAAATTCCTTTCCAAAATTAGACCAAGATAACAAACTGATTCTTTTTTCTTAACGGTGATATTATTAAATTTAATTCGCGGCGGTGATTTTAAAATTCCTTTTAGAAGTAATTGGAACGTTTTATGTGGTGCGAACTGTAAGCGATTTCGATCGCCCCAATCAGATATTAATTTTAAACACGTGTCTGCCATATTTTCGAGTCCCGACCTACTGTTTGACTCAATAAGCAAGAGGCCATCGTCCGCATATCCAATCAAAGAACACCCTGACGGTAAGGGAATTGTAAGAAAATCGTCGAAGCCTAAATTCCATAAATAAGGACCCAAGACCGAGCCTTGTGGACAGCCCATCGTCAGTGGCTTCGACACGGCATGGTGTCCGAGTTTAAGTTTTGTTGTTCCGTGCGAGAAATACGAGTATATAAGTGAATATATATTTTTAAAGCAACCTCGCAATTTCAACTTAAGAAGCAGCATTGGCCACCAAGCATTGTCGAAAGCACCGGAGATGTCCAGGAAAATACCGAGTACATATTTGCGTATCGATGTACTTACTCTTCTTCTAACCGAAATTGCCGCGTCAATAGTCGACCTACCCATAGTAAAACCGAACTGTTTTTCATGGAATTTTGGTCCACCTGGTAGCAATCGAGGGACGGTAAGACGTTCTAAAAGTTTACCTAGCGACGGTAAGAGTGTAATGGGTCTGTAAGACTTAGGATCATGAGGAGATTTATCGCCACTCTTGGGTATTATCCGAATGAAACCGGTACGCCAGACTCGCGGAAATACCCCTTCAGCAATGCATCGATTAAAAACTGTTAGTACTGCATTGCCGGCCGATTTACACGCTTCTTTGATCATTTTGTTGGATATTTTATCGTCACCGGAAGCCTTGTTTAGGGGCAAAGATCGAACTATTTCACTAAATTCATCAAATGATGAGAGATTTGAATCGCAGGAGTTTGGCAGTACCGCGGCCCACATCCTAAAATTTCCTGAGATCCTTCATTCCTGAGATTAGCGCGTTCAAATAAATAAAATCTTCAGCTTCATATATCAGTAATAATGGGTACCTAATTAGATATTAATAAAAATATTAAGGTACCCATTATTAAATAATAAATTAAACACAAAACAATTTTTATGATACCAGGTATCTTTGTATTTGATAATTGCTATGACTAGACAAAAAGCATATTGTATTATTTAAAATTAAATATGATCACATAATTATATCAACTACTAAACAGGCGGTTATAATTTTAGCAAAAGACAAAGAATAATATATCTGGACTGCACTGCACTTAACATCAGTCGCAGTGTAGTCATTGTGACGTATTAATTACAACAATTATTATATCATAAAAGTTTTAATTCAAATTTTGATAAATGCATCCTGCGACAGTCCAATTTTTTGTATATAGATAGTGCGCCGGCGCTGGCCACGGCCATCGTGCCCGGCCGGCCACCGTGCAGCGCCGATCAGTCAGTCACGGCTCACGCGCGAACCACGGTGGTCGGCACGGAACACCCGTCGAGCCGCTTACGCACCACAACATCGTACATCTCACCTTCTAGTTCTAACTTATAAGTAGCGTTAGTGTTTGATCGTAAGAGTGGACAATAAACGCCATTTTTAACGTACGCCTGAGTTTTTATATTACACCGCTTAAATAACAGAATACAAACAAAGGAACGCTACAGTCATATTGATGAGACATTATACAAAATAAATACAATACTGATCACGGTGTCCATCCATATTGATAAAAACGTACATTTCATACAACTTATTACTAAGCACTGCTTGACACTGCACAGTTTTTTAATGTTATAAAGGGCAAACGAGCATGCAGTTCACCTGATGGTGAGTGGTCACTGCTGCCCATGAACATCTACAACACCATTCGGTATAGAGATGCGTTGCCGGCCTTCATGGTAGGTATACGCCCTTTTTTAAGTTCGTCAATCACCTTGAGAGATTATGGGTGGTATTATGGTCTAAGTAGAGATTTAACATACTGAACTATTTAATAAACGAATCTTGAGATGTAACTTGAGCTCCTTTTATCAGCTGAGTTGGCGCTGTTTACTTTAGATGCCTATATGGCCTAACTACTCTCAATCGATTCTCTCGATTGTAGAGTAGGCCCGTGCCCAGCAGTTGGATGTATATCAGCTGATACAATACAATACAAAATACGTTAAATGCGTTCAATTATTACATTGGTGGAATGTTTTAAAAATTAGAGTTAATTAATTATTGAGGTATAATTAATAAAATATATATTTCCATGTTTGTACATTGCTATGTAACGGATCGTAGAATTAATATTAAAAATGTCCGTTTAATGTGACATTATTAAGATCTGGCTATTAAATAGAGAAGATATTAAGTTGCTGACGTCATTTTTAGAGCGTATCGACTAATACCGCACTAAGCGCCAACTTTTTTTTTTAATTAGGTCTACTAACATACCCATATCAATACATTGTATTAATAAAAGACTACATACTTATCTGCCTATTTAATTGTTATGCCCGAAATAAATTAACAACGTAAAAATACAAAAATGTAGCGCCTATTATTTTATTAGTACCACCCCGTCTCTTAATGCCCTAATGACCCTATTGGTGACAATGCGCGTTCTCGGTGCAAATAAGGACATTATCGAAGGTAATGGCGGAAGCCTTGCATCCATACTTCTGCCTCTTGCACTGCCATCTCACTTTGGGCGACTTGTACTGTCCCATACGCGTGGAGCACATATGGTATCTAAAGCGTCCGAGATCCATCAACAATTTGCCTCGTGGTGTCTGTGTGAACACGGGAACTGAAATAAGTGACCAATTTTTTAATACAGCACATTATAATATATACTCGAATTAAAATATAAAGCAAATTGAAAATAACACCATTTTTTTTAAATTTTCAAACAGCTATGAGAGGAGAATTAACAGTAATAACGGAAGATTACTAAGAATACTGCTGATTCATTTTATTTTCTAAAAATCTCTGAGTCCATTTAAGAAAAACACATTGATATTATGAACTGTTAATCTTACAATCACAGCTTGATGATTAATTTACCAGAACGGCGTCTACTATTGTTGAAATGTGTTACAAAAATTAAATTGAATTTGAAATAATAATGCTCATGTAATGTTTGAAATAAAACCCATTAATTTATTATTTATATATCAACAAAAGAATATAATAAAAATGTGAAGGCATACATTCACATATAATAAAAGAAAACAAAATACCTAACATATAATATGCAGACTCAACCATTTCAATTAAGAAATAAATTTCACAAGAACAAAAATATTTTATCTCCAGCAATAAGATTTTATAAAATAATCTATTAATATATTCAATTAATGTAAATATAAAACAATCAAGTTTGGTTTTTATTCCAATGACTTGTGATTCTTGAAAAAATACAGGTGAAGAAAATGACATTCATGCCAAATATATACATAATATTATATTATATTATATAAGTTTCATAGTCCAGAGTCAAGTCAGAGTCCAAATAAATAAAGCAATATCTCAATTTATCACATATCTCACTTTATTGAAATGAACAAATAGAACTATTTTAATTGACGGGAATAAATCAATTTTATTGTTTGTGCAAAAAATGTATTGTTAAACAACTAAATTCAGAGGTCCTATCTTATAGACACTATGCCGTATTCTTACCCGCCTCGGCAATTCCTGTAAACTAGGATCGACATTGGCCCGTATTTTACTCAGAGCACTGAAACTCAGCTAGTCTCTGGCAATCATTGCAATATCATACCTGAGGGTAAACTGCAACCAAAACGTTTGAAATCACAAAAAGCGGTACATGTGCCGATATTTCTATGTCTGACACTCCTACCCAATAAAAAATCTCACGTCACTAGTGCAGCGTTGCTGATAGGTACATAAAGTGCCCATAGATTTTGTTCACAATATCATCTCTTGTATGATATAATTCTGGCTATACAACGAAATAACTGCGCACTTTACCGGTAAAAGAACACATCATGAAGTAACTTGCATACCATGGAGATGGTAACAATATTTTCTACGGTATGTTACGTCCACCAACCCGCACTAGGCCGTGGACTATAGCCTAAGTCCTCTCAAATGAACACCCGGTTGTAGAGGAAGCTCATGACCAGCAGTGAGCGATTATGGGCTGATACATTTTGCACCTCGTCTTCATTCCGTGATCAGTGGTTGTGCACGGTTTTCTCCTTGATGATGATGTCGTTGAAGGTGGTGATGGTGGCGCGGCAACCAGAGCTGACGCGGCCGCAGACCCACAGCGAGCGGGGGCCGTTGCTGCGGTTGTTCCGGTTGAAACGGTACCGACCCATCTGGATCGCCGGCTTCCCGTACCGACTCCTCGTGAATCTGGGCACTAAAAACATTGATGGTTGTTAATAAACTGCTGTGAAGTGGAATCATAGACTTGATTTTTTGTATGCCACGACAGCATCAATATATCTGGTAATAGATGTAGTTGGTTCAATATACAGTATAAACCTGCGTAAAATAATTATCAAATATCGGAAGAGAAAGGTCATACATCGATTTTGGGACCATTTGGATCTATAACAAAAAAGTTCAAAATGGCGGCCACAATTTTCCATTTTGATTATCGATTTAGAATATCAGAGCAAAGGGTCCCTCTAATACCGATTTTGAGACCATTTGGATCTATAACAAAAAAAGTTCAAAATGGCGGCCTCTATTTCAATTCTGACTCTGAATTTAGATTATCGGCACTTTGACAGTCAGTTAACAGCTAACTTCATCGTGTTGATGTCGGTATGCATACGCATCTTTAAAATTTTACTCTTATAAATTTCCAAACGTCTCGAAAGAAATAGATTTAAACAATATTTAACTAAAATTTGCACTGGATTCAATACCTTACCTTATAATTTGAATATAATATTATCCTAAAGCTCATAGACAGCATGCTTTGGGAAGAGCTTCCTTGAATTTTTCTTTAATCTGATCTATCCTTTTTAAATCTAGTAGCTATGGACTTACCATGAGATAGATACGTTTTTGTGCATGACATAGCAGCCCGGATAATAAAACACATAGTATATTTTAATAATTCTATTAGATGCCAAAAAATACAATATAAAAATGTTAGTATGTTAGTTAGACACTTATATAACAAAGCAAAAAATTAAAAAAAGAATCAATTAATCCATTACATTTTTCCTACACGCTATATGGAACACAGGATAATAACCATCAGAATTGTGAGCGTATACCGCGTGATATTTTATATTGATATTGACATATTGTATTTAATTTAAACTACATATTCCTAACTACCCCAGGCAACATATTAGCATGTTTGAAAAAAAATCGCCTGAAAGTTTTATCAAAAATCGCGATTTTAGTTTCAAGACCTTTGAACAACCCGTATAGTCTTTTACCGGTCAGGTAAGTTTCCGAACTAAACTAAGGTCCAGCTAAGCGATATAAATACTCATTAATACAAGGTGCCTCAAAATCGTGGTAAAAATCGTCTCGTATTTTTATGAATAATGGGTAATGAGAAAAATGTAGGTTAAATAAAATACCATATATCAATATCACCCAGTATAATATGAAAGTCGGATAATATGCAACACGTAGGTAATTTGTTAATCTTCGCGTCCGCAGTCTATTACTGAAAATAGGTCTTCGGCAAAGAAATAGCGCCTGAGTGAGAGTCAATCTGTAAAATGTAGTCTTTGTATGATTTCTTATTTGCAAACGAATATTCCTCTCGAAAATCGAACCCAACACCACAACATTCGCGGCATATGAACGGAGCCTCTAAATGAATGAGGGCTTTAGCTTTAATGTAATTGGTATCTATCTATCTATATCTATATCAGCCCATATACGTCCCACTGCTAGGCACGGGCCTACTCTACAATCGAGAGAATCGATCGAGAGTGGTTAGGCCATATAGTCCTCCACGCTGGCCTAGTGCGGATTGGCGGACTTACATACCGTAGAAATTCTTTTAAATCGCTACGGTATGCAGGTTTCCTCAAGATGTTTTCCTTCACCGTTAAAGTGCGTGGTGATTGACTATCAATACACACATAACCCCGAAAAGTCAGAGGTGTGCCCTGGGATTTGAACCCGCGACCACCGCAATTGGTATCGCCACAGTAACTAACTATAATAACTCTAGCGAGATGGCAGGACGACTTGCATAAGAGGGCCGGCAGCAGACCGGGCTCTGTGTCGTACCTTGGGAGAGGCCTATGTCCAGTAGTGGACTGCAACGGGCTGATGATGAAGATGATGATAATGACCCAACTATACCCATTCGGATGAAATGATACGTTGGTAATATTATGTTGCTTAATATCCCACCAGCATCCATTAAAAGATATTTACTAACAAACACTTATTTCAGTTAGCAAAGCTTATAAAAATATTTTATTATTGTTATAAGTTTAAACTATCTACTATTGCTACATTACCTTATATTAATAATACACAATAAAGTAATTCAAAACAATTTTCGGAAGCCTTACTAGAATATTAATTTAATTGTATGTCAACATCACATTAATACGGGGTATAACCAGACTGCGACCGAAAGCGAAGCCAGGTGGTAGTTTTCATGATTACAGAAACAATGCAATAAAAAAATCGTAAAAAAGCGATAGTTTACCACCTGGCTCCATTTTACCCTGTATTAACATTCTCAAAACCAAATACTGCGATATCCTTTGCCATAATTGGACGGCCTCCGTGGCGCAGTTGGTTAGACGCCGGCTGTGAAACGAAGGCGACGGGTTCGATCCCCGCACCGAGGCAAATGTTTGTGAGGCCCACAAGTATTTGTCTCGGGTCTGGGTGTTTGTGAGACCGAAAAGTCTCGTAGTTTCTGATACCCACGACACAAGACTTAATTGATCTTATTGTGGGGTCAGGACCTTGTACATAATATGCGACTATTTGGGGTATTTATTATTATTAAAAAAATCTAAGTATTAGTTTGGGTTACAATTCTAAATAATACTATACTAGTATGTGGTAAATAATTTTATATTATAGAATGACAACTTCAATTGCGACACTCCTGCAGAGAGGGAAGGAGGGAAATAATATAATATGAAATTTTATGGCCCAACAACAACAGAAGCGTAATAGGGAAGCTTCGTATGATGATTTAATTCAAAATCAATTTCAATTATTTACCACTAAAAACTGTCTGCATCTGTATCTGCTGTATCAGCCCTTGTACGTCCCACTGCTCGGCACGGGCCTCTACAATCTAGAATACGATTGAGAAGGGTTAGGCCATATAGTCCACCACGCTGGCCTAGTGCGGGTTGAACACTAGTGAACACGAACATGATTAATGATTATGGTCATTCTTCATGTACAGAATAGACCTATCGATAGTGATGACGGAGGCTCTGCAGTGGTGCCTCGGCGCCCGGGAACAGAACCAGGTAGCCTTCGTTCCGCGGCTACGGTTGTTCCGGTAGTACCGATACGGACCGATCATCAGTATCAGACGACCCCTCTTCGTTTCAACGAACCTTGCACCTGGAAAGGAAATGAGATTAACTGAAGTTCGTGGTAAGAAAAAACGAATAATTTGTGGCTTCTGAGTTTTTTGGTCTTATACTTATGTAAAATAGTCTATCAATCTCTTTCTTTAACTAAAGCAAGGCAATTGCTGAACGCAGGCCTCTTCCGAGGACATCCATAGCTAGTTGTCAACTTCACTGGCTCTATATTAGTTGAAGAAGAAGAAGTGAATCTAATATCATGATTAATTAAACAAGAAATCATCAAAAATAGGGGTTAAGAATAAAAATAACAACTGCAATTCATTATTTATTTTAGAAAGACAATATTCATAAGATATCTTAAACAAAAACAAAAATATGACAGAAACTGATGAATTTGTAAAATTCAGTAGGCGTGTGGCGAAATTTGTAACTACAAATAAAATTTTAAAAATATCGAATTTGCGTATTGTTTGAATATGTTTTCATACTATAAACCACAAGCATTTATACTCGTTAACTAATTTAATTAACGTGTCCAATATAATAAAATATGAAGAGAGAAAAACTGTTCTTTAAACAACAGTATGACAACAATGCATTCGGACGCCACGAGACCGTAGGAAGACTACATATCTATATTACATTTACCAGTGCAGCCACTGGTCACGCTGAAATACCCGTTTACAAATAATACTCGTACTTGTGTCAGTATGATTGAAGGATTGAGTAATCTGAATAAACATTGTTATGATTGTTATCTATTATAAACTATCTCAAATAAATAACACTCAATTCAATTATTCAGACAAAAATCTATAGCCATAATTGTTGTTTTTAATAGGTATATTGTTTTTCACTGTAATCTCAAAACCCACCTATTTCAACTAAAAAACCTCATTACTATGCAATCCCTACTTTCTCCCTAATCTCCTAGCAATCCCTACTTTTAGAAGTAGCTCTGGACGCAATGCCGAATTGACAATTGAGAATCTCCGGAAATGTTGGTTAAGGCTCTTTGGTATCCCGTACTTTAAACATTATCCCACGATACAAGACTTATGGCTTAGTGTAGCGTCAAGACTACTTTCAAGTTTCTGCGGTATTGCTCCAATTTAATAAAGTCAAAATATGTAATTACTCCACCGCAGGTGTTTTCTTTGCCTGTTATGTAATTAACCCTTTAACGTCTTTATGATATTGCCAGAAATAGTTCCATAGGAGTGCTGCTCATGAACAATTAAGGCAAACGTTTGCAAAGTACACAAATATTTGATCAAAATGTTAGTATCAATTCCTATAATTTCCTAGCACGTGATTAATGATTATGTTCATTCTTCATAAACATGACAGATCTATCGACAGTCATGACGGAGGCTCTGCAGTGGTGCCTCGGGGCCCGGGAACAGAACCAGGTAGCCTTCGGTCCGCGGCTACGGTTGTTCCGGTAGTACCAATACGGACCAATGATCAGTTTCGAACGACCCGTTTTTGTTACAACGAACCTTGCACCTGGAAAAGAAATGAGATTTACCGAAGTTCTTGGCAATAAGCTTAGAAATATTTGAGGAGTCTAAATTTTTTTTGGATTTATACTTACACTTTTGTAAAATAGTCCAACACTCTCTCTCTCTCTCTTCAGCCACAGGAAATCCACTGCTGAACATACGATTTCCTCAAGGATGTACATATCGTCCAGTCCACCACACTGGCTCAATATTAGTTGATTGACCCTTGCTAACGCTGGCCAGTTTTAGTTTTGATGAACTCGACCCACATTAGAAAATTAATAAATCAACAAAAGTAAAAGTTAAAACTCAAAACAGAATAAAATCGAATGGCGGTAATTTAGTCAACTGAGTAAAATAAATTTGCAATTACTATAAAATACGTATAACACCAGCGAATAGAGGCATTGCTACAATGTGTTAACACATTAACACAAAGGGTTAACAAAATAATTAAACTAGAAATTGATAATAATAATTTATTTTACAATTTTAATATTTCTAGAACGACTTTTTACGAAATCCAAAGAATACAATATGATGATATAAAAGCTGATATCAAGTTTAAAAATAAACAGCTTTATAAATGTTATGTAAGAGTATTAACAATGAGATAATATTACCTCGTATGGAGAAGCCATATATCCCATACAAATGTCATGTTCCATTTCGGTAAAAGTTGAAACTAAAGTTCACTGCAGCGTGGAACAAATCAAATTATTCGTCTAAATTTATTGTTTTATTGCTCTCGCTGCACTGCGATACATAATGTAAACGTATGCGGAGTAGATGTACTCATATCCGTTTTAACTCAAAGTACGTTCAATTGACAGTTTAACAACGCAGCGCTAGAGCGCGCTCAGGGTGTATTTTTCCCGTGACTAGGTAGACCGACCTTTCCATCTACAAGGACGTTGCGTTCCCAAACTTTAAAAAAATGCAAATATAACAAATAATATATATTTAATTGCACTTGTAAACGATGATAATTTACTTATTGAATTGACTAACCAACCAATTATAATAAATGCGTAATTTATTGGATGCGGGCCGCCGTATCATTGCTCGTAGCCCTTAACCTCTGTCAGCTCTTACACAGTCCTTATGGTAATATCGGGACTATTAATACATATCATTCAGATGTGATTTACACGAATATGTGGTGCTACTAGCATTCAATCGCTATGTATGCTACCTTGACCTACACAAATTTTGAGCTAGGTAATTAATATTTTCAACTGTGATAGGATAGGATAGCAGACCGAGAATGCTTAATTCAATCTCAGCTTGAAATAACCATATCTAAGGATCACGTATTTTAGATGAGTTAGTTACGACTTTATAATAGCCTCTACTCCAAAAAATTACGCATATATGAAAACAATTGATAACAACTTTTTACAATACAAAACGTGGCGAGTTTTAGTAACAATCTCTAAATCGACCCTTGGGGCAGACCTAGGTTCAACAAACGAATTACCTGTCTCTGTCTAGCTGAATAAGATGAATCTCGAATTATATACAAAATTGGGCGCCTAATTATACAATTTTTCGTATGATACTTACAATTTATTTTTTTGGTCTGATCTATCAATGGTCTGGGATATTGTTTGTAATCCGACTCAACGAGTCTAGAATTTAAGTTGCATTTTTCCCGGGAAATGGAATTTTCCTCGCGTGTGCCAGTGTTGGTTGCGGATGGTGACCACTTTGTCGTTGACGGTGGTGACCGACACCCTGCAGCCTTGTTTCCATCTACAGCACCTGTATATCTTCTTACTTCTGTTTAATGATCCGGGATCATTCCATTGCTTATTGTGGCTCGAGTAGTACTTAATGCCCCTGTACACCATGAATTGATTTCCTTGATATGTCCTTCCGAAAATGAGATCTGGAAGATAGAAAGACATAAATATTGATAATAACCTTATATGAAATAACTGATTACAGATTATTATCTCATAGCCACACAACCAAAACAAAACATTACGAAGTCTCGTTTGTTCTTAGTTTTGATATTCTTCATTATACTCGTAATGTATTTTAAAGTAGATTAGCGCAAATAATACGTATTTTTGAGTGACAACATATGAATCTTCAAACAATCTTCAATATGTTTGTTTGCGTCCTTATGCTACATTTGCACACTTGCTGAGGTTCGGCAAACGCGCCAATGGGACGTGTGCATCCGAAACGGTTGCGGAAAACCTCCTTTGACCTGTGTTCTATTTTCAAAAACCGACACTCGCCCCGATCGACGAGCTCACGCAAGCCGAGCCAAACGCCCTGTTTACAAGCTTGTGTCTCAGAAATGTGTGTAAATGCAGCATTAGATGTATAAAAAAATAGCACGAAACACAAAATAAATGTTAAAATGGCGGTAGTATAGCCAGCTGAGTGACATTTGTTTTGAATTATTTTATAATACGTGTAAGGCTAGCGAATCGAGACATGGCTACATTTTAACAATATAAATCGCTTGAATGAAGTTACGAAATATAATATCAACAGGAGACGGCTATCTCTCACACACAATTACGCTCATCTACAAAAAAAATCATTTATCTATACCAGCCCATACACATTCCAATGCAAGGGCTTTCTTTATTATTAAAATGTACTTTCAATTTTACTACAGACTTCGAATAACTAATCTCTATGGCTATGTGAGTTCCTATAAGCGATTATTGTAGTTCCGTAGACCAGGAGTGAGGCGCGACAGCCCAGCCTCCTCTTGCTACAGAACCACGTGGCTCGGGGTCCACTACTCCTGTTGTTTTTGTAAAAGCGACATCTGCCGAAGTTTAACACCGGTTTGCCAAAGCGGGACTCCGTGAAAATCGGCCCTGAAATATCAAAACACAATTAATTATACTGAAGTATAACTTTAGTGTTAAAATGCTACGCTTACCTACCTGCATCTACATATCACAATTATTATAATTTCAATTTAAAAAATGAAATTCAATTTAAAATAGGTGAAATAATACACAATTACAATGGTTTACGTATTTTATTGAAGTACTGTTTAATTCTTATAACAATAAAATTATTGCACATAAAAAGCGAGAACATAAAATATATTTAAAAATGCACAGAATTAAATATTAATTTAATTAATATATTATTTATAGATTTTCTAGATAATAATCAAGCCGAATTGAGGCTGAGACTATATTTTTTGTCAAGTAACCATCGACGCCTATAGACACTTGAAACACCCAAAGATCCAGAGGCGCATGTTTTTATTGGCGAGAACAAAGTTGTTCAGGTCCACTTTTGATACCTCGGGGGAGGCCGTAAGCGTTATATCAATGCCACTGGCCTTCCAGCCCGGCCCGCTGCAGTTGTTGTAGCCGAGCGGGGTCCCTAACAAAACCTACGCCAGCAGACTAAAATCTATCCGGGCTTCTATTTTCAGGCATCCAGAAATCTCTAGGAGTTCTATGTGTCTATAAGCGATCACAATCATTTACATTAACCGCGCCTCGCTCTTTCGTCAATATAATATAAATAAAAAAAGTCTTTATAAAAAATAGTTTAAAACCGCATTTATATTATAGATTACAATGCATGATTATGACAATTACTATATTTAATTATTTCATTGCGAAAAGTGGTTACGGATGCCTTGCATCTATTCCGGGTTCTGGTACAAAACCAATATGAAATGGGTCCTCGGCTTTTGTTGTTCCTGTTGAATCTGAAGTTACCAATGAGTAGCACTGGCTTGCCGAGTCGTGATAATGTGAAAGTAGCTCCTGAAATGTGAATGATATGTTAGCATAGGATTCGAACTAGCTTAGCGCGGTGGAGCAATGCTTTAGTGATCGGAACGCACAACGCAGTGTCATGTCTCTCACCAAGGACGCATACTACGACGGAACAGACGACGTTTGATGGTTTTCAAAGCCGTGGCGAAACACCATACCGCTATCTACCGCGATAAGCGTTCACTCACTCAATCTAGGAGTAGGTCCGTACGCAGCAAATGGGGGTAAAAATGGGCTAATGTGAATAATATAGTATTAAAAACGCAACTGGAAGTAGCGTCCAGTGGGTACTGGAACCTCTACAGACGACGGTATACATTTATGACTTACCATCAGGTCGCCCGCTGATTCATCTGCCGTCGTCAATAAAAAATGCAAATATAATTAAACCTTTATATTTTTTTCACACGTCTAAACCAAATTTCTACTCCTGAATAAAAAGAAAATTACAAAAATGCCAGAAAAACCTAACAAAATAAAATATCGCGGTGCTGTTGCAATTTCAATAATGCACACTTTTACTTAATTTCGAATGTAAATCACACTATAACAAAAATGTTATAGTAAATCAAAATGAAAATATGCATTGTTACAAAAACCAACATAATTTAAAGTATTGAATAAAAATTAAAACATAAAACACTCAAATAAAATCTGGGCAATTTACAATTTATATTTAATATACAATTCAAACATTAATAATATGAACAATCAGATTTACAATGTAAAGTAAAAATAGCGAAGTTAATTTCTGCGTATACAGAAGTATCACAGTCTAGGAAGTAAGATATCATGAAAACATGTCTAAAGTAATTATAATTATAAAGACACATCTACACACTCATATACTCCTCATCCGACATTAAGATACAAATCTTGTTTCGTCAGTATAAGCAACGTAGAGACCTTTCGCTTTCAAAAAACCCAAACTTAAAACAAACATTTGAAAATTATAGAAACATTTATGTTGAAAAATTCTCAACACCTACGCCATAGTTTCACAGATAAATGTCTACGGAAGCGAAATAAAATTCTAAGCCACAATTGCATCAACTACCGTAAAATGGTCCTACATTGCTCCAAATTCAGGAAATTATGAAATTTTCTAAACTATTGATTATAAAATATACTCAGAAATATTAATATAAAAAACAACATTTTGTCTACCACATTTTTATTGGTAAATCAACATTACGAAGTATTTTATTATATAAATAAAACACTGAATAAGGAAGCAAAGTTATGCATTGACATGGTATCTTTGCGCCTAAATACAATTGTCAACTGCAGTCCTACCATGACCGTTGTTTTAGCGATTCATTTGCGATGCAATTCATTTTAGGTTATCGTTTTATTTCGTACCATGACCATGTTAATACTGAATCGCAAGTGAGTCGCAAACTAACCAAATGAGTGAACGAATAAGTCTCTGATCCGTAAAGCTAGAAAGAGACAGCGCTATAGAATAATCATATCCTTTGTTTCTTTCTCACCGCACTAGTTAGCAGCGTTCTGAAACTTAGGGTGGGTTGCAGAAAATCTGACGTTATTGTTAAAGTTAAAGTTAACTTTAGCAGTGACAATAACAATGACCACGGGATAGAAAATTCTTTTGTTGCACCATTGTCATAATTGTTATAGTTAAAGTTAAAAGAGTGACCAGTGAAATGATGCGATGCGATTTTACGTCGGAATTTATCAGCGTATTTTTGTAAATTGTTTTAAAGTACAGGTTATAATTCAAATCGATACACAAATGACAATTATCAATACAGAGAACACACACAAATAACGAAAGATAACCGTGACTTTAACAATAACCGCCCGAAATTGAACGGTTAATGTTAATGTTATAAGTGACGTCATTTTAACAATTGTTAATTTTATGCAACCCGAAAATTGCATAACCGTCGATTTGACGGCTGATTAGCCCTTAGTTAATGTTAAAGTTATTTTCTGCAACCCACCCTTAATCGTGTAAAAGTTACGATAATATTTACGATTGATAATTTGTATTATTGTATTATGTATTAACTTTTGGCTAAGATTACCTTCAATGTGAATGTTGCAGATTGACACAGAATAGTATTTTAGGTGACGTTATATCAATTTTTAATTGATTATTATAATATGTATACTATACGCGTCAACGTGCAGAATAGTGTGTCAAACTTATGAACGTTTCTCTAAGATACCTATATGAGATTCGAGATTGTCAGTTGTGACATTCTCGGAACGCGGGTGTTTTGATTATTATGCTAAAATAGTATTGAATTGTTGTTTTTTTATTAATTTTACAACGTGAAGTATTATTGTGGTATTATCCTCATTATCACACTCCAACTATTCGAAAAATAATAAATTATGTGACATCTAAAATAATATAAATTATGCTTATTCAATGTACATTACTTAGAAATATAATTAAAAAACCACTATTGAACGTTATTTATTTATTTATTTATTTAAAACTTTATTGTACACCAGTGATATACAAAAATTACAAGTTAGAAGAGAGAAAAACAAAAAACGTACAAAAGGCGGTCTTATCGCTCAAGGCGATCTCTTACAGACAACCAACCATAGGATGGATAAGAGGGAACAACAGTTTAGGGGTACCATGAGGTGTACGAAAAATGAAATACTAAAATATATACATATATAAATACATATATATGAAAATATATATACACATCAATACATACATACAAATATATATACTTAAAAATAAATATATACTTAATATTATAAGATGTATTTTTAATAAAACAAAATAACCAAACGTATTAAATTAAAAAATAATAATAATACGTATATTACATGCAATGTCTTCAGCTTGTTTTTGAGAGATAATGCTGTTTGATTAAACGTTTAAATATGGGCAGGGACTTTGCCTGCCTCACTGAGACCGGTAATGAATTCCACAGCCTAGCAGCTTGTACAGAAAAAGATTTATCAAAAAATGAAGTGGAATGCACTGGGATTTTTAGTGTTAAGTTCTCTGTTGACCTCAGGGATCTAGAATGCGTAACATGAAGAAACTCGAATCGGTTATTAAGATAAGGGGGAGAGAGAGGATTATAAAGAATAGAATAAAGAAGAGATAGAATATGTGTATTCCGGCGAAACCTGATGGGTAACCACTTGAGCTTTTTGCGGAATTCGGAAACGTGATCATATTTGCGCAGTCCAAATATAAATCTAATGCAAAAGTTTTGAAGACGCTCAAGTTTATTAAGTTGCTCCTCAGTGAGATCAAGATAACTGACATCCGCATAATCAAGGATGGGGAGCAGGAGGGATTGAGCAAGCGATATTCTCGTGGCGATGGGCAGAAAATTGCGCAACCTTCGCAAGGACCCAGCCGAGGCGAATAGCTTCCTACTCAACTCTCGAAGCTGGGGACCCCAGGAAAGAGATTTGTCAAGAATGATACCTAGATTTCTCACAGTGTCGTTATAAGGAATAGATATCCCATTTCAAGAAACCGGCGGTATGAGCGACCAGTTCAGTCTAGACATCAACCTGGGGCTGCCGACAACAATGACCTGCGTTTTACTCGGGTTAACTGTAAGTCCATACTCCTTACTCCAATTAGAAATGCGACAAATGTCGTCATTAATAGCTAAGACAGCATCTTTCAGCTCGTCTGGAGGTGCTTGGGAATATACCTACTTTACCTAATTACCTACTTTCCTAATGAATTCATTTCACTGAAATATCTATTTTATTCAATAACTATTCAGTTTCGGTAGTAAATAAAGAACTTTATTTGGATCGCAAGTTTTGACAGATCAGCGACTCAACTGAGGTCTTGAAGTTTAGTCATGGTACGAATTGAATGAATGAAAACGTGATTTGCGAACGATTTGCGATTCAGTTTAGGCGCTAACCTAAATTGATCGGCTAAAACGATGTCATGGTACGAAAACACAAAGCGGTTCAGAATAGGTCCTGAATTGCGTCGCATTAAGAGGTCATGGTAAGGCTGCAGATCTCAACTATGAAAATATTTGGAGCCAATTTACACTTTCCTAATTCTAACTATGCTCCAGTATTGATACGACTTGCCTTTTTGCCATTATGGATTGACGGAAACAGGTAAAGTGATAAAAGTAACGTATTTAAAAAAGAACAAAGATATATTCATAATTTTTTGTACAATTTGTTACACATATTAGACGATAAAAAAAATTACAGACTTTGAGCATAATTACCCATAGGGGAGAAAAGTAGAACCATTTACGGTAACTTTAATATTAATAGTGTCAACGTCATACATTTGCCATCTCAAATATATGGCGACATTGTAAAAGCCAAATTTATAGTCCATGTTAGTTGATGCAACTTAGCCTAAGAATCACAGTCGCATTTTTATACAAATTATCGTGATAAAAAATGAAATAAGTTCCGTATTACCTCTAATGGTTATGTTCGTTCTTGGTGAAGACGACCTTGCCACGATCAGTCTTGACAGAAGCTCGACAGCCCTTGCTCCACGCGTTGCATATCCAAGGTATCTTACAGCCTTGGAAATAACTCCGCTGGTAATACCGGTATCTGCCGATCTGCAGCACCGTCTTGCCGTATTTCGACTTGGTGAATGTTACTGAAATGTAATAATATAGGTATTCATATTTTGGAATATTATTTTTAAAGTGCTCATATAACTTATTTTGCTAAAAAGACGTGAACTAAACTTTATTTCTTTAACAAAAATAAAAGTCAACTATTCTTAAAGAGTTTACTAAATCAAATATCACTCTTTATTCATTTCATAATGTTAATATTACTATAAAACAGAAAATAAATGTTAGAATATGACCTTATATCAAAATAATATTTAAAAAGTATAATAAAAATTGTTTATTTTCACCTGTCAACTCAGAAAACAAAACAAAAATGTGAAACTAACACATTAAAATAAAACTATTTTTTACGGATTTTCACGGTCACGGGGTGGACTGACCACAAAAGGTGTAAAGCATACGAAACGTTGGGAAGTTAAAAAATGTAAAATTTAAACCAAATCGCGATAAAATCCGTAACAATTAGTTCTATTTCAATATGTAACATTCGCGTAAATCTAAAAAATAATTATTAAAATCATTTCACTAACGACTAAACAATTTTATCATATTTTTTTAAACACCCAACACATAAATAGTCCTGAACCCACACTAAGATCGAGTCTTGTGTCGTGGGTATCAAAAACTACGAGAGACTATTCGGTCTTGCAAACACCCAGACCCGAAGCAAATACCTGTGGTTTACACAAATATTTGTTTCGGTGCGCGGATCGAACCCGCGGCTTCTCGCTACACAGCCGGCGTCAAACGAACTGCGCCATGGAGGCTGTCAAATAACATTAAAATTCATACATGACATTTAAAACAAAACAAATAAGTTGTCATGCAATGTCTTCCTAGCTCTTTGGCTTTTAATTGATACTCCAGCCCAACGCCTGCTGCATTGATTATATTATGCGAAATATAGTGAAAATAAATGGAAATCAAAGCAAAGCAGGGACAGGACAGAGATGTGCAACTCTACATCTACAAGTATATGGCACAAAAGTGCATTGAAATTGACTGCCTCGGTGGCGTAGTTGTACTACGGTACGACTCCAAAGCTGAAGTCTCGGGTTCGAATCCCAGGTCGGGCAAAGTGATATTGGGTTTTTCTATTCATTATTATCAGCCCGGAGTCAGGAATGTGTGCCCGATATGGCGATGGCTCGCCCTCTATCACATCATGGGACGGAACACTAGGCGAAATGTGGGTGTCCTGGGGGGCGCCTCTGCCTACCCCTTCTGTGATAACGGCGTGAGTTTATGTATGTAAGACTTTCGACATTCCAAAATTAATTGGGCTGTAAAGCTCGAGGTTCTAGGTGACCTTCTCTTGTCTGATAATCCACTGTATTTGTTATTAAGGGTTGATTTGTAAGTTACTAGGGCTGCAATTAACACCCAACATGACGATACACTCGGCTACTTTCCATTTTGGAACGAAAACAAGATTGACTAACTGTGAAAAGCGCTGAAGTCTATCCATCCCCTCGAAGGTACAGGTGTAATCTAATGCATTAATGATTGTGTTTCGCATTTATCTTGATAATCTCGTCTTCGTACGTGGATATGGAGGCGCGACAGCCTCTGCTCCAGAAGATGCAAATCCACAAACATCTAGGGTTGCCCTCCTTGTAACTACTGTGCTGATAGAAACGATACTCGTCCAATTGAATCATCCTCTTTCCTTGCGAACTCGTTGTCCATACTGGTCCTGAGACCCAAAAATAAAAAGGTGACGTTTGCATTCAATTAATTAATAAATGAAAATGTAATATTAAATTGAATTTGTGCGTACATATGACCTTTTGAAAAAGGTGTCTTTAAATATTTTTAATTAATCGCAACATTTTGGATTTGGAAATAGTCATAAAGGTGCCAGGAATAAAGGCTAGAAACTTTAAATCAATTTTGTATTTATAAAATATTTACAATAAAAAAAATGTAACATTAATAACTTATTACAAAATATGTAAAAATCCGGTGTCTGTTAATGTTGTTTGCTTTCCCCGAATTGATACTTAAACATAATGATTCCGTCAACTTGAGCCAAAACAATGAAAAATATTTTATTTATCTAGAAGATGATTATTTATTCTTCGATCAAGTTATTATTATCTATTGCACAAATACATTAATGTTCATACTACTACTAACGTGTTCCTACAATTTTTAAATCGCCACCGGGTTTTTACGCATTTCGTAATTAACAATAATAAGACTGTATATAACTATTTACATAAAGGACGCGATCATTTATTTTTGTTTAATCACTCTCGTCTTGTCTCTTGACAAATATCTCTTCTTATTCTGTATTGGACTGTATAAGTTATTTGATTATGTTATTGCATTATAATTTTATATTGCACATATAATTTATGTTTCCTAGTATTTGATTTATTTTTTTGTTTTTAATCTCATATTTTAGTTTAATTTTCTGATTTTACGTAAAAAATAAGTAGTATCTGTCTTGGTGTTTTACTTTTAATGAGATCATTTGGACTCGTTTTCAAATCAATATTTAATATTTTTTTATTGTTCTAATTTAGTTCAGTATGTTTATTTTCGTAGTAACCTAGTACTAATCCCACTATTAAATGTTTTCGACAATGGTTATTCGTCTTGTTAATCAATACAACTATTTTTTACATCATTTTCATTAGTTTCAACATCAAAAATATATTTTGTTAAATCCCACTATTGTATTCAATCATGATTATGCGGCTTATTGATAGTAACCACAGCATTGGCGAGGGTAGTCAGCGTGGTCCGACACTTGTCTCGCCGCCACCGCTCGCATCGCCACACAGACTTGGGCCCGATCGCCTTGTGTATGTTGTACCGATTGTTACCGATGGTCAGCACCGGCTTGCCAAACCGAGAGAGGCTGTATAATGCACCTGAAACAAATACCACATTAATACACTTTCTTCCAATTGCATTACGTCAAAAAAGCTAGAAGAAAAAACACATCTTGTTTAACTCCCGATGCAAAAATATAGGTGTTGTCCTCCTTCTTTCTTTCTTTTTCTTCTAGCTTTCTGTTTGAATAGTGATTGTAGCCGTGAATTAAAAAATTATAAATTGAACGATTTATCGTATTACCTTTGCTTAAAAATACTCTTCCTCTTAAAAAAACATTGGATAACGTCTTCAATAGTAATATGATTTTACCTCAATAGATCCTAAATTAGGTAAATCGATGGCAACACAGATAAAATCTTAAAGAAGTTAGGTAAATCAATGGTCTTACAATTCAGGCCTCTGAAAATCCGATCAATAGGAGGCAAATTAGAATAATATAAAATAAATATTACAATACTGTATTTTTATTAATATGTATAATCGAAAAAAGGCAATACATTTTTTATTAATTACATTAGGTAGGCATCTTGATAGGGTCGTGAATAATCACAAAATACGGTATTCTCGAAATGAAAAATAATATCTAAATGATTCTTTGTTCACAAAATACTGTTTAAAATATTTCAATGAGTTTGTTACACCTAGAGGCCCATATAACTATCTCAAAAAATTGTTGTGCATGTGAGCCCTCACATGTACTGAGTCTTTTATTAATTTTATATGGTCAAAAAAAGGAAATGAAAACTCCACCACTTTTAAACAATGAAATGAGAAATTCAAGCTGCTATTATTGGAAAAAATCTTTGTTAATTCGACATATAGGTATGGATCAGATATATACTTACTGATATATACAGATTTACTGGTGGTAGGTCTCTCATATTTAAGAGGCCGCCTGGGTAAGTACTACCGCAATGTCTATTCCTCCCGCCAAACAACAGTGTAAATGCGCTGTTGTGTTCCGGTTTGAAGGACATTGTAGCAAGAGTAAATACTGGACATATTGAGACTTAACGTCTTATATCTCAGGATGGCGAGCGCAGGGCAATGCCAAGCATTGCTTTCTAAATCATGGTGTTGTTTGGTTTTGCTACTGTCCATGAGCAGTCGTATCGTTTACCATCAGGCAGACGGCATGATCCTCTTGCCATTCACCGCAATAAAAAAAACGATAAATCCGTGCGTTTTCTTATCTATTAGTCTCTACTAGTATTTACACATGATTATGTAAATTTTTTACACAAAGAATTTCATTTTGGTGCGTACGTATAGAGGCCCTGCATCCAGTGCCCCATTTGACGCAGACGTAGTATCCCCGGTCTCCCCTCGTGTTGCTGTGCTGGTTGTACCGGTGCCCTCCTAGGATTATCACCGGCTTCCCGTACTTGGACCGGGAGAACACCGCGCCTGGAACGGGACAGATGATTACAGACAAAACACCGGAATAATACAGGGTGATATTTACATATAGGGTAGTTAATTCAACCCACATGTTTCTTATCACCCCAGGTGAGATTGTACAAAATTTGAAAGATATCAGAGGTGATTTTTTGTCAAAAATCGTGATGTTAGTTATGACGATATTTAGCTACCCCGCATCAATAAGAGTATTTTACCGCTGAACTTCAGTTCGGTTCAAAAACTTACCTGATACGTTTTCCACACACACACGGCAATTAATAGTTAATTAAATCCAAGCTTTGACAAATAATAATAAATAATACGTCTTTTAGTACATTGAAAGACACAAAAAAGAACCATTGATTTATTTAAGACATTTATTATGTCCATAGAAAATTTTGCATTTAATACTATTAGTTATAATAACACATATTTCATCATAGCTACACACAAAAAAAATATATTTACTATTTAAGCAATAAAATAAATCATATTGCATTAAATAGGGATGCGCTAATTGCTGGTTATCGACATTCTTCCGAAAGACTATACAATAAATAGTGACTAAAATATTGCGTTATTGAATCGGTTGCATAAAACAATAAAGCAGTAACCTCACACCGCAAAGAAAAATCACTGCTTCAGAAGTCAACAAAAACAATGAATATATTGAACGATTTATTTGAAATTAATTCCGCCACCCCTATTCGTGTTTTACTTGTTCGCAAAGTTCAAAAAGATGCTTCTTGGAAAAAAAAATCTGTAATGAATAGGATACTTCTGTAACTGATGCTTATTTTGTATCCAAAGATTAATCGTTCCGTATGAACGGCATCAAACGCGGACACTTTGGAATCATTGTATCGCTTTGGAACATGACAAAAATAAAAAAAATTGCAAAAAAATTTTTTGATAGTCTCGGGAATTACTGACTCGCGTGTATACTTGCGTAATCAATCAATTTCTATCAAACAATAAATAAAAAGTCGGAGTTTAATCATTTATTACATTTTATTGACCACATACTATAAACAAATCAAAATTATTCGCATCATATAATTTCCTTCGATTTTATTCATACCCAGATTACAATTTAGTTGAAAAATCAACCATAACGCACGCACACTGCATTTATTTATTAAGTCAATCTATTATTAAAACACTTTTTTTTTAAATTAAGACAAACACTTCCTGAAAAATTAAAACGCTGAATTAATTTCAACCCTTATAACACGAGTATGCTTACTGCTGAGCACAACAATATACAACTGAGAGTTCAATTTAGTGGGCTCTGGCCATTGTACCACGCCGATTTTGTAAGGTTTTGCAAACTTCAAATACCTTAGAAAGTCTTGTGAAACATGAACAACTTGACAACAAGACGTCATGACTAAAAGTCAAAGTTGTGTCACGTTTTAACAGTCTCATCCGGTTCATTGCCAACACACGTAAATTCAAAATGCACCCAATGACCACCTACATTAGTCTGACGTCAGACTAATATATATGTACATATGTACCTAGGTAGAAGTATGAAACCGGAATTTTGTCGTACAAATAAAAACGTGTGTCTTTGAAAATTATTGACAATATTAAATTCAAATTAATATCCATTGATTATTTACACCTTTCCGTCACTTTATAAATACCATGTCATAAAAATAGTTCTTTTGTTGAAGCGAATCAGTTCAGAAGACATTTTCGTATTTTTTTCTAAATGATGAGTCTTTGTTCAGCGCGGGCGGGTCCCAGAGATGCGAATAGATGATGATCAGACGGAGTCAAGTCAGGACAATCAGCCGCATGCGTTAGTATTTTTAAATTGAACGACTTGATCATATCACAGGACCGTTTCGACAAATGACTTGGTTCTGCTACGTTTTTCCATATTCCGGTTATTTTTCACACAATGCTCGATTTAAATCGAAAATTTAGTGTTGTTAGCGATCGGTGTTAACGGTTTTACTATGACAAGGCAAACATTTTCGATAGTTTTCCACACTCTTCATTTCCCGAGTCAAAATCACTACTTTTGAATGTGGATACACTGTGTTTTCCAACTGATTGATTTTGGAACCGTAATGGTGCCTGGATGCGTACCATGGAAGCTGTCACAATTATAGATAAAAGCAATTATTTTAGATTGTACTTTTTATATCCCACTCTCTTCTTTAATTTATTTGAATCCTTATATCTATGTTTAAGAACTATGGGTGAGTGTGATTATCTCTTGTTTTCATGATGGTATTTTCTACGGTGTAGAGGTAGGATCGGCAGCGGTACTTGGAGCACCACTTAACACATCGCCACAGCTTCTTCACGTCTCCAATGTTGGAGGCGAGGTTGTACCTTATTCCCTTGTAAACCAACGTAGGCTTACCGAACCGCGATGTCGTCAACTCCACATCTTAAATAGAGAATAAAATATTTCTGAAGCGAGTCTATAATTATGATATAATTAAATAACACGTAATCAGAAAAAATAATCAAAACGGAGTTAAAAATATAAGTACCAAAAGATTTATTTTGCACAAATCATTTACAAAGTAAATAGAAATTACAATACAGATAAACATAAACGCGGCAAGGTCTGATAACAACCTCTAAAATGATTCTTGGGACAGACCTTCGTTCAATGATGAATTTCTTGAAGCAGAATAAGATGAATTACAATTTGTATACATAATTGTGTCCTAGGGATACAATGTGACTTTTACTTATGATTACTATTAACTTATCAATTGTTTAGGATATTTTTGCAATCCTTGTGCGATTTTTTAAAATCATATATCGTCGTCTGAGCGGGCCTATCGAGTGGCTGTGTTCGTTGTGGGTGGCGACCACCCTGTCTTCGATAGTGGTGACCGTCACTCTGCAGCCTCGCGCCCATCTGCCGCACCGGAATACCTGCTTGCGTGTGTACTCCGAGGCAGAATCATTCCCTCGCTTCCTGTGACTCGAGTAGTACTTGACGCCCTTATACACGAGGATTCTGTTGCCATGAGAAGTCCAGCCAAAAGTTGCACCTGGTACATAGAAAACACATTAATACTGATAAAGAGATCAGATTAAAGTAATCTTAATTTTTGTTAACTATCGCAGGAGAAGCTTTACGAAAGGAATAAAATTTTTGCGGGTCCCATACGACCTTCCTTTCGGTGCGATTCAATTTAATCATATTTATAGAAACAGAAAAAATCACAATTGAGAATAAATATATTTTATTAAAAGTCATTGCGTACAAAAACTAATTGCTATACATAAACAGATACTCTGTTATCATACTATTGCTACTAGTCACACAAATATAATATGTATGAGAAATATAGCTAAGTCTAGAACACAATGTGATAGATGTTTTGGTGGTTCAAGAAGATTTTACAAACTGTTGTACGTTGATACTTGAACTCCATTGTTGCTATTTTAATCAGTCTATGTAACCGGCAGCGACTGGATGCGTAAAGCAGCAGACCGGGCTCTGTAGCGTACCTTGGTAGAGGCCTATGTCCAGCAGTGGACTGCAACGGGCTGATGATGATGATATAACTGATGGACATGGACTACTGGCCACCTTGTACTGGGTTATGAAAACATGAAATTTGAAACAATATATGGGGCCTTCCATCATTACTTGATATTTAAACATTCTTAAATACAATGTAATACTATTTAGTATACCAATAGCCTGTGGATTTAATAATTACTCCACATTTTTTTCACATAATATTATTAACACAATATTACGAGTGCCATAAGTAACTACGTCACCTCGGCTATGGCCTCTACAATCAAATTAGACCAAATAATCTAGTCTTCGCGTCTTCGATACTTTCTATAAAACAGCTTGAAGCTGAATCCGAACATGAACGAGTTTTTATCAGGATGGTTACCAATAAGTATATCTAGTTTCAAAGTCGCTAAAGATATCTGCCGTGGTTTCTTATGCAACCGAGGAACTTAACAAACTGGTGATAGTTTGAAAAAAACTCTTTTAGGACTAGACCTAACGTAGAATAAACCTACGTCTTTTATAGAACTATAGGTACTACAAACGATTTCCAGAGATGCTATAGCTTAAGTATTTAAAAAGCTACTCAAAAATGCCAATGTGACATATTTTGTCAATATACCGTAATACTATAAGTTGAAAACACGTGTTTACTTAAATATCAAAGTATTATATATTTGGTTATTTTAATGCATACGGATACAGCTGTATATCAGCTAAGACAAGAAAAGACCAGAGTGAAATGCAAAGGAGAATGCCCATTTTACTATAAAACTTGGTATCGGTGCAAAGTTTTTTGTCCCTCGATGAAACCTACTTTTTTGTGTAGGGAAAAATAGTATATATTTTCAATAAAAATAAACATAAATGCAACCCAGGCCCGAAGAAATGAACTTGAAGTCCTGTCACTCTGGTAGCCGTATTTGTAGTAAGGCTGATGTATCGTAAAATGTGATGATAATTACTTTAATTTATAAAAATCGGTCGCCCGTTATAAAACAGAAAAACGTACAAACCATAAAACATGCTATTATGAATTTAAAGCAGTATCGGTATCGGGGTCAACGATATTTTTTACCGATACCATGAATGGGCATTCTCCTTTAGCTCTCTTAAGCTAAGAACCTATAAAACAACAGCTATTGAATATAAAAATCTATTTCTTTTTCTTATACATATTAGGAATTGAGTAGAAACAAGAAAGGGCTTCATGAATTCTGATTGCAACGCAACATCGATTTAGATCTACGATTTTATTTTTAAATTTGGGCTCAAAGACTTTGCCCTTGTTTCATAAAATTTTACCAATTACCACAAAACTACATACCATTTTTAATATCTCAGTTAGGTATCACTAATCAATTAGTTACATGAGTGTAGCTGCTACACCATAGTCAAATTAACGTATTTGTAGCTAACCACATATATTCAGCTCAATTGATCTTTTGTACATAGATAACACCAGCTCTGTATTGCCACGCGTACGCATGTATACATCTTTCTGTATCTATTCAGCTTTCGCAGCTAACAAGCATATACTCAGGACAAATTTATAATTGATATTATTTCGCATGCATATAATACAATACCGCAAATGGAGCTGAATACATGGAGTTACTGCCTTAAACATCAAATTCATACATTCCACGCATTATTAGTCACAGTGCAAGGATGTGTGTGTTCGTTTGTGTGTTTGATTATTACATCTTCCAAGGTAAATACGGCTGCCCGACACCCGAGAGACCATTTGCTGCAAACCCAACATTTTTTAGCTCCACTGCTTCCATGCTTATACAGGCTGAATTTGTTCCCACGGTGCAAGATCATCGGGTTACCCAACTTCGACATTATAAACACTGGAGCATCTGGAAATAAGTCACAATTCAGCAATATTATTATGAATACCAAAATAAATATGCAAGAGAAAAGTTATAAGCAATTAAATTCAATATTTACAAACCAAGAACCGCTAATGATATAAATTATTGTTTGAAATGACGCTTTACCTGAAATTCATTTTCTATCATGGATAAACTTAAAGCTAATGAAATGCTACGACAACAGTGATTAACCCTTAGTAGAACGGAATTTATTAGAAAATGAACTGAAAATATTGAACATTAAAAAAGGTTTGCGCGAGTGAAAAACTCACCAATCACATGAACATTTATGTGAAAATGTTTTCTGTAATTGGTGTATTCTCCTCTACAGAGGCAAATGCATTAGGCGCTATCTATGAAGAGCTAGTGATGGAGTTATGTAAGGTAAAATATCTTGAAAATTGAAAGATAATGAGAAAAATGATATCTATCAATTTTCAAGAGGGGTAATAATATCTGATTTTTAATCAGATGCAACATAAATGAACTTTCTGCGACTAGAATATTTTTTATTAAGTTATGTACACATTTTCAATGCATAATTTTACGAACGAACATCCATTTTGATTAATAAACCAAATACGCTTCTTATATCTAAGTGACACTAATATTCCACAACTGCTGTATTTTATTCTTCGTGTAGAATTATTATAAAATTTATTAAGTTAAGTGTTTACGTCTTATTTCTTGAAATATCATTGTAATTTTAATGAAATAGATGGAAAATAACTACTGCTACAGTTTGATACTACTGCTAAATATGGCTAGTCAAATCAGCATGATTTCTAGCAGAATAAATATTCTAGATGGGAAAAGCCGACCGCTCACGGACAGTAGCAAAATCAAACATACATACATACATAAACACACGCCTTTATCCCAGAAGGGGTAGGCAGAGGCGCCACCAGGACAGCCACATTTCTTCTTGTATTTTCCGTCCCATGATGTGATAGGGGGCGATCCTATCGCGATATCGGGCACAAATTCCTGACTCCGGACTGATAATGAATAGAAAAACCCAATATCACTTTGCCCAACCCGGGATTTGAACCCGAGACCTCAGCTTTGTAGTCGTACCGTAGTACAACTATGGCACCGAGGCAGTCAAATCAACCGAGCAAAATCAAACAAAACACCATGAATTACAAAGAAATTATTGGCATTTCGGTGCTTACGCCATCCTGAGACATATGATAAAGTCTCATTAAGTCCAGTAGTTAGTCTGTCTACAATGTCCTTCAAATCGGAACACAGCAGTGTATTTACACTGCTGTTTGGCGGAAGAAATAGACATTGTGACGGTACCTACCCAGATGGCCTCCCACATATGAGAGGTCTACCACCAATAATTAAATGCCTTAAGATTCACTGATAAAATCTAATTTTGCTAGAAGAAAATTCAAAGTTACCAAGGCCCGTAAGAGTAAGTAAGAAGAAAGTAAGTAAGAAACTGTGATTCGTAACAATCGACATCTAGCTAAGTCTTTGTCAAACAATCACACCCGCAAGGTAAATATTGGTATTGATGCCGTAAAAACAGCAACTAACAAGACATTTGCTACGCTGCAAAGCAAGCAAATGGAGCAAGAAAATCACTACATAGTACCAAGAGACGACATCAAAAGGTTACAAACCCAAGAAAGATGATTTGTATAACACTGCCAGTGTTATACAAATCATCGTCTTCGAAAGGCGAGTTTGCATAATTGGGTAGCTTAGGTAATTGTTACCATTGTATATCCAACGTTATTCTGAGTTATGGCTATCGTGCGAGGTATGAGAGTTCTACACCAAAAATAAGATATGTTAAATCTATTAACCTGCATTGACGTAACGTGATGTATTGAAACCTAACAGCTTCTATCGGTTACAGACTCCTGTTCAGCGATGAAGTTTTAAATACGCACGGGTATTTCTTCTTCTATTAACTATGCTTATTTGACATGCGCTACGCTATAAAATGGCTTACAAAATATATTTCCCTATAAATAGCAAGTTTTATGCTTATTTAATCTGCGCTATGGCTTGTAAAATCTAGTGGTTATGTCTGTTCATACGTCTTACAATGTCACCGTTAAAGGTGATGATGATGGCCTTGCACCCCGACTGACTGCATTTCCATTGCTTCTTCGGAGTCTGAGGAGGATGTTTCCCAGTGCAGAACTTATGAGGGCCCACAATAAGCACATCTGAATTCATAACAAGCATTTAATCGCGTTATAAGCTATAAGTTATTTTATTACACCGAATAAAAAAAAACTTAAATTGTGGATATAGCTAATGACGCAAGCAGAAAATATTTTTCCATCGCTGGGCAGAATTATAAGATTACTGACTTAATAGTAGTGTAATAACTTGTAGTATCCAAATTCGCATAATATTCTAGGAATTCAAGTATGCCAAGCAGCTTCTCACAAAGGTGTCAGTAATATAACTTAGGAACATGTCTATCAAACTTAAGTAGAAAAAGAGAAAGAAAAAAAACACTCTCGTAAAACATAGCTTTTTATTTTGTGCTTAACAAAAACATTTCTTGACATTTCATCACTAGTTTAAATTTTTTCTAGAAACTTTAAATAAATTTCTTAAATTTGTTTTTCAGTAATTATTGCATGACCAATAATACAATAATTACTCAATTGTCAAGTCAATGGTTATGTGTGCTGTTGTACTGTAAAATTTCATCGTTTATGGTGATAATGTAGGCTTTACAACCTGTACTGATCCTGGTGCATCTCCATCGTCTTCTGGCTCCGTTGTATTTCGAGTGCTTGTTGAACCTGTAGGCACCGAGCACAATCACTGGCTTCCCGAACCGCGACGTAGTAAAGAAAACTGTAAGTGAAATGCTTTAATTAATGCATTACGGTTTCTAAAATTTACGCAAATGTTACACATTGAGATAAAACTATTTTTTACAATCGATATCAAACTAGATAAGACATTCAGTACACAAAATGTATCCCACCTACTTGCGGTGCATGCACCACACATGAATCAGTTTGCTTCGTGACAGTGACAGGGCAGTACGCCTTATCGCATACGTTTAAAAGTAATTTATTTTGATCTTCGCCGTCAAACCTAAAGCAAATCGTCTGAGGTTTCAATATTTTAATAAAATACAAGGTAGGTGATGTAATATTGCAGTGTGATTTTAAAATACGGGGGCACTTTATTTCTATGACGTGTCTCGTCTATCAGTAGAATATAAGTCAATGTTTTTACGGATTTTATGGCGGATTAAATTTCATTTTACACTGACCCGTGACCACGAAAGCTGGAAAGCAATCGACACGTCGCGTCGGGAAGTTAAAAATGTAAAATTAAATCAAATCCGCGATACAATCCGTAAAAAAATAGTTTTATTTCAACACATGACTTTATGAATTCTCTTTTGTACATTTTTTTTTCTTGAGTTCAGCAGTTAGGAATATCCAATGCCTCCAGTCGACCAGGATACTATGGCTTTACTGAAAGTCCACGGAAAGTAACAGTTCAGTTAAGCAGTTTAGTATGGATATTGATTTTACTGAGGTAGCTGGAGGCTCGAAAATTATTTCTCACTTTATAGTCCAAAGTAATCGATTGTCATCAGGAAAAACTTCTGGCATAGAATTACTAAATAACTAATTATAACACTGGAATTTGTGATCAGCATGGATGGTGATAGCTTCGCTGTCTTTCACATGTTTGGTCAGAAGTAAGCTTAGGAGCTGTGGGTGTAATACCATATATGCACATCTGCCCTTGAAAAAAGGATAATTGCAACTTCAATTCAATTTGTAATGAATACAAAAAGGGATTAAACAACATCCAGCTAAGTGATAAAACCAAAAATACAAACCAAAATATTTTTACTCTTTATTTATTTTACTATTTCTTTACATTTTTACATATATAATAAAAAATCAAAATACATATAAAAATATAAAAAAATGAGATTAACCCAACGATGCGATGGCGAGGCTCGAGACCCAAGCCACCGGTAAACCAAAATATTTTATTCTTAGTAATATTATATTTTTATTTTATTATGTATGGGAATGTTCGCCTTTGAAAGAAATAATTTCCTCTTCAATGGTGAAGACAGTGGCCCTGCACCCCATACTGTTCTTGGTGCAAGACCAGCGCGCCTTGGGGCCTTTGCACCAAGCGTTTTTGTTGAACCTGTAGTCTCCCACTTGCAGAACAGGCTTTCCATACCGGGACTTCAAAAACCTCACTTGAACATCTGAAAATTAAAAAATACATTCGAAGTTATAAGGAATTTGGTACCAATTTTTTCGTAAGATTTTCATTTTTTTATTTAATTTAATTAAATAACATTTATTTTGGTTTAAATTAATATCAAAATAGAGAGGAAATATCTTTAATGATCAATAAGTACATTTTTACAAACACTATAACATCAAAATAACCGATGCAAGTGAAAATTATTTCTTGAATCCATTAAAATGCTCAACATCATTTAGATTCAATCATTTCTTGATCTAAAACCCGGTTTCGAAAGCGGTTTTCACTAGAGAAGAACGGGCAAGAAATTCTAGAGTTGCTCTTTTCAAAACCAGTTTACAATATAGTGATTATTGCAAAAGTTACAAGTTGTTCAAAAATCAGAGCAGATCATTAACAATTATTTTGATATAATTTACACGTAATATATATTTTTAATACGAATATGTTTACGTTACCTATACATATGTATTCTAAATCGGATAGACCAGTCCACACAAGCAGCACCCGTTCACGAGTATGACGCATGTGCCAGCCATTGGCTTCCTCAACCATATAACAGGAAATCGACCGACCCGACACACTACGCCACCACAAGCATTTCACTACAATATTATACCTGATTTAATTACAAGATTGATTAATTACAATTAATAGAAGAATTGATTACAAACCTCTAATGATTTTATTCAATTTATAAAGATATAATTTTGAAGTAGTTAATTATGGTAAACATTAATTCCATGAATGTTTTATATTTTAACGTAAAATTAAGTGACTAAAAACATATTAATGACATCGCCTACATTTTTTTAACCTCGAGGAATCCTACAATGATTAAAGCTGTTATTATAATAAGCTCTACCGAAGCTCGAATGCTATCATTTTTTATAATTTATATTTGGATTACTTTTGGTATGACAGCAGTAAATACTAATTATCTCATAAGTTTTAAAAGCTTTAAGAGCATTTTTTGGAATTATCCTTACATAAAGCATTGCATACGGAGGGATATAAACTTAAATTATAAATATATAAATAGCATTTCTCATAAAAATAAATACATACCCGCATTTGTATACCAGACGTATATGTAAAAAATTGGGATGTTAACTAATTCATTTATATATTTTTCTACACAAACTTACAGTTCAACCAATGCGTTTGTGTTTTTGGAACAAACATATTAAGCTCATTAATAGTTATGTAAAATAAAACAAACAAAACAAATTGTAGTTAAATGTTATTACCATAACATTAAATAACAAAAATAAAAATAATACAAAATAAATAAAACAAATATAAATACTTAAACTCTATACGACTACTACTCACAATCAAGTGCAACAAAAAGAATGTAGCACATTTGTGAATACTAAATATCACCCGAAATAAAGAATTAAAGCTCAAAAATATAACTAATGTAACATAAATAACACTATTTAAATATATAAGACGAATAGATTCAAATAGAGAATACAGTACTAATCAATATATCTTTTTATTGCGAAAGGTGATCAGCTTTTTTAATGACAAGAAAGAGAGAGCCTTTCCCACACTGTTTCATTTACTACCAATCTAATAAATTCTATACGTACGACAATTTACACAGTGTGATAATATAATATCTAGTTGATCTAATAAATAACCTCTTACCAAATAGTTAGAATATATCCGTATACACTGGATATATTATAAAGACTTTGAATAAACATTATACTTTTTTTAGAACTGCAGTCCTACCATGACCGTTGTATTAGCGATTCATTTGCGATGCAATTCATTTTAGGTTATCGTTTTATTTCGTACCATGACCATGTTAATACTGAATCGCAAGTGAGTCGCAAACTAACCAAATGAGTGAACGAATAAGTCTCTGATCCGTAAAGCTAGAAAGAGACAGCGCTATAGAATAATCATATCCTTTGTATCTTTCTCACCGCACTAGTTAGCAGCGTTCTGAAACTTAATCGTGTAAAAGTTACGATAATATTTACGATTGATAAGTTGTATTATTCTACTATGTATTAACTTTTGGCTAAGATTACCTTCAATGTGAATGTTGCAGATTGACACAGAATAGTATTTTAGGTGACGTTATATCAATTTTTAATTGATTATTATAATATGTATATTATACGCGTCAAAGTGCAGAATAGTGTGTCAAACTTATGAACGTTTCTTTATGACATATGAGATTCGAGATTGTGAGTTGTGACATTCTCGGAACGCGGGTGTTTTGATTATTATGCTAAAATAGTATTGAATTGTTGTTGTTTTATTAATTTTACGACGTGAAGTATTATTGTGGTATTATCCTCATTATCACACTCCAACTATTCGAAAAATAATAAATTATGTGACATCTAAAATAATATAAATTATGCTTATTCAATGTACATTACTTAGAAATATAATTAAAAAACCACTATTGAACGTTACCTACTTTCCTAATGCATTCATTTCACTGAAATATCTATTTTATTCAATAACAATTCAGTTTCGGTAGTAAATAAAGAACTTTATTTGAATCGCAAGTTTTGACAGATCAGCGACTCAACTGAGGTCTTGAAGTTTAGTCATGGTACGAATTGAATGAATGTACGTGATTTGCGAACGATTTGCGATTCAGTTTAGGCTCTAACCTAAATTGATCGGCTAAAACGATGTCATGGTACGAAAACACAAAGCGGTTCAGAATAGGTCCTGAATTGCGTCGCATTAAGAGGCTGCTGTTATATATATGTATATATGTGTACTAGTATCATTAGTATGAGATACAAAGACTTTTAGTATTATTATCTAAACCCGAAACTAATATTTGTCAATCACACCAACATTTGCCACACACACAGCCAATCCAAGATTTCACAGCCAACATCAACTGCGTCACGGAGATCAACGATTTAATGGTTATGATTGGTGTCAATATGGATGATTTTGTTGTAAACAGTAACGACCCTGGCCTTGCAGCGTCCAGGGCTCGACCTGGTGCAGTACCACTGCGCCCAGGGGCCCTTATGCCTGTGGTAGCGATTGAACCGGTACTTGCCGATCTGGACTACCGGGTTCCCGTAGCGAGTCATCGAGAATACTGCTTTCACTGCAAAAGAGAAAAATTCAGTTATGAGGAAAAATAATAACTAGCTTTTTGGATGTAATATGTTATTAAAGCGACAGACTTCTATGACTCACAATCACGGGTGTTACATCGTTATATTATGTAAGTGATTAGAAAAAAAAACAAGAAACTTTTCAAAACGTGAACACGCTTACATTTAGTCAACTTCGATCGCTGAAGTCAGAATTAATTTTTGAGTTAAAATCAAACAAAATAAAACAATATTTTCAAATGTAGCAAGTATTTATTACGTTGACATAGAGATTCAAACAAAGCAAAGCTTTTAAAACTGAAATTATAATTGAACCCTCACAAAAATGTAATACAGTTTCATCCAATGAACTGCGGTCACAATAAAATAAATAAAAATATGTTTAAATTGTTACGAATCTATCACAATCACAGGTAATAATCATATAAAACTAAAAAATATATAATGAAATGGCAAACGGTAACGAGCTTCTAAAATCTAAATACCAAACATAATTTAATACTATACTATATAATTGTATACTATAGGCAATATTAATTACCTATGGTGATCACTATCATAACAAACGGAGCTAATAATCATAACACTGGCTCTCCACTATGCCGACCTCAAGTGCGGGCACACATCCGACTGATTCCGTGTCTTCCACCAGAATGTCGGTACTGTCAACTACTCGCACCCGTGGTGGTATACATGAGACAATGTACTATATAAATTTGATACATACAAACACTACAGTACCTATAGTTAATTAATGTGTAATGGATGAGAGATCTCTCGCCGAACTTGCTAGCTTTTCTTTAAGCCAAAACGAAATTAAAAATAATACTAGTATGAATTTGAGCCACATGCCATAATGCCATATTTAACGATGTTACACGCCGACTGTGAAGCGAGGGCTGCTACGATCCTCGCACCAAGACGTGTTTGTGATCCACAATTGTTGGACTCAGATGGTTTGCGAAACCGAAATGTACGTCACAATTTCCGGTACCCACGACACAAGTTGTGTCTTGTACTAATTGGTATTGGGATGTATTTAATAATTAGTAATACAGTAACACCCCGGACTTACGCGGTAGGTGGAGCGATTGCCGTGTAAGTCGAATTCGCGTAAGTCGGGGCTCAACTTTGCATATAAATACATATAAAGTATGTTTAATCGGATCTTAAAAGTCTTAAATTATATTCAGTTTACACTCCAAAGAAAGTTTTTTTCTTTTCTCGTTAGGCTCAAATGACTCATTTTTCGTTCTTTTAGATGACATAATTAGAGATTATAAGTAAAACGCACTGCGCACGTAAAACAATTCCACGCGGAACACGTTTAAACCTGTCGCAAACTGAACACTGAGAGGGCGCGGCGGAGCGAGAGCCGATGCGCGCGACAATCAAAATGAAAAACCGCATATCTCCGAATTCGCGTAAAACGGGGTAGCGTAAGTCGGGGTATGACTGCACTCAGATTCAACCTTCGGACAAGGATCATTGAACCAATATAGATTTAATTTCAGGATATATTAATACTGTTGAGTGTGTCATGGTTGTGTTTGTCATTATGGAATATAACTTCGTCAAGTATAGTGACGACGTAGGCCTTGCAACCGCCTCCCTTGGAGCAGGTCCACCGCGCGCGAGGGCCTTTGCTAGACACGTGCTTGTTGTATCTGCTCCCGCCGATTACGATCACAGGCTTGCCGAACCGGGTACTCGTGATCTCGGCCTTGCAATCTGAAACCGTATGGGTTATCATTATTTTTAACATGATACAGTTTATTTCATGACTTCATTGAATTTTATTTACCTAGCTAAAGAAAATTTTCAGTAAATATACCCAACAAGCACTATAAGATCCGTCCTGGATATCAGAAACTATTAAAATCTCAAACGCAATTATTAACAACAAAGGTTACAAGTGGCCTATTCACTTTACTTTGACTAAAACATGAACTTCGAAATTGATTACGACACATTAGGTACTCTATTAAATAAGAGACGAACAAAAGTGACCAATATATTTCGTTCATAATGCCCACCCTTTCCAACTTTTCTCATCAATACGCTAACAACGTATATAATCTCTAACCTGATGTTACCATGAGACGGTAAACAGTTCAGTTATGCATCTTGTTCATAACCAAATATGAAAAATCGAGACCAACGAGAAACACCACTCAACTTCAAAAAACATATATAATTTATTATCAAAAACGGTACAAAAAAATAATGACTAGGGCTAGTAAAACCACAGTTAATTTTAAAATACAATATAATTCAAATACAATAATATTACAACAATCGAATAGGGCGTTTAAAAATGTATAAAAAGATTATATATTTAACAATATTAATAGGCTAACTGTTAATTACTACAATAGATCATTGTAAAAATAGCTACATCTAATATATACCAAAATATAAGACCACACATTTTTTAGAATAATATTCGACATCAACAAAGTATATTAAAATACGGTGATATTAATAACACGTTAATAATTTCAGAACACCTACGTACTTTTTATGCACGTTATTTAATGCTAACAACTTTTATTTTAACGAATTAACTTAAATAATAGAGTTATTTTCCGTCACCTACTTATGAATAACAAAAAAAATATCTTAAAATATGAAATTTTTAACATGAAATATCGTTATCAAAATAGTATTCTAGTCTTAAATAGTATTCTAGACTTAAAAATCGAATTAAACCATTTTTTAACAATTCCCAAATGATAATGAATTGAGAAGTTATACATAATAAGTATTAATAGACAGTACAGAAAAATCATTCATAATACTGCCTATAAGTTAATATTTTCAGTAAATCTTATATCATTAACATTTATTTTTTATCTCAACTAATCATGAAAAACATATTATGCGACTACATCATTTTAAGCGATATAATTATCTTACAGCTTGTGTGTAAATTGGACTGCACGGACGGTAGTGTTAAATTTTCGCATATACCTTATATATTTGCATTAAAAAATAATCCGTAAATCAACCGACTGCTCCCAGTACTTCCACATTCCTGAAACAATATTTCAACAAAAAATATTTGAACGCAGTGTCACCGCGGCAAATGGTTATGATTATTCTTGAAGAACACGACGTTGTCTCTGACAGTGACCAGGCCCGCCTTGCAGCCCGAGCTGGACTTGCTGCACTTCCACCTGGCCTTACTACCCTTGCAGTGAGTGTACTTGTTGAACCGGTAGTCGTCCACCACGATCACCGGCCGACCGAAACGGGAGCTCGTGTAACGCACCTTGTACACTACAAAAATATTATAAAAATTATATGCTGAAATATTTAACAAAAAAGACTAATAACATTTGAGGAAAATAATTATGGTAATGCAACTGAAACAAAAACATACATACATAAACTTACGCCTATATCGCCATTGAGGTAGGCATAAACTATTGGGCGCCAAGTGCTACAATCCATACACACCTCTTTCGCTTTATCAAATGACATTTATCTCTCCAAACACACTCGTTTCGAGGACTTATTCTTTCATGAATGGGTCTTCTATTTGAATTTTATAGGACTGCCTGGGACTTTCTCAACCGACTCAATTTTCGCATCATAAATCTCTTTAGTCAGTCTCCTCGCGTCCATCCTTTCAATATGACCTAACCACCGAAGCCCGAATTCTTTCGTTTTGTTGGCCCGGGATAAAAATCAATTTAAAAAAAAAGGAAATAATAATTTGAAAATAAAGTACACAATTAATTATGAACCGAGACGAAGACTGACTCCGGAATGAGTGTATGACTATTGAAACAAATGATAAAATGCTGACTGGACTATTGCTAGGCTGGAATAGGCATCAACCATTACATTTCTAGGATATAACAGTTTTCTTGGAAGCGAGTACCTACGTCCCTTACAGCATCCCAGAACTCCTCTCTCACCCCTGATCATACTCTTACAAATATTCACACATCCTCTTATTCAACATAATTCCCACACCTTGAAAGCCTCTTTGGGATACCTCAAATTATGTGAAGAAAGGAATTAAAGCAAAGGGATGCTACAGTAACTGAGGGGGAAGTTTTATGTAAATATAAATTATATTCTTCTTTCAATCTATGGAGATAAATAGTCTAAAGAACCCTTAGATAATTTATCGAGTATTTAGAATCCTATCAATTTGATCTAGTAATTTATTAAATTTTTTAGGTAAATAAACAGTCATACAAAACATATTAACTATTTACAAATATTTATTACAAAGTATGACTTAATGTATAACCCACACCTTTATTTAACTATTAAAGTTAATTTATACACCACAAAGTCGATACAAAACTAAACAAAAAAGAATTAAGGGTTATTTAAGTAACTACATACAGAAGTCAAATTCAGCAGCATTCAAATTCAATTATTCTTCAGCTGTTTCTATAGCACGCTTTTTATACAGGCAAGGGTTTGAAGCTTTAGATTTGGAGGTTAATTTTGTGACATTATTTAGAATACTTAGAATAAAGTAATAAAAAACTTACATCAAGAAAAAAGAATCATATTGTGTACATAATACAAGATTTTGTAATGACGCTTTTATTACTTTATATATTTGATACAAATTCTCTTCTTTTAAATAACAAAAGTGACAAAATGTTCACAAAATGCAAGAGACAAGGTAAGATCAGGACCTTCTAGTAAGCATTAAATATGCTTGTAGCAGAAATCCAGCTCTCTCACAGCAAATTATACAATAGTACAACAATAATTGTGACATGTACAAAATAAACAACACTCAATCTATAAGATAGTAAGAAATAAATAATTATTAAGTCTTGTGAGTTGTGTTGGGTTGAGTGTACATGTTCATAAATTCAATGTGTGTGTGTGTGTGAACGAATATACCTAATACTTCTTAACTAATTGGGAAAACTTTTCTCTCTCATATCTTATTTTCAATTTCTTAATTAACTGATTACAAAAAAATCGGTATCTCCTATACTTTATCTTTAATATCTCGTTAAGGGGATCATAACGAAGTTTAAGTTGCACATATTTCGATTATAAATGCAGCGCAAAATGCCAGTATTAATCCACGGCTTCTCAGAAATTCTTTTGATATCGTCATTGCCCTTTTAAAACGGTATGAAATTTGATAGTTATAAGTACAATTTTTAATTCCAATCTCAGGTCTGTAAGAATTTAATACTTGAGTAAATGAGAAGTAGAAAACCGCCAACTATTATTTACATGTGACGTTGAAGTCAAGGATGACGTCATTACTCGCTGAAAGACGTCACATTAGTGATTATGGTTGTTGTTGATGCAAATGATGGAGTTGTCAACGGTGACGAGGCTGGCTCGGCAGCGCCGTTTCGTCATGGTGCAGCTCCAGCGAGCCTTGGGTCCCTTGCTCTCGCGGGATTGCTTGTTGAATCTGTACCTCCCTATCATCACCACCGGATTGCCGAAGCGGGACATCGCGAACACTGGCTCATCTTAAAACAAAATTAATTAAACAGCCTTGATTATCTCATGGAAGTGTAGTTCTTGAGTTAAGTGTCAGGGTTGTAATGTAGTTTAATTAAAATTAAATTAAATTATGCTTTAAATGAAAACAAATATGTTTTTTTGGTAAATTAAAAAACAAACAATTGGATGATATCTATGTATATTTACACATGTTATAGGAAATCTGTCATAATATGAAATATGCTAAATCTCAGATATTTTAATGTGTCCCTCATACAACTATTTGTCGCTCCAACAAACTATCGCCAGATTGTTAATGATTATGGTGGTTTTTCATTGAGACGATGGTGTCATTGATGGTGACGAGGCTGGCCCGACAGCGCCGGTTCTTCAGGCTGCAGGCCCAGCGAGCCGTGGGTCCCTTGGACTGGCGGGACGCCTTGTTGAACCTGTACCTCCCTATCACCACCACCGGCTTGCCGAAGCGCGACACCGTGAACACTGGCACATCTTGAAATAAAATTAATTCAATAGCCCTGGTTATCTACTGGAAGTGTAGTAAAATTCTTTAAACAAGTGTCAAGGTTGCAATGCAGTCTACTTAAGTTACCAACATACACCTAACATTAAAAAATATTAATTGAAGAAATTATTCAATTCCATGTCTTATTGTGAAAATGTATAAAATCATTGCTGAAATAAAAAATATAGTCATAACATCTATGTATCATTATTTATTTGGTAGAAAATCTGTCATAATATAAAATACTCTAAATCGCAGAAATTTTAACGTATCCTTCAAACAACTCGACTAATAAACTGCGGCAAGAGTTAATGATTATGGTTGTTGTTCATGGAGACGATGGTGTTGTTGATGGTGATCAGCAAGGCCTTGCACTGGCGCGCCTTCATGGTGCAAGTCCAGCGAGCCTTCGGGCTCTTGCCCTGGTACGAGTGCTTGTTGAACCGGTACCTCCCTATCATCACCACCGGCTTACCGTAGCGGGATACCGCAAACACCGGCTCATCTTGAAAAAAATTAACGTTTGATAAACTTTGAGGAATGCGTATGTTCAGCAGCATGCCTGTGGCTGAAGAGAAAGAGAGAGAGATAATCTAGTGAGAGTTCATGATCGCGAATGTAGTAAGGATAATCCAGGCAAGTGTCAGGCTGTAGAAGTTTATGAATACGAACAAAGGACTGATCGGAAACCGCTCAACTTTATTGTTCCGATAACATACATTTAGATATGTTCCACCTAAACAGTTTGCCATCCTTGATATAAGAGATTTCCTGCTCCATGTATTATGAGAATAAAGCAAAAATAAGCTTCACCCGTTTACGGGCATAGATCTATGGGTATAAAAATTGGGTATTTATTACACACAATTTTTTGCATTATTCGAAATGAATAAGGGATTAAAAACCGACTACGTGAAATCCAAAACCAAAAGTGAAGATGGAAGATATTTTGGTTAAACAAACACATACACTTTTAAAATGCGGTTTACAAATATTTTGATATAAGCTGATGACAATTTGCGCATGAATGGCCTGCTCTTACTTAAAAGAAATAATTCTTTTGCTCCATAAAATAAGTTTAAGCAGAGCATAAATAAAAATATTATCTATTCTTTACATAATTTTATTTTCATACAAATACATCACCAATGACGTCAAACCATGACCATCAAACGTAAAAAATCAAGTACATAGCTCGTGGGGAAATAATAATACTTTAACGGCATAATCATTTATGTAGGTATAATTTATATTTTCAATGTCAACAATTGATTAAATATAATTTATATAATCAATTGTTTACAGGATACATGTATACTTAAAAATGACAAAATTGTAGTTCATATATTGGTATTCACAATTTTGTTATTTTCAAATCTACGATCAAATTGCTCTTAAAAATATCCGCAAATTTACATCAGATCTACAGTATTGGTTTTTAAAATGTCATTATCTACCAGATCTCATAATAATTATGGTGCCATCAAAATCTTTTGAACGCAGTATGTTCTATAAAGGAGACATTAAAATCCTGCCCCACCGTCAAGTCACGAACAAAATTTTTATCAGCTAGCGACACTAAAAATGAAATAAAAATTAATCATAGATGAAGTTATGTAATTAATCAATACAATTGAATGCTTTATTTGAAAAATAAAGTATTAGAATTTTTAGTAAATAAATAAAATCTATGTGACTAGCCTCCGTGGCGCAATTGGTTAGACGTTGGCTGTGAAACCAGAGGCCGCGGGTTCGATCCCCGCACCAAGACAAATATTTGTGTAATCCAAAGATATTTGTTTCGGTTCTGGGTGTTTGTGAGACCGAAAAGTCTCTCGTAGATTCTGATACCCACGACACAAGACTCGATCTTAGTGTGTAGGTCAGGTCTATGTATACAACATATATATACGACTGTTGGGTGTATTTAATTATGTTTAATTTGGATTTTTTTATGTCTATTATTTCTTATACCTATTATTATACAGGAATTTCATGAGACGCGCTACAACTCACTGAAAATCAAACTCTAATTTAAAGTCTCCTTAAAACAACATCATTTACTCTCCAACAAAGCGTCGCCATAATTAATGATTATGGTTATTGTTCATAAAAACAATGCTATCATTCATAGTGATAAGCAAGGCTTTGCACTGCCTCGCGATCTTGGTGCAGGTCCACCGAGCCTTGGGTCCCTTGCTCTGCCGCGAGTACTTGTTGAATCTGTACCGGCCTATCATCAGCACTGGGTTGCCGTATCGGGACACCGTGAAAATTGGCTCATCTTGAAACAAAATGCATAGTACTTAATACCGTTTTTCTTAATTTAAGATAACTGTTCTATAGGTCAAAGAATTGCGTTGAGATATTATAGATTAAACATCCTGAACAACATCTGTGCGCGCGTATCAATAACGTGGGAAGTCAGTTGAGCGAGAGGAAAGGCAGTAGAGTATAGGAGTGAAAGAGACAGAAATATAAGTGACAGTAAAATACCGCTTTGTTGTTTTTAAAAGAAACTACTCGTGTTTTCCAAGGCATTAGGAACAACAATATGTGTTCACAATTTTGCAATATTTGTAATAAATAAACGAAGATGTGTATGGATTTCTTTGGTATCCAATGAAACAAATAAAACATTGATACCAAAACCGGACTGTAGTTGATTTATATTTAAGGTTAATAAAAGAATTTCGCTAAAAATCGAGTTCTATAGTAAAACTTTGGTCAAATATTCTTTTTTCACATGAGTTTTTTGTATGAACTTAAATGAAACATTTTATTTTACTTGCAAAAAGGTAATAATAATATAATTATCAAATACATCATCTCCAAAACGAGCATTTTAAAAACATGACTGTACCTTGGAGAATATAAATAAAACATACCTAAATAAATTAGGAAGGTAGAGAAATAACAATTCTTTAACGGCAAAATAAAATCATATAATTGTGTTAACAAGGTGAGTCAAAAATACAAAATGGTAGTAAAAATATTGTGTCAGTATTCACTATTGCATTAGAAACAAGTCTAATGTAATTACTTCTAAGAAAAATCACATCCTTATAGAACATATTTTTACAACGCTGATACATATGAGGTCTAATGATGTTGAGGTTCCCAAAAAAAATTAACACTAAATAAATTCTAGACGCAGGTAATTTTATTTGCAAAGAAAATATTAAAAACCTGGCGCACTGGCAAACTAAATTTTAATTGACCACAATATATTCAAAATGTATAAACTTAAACGAAAATTATATTTTTTGGCGAAACAATTTTGAAACTTCATACGTTTATTGCCTATTGGTGTTTCATAATTAGCGTCAAAACTTCATAGAAAATAGATATAAATTGTTAATGATTATGATTATTGTTCATATAGATGATGGTGTCTTCCAAAGTGACGAGCGCGGCCTTGCACTGCCTCGCGATCATGGTGCAGTTCCACCGAGCCTTCGGTCCCGTACAGCGGTAGTACTTGTTGAACCGATACTTGCCAATCTGCACCACTGGCTTGCCGTAGCGAGACACCGTGAACACCGGCTCATCTTGAAACAAAATTAATTCAATAGCCTTATACATCAGCTGATAGATAGATTTATAGATTTGTCACAATTTCTATGGTATGCAAAGACTGCCAATCCGCAACAGGCCAGCGTGGTGGAACATATAGCCTAACCTCTCTCAATCGTACTCTTGATTGTATAGGGCACGGGCCCTACAGTGGGATGTTTATGGGCTGATACAGTACAGTACGGTACATAAATCCATAAATCAGCCATATAAGGAAAATATCTTTATGTATCAGACGGTAAGGATTTCAAGCATTTTAGATCGAGTTAGACATAGTATAGGTAGAGTTTGAATATAAATTAGAGTCTAAACTGGGTAGAGACTGTCATGAATAATCAATGGTTATACAACAGAGGACGCCGATGATGGGACTATTGGCGGACACTAAGCAGGAAGGTGGACCCTGGCACTGACCGGGATAATACCAAGTAGGACGACCAAACGAACGAGCTAACAAGAGACGAATATATTTGGGTGGTCGGCATTATACCAGCCTTCTGATTCCTTCTTTCTGGTGAGTATTAAATTGAGCGGTTCTGAAATGTTTTATTTGTTACTGTATATAATATGTCCTTTTGATTACTAGGCCCTAAATATCATGAGATAGAAAATGTATTTTTGATACATTGACTTATATTTTTATGTCCTTCGACATAAGTATCAAGGTAAATTTAAAATGAGTTTAGTAAATCCGTTGGTCATTTTTCTACTTTAAAGTTTAAACATATTTTTATAGAGGTAACTTAATTGGTACGATGTACGTATATGTATTTAAAATATTTTATCATTAATTCATGAATATAGAACGAGTGGTAAAAGAATTGCAATAAAAATAAAAATAAACTACAATTATTCTATGTAACTATTTTAATCTACACATAAATACATTTTAATGTCTATAATATAAAGTAATTTTCTATCAATTATTTTATCTAAATAATGTGAAAAATAATAAACAAATACACCCAAACAGTCAAGTCAAAAAGCCCAGCATAATACGTATATACTCGATATTATTATATCAATATTACTCATCATCATTTCAGCGCGTATTCATGCACTGCTGGACATAGGCCTCCTCTTTACTGCAACAATTTGCTCGGCCTTGCGCCAATCTCATCCATGCCTTGCCCTGAAGCTTAACGATGTCATCACTCCATCATCGGTTCGCCTACTTTTCTCTTGGCCTCTCTAAGCCACCATTCCGTTACAACCTTCGTCCATCGACTATCGCCTCATCGAGCCAAATGTCCTGCCCACCTACGTTTAGGCTTAGCAATTCGTAGTCCAACGTCAAACACGCCTGTCTGCTGTCGGATCTTCTCATTGCGAACTCTTTATCTCTCAGAGATATGCCTAACATGGAGCGCCCCAAGGCACGTAGAGGGACCTTTACATTGTGCGTATAGTCTTGGGTGAACGTCCATGTTTCGGCTGCATAAGTGAGGGTTGGCAGGACCAATGTGTCCGTCCGAATAAAAGACGTTAGTCTTTAGACTTTGGGGTATTTTACACTAATGGAAAACATCCTTATTAAGCCTCTTGAACGCAGCCCAACCCAAATAAATACTTCAGAAGATTTCTTTCTTTTAGGTATCCTGACCCAGAGACAAACAATGACCAAGGTATACGTAGTCATCTACCACATCTACTGTAGATTGTCCCACGGTTACATTGGGTGCATTTAAATGGTGACTCGCCATGATTTTAGTCTTAGTCATGTTCATCTTTAGGCCGATCATAATGAACTAAAACTAATTTTTGTGTCAGCCAATAGAAGGGAAGAAGAAGGTGGCCGGCACCACCTTTTTTATCTACGTTGTTGAAGTATCAGCGCTCCCTCTTTATTATAAATACTCTAAGGCGTAAATCTACGAAACCATTATGAACAATAGTAATTTAATTACATAATGATTTTTAATTATGTAAATTAATTGACTTTATTTACTAAACTTCTAAAATTGCTTTTAGAAATTTCATCATCTTCAACCACAAGAAATCCACTGCTAAACATAGACCTCCTCCAAAAATTTCCACAGCGAATTTTTGCCGACTGCCTATCCTTCCCTTCCTCCTTCAACGTGAACTTTTGCCAACGGCCTTTACCCATCGACTTCCCACTAGCATAGGTCACCCGATCATCTTATGGGCGTGTGATGCTTTTTTTTCGAGAGGAAAGCTGTTAGGCTCCTTTTTCGGTACTCCGGGGGAGGCCGAAAGGGGTATGTTAGTATTACTAGCCTTGCCGCCAGGATGTTGTTAACAAAACATGTGATGGGTGTCGGATGTTGCATTATTTTCTAATCTTCGTGATTATGATCTCTTTTGATGCTGACCACTTGGTTGTTGATAGTGGTGACGGTAGCCTTGCAGCCAGTTGAAGTGTTCTTGCAAATCCACCTCGCCTGAATGCCTTTGCTCTTACAGTACTTGTAAAATCTATGCGGGCCGAGAATTATCACCGGGTTCCCGTACCGCGATGACGAGAAAACTGGCTCTGGGTTTTCTGAAACTTTTATACATAGTTAGTAATGTGTAAGGTTTAAAAATAGTGAACTTTAATGAAAGATGCTAATAAAATGTAGGATGCTTATTAAAAAAACTAGTTTTTATTTAAGTATATTATGTAATTGAAGTAATGAAAATTACATATAATTGATAAGCTTTGTATAAACAATAAAATAAAAATGTAATTAGACCCATGTATATTATTTAATATTTGGTATCCTTGTGAAATTTTATCTAAAATTTAATGTTACTGTACATCAAACGGAAAAAAAACTATTGTTAATTTTGTAAGTATAAAAGTACAGAAGCGAATCGTATAAAGCAATAATATACTAATCTCTTGTTTTGAAGTAATTGAAGTATTTTATGAAGTTAATGTAGTCATTTCTGAAAAAATGCTTGCTCCAGCCTGCCTATGACTGTTATTTAGTTCTTGCAGACCGAAAAGTACATATCTCATATTTCAGTTGGGTATTCAATGATCATGGAAGGCTAATTTTCTTATCAAGTTATTTTCGTAGGTGACGAGTCCCGCCCGACACCCGGCAGATTTTTTCGTACAGCTCCAGCGGACCTGTCCGTTGGAGTAACGAGACTTTATGTTGTACCTATAGCCAGACAGCATCAGCATCATCATTACAGAATATATTATAAGTGTAATAAAAAATACGGAATTAATTATCACAACAGTTATCGGAAATGCTAATGATGTATATAAAAAGAAAGTTGATAAATTGTATGAAAGATGATAAATCTAAATTCAAAAATATATATGTAAATGGTATGTTGGACTACCTAAATAAAACCTTTGAAAACTCTATATTACACTAAAATCTTTGTGCATTTTTTTATTGCAAAGTTCCGGCAAACGAGCAAAATGGTCACCTGATGGTAAGTAATCACTGCCGCTCATTAACATCCACAGCGATTGGATCATTGATTTGTTGCCGGCCTATCAAATCGGGAGGGAGGCGGGAAGGAAAAATGATGGGGAGAGGAAAGGGGTATTGGGCATCCGGCAACCTCACTCACCGTACGAAACACGACAGCTGAACTGTCACTTTACGTCAAATTCCTGTAAGACAGAGGCACCGCCCCGAACGAGTCTGCCCATTCATGCTGAGTCATGACTGACTACAGCGTGGCTCTACCACTTCCAACATACCGTACATTGTAGATAAAATACACAATTTATATTCTAAGATTTACCTTAACGAGTCGATCGTTTGAAAAATCGACCGTTCTTGCTTTTCCAAAGGTAATAGTAGGTAAAAAACAATCATACGTGTAAAGTAAAGAAAGGTAAAACTCTCTTTGAAGAATAGATAAAGAAATAAGAAGATTTATTTAACACAATAGTTTTGCATGCCTCACTAAATAAAAAATTAAAATAATTTAGCGAAATTAAAGAAATAAATGAAAAAATTGGATTATAATTCTAAAATTTTATACCATTCGACACAATTATACCTACACAATAGGATCGTCAATGGTCATGGGACTGGCAGTGAGCTATAATAGTATTGTCATAAGTGACCACAGAAGCTCGGCATCCTTGGGTCCTCCTCACGCAAACCCAGCGCATCCTACCACCGGGTTTATATTTTTGTTTCTGGTTATATCGGTACCCTCCTGTCAATAGAACCGGCTTCCCATACCGTGACTTGGTGAATATGACCTCGCAATCTGCAATTACAATATCATAAATGAGTTAGCAGCGCTTTCGTTAAGAATGAAATCATTTAATTTACTTATCCCATATTATTCCTTTTGCTTTCATATTAAATCAAAGTGAGCTGATGAATTCAATAACAAAACAAAAATGCTTGAATAATAATTATTAATAAAATAACACAATATGTATTTTAAAAAAGTATTTTATCCAACTCTTGCTAAAAGAGTATTATCCTACAAAACTGTTTAGAATAATAACAGAAAATGCACCGTCAGCCAGGATAAAAAAAATCCATATATATAATTAAAGGTGTAGAGCGATGAAATAAAATCTGTAATTCACCAACAGAAACATCATTTATAAGTATTTATTGAAATCGCTCACAAAAAGAAAATTAAAAAAATATAATATTTAAATGACATTCATTCTATTGTGATATTCTACAACCTCTCAAATTATTCTAATTAATTTTATCTTTATATGTATATGGTCGTCAACAACAGATGAGGTTTACATTGTATAATTAAATCTGTATCCGATAATATCTGTATTGAACAACAAATAGAACAAATTAAAACACCGATTGTAATAATTTTCTGCACATAATTTATTCGCACTAAAACAGACAATAAGTTAGTTATTCACATCATCATACAAATACTATTTACAAATCATATTATTTGCATTTCAAATATCATTAAACATGAAAATTTAAAGGACTTTGCCAACATCCGCTATAGAGAATCTTTCAACAGAAGAGCCAATGGTTGGAGGCTGTCCCGACCTCACACCCGCCATTGCAACTCCTGTAAGTCAGGATCAACTGAAGGATCAACGCATTTTAATGACACCGAACACTGAAGCTCAGCGAGTCTCCTGGAATGTCTAACTTGTATTTAACCCACAACAAAATGAATCATATAAACTTATAAAGTGCTAATGATTATGTTCATTGTTGTGCTTGACGATGACGTCATTGAAGGTGGTGATGGTAGCTCGGCAGCCCTTGAACACCTTGCCACAGACCCAGCGAGCCTTGGGGCCCTTGCTGCCCGTCCACTTGTTGTATCTATATTCCCCGATCATTATCACCGGCTTGCCGTACCGAGATGTCGAGAACACTGGCTGCATATGTACTCGTAATGTATCTGTAAATACCATTGTATTATAAAGTGAAATGAAATATTTTACAAAAATGCTTTACTATTAGCAAAGTATTACATAAAACATTGCTTATAAATTCTGATCGTATACAGGGTATCTCAAGACCGCGACCGAAAACGAAGCCAGGTGGTAGTATTAATGACTTCAGACACAATGCAATTAAAAATCTCGCTAAAAAAAGTCGACATTTTTTTGTAATTTTTTTTCTTATCGTCGTATTTGGGTGAAAATACATATTTTTTTCCAAAATAATGATGTACACCTTTTTATTTTTAAAGTCGCAATGGTACGTAAGGATTTGAATTACTATTTTCGCAAAAACTAAGGATTTTCCACCTGAAAACGATGATTTTTAAAATATTGCAAAAAATAATCTGTCGCATTTTTTGCGAAATTTTTAGTTGCATTGTGTCTATAACCACTAAAACTACCACCCGGCTTCGTTTTAGATCACGGTCTTGATATACCCGGTATAAAAACCTATAATTTTAAAATACGTTTTAAAATCTTATTTATTTGTGGCAAAATATATCGAGAGAATTTGCAAAAGTATGTACATAACAATATCACGAAAAACAGTCATCTTAAACAGGAAATAAAAAGTGGTAAATTTAAAATGATTGCTTGTTGCTTTATTTAAGTAAAATATACAATGCAATTCTTAATTAAGTAATACTCCAAACTCTGACTAGGGTAAAATCTAATTTACATAAGGCTTCATAATGTTACTACTTTGTAAACAAGCGATGGTACAACACAAGTTTAATAAAACGGCCATTTACCATTATTTGCTTTCTCACGCATATATTTTACATATCTTATGCACATTTCTTAAGTGTATATAATGTATAAAATAAATAAAATATTTGACATATTATTTCATTGCTGTATGGGAGGATTTTCCAATCGTCGAAATTATCTCATGTATATATTCAGTCATTATTTACCTTATTTTATTATTTAACGATATTATTACACAATATTTGTTGACCCGCTGTCTACAGTCAGGTCCTAAATCAAATCTCTAGCAAAATTAAAGTGGTTTTTATCCTAAATATATAGCTAACGGGAGCTACATCTTGGTCTGTCTGATTACAACTATTGAAACTGGCAATGTAAAAATATGGTACGTAAAAATATATTCTGTTATTGCGTACTGTAAGGCTTTAATGATACTTTCTATTATGATACAAGCGTAACATTTACAATCACATAGACAATATTTGCGTTCTACAATCACAATAATTGATCTTGGATAATGACCCCAACGATATTCCTAATATTCCATGACACGATAGAGGCAAGCTATGCCAAAATGCTGGCCGATTATAATTATTATTATCACTATATCATTAGAACATACTGACCTTAAAAATAAGAAACCGCAATTCCATATTTATTTAATATATTTATTCGATATATGGAATTCGTCAATTTATAAAATGGCGCACTACATCCTAAGCTCCATCATACAAAGCCATACACCATGAAAAACGTTCACAGCGTTCAAATTTTACAAACAAATAAATAAGCAGACGTGACGTGCATTTTCAATAAGATAGAGAAACATTAAATCTACCAAAAGCACCCCTTAAATTATTTAGTTATAATAACGTGTCAGGTTATTCAAAGATCCATAAATAATTTTAATAAAACACGGCATAGATGTCCTGCCCTTGACAAAGGCAGGGTGGGCAATATCAATCTATCCCTATTTAACGCACGGCACGAAGCATTTAGATTATAGACAATTTTAAAACCAATTTTGGTGATCGAATGTTTGTCCCTTCCGAACGACTTTTGAATTTAGTTTGAGCGAAGAAGACAAAACATTTGATAACTAAAATAGGCTTTAAATCCGCTTATGAATAAGACCGTAAGCATTTAGATTATAGACAGTTTTCATAATCAACGGCTAATGTATGTGAAGATTCTTCGTTTTAAGGATCATATTATCGTAGGTGGTGATGGTCGCGCGACAACCCTGTTGATTCTTGATGCAGATCCAGCGCACTTGAGGTCCCTTACTGCCGCTCCACTTGTTGTACCGGTATTTGCCCACCACTATCACAGGGTTTCCATAACGAGTTTTCTCAAATCTTATTTCTGAAATAACGTTACGCATTTTATTGTATTAACTGTAAGTGTAAAAAATATGCGTCCAGTTCTATAACTATTGGTATAACTATTGGTATTATAATAAATGTTAATTTTGGTTTATAACACCATGCTAAGCATTATTGGTTTCCATTTGATTTTAATACTAATTAGGTAAAAAGCGGCAAAAGTTAAAGTAAACTCAATACTGAGACTACAGACTACATAATAAGTTTTAATTGAATATATTAGTTCTGAGTGTATTTATTTAAAGAAGAATTATGAACTTATATTAATAATACAGATTGTGTTACATTTATTTCTTTAATGACTTATCAATAATGAATGGTAAATACAATCATTCAATTTATATGACAAGCATTGTCTTCTTATCCTACACTTACAAATACATACAATACAAAGTATACATAAATGCTATAGAAATGAATTCAGCGATAATTTGTTAAACATATCAATTACGTTACCTACACATCCAATGTACCCTAATATTATGAAACCTTTAGTTGTTCAAATAAATAAGAAACCATAGTGATTCTTTACACCGGGTATATCAAAACTGCGACCGAAAACGAAGCCGGGTGGTAGTTTTAGTGGTAACAGACACAATGCAAATAAAAAAGTCGCAAAATAAGCGGCATATTTATTTCGAAATATTTTTAAAAATCTTTGTGTCTGGGTAGCAATTACCTAGTTATTGCGAAAATAATAATTTAAACTATAACGTACCATTGAGTCTTAAAAAATAAAAAGGTGTACATCATTATTTTAGAAAAACTATGTAATTATCACCCAAACACGACGATAAGTAAAAAATTACCAAAAAAAAGTTGACATTTTTTTTTGCGAAATTTTTAGATGCGTTGTGTCTGAAGTCACTAACACTACCACCTGGCTTCGTTTTCGGTCGCAGTCTTGATATACCCTGTATGTTGTTGTTTAAGGTTCAGATGTACAAATTTACGTACACGTAACTCTAGTAAGTTCTTGTTTAATGTACCCCATACAAGAACTAACTATGTTCAAAGCACATTTATCTTTATGAGTCTGTACTGAGTATAATAGAAAGTTCTCTCATGTTGGTCTGTTTACAGACTCCCACTTAAAGTTTAAAAAGGATATATCAAATTGTTTGTGGCTCTGATTTTAATGTTTGCTAATCCGAATGTTTTTTTTTCTTTTTTGTATTTTGTTTTTATTGCTTTTGTTTTGCTTGGTTAATTGTAATATTAATTTTGCTCCGTTTTTAATGGTGCGGTGTCTCCAATATTTTCCCGTGAAAACTTTACTTGTCTATATGTATTAGTTAGTACTTAAAGTTATATATATGATTGTGGTACTGTTTGTTTTTCAAACATAACAAAAATCAAAATAAGATATTAATTATTTGGTATAAGCCAAAACACTACAATACACATTTTATACACATAATTGCTAAATGATTTATGACTTTACAACCAGACATCACACTCTTAAGAAAATACGCTAGAATAAATCATTAAAAACAACTAGTATTGATTCCCCAGCCTCAGTAATCATTACAAATTAAATATTTAGACAAAATTACAATACAACTACTTCGATATTTTTTCTACAAGTTCGAGTCCTTATGAAGAAGTCACATAGTGGCAAGTTGACAGGAGACATGAACCTAAATATAATATCATTTTTTTACGCACAAAAATAATATACATCTTATATTCTAAATTCAACGTTGACGTATAGGAGAGGAGCCGTGGAAAATCGACATTCACCTATCTGATAACCAGATGAGACATATTTCTTTTAAATATTGTTGATTAACAAATATGCCTATGATAATGTTCGTATCTAAAAGTGTTCAGGGTGAAGGTCGATCTTCACCGGCTGTTAGACTAGCACATCTCTTTTTTTTTCAGTGTAATCCAAATAATTATGCATAATCGAATAAATACCCTATAAAGTGGTGAAGTTTAATAAAGTGGACAATCAAAAATATAAAATAAATTTTACAAATAACAAATCCTAACATTATTACTGTGGATTTGTATTTTATTCATTCGAAACATTTCAATGATTATGTGTTTTATGCATCTTGACGATCTCATCGTCGATGGTGACCAGTTTGGCCTTGCAGCCATCAGCGACCCTCACGCAGGTCCACATCCCTCGCAACCCTTTGCTGTCAGACCTCCTGTTGTACCTGTACCCTTGAAACTCTATCACCGGTTTTCCATATCTTGATAGTAGGTGTTTCGGGCCCAGAAATACATTGAAGTAATGTTTGTTAGTAAAACAAAAAAGATAAAATATGATATTCAGCCAATATATACATACGTACGTCCGGCTGCAGGGCACGAGTCTCGTCACTAATTAATACTGGTTAGGTCACAATGTAGTGCGGATTTACAGACTTAACATAAAACTAATATAAGGTTAATATGAAAGAGTATTGGTTTATAAATAACGTTCGTAGGATATAATATGTGCCATTATGATCCATGTATTTGTTGTTGCAGGATTAACCAGTATTCATTGGATTTTCACCACGCCGGCATAATCCTGTCGATGTCAATACTTATCTCACGTTGGTTGGCACCCATTTATAATATGAGCAATCATTTTCTCGGTGTCAGTTTATAAGAGTAATAAAAAGAAATATTTGATAATAAACACAAAAATATTAATAAAATAATGTTTTATTGCTTTTTGGCGGGCAGTTTTTAATATCTATGTCTAAATAATTGCTGATAAATCACAATCAATGGTTGTGATCATTCTTAAGCTTGACGATAGTATTTTCAAACATGACAATGGTGGCTCGGCAGCCATGCTTGGTCCTGACGCAGATCCAACGAGTCTTCGATCCTTTGCTGCTGCTGTGCTTATTGAACCTGTAGTTGCTCACACACAATGCTTTGCTGCCCCCCGGTAGGTCCTCGAAATACGTATCTATAACACAAGCCAAACATATTATGTTATATACTTTGCATTCAGTTAAAACCTCACAGTAGAACAAAAGAATCTGCCCAATGAGCAGCTATTTGAAATGGCGTTGAGCAGGGCACTTCAGATGGTGATCTAATAGTCGATAGAGCCGAAAGCTTCTTAGATGGAAACCACGTACCGGCAAGCTTAGAACGTATTGGTTGGATGGGCCTTAAATGGCGCTATGGAAAGCCTTGGAGGAAGCCTATGTTAAGCAGTAAACTTCGTGTGGGTAAAACTGATGATGATGGGCAGATCAATAGATCTCTGTGGAAACCTTTGTAGGAGGCATATATTTAAATAAATAAATACATGTAAAAGTCACATACATAGTCCTGACCCCACGCTAAGATCGAGTCTTGTGTCGTGGGTATCAGAAACTACGAAAGACTTTTTCGGTCTCACAAACACCCAGACCCGAAACAAATACCTGTGGATCACACAAATATTTGTTTCGGTGCGGGGATCCAACACGCGGCCTCTCGTTTCACAGCCGGCGTCTAACCAACTACGCCACGGAGGCTGTCTATTGAATATGGTGATATTTTACTGATACTGTCTATTAATCTTATGAAATGTTTTCAACTGCACCACGGAGGTTCTCATTGTTATTTGACAGAAGATTTCCTGTGATTAAGGATGATGATTGATGATAGTCGTAAACTTTTGTTTTGTTTATAAGAATGTTATTCAGCACATCTTCCCAACATCGAGAGAACCCGCAATAGTTTTAGCAGTACTGACCTTTTAACGCAGCTCGAGGACGTTACGACCAGCTTGAGCCAACAACAAATATATAATTCGGCATATGACCCTTACTCAGCGTCACACATATAAGAGATTTACGTGCCCAGTTCTTGACACTGGCACGACAACATATATGCTATAATGCACATTATGATAAATGCAATACAATGAAGACTGAGTATCCATCGCGAGAGATGGTTATAACAGGCTAAACAAGAAACGCGTCACACTTGTTTAATCACACAGGCTTTTTCTATCTGGCGCCAGGCGTGCCAGCTGAAATATAACTGATCGTATATCGTTGTTTAGCTCCAAATATCAATTAGTACATATTGCTATGTCTCACATAATACATAATATAATATAGAGGGCCAGAAATGTCGCGATGCCAGTGTAGTCTGTTACACATAAGTAATTTCAAGTTCATGACAATATCAGTCGATAGTACTTCTGGCTGAGCACACAAGTGCATCAGCTGGCTGTATCAACATCTCGACACAACCCAAATTTTTCCAGCATGACCCCAAATTAAAATCCACTGTATTCCAAAACAATTATATTTTAACAATTCAGCTTACAATACACTAACTTTTTATTTTTTACATATCATACAAATACAGTGCAACCTCGATATAACAAATCGGAGGGGAACAAGAAAATATTCGTAATATCAAGTAATTCGTTGAACTGAGGTTTGTTATGTTGAGGTTAGATTGGTCTAAAATTCGTTATAAAGAGGTAAAAGAATAGTTTTATTCACCTCAATATTACTTTACGTTTCTGAGCCATTTTAACTTAAATCTTTAACAATAGTGACGAGCAGAGGTGTATATGTTAACGGAAATGTGTGTAATCCGTCATTGTATACAATTCCTAGGAAATGTATGTAATTCCTAAAATCGCCCGGAAATGTGTAAAATAAATTACATTAGACACATTTCCTAGGAAATCTATACATTTCCTAAATAGTAATCGGAAATGTAAGTAAATGTAAGTATTTAAGATATTAATTAACATAAACGTTTTTTTTTTTTTTTTATTTGGTATCGGGTTGGAAAATCCTCATGGACATCCTCCGCCCGGGGGAGGCGCGGAGGGGACTGTCAGACTCTTACTGACTAAAAACCAACCCGTGTTCCTCATGTACCCGTGTGTCGGAGGGTCGGGTATCGCCGAAGCATTCGTCGCAACCCCCCGACGGGTATTGGCCCGCCATAGTCGGGCGGGCCCCGTCACCCACTGCGGCCGTCACCCCGGCCGCAGGACTCCACTACGAGGCGCGCGCGGAACACGACGCCGTCGCCTCAAGGCCTGCTGCTGGTCGGACGGCAAGACGCCCCGAGTCTGCCGTCCACAGGCCGCGCCCTACGGTGGCCGAAAATCTGCCACTGGCCGAAAATCTGCCACAATTAACATAAACTAACCTAACCTAACCTAACCTACCTACCTACCATTGGAGAACAATGGAGAATGTCACATGAATCTTGACAGGGAGCCCGAAATGAGCTTCTTGGACACCGGAAGGGTTATTTTTAATTAGTAACATAGGTAATATGAAGATACGAGTATTATAGAATTTACCGCTATGATTGTTACCTGTGATAAAAAATATTACTCTCATTTGAACAACGTGTTTTATTACAGAAACCATTATTCTTATACATTTCCTAATATGATATTGGAATTGTATACAATGCCTAGGAAATGTATACATTTCCTAGGATATGTATGTATAAAATATTTATTGAAAGAATATTTTATACATTTCCTAAATAGCTTCGGAATGAAGAATGTTAACTAATTTTGATTATTAGCACTCCATATTCTCTGGCAAAAATAAAAAATACTAGTGAAAGAATTACTTCGATATGTCAATTAGTTTCCGATTTAGAAGTAAAACAAGTTGTAACCGTACGACCCGGGCTGCCGGTTACGGTGTGACGTCATACCACAACACGCTCACTGGCTCACTCAGTCCGCTCGTGGTCGCGCGCCCGTGCCGTTGAATTTATACCCACAGAGTACTATAATATTACGTTTATACCTAAAGACTTTTAACAATGTCCAATCCAAATACTAGGAAATCATGTGTTGTGCCTAAATGCACAAACACAACTACCAATTCGCCAGAAAAGAAAGTCTGGAATAACACATAGGCTACTTTTAATACTGGGAAAATGTACAGCTTCTGAGGGAAACTGGGGCGAAGCTGCTCGCGGAAGCTAGTTTGCAATAAATAAATATAGGTATGTATGTATTCCATCGATCAATTATACTTGATCGATGATGTATTCATTTAAATTTACTAAGAAGAGCGTTACCTACCTATATTATACATACGTGCCTACCAATAGCTACAAAACTATAATACATACATATTTGTTGTCTTTAACTTACAAATTTAATGGTAGGTAGGTAGTTCTACTATTTGAGTTGCATTCTTCCATTACGACATTAGTTGGGTATTTTGTTTTGATAAAACAATTTAGAACAGATAAACTATTAAGCATAAGTAGTAGCACGGAAATTTCACTTACTGTTGCATTTTTACACGCTTTTTATTAGCTTCACCTGTATGTTTGTATGTTTGTTTGTAACCGACTTCTTTGGGCGCGATTTTGACCCACTTTAAATACAAATAATAAATAAATACACCCAACAGTCACATACATAGTCCTGACCCCACACTAAGATCGAGTCTTGTGTCGTGGGTATCAGAAACTACGAGAGACTTTTCGGTCTCACAAACACCCAGACCCGAATCAAATACCTGTGGATCACACAAATATTTGTTTCGGTGCGGGGATCGAACCCGCGGCCTCTCGTTTCACAGCCGGCGTCTAACCAACTGCGCTACGGAGGCTGTCATTTACTTTAAACGGCCAGATTTCGTTCAAACTTTGTAGATTTATCGAGGACCGATGACAATACACTAATTTGATAAAATAATTCCATTTTTCAATTTGCAAAATATAATAAATAATCCAAACTAAAAAGTAGAAAATAAATAATAGTTTAAAAAAAAACTAAAAAACACGCTTTTTATAGAAAACCGAACAAAAAATAGAAAATAAATTTTAATGAATTTAAATTAAGAAAATAGTGTTAAAAATTTCAATGAATATAAATTAATAATAGTGTGAATAAAAAAAAATATTTTATTTTAAAAAAAGCGTGGGGTGCTTTTTAAGATATTATCGAAATGATAATCACTCTACTCATATCTGTCAATAAAATATTTATAACTATTGACACCATACACCACACGCTTTTTTTTAAATAATTTTTTTTTTATTATTCACACTAATATTAATTTATATTCATTGAAATTTTTAACACTATTTTCTTAATTTAAATTCATTAAAATTTATTTTCTATTTTTTAGTTCGGTTTTCTATAAAAAGCGTGTTTTTTAGTTTTTTTTAACTATTATTATTCCTCGCATTTCGGCGGCAACGAAATCACTGTTGATAAGTAATGCGCAACCATTAATCCATCTATTTTAGGTAGATTAACCGATTGCCCTTTTTCGAATCCTTCATCCATTTTATTAATCGAATAATATTTACTATTATTAAACTATTAACTTAATACGCGAACGAAAACCAACAACAAAACACTGCGCAAGATATTACAACTACTATAATCGCTGGCGATTTGATACGAAGCGAGTCGTTGCTCGTGCGGCGCGTTGCGAAATGACGTCACAAGCGATCACGCGACTGTAGCGGGACTCGATATTTTTCAAAACTTTGAATACCTATAAAATCAAAACTACTAGGTATTTTTGACTACAACAAAAACTAGTGTGTTTGTATACATAAAGGCTTTACTGAGACAACATTTCAAGCAATTTGGCATACCTAGTAACATTGTCCATTGTATACATTTCCTAGGAAATGTATACAATTCCTAAATTTCATACATTTCCGGTAACATATACATTACTTTCCATCAAAACAACAATGATTACTTTACAAACAAAAGCGTGTCGAAACATGTCGAGACATGAATCACATTATAAGATTAAGAGTTATATTATTGGTGGAAACTTTATATAAAGGTTTTGGGTTGCCAAATTCGTTAATTAGAGGTATGAATACTTTTTCTTGATAGTTGAAAATTCGTTATAAAGAGGTTGTACGCAAAGAATGTTCGCAATGTAAAGGTATATTTTATATTGACTCTTATGGACAATTCAAGGGGATTACGATGAATTTGTTAAATCGAGGAAGTCGTTATATTGAGGTACGTTATATTAAGGTTGCACTGTAGTAATCAAATACATCTATTGTAACTGCTAACTGCCTTGACCGTTACGGTATATCTTGTCTATTTAAACATAAAACCAATGATATGCTATATTCAGCATAACACGCGAAAATCATAGGACAAAACACCAAAAAGATACCAGATGAAGACATAACACAGTTTACAAATGACAGTGGCATCTTGTTGTTAATTTTAAAAAAATCTTATAGAAGATTTGATCTTCATAAATACGAGCGAGTATTATACCACATGTTTTTCAATACAATAAATAAAGAGCTGACTACATTAGGTACATACTCGTATACGTATATAATATGACATTTGTGGAAGAGGTACATAATAAACCGAACTAAATTTACCCCACTTTAGATATTTCCCCGATTCTGATTTTTAGAGATATAAAATCTTAAAAAACTAAAAATATGTTCATGCCTATTATTTATCTCCATATGTATAAAGTAAACAGTTTTTATTACATCGCTACTTTTTGTGGCTCATTCAATATCCAAAAAAAATCACGCACTTAAGTCAAAATAAATGGCTAAAGCAAAAATATTGTGATGAGTATAAAGGAACTTCACTACAAGGACAATTAATCAAGACCACTTTTTAAAACTAACGATTCAAATCTAGAAAATAATACCTTATTATGCGTGGACTATATGGTCTAACCCCTCTCGATTGTGGAGGAGGCCCATGTCCGGCAGTGGGACGTACATGGATTGATTGATGCAGATTATGCGTAGTTTTATATTTTTAGTGATTATGCTCGTGCAAAACTTTCATAATAGTATTGTTGATCGTGACGACGGTGGCGCGACAGCCGCGGCTCACCCGGGTGCAACTCCACCTCGTCTTTCCACCCCTAGTGCTGCTGTGCTTGTTGAACCGATACTGGCCGACGCACAACGCTTTGTTCCCTGATTTCAAGTCTTCGAAATATACATCTAGACAACATATAGCACATGTTATTATGGATAGAGTAATATTTTGTGTGTAATACAATAGGATGGAAAATGAAACATCTTGTATACAGAATGATTTTAATCTTTTCAGTCATCGTGTTTTAATCACATTTTTTGATGTTTTAAACTATAAATTTAGAAATGTTCATGCTGGGACTAAAAAATTAAATTTAGTGGCCTATTCATAAAAAAGGAATACTATTAGATACTTTTTGGTAATAGGAAAAAAATATATATACCAGTTTACAACTGGTTTATGTGTATAAATTGGCTTAACCTAAGTTAACTATAATTGTTTTTAACTACGTAACATGTCATAAAAAACAAATACTATCATATAATTTCACTATCGTTTAAAAAAATATTCATGTACAACCTCACAGAGAAGGAATATTCTATAGAAAACAAACCTAAATAGTCAATTTCACAAGTTGACATGGACATTTTAGTATTCGCAAAACTATTACAATGTGAGAGCTTGAAAACCGTTGGTCCCGAATGTAAATTCTACTTAATATTTAACTATCTATTCTGACCATGAAGTGTACGCCCATCAAACCACGTTTGGCAGGTTCGAAAGACTATGATTCCAGCCTATCTCAATCTGAAGTTAGGCCAGTGCCCACTTGTCTGTGGGACATAGCATGGAACAAATTATTTCAATAGGTATATTTATATCCAGCACAAATCCCGGAAAAAAATTACCAATGATAGTACAAATGCGTTAACATAAGTACACATATGAATAGGCACAGGGCACCACAAGCTTTTAACCATCTTTATAGCAAAGACCTAGTTTTACATTTAATTATACTAAATTATACTATAAATCACAAAACAAACATAAATGAGAAAATACAATATAAACCACAGAAAATATTCCTATAACAATTGGAATAACGATATTAAGGCATAAGAATCTGGACTCTCCTTTGGAGTTTTGGTCTACATTTAAAACCTATAATATTAATACTAATATGTATGCACATTATTTGAGCTGCAAACTTATATTCCTTATAATTAACTACGACTCTTAAATCTTATAATGTAAGACAGTTCATATTTTAAACATAACTTCAATTGGATTAATGGAATACTTTAAGGAAAAACTTAAAATACCTAATTAATATTACTTATTATGTTTTTCGTTTCAAGACATATACGATGCAAAACCTCTTTAGGAACAAACTACAAAACTCGCATGTTAACGCAACTAACCTAACCTAACAACCTAATAACCTAGAATAGAACCTAAGGTATAGTAAACAATCTAGCATTGTCGTCACAGATATACATGCACATATCACTATGATTGTATGTATGTAGCTTATATTTTAAAACTAAAAACTATGTCAAGTACAATATTATTAAACATTTTAATAACTAATTAGAAACATCGCACCGTTATATCTAAATGTATAAAACTTTACGAAAATAGGAATGATTTCTTAAGCACATTATTTTAAATTTGCCTTACAATATCAAGCCTTTAAAACATCCTTGAAGAAACAAAAAAATTAATTACTTGGTTTAAAAATATATCGTCACCTCGGAACTCAAAGGACGTGTATCAAATTTAGAGTTTATGAAGTTCTTCCGCTAAACGAAACTTGCAAAAATCCCGAAATACATTGTTTAACAGCACCAAGCTGTAGAACAATTTAACGGCCCACGTTTTCTATTTTCACGTATTCTGAGTCCTCCCACCATAGCGAAAAGAATCAAATACAAACACCCACATCATATCAAATGGAAAGAGAACTGTTTGTTACCAATCAATATTCTGTCTTGCATACTTTGCACTTGCCGTCAGCCGGTATACAGTTACTTTGACGAACCAAAATAAAAAAATAAAATAAGCTAAATTATGCTCTTTGAGTTCCGAAATATTGATAGACCTCTCAGTACTTAGGCATGCCTCTATAACAAATTATGTAATACTTAATATTATTTTCCTGTATTGATCGTCCTAAGACACAATATTTCACTAATGATTATGTTCTTCTTTAGTGTTCACTATGACATCATCTTTGGTGATAAGAACAGCCTTGCAACGTCTAACACTGCAGATCCAGCGCACGCCGCCCTTCTTAATTTTGCCATTCGCCCAGAACTTGTGCCCGCCTACCAAGATAGTCGGATTGCCCCAACGAGTCTTGCCAAACACTGGCGCTAAAAAACGCAACCAAACCATGCCATCACTACAAATATTCATCTATTATGCAAAAACTGTTTACTGCAAAACTACTATCTGGCAAGCTTTTTGCCACAAAATACTTTGCATGCACTAGGTACTCGGCATTATTACATACTCGTAATTAAACATAGGCAGCGAAAGTAAACTACAATGATTGTATTAAAGCATATCCCGATATATTTACAGAAACACACCTCTATACTTGTCACAGATTAATGGAAAAAAAATATGTTTAGTAAATATATTTTATTTGTATATAAATTATAAACAAAAATAGAAATTTGAAAAATAACAAACAATTTTAGCAATTTCTGCAAAAAAATAACAAGTTATGGTCAACTTAGGTAAATATAATATATAATCAGAAGAAATAAATACGTAACGCGCATACTTTTAATTTGAGAAATCTATTGTGGACTTGTCAACAAAACATAATTAATAAAGTAGCGTCTGTCTTACGCAATTTACAGTGGACGTAATAGATTTTTTTTCCATTTAGGCTGATTTACTGTTACCCTAGTTCACTCTATATATTATAAATAATGTATTTTTTGAAAACAATCGAAGCACATGGGCGGTTGAAACGCGCAGCCTACACAGAAAGTGCTTACAAGTTTGGTTCGAATTCCTGCTATTTTAGAGTTCTGGTATATCAAGTATTGTCGCTCATAGCAGCCCACACATCGCCTTCTTTTCTTTCTGTTGTCTTTGGTTCGCTCAGTAAACACTTCCAGAACATGTTGAGATTTTACTAAAAGCAAATCGTTTGTTACTGGACTTGGTTTTAGCATGAGTATTTGATAGTTACAAACACATACATGTTTTGACCGCCGACAGATCCATTGTCTTCAGTGAGTAGCTATGTTTGCCATAAATCCGTAAATAACCTAAAAATCGAGAGTAAAAATCGCATGCTACGGGGCAGTAGGTACGCAGCACTATGCATGCGTGTGCCAAAGTCAAACAATAAAATAACAAGATAAGTTAAAAAATATTTAAAAATCTAATTGTGACTTGTTAATATCTATTTCTCAATCACGAAATACTTACATGATCACATGTTATTCACAAAAGTTGTAGACAACTTGCATCGACTCGAATAAATTGCATTTTGGCGCGCTCTCGTAGAATTATTGAAGATTACCTCGGTGGCGTAGTTGTACTACGGTATGATTACAAAGCTGATGTCTCGGGTTCGAATCCCGAGTTGGGCAAAGTGATATTAGATTTTTCTATTCATTATCAGCCCGGAGTCAGGAATTTGTGCCCGATATGGCGATAGGCTCGCCCCCTATCACATCGTGAACATACAAGGCGAAATGTGGGTGTCCTGGTGGCGCCTCCGTCTACCCCTTACTAGGATAAAGGCGTGAATTTATGTATGTATGTGTGTTTTGAAGGTTAAAATTCACGATGGTATAAATTCGCGTGTAAAGAACGAGAGAGACGTACACATAACCCAATAATGATGGTCTAATGATTATCGAGCAGGATTGCGAAACTTGGTAGGATAAGGCAAGGTAAAAGAAAAAGCCATGTATTCATTATGAACTTTATAATGTAGGATCATTTCCACAATATAAGTATATTCCCCGTCCCCAAATACTTTTATATCACATTAACTGGATGAAAATTACATTCATCTCTCGTTTTTAAATAAATACAAACAATTAATTACAATTATTTAATAAAGAAATTAGGAACATAGAATTTCAAAAGGACTAAGTAAATCATTCTATATGCTATAAACAATTAAACTTATACTTAACAGAAAAACATAAACGAAAATGACATTAAAATACTGCTACAGTACATGCACTTGTAACTAGAATTTTAAAAATATATTACTTTTTAAGTATTAACATATTTTTCTTGGAATCAATTGGGTAGTCATAAAAACTAATTCGGACAACTGCTGATCTAAATGATTAACGGGAAACTCCAAGCTGCGTCCTACCATACTTATTAAACAAACATTATAGTTGAAACATTGACTACAAACTATTTTAATTGTCTATTTTTAATATAACTCCGAATATGAAGTGGACTCTTTTTTTTCACAAATGATACGCTACATGCTGTAAGGTTAGCCAAATGCTAATGACAGTATATAGTGATTTCACGTTACTCTTTCTTAGAACTAAATATATTTTTTAGTTTATAACATTTCCAATTAATTTAAATAATGCTTTTAGACATTGCTAAGAACCCAGTAACGACATCTAAAGCGACAAATTCGAACTAATACTTAGCAACAGCAAATAATGAGTGTTTCAACTATCAAAAGTGTCCGGGTACTGAGGAAACATCAACATTTTTGACATTTACATAAAATTCAGCATGTATACTATAACGGAGGCAAAACTACATTTGATTAAAATTTGAAGATATCTTAAAATATGATTTTGCCAGCTTTATAGTACAAAAGCTGAAAATGCGCAGACAAACTTTCAGGTTTAATGAAAAGAGGAAAGTCTGGCGGCCACGAGCTCTTGGTCTATAACATATTTAAACATAAGAAATTATTCATTATTTACTATACTAAATCAATTATTTCACATACTTATATACTTAGTACTAACGTGACCAAATTTAACTAGAGTCTTAAGTGATTTCAATACGTGGCCTATAGGTTATTTCAACCCTGATATATTTATATTCTTAAAATTTAGTTCAAAAATCATGTGACGATTACATTATGACTTTTATATCCAAATAACCAACAATATTCCTCATTACAAAATATTACTTGCGAACTAAAAAAGCATGAACACGTTAAATACTAATATTACATTGAACTTATTTAAAATAAACTGGTAACAAAAAATATCTCAAAAAAAATGACCATTATATTATTTATCTTATTATTTAATATGGTAACAAAAGATGGATAATTAAAAGTTGTCAATGCGTATGTTCATTGAGGGTTTTCACTATAACCTTGTCAAGGGTGACTATGGTCGCTCGACATCCGGAATCACTCTTGCTACACAACCATCTACTGAGTCTTCCGTTTACCGACATAAAAACGTGCAGGAACCGATATGTACCCAAGTCTATCACTGGTTTTCCCAGCAGAGTTTTGCTGAATGTTGGCACTACAAAGCAACCAAAAACCAAAATTAAAATAACTCAAAATATGCAAAATTAATATTACTACCCAAAAAAATACTACTGCACTAAATGTAAAGCGTACTTAAAACAGAGAAACAAAAAAAAACAATTTGCAAAGGAATTTTCAACTTTATTTTAACATAATACGTATAAAAATAAAACGACACCAGTAAATCAATAACTTTAATAATAAAAGAAAATCCACAAACATACAATATTTTGTTCTTAACACAAACTATGTAACATAGAAACCGTACTCCATTTAATATTAATAAAGTAAAATATGCCCAATGAGCATGATATATTTTTATAAATAATATCTTTAAAAAAACAACAGTCAAAAATTAAACTATTATTTAATTATACACAAACAAGTTTTGAACTTTAAATACTTTGAGGAACTCTCTGATGATCGATTCCCTAGCGTATTTAAGGAACATTTAAGTCGGAAGAAGAATAATGATCTTCAGCCAGTTGCGCGGAAAATATACCGGATAATATACGGTTTGAAACCGTCGCTACCATAAAAAAATAAGGGCTTTGCACGCATAATGTGCACTCTTTATGTGCGTGAGGATTTAGAATATAAATCAAAAACAAAAAAAAAACTTTTTTTTACTTTGCTTTAACTCACACATACGTGGGATAGACAAAATGTATAAATGAGATAGACGTTGTGCATATTTTCAGAAACATACAATAATTTTTATATGCGTATATTCCGCAGTACTTGTGAGTCTGTGACTGAAGATGATTATGAGAAAAATATAAAAAACTATTAACTAATCATAACCAAATTATTTTATACAACAGCAACTAGTATAATGTACCATAATTAAGAACTGCGTGTGTAAGTCCATACGATTTTTGCACCAAAATTTCTATCTAGATTTATATATAATATGTAGAAAATACTATAAATGTGAATCTAATAGGAAAGGGTCCATACTCCCATATCACGTATGTATAATGTAACGTCTTAGGGGTCTCGGATCCAATATGTTGGTGCAACTCAATTTGCAGTTCATATAGGTCAATTATTTTACTTAATTAAGTTTGTATATGGCTAAGGCAAAGTCTACTCAATTTCAAGACAAATATTATCGGGTATTCTTTATTGCTTTGATAATGCCGTATAACTCAAAGTCCGATAGTATTAAAATTTTCAAAATTCAATTTTTATTTTTAAAATTCGAAATTTGATATACATATTTAAGGTTAATTAAGCTGCCTAAATACAAGATCATCAATTGGAAAACATGCTTTCAGTTTAAAATTGATAATGTTTCATGAAAAACCTAGCTCGATGCTACATGCCCTAAATATTGATAAAAAAAGGATGACTTAGTCGTCAAACAAGGCTTGTCATGGACTTACAGTAAGTTACCTATCCTCAATACTTCCATAGCGCCATATTTTAGATCTCTTAGCCCTGATCAATGTTTATGACAGTTCAGTTCCTTCACAACAACATCATTGTAAGTGATAAGCGACGCCCTACACCCATAGGGGTACTTGATGCACGTCCAGCGAACCTTGGGCCCCTTGCACTTGCCAACCCTGTTGTACCTGTACGGGCCCATGTTTATCACCGGGTTGCCTGCGTGGGTCATTCCGAATACCAGGCCTGAAATGTCAAACCGATGCGTTGAATGTTAGAAGTTATTACATAGACATGAAGTAATGATTGAATGATAATGATACACTCAACATAATATTTTTGGATAGAAATTCCAGTGGTGTTTGTACGTCTCCACCAAGGATTTTGAGAGTAACCCAGTAACTGACTAAACTAGCATATAAAACCCTTCAGATGTCCCGGTGTTGCCAGATAACTTTTGACAATCGAAAACAATTGGAGAACAATGGGTAACGTCATCAGCGGGCCCAAAATGAGCTCTTGGACACCTGAAGTAATAATATTTACTAATAACATAAATTAATAAATAACTTCAGTTCCTTAAGCGCTTCTTTCTCACTAAATATAATATTTTTTTAAATACTTACAATTTCGCATTCCATTTTCTGGGCGGGTATAAAATAAACACGAAATCATAAGCATACCTTTGAAAATACCACCCACTGTCACATTAGCATTTATAGAAGTAATAAGTTAAAAAGTCTTCTTACTTCGCTAGTACTTTCCATACATCAGAAGCGAAAACAGCCCTTGCAGTTCCTACATGATATATTAATGCCACCCTCGATTAAACCACAAAAAGCCAAGGGTAGTCGAGAGACGCGCAGACGGAATAGAGTTTGTCAGACTGAGGCAACATCTGGTGTGATAGCAAGAAGACAATCATCATCATCAGCCCGTTGCAGTCCACTGCTGGACATAGGCCTCTACCAAGGTACGCCACAGAGCCCGGTCTGCTGCTTTACGCATCCCGTCGCTGCCGGCCCTCTTGTGCAAGTCGTCCCGCCATCTGGCCAGAGGACGTCCCACGCTACGTTTGCCAAGAAGATAATATAAAAGCTTATTAAGAAATAAATAAATACACCCAACATACAATGTCACAGTAAAAATATTTTTGTAAATGAATAGGTAATTATGAGTATAAGGAGAATTAAAATAAAACGATAGTACCATAACATTTTAACACAGTATATCAATAAACTTTTAAACTAATATAAATTACAACATATAAATTGTTCTAATCTAATATAATAAAATATAATGTTCAATTGACAAATATATTAAAATCCATAAAATCATGTATCTGTGTCGATAAATCGCCATACTGGTAACAAATATATTTGTGAATGTAAAAAATCTATAAACGTTTGAAATATTTTGCAGTTTGTATGAACTATTAATTATAATTACAGTTTTAAAAAATGAGACGTATAAATAAACCGAAAGGTTCAATCCAAAAAACACGGCATGGCGCAAATTGTCCTGTGCTTATGCACCGTGACACCATTTTCCATTTCCATTTTCTCTACGTTTGTGGACGTTGCCAGATGTACCTAATGTTTCACTTGCCTACCGTGGATTCAATAAGCGTATTTTCTCTTTAATAAGGTGAATCAATCTAATAAAGATCTTTAATAAAGATCAATCAAATCTTTTGTCGTGGGAATCAGGGACTAAGAGACTTTTCGCTAAACTCTGACCAATTTACTTGTAATAACAGATAATAATGAACTGTGGGTACATTAAAACTGATTGAAACACTGAGCATCATTATCTTATACAAAAATGGGCACATGAATTGGTAACTAAATATTTCATATTAAACGATCGATATACATCTCATAGAAACCAAATGTGTTTTATTATAATTAGTAGTATTAGGAAGTGCGTGGTAGCCTTTTGGTAACGGACCAGACGCGACTGCTAACATGTTGAAGGTAATCGGGGGTTCGAACCCCAGGGCACACATCTGACTTTTCGGATTTATGTGTGTATTGATAGTCAATCACCAAGCACTATATAGGTGATAAGTATCGCGAGGATACCTGCATAGTGCATACCGTGGCGCTTTGTAGGGATTTCTATGGTATGTAAAGTTCGCCAACCTGCACTAGGCCAGCGTGGTGAACTATACGGCCTAACCCTCTCAATTGTACTTTCAATTGTATAGGTCCGTGCCCGGCAGTAGGACGTATATATGGGCTGATACATGCAAATACAGATAATTCGTAAATCACTTTGGTGTCATTAAGTTTTCTATTGTACTTATAAACCTAGGCATTTATAACATATAATTAATAAACACTTCAAAAAATATTTGTGTTTAATTTTACGAATACAAAATTTTTTTAACAACGAAATATTATAGCATTTGGTAACAAATTATACTCTTCATTGATTCGTTGCCACCAACATCAATACAAAAGAGTCAACAATTGCAGTGCGGCCAGTCCTACGAAATATTAGCAAAACTGAAATTTTAACGAATTTTTTATATGTTCGCGTATACCAGGCTTTTAGGAAGTTGCTGGACGCAGGCAGCTTCCAAAACCTAGCTCTGAGAAATCCTTTGCGGAAGTCTATGTGGACAGTCAGCAGTGGACTTCCTTTGTCTAAAGATGGAGTGAGAGAGACTTCCAGGTACGAGGGGAACTAGTGGGGCCTGAGAAGTGAAAGTGACTGCAGGAATGACAGGGACATGACAAAAAATCGTAGACTGCTATTTGCAATTTCTACTAAGAACATTTTATTGGCGGTGGATCGCGTTCAGCAATTTCTATTACATATTTTTTTCGCGGCGTCCGCATCATAATCGCCATTGCAAAATAGAATACTAATTTCCAAAATTTCAGCTTTGCTACAATCACATAGGAGTTCCGGAATATTATTCTGAATATTTCCATACGCCACAATAAAATTGCTAGTCATGATTGTGGCCCAGACTACCTCGGACGACCAAGCCATCCAATGTAGTGATGAAAGCTTTGCATTTAGTTCGGGTCTTGGTAGTGCATTGCCATCTCACTTTCCCGTTGAGTCCAGTTGTGCCAGACCGACTGAAGCGATGCTTCCCAATCAGATACATCACGGCGCCTCTACTCGAATACGTACGTCTCACTGCAACGTAAGAAAAACACACAAAGCATATAAAGTTAGCAGTCTGTTATAAATAAATATACATACATAAACTCCCGCCATTATCCCAGAAGGGGTAGGCAGAGGCGCCACCAGGACACCCACATTTCGCCTTGTATGTTCCGCCCCATGATGTGATAGGGGGCGAGCCTATCGCCAAAATATTAAATAAATATATACATGCCACAAAGTGCTGACCCGACATAAATATAACAAGTTTTGTTTCATGGGTATCAGAAACTATGGACAATGCTTATTACCCGTGATCGCCGTCTACATCGGAATGTATCTCCAAATGATTTATGAACAAAATAAAATAAAGTAATCGAATCATCGGAGAGTTAAAAAATTTAAAAACTAACCCAAATTCGTTTTATTTCAATGTGTAACATTCGCGTAAATGTAAGTAACCATTATTCAAATAAAATGAAATCATCAACATTATAGAATAATATTTTAGATACTTCATTATAAAGGCCTTATTCAATACTATCGCATAATGGACGTACCTAGTAATAATTTTGATTTAATCGTGTAGGAAAACATTAATACAAAATATATTTAAACAAAATCTGATAAATGTAGTTGATCGTTTATACTTGTCATTAAGCAAATTCGTTCTGAGGATATTATTGTACTCCATTACATTTTTATAGATGTTTTCTATATTTTATGTGAAACTACCACTGTCAAACTACATTATTATATATGAATCCTGCTTCCGGACAAAATCAATGTCAAAATTCTATATTATGTGAGTGGGGCTTGACATTTAAGTCCTTTAGAACAGAAATGAGAGTTCTTAAAAAACTAAGCGGCAACGAATGAAAAAAGAATTAATGTTTCACACCATTTTATTAGACACCAATAGTTTTAACAAATAATCTAACATAACCAGACAATAATTGTAACAAAAACACATACAAGCCCAAACCGGGCGGGTTTTTATTATATACTATTTTATAAAATTCCTATCCTTCTTTTTGAGGTAGGTACCCTAAATATAGACATCTAAAAACATTGTATAATTAAAATATTTAAAAATATCAAATATAGTATTTTAAAATATTTAATATTCACAACAAAAAAACAATCAGTACTGTGCACTAAGCACGAACCTCGCAAGGATCGAGAGTCTTTGGATCCATCAATAAATAAGTCTAGCGGAGATGAGAAGTTTGACAATTTTAAAGTATTTTTATTGACTCGTAGCGATATTATTGTGATTTAATAAAAACCATGTTCCTACTGTTCTATAAATATACTCAAATTTATAATATTTAGAAACACAAAATACAGCAAGTAATAAAAAAACATAGGTAGTGAACATTCTAGTTATACAGAGCGGACACCGCGAACAAAATACTTCTACCAAAAGCTGCGCCACGTACCGCAATTTCATTATCCGTCTCTTTCACTCCCACGCAGCCGCTCTATCTTCCTTCTCACTCCACTGACTTTCCACGTGGCTGGTCTACTTTACTTCAGTGGTTATGAATAAGTCCTTTGCGGATGACTGTCCCGTTCAGAGTGGTGACGAAGGCTTTGCATCTTGTTCGAGTTTTGAGGGAACATTGCCACCGGATCCTACGATTCGGTCCTATTTTCCCCGATCTTGTGAAGCGGTACTTCCCAGCCACATAGTACTCGCAGCCCGTACTCAAAGAAAACATTCGTAACACTGCAAATATATACCAGTAAAAGAATACCAATAGAAAAAATATATATCAAAGAACTGGAAAATAAATTACGATCAGCTGTGTCTCGAGCGACTAATAAAACAAAAAATATTTTAGAAATGATTTATTTTTTAACTTATAATAAAAAGTATTGTATATGTTGGTGGAAAACTGTTATTAATTTCAGTTTTTCACAAAAAAAAATATTTGTAAAAATTTACTAGTGATAACAGTCTTCTGTCGACAACTCTACGTAGCGCATAAAGGTAAAATGAACTTTAAAACCTGTGTATTATGAATGGCAGGGCTATCACTTCATAAGATCACCCAGGCCTCTATGCACAAATAAACATTTCCTATTAAAAAAAAATATACTTAAGTATTTATACCGTTTAATTTATTTATGAATACAAATATCACGGCTCTCGACAAAAATATTGGGTTTTGAAAGGTTTTAGGACAAGTCTCCTTAATATTCTTTTTTTTCTGCATAATTATAGTGGTCCACGCATGTTAAATTTAACCATGCATTAAACCCTTCTACAAATTACATCATTATATTGAAAATTATTAACATAGTAATAAAACAACAAAAATCACGAACTATATTTTAATATCATATGTGTTGTTATACAAAAGTATACACGCAGATCTTAAATAAAAAAAATTATGTTGGTACAGTGTTATTTTACCCCGAGTATTATGAAAAGCCAGGCCAAGGCCAGCGTGGTGGACTATATGGCCTAACCACTCTCAATCGATTCTCTCGATTGTACAGTAGGCCCGTGCCCAGCAGTGGGACGTATATGGGCTGATACAGACAGATTATGAAAACATAATAATTAAAAACATCAAAAATAAATTTCCCATATACACAAAATTCACTGTCTCATTAAGTTTTTTATCACAATATCTTCGAGATCTCATTAATGAGCGACGGTTACATAATTAAATCCTTTTTATTACTTAGATATTTTAAAATCATTTATTTATGTAAAAAACTGCAATAAAAAAGCCACATTAGAAAAAAAACAAAGCACCTTCGAACAAATTTTCATATACTTGAAGGCAGGCTTGTGTTTAGCAGTGTCCATACTGTGAAGATAAGTGACGGTGACGAATATATTTTATTACATCTCTAGTCGGTGTTCAGTTTTTATTACATTACACAATCGATCAATAAAACATTACATATTAACTATTACTAAAAAATTCTAACTACACCAAAGAAATACTATTGATTAAACACAACTTTTGTCTTTTATTTTGAGTGCATATAAATCATAAGCTCCGACTAATACTTTCTAGTTTCAGTGATTATGCTGTAGATTGCTCCTGATGACCTCAGCGTCGAAGGTGATGATATAGGCTGTACACTTGGTGCGAGACCTGGTGGTGCACTGCCACCTGACCTTACTGCCGGAGCCGTAGGACTTGGAGAACCGGTAGCCGTCCGACATCAGCATCTGAGTTCCTCTCGACGTGATCAACTCTGTAACTAAACCATCAGATCAATGTCAGTGCAGTTTGCAATTAATATCTCATGACGTGCATCATTATTATCTTTAGCTTCATAAAATCTACGACTGAAAATAGGCCTAGGATTTCCGCAACGGTCTATAGGAAGCGACCTGTATTCAAAGACTTCCTGCAATCTTTATAAAACCTGCTTTGTGCGTGGATGCCAGATGCTGCGCTTGGCGGAACCTTACATATTTTTCTACATCCATCAAAATTATATTTGCCATGCAGTGTTATATCAAGGTGTACCTATCCTTTACCTACACTTCAGAAACTGCTTGATAGGTAATCTGTTTGTATACGAGTATTAGCCATTTAGTAGTAGCCTAGCCATATAGTAGCATAACCATATAAATATAGATATAGATCTAAGACAGGTTAATATTCAGTTTATTATGGACCTTACTCTATACATAGACGGATTAAAGTTAAATTAAGTAAAATTTAAAACGCTGAGGGTTTTTGACCCAGCTTAAGATGAGCTCCCGTTTCCAAATAAGAGCAATAAGATCTTAATATAAGTTATAACCTTACTATTCCGTAAGACCAATCCTTAGAATAGGTAGATATAAAGCTACATACAAACCTTTCTATTAAATACTTTTAAACCATTGCTTGTAACAAATAAACGCTTATTTCTTTATTTATTCGTCTATTGCTCTTTTCTATTATATCAAAACAACATGAACCATCTTACGTGGATATAAGAATTCCCTTACTGAATCTTCCAATCTCAGGCAAAAAAGGGAACTAGATAAAATTAGTAAACTTTTTAAAGGTTGTATACTGTAATGTAAAAATATACCTTTATATACAAATACAAACGTTTTTCTTCAAAGCACAATACCCTGAACATGTTACCGAAAGAACAAGACATATTTTAAGAAAAGTAATAACAATTTCATCTTAACACGACATCTTATTTCAATACAAATCTTATTGTTTTTTAATATTTTGTTACATTTTATTTTACAGTTTTTATATATTTTGTTTATTTTCTCTATTGCCATACTTTTAGTTTCTTGGGTTTTTTAAATGTTTATTTTGTAAGTATAATTAATGTTCATACAAATGTTGTGTTCGCCTATTATTGGCACGTGTACTTGTACAGAACAATTGTTACATTTTTTATAATACTATTATGTATACTGTGCTGTTGGTGCTCCAAATAAAAAAATAAATACAAAGGCAAACTCCAATAAATTTCACAATTTAATTACATAAATCGAAGTAAATAATATACACCGATTAGTATTAAAAATAACTTTAAACATACATACATTTTAGAGGACGGAGTATTTTAATAATTTTAACACAGTAATATCATAAACCTCAGGTTATATAATTTACAAATAATATATAAACAAGTGTAATCTCTTGGAAATATAATCTTTTCAGATATCTTTAGTTCAAATGCAGATACTACTCGTATAAGTTCTTACACAAAAATTACGATCATTAAAGAAATACATCATGTTATTCATACATGATATTCTCTGTATGACAGCTGAAAATACTACAAAGCATAGTCTGCATAAAAATCAAACTAGATTTCGCAGTTCATAATTTCGTAGCTTGGTAATATATTTTTAAGGTGATTAAAGGCAGGTATCCACAAATTCGGATCGTACGCAGCGACCGAATTGCATTAAGCTGTTTTTTTTTTTACAATGCGTCCACAGTATTAGCAGCGATCGAATTTGCCTTCATTATAATTCAATGGTGTGAACAATCCGTTTGATGCGATGCGTCCGATACGTACGGTGCTGATATTTGGAGGCTTGCCATCAAACTCTATTCCGGTACTTTAACATAAGGCTCACGAAATTGTAGACGCTAGTCAAAGAGACCATTTTATGATTTACTAGTATATTAAGTTATATTGAAAGACAAATAAATAAATCCGCCACCATTAATGTAACACAAGAAATAAATACTATAAGCAATTGTCATCTACATATTCTCTAAATCAATGACTTGTACAACCGTAAGTTATTACGAGATTTATAGCCATCGATTATGTAAAGAAAAAATTGGCGAATTATAACTTACAATTATTGCACAATACGAATAAGTATGTTATAGGTTTTTTATGAATATGGAAATGCTTACTTTTAATGTTTTGTACCAAGTACGAGTACTACGTGTATACAAATATATGCTTTATTCTTGTTTGTATATTTAATACTTAAATTAGCATCGAAACATCACAGTTTTAATATGATAATTTTCTTACGACTATCGCTTATATTACAGCTGTTAGACAGTGAATATACAACCGAATACCTATTAATATCAAAATTAGTCACAATTTTCCGTCATGGTTGTGCACCAAATAGCTCTTCAGGACTCGACCTTCCAAAGTAGTGATAAATGATTTGCACCTCGTCCTCGACCGCACAGAACACTGCCACCTGGTCTTCAACCCTATGGTCTTCTCTCTGGAGAACCGGTGGCCTCCCACCAACAGCATCATGGTACCACGACTCGTCATGAATTCCACCACTGAAAATACATACCAGCAGTAGTTGAACATCGATAAATTACCGAGGTCGGTGAACGATTTAACAGCAATCTTTAATTTAGAGCTGATATTTCAATCGTCAGATTATAATTGCTATAGGGAGATAGTTTAAAAATTGAGAGCTTTTTATAGAAAATACATTATAATTATAACATTATTTATCGAAAACAAAATGATCCGACCATTGAAAATCGGCCATTAGCGACATAAAATATCAAGCGACAAAATAGTTTAGATCTCTTCATATTCTTTTAAAAATTTCGAAATATGTTTCTTTTAATTTTGCCAGAGGTTGCTTTCTCTAATTTCCGATTAAACAAGCTGTTTTCGAAAGTTAAAAACCGGAGCCTCTATTCCGTGATAAGCACAACAGGGCATCGCAAAAGGTACATTATTTCACAATTGGACCGGACTACATTATTTGGTCTTGTTAAAATGTTTTTGAGTGGTGAATAGTGGTCTTACCTGCTCAAAACCGTTAGATTAAATTGTAGTACCAACCGCCAGGGGCACTTCTGCTTTTGTTATTATTCCTTATTTTTTAGGGTTGGAAAGCAGTTTCACTTGAGGTTGTTTTATCGTACCTAGCATATTATATTATAAGTGCACTCCTGCTGGTTTCAGTAATAAAAACTTATTAAAAAAGTTATCAAAAAATATTTAGAAATTAATGTTGTTTAGTAAGTTTATAAGATAATTATTTAAAACCACGTACATATCTTTGTTGAATACTGAAATATTAACAAAATAATTTTATGAATACCCATATTGTATATTGTCATTTGAAGAGGTCATAAAGTAAAATACACAGGCGGAGTTTTAGTAACAAAATGTTTACCTCATGTTTTTTTTTTTTTGGAAGATTGCCGATTCTTCACACAAAAGTCTGTTTTTGATGAGTTAGTTAACCCTTCAGTACTTTAGAGCCTGAGACTGAAAAGAAAACTTCAAACATCAGACGTATGCCAGATCAAAGTCCTGTTTTAATTCACTTAATGAACTTAAAAATATAAAAAATACCTTTTAAAATGTAGTAACTTTAATTTCTTCGCTTAATGATATTATAACATTTGACAGATTTGTGTTTGATACAGAAAAGCACATCTTTAGAATTAGACAATACATCTGTAAGGTGTTGTTCACGTACAAAATTTTCTATATCTAAATTTTATTCAGTATTTTTTTGATCTGGAACATTTCAGTATTGTCTTTTATCCGTTAAAACAAGAAACTGAGTAATATTTATTAATCCAAAAAGTATATGTTTTAGTGCACATTTTTAGGAATATTGGAAAATATATGACGCTGTTCGGGCTATCATGAATATTAGTCATTATTTAAATTATTATGCATTTTTTTAAACTACAGACGTCGAACAAACTAGCAAATAAATAAGTATAAATAACAATAATTATGTAAAAATATGATTTTAATTATCCTAAACTTGTGCACACTATTATCTGTATACATATACCACGAATTTAACTATTTATTTTAAATGTAACAAAAATGGCGCGAACAGCGTTACAATTTGAAAACGTAAGGGATCCAGGACGGGTAAAATAAAACAACCTTTAAAAATCATAAATACACTGATTTGAATCTAATAAGTATTAAAATATTGAAGATAAACATTACTCATGATTAAATACTGAATAAAAGCTTCACTATTTTATCCACCACCAAAACCCAAGTAATATTTATGTTAGTAACGAACCGCGTGCGGGAACTATGTGCTACATCGTTTGTTAGTCGCTAGTGAGTTACACTTAACGTAACGTAACACTTACCCTAACCCCCTCCCTCATAATAATTATTACTTAACTCTAATATACTTCTTTATCATAATTTCAAATCTTCCACCAAAACAATGAAGCCTCAATGTGTAAACTCTTGCAATAAGCAACATTATGGGAAAATCAGCACCGAATTGTCATGTTTGGAGATTCGCTTCAATCAATGCCGTTTTCCAAAATATTTCTTAAAGCGAATTGATTCCCGTCAACGATATAGTAATCACGTTTGTCAAGTCAATTAAAAACTGCAGGAAATATTCGCTATAATAATTGATCCTTAATATATGAATTAGTTTAGAAGGAATTTGCCTTTCCGGGCGTCCATGCAATGACTCGATATCTGGAATGTGCCAGCCCTCAGCGTGAGTTGAATATTATTATTAAAAAAAATACATGATGTAAAACAAAAATAATACATTAAATTACGAAACCGTTTGAACGACCTTATGAATCAAGTATCGGAAACAATAATAACTCTAACTAATTAACATATACGTACATAATCAACACTCTTTCAATATGTACAAGAAATGTATATCTTTAAATGTACATAAGAAATGTTTCATGTAATTGAACCGAGCCACGCTTTTAAAAAAGAATGTTCCTTTCGGGAAATACTGCTTTTTAGAAAAAGTGATTCGAGATATACGGTTACCAAGCTGAGATCTCGGGTTCGAGTCCCGGGTCGGGCAAAGTGATATTGGATTTTTCTATTCATTATCAGTCCGGAGTCAGGAATTTGTGCCACCTATCCCATCGTGGGACGGAACATTCAAGGCGAAATGTGGGTGTCCTGGTGGCGCCTCTGCCTACCCCTTCGGAGATAAAGGCGTGAGTTTATGTATGTATGTATATGCATTTTATCATTCTCAAACCCTATGTCACTTCCTAAGATATAAACTACGTGTAAAATATAATAAGGGGTAGCAAAATAAGCACAGATTATATTAATTTATACTGATTAACTATTTGTTCTCAACATTACTGCATTTAGGGCAATAAATAATTAGTTATGTACATGGCAATAAAATACCAAACATTAAATTAATAATATGTAAGTACTGCAACATCCAAAACTCAACGTTATACTAGAAATACATCATATATTTAATTAAAAATACTAATATGTTAGAGATCGTTAAAAACGGTTTCGGTTATTTAATTGACATTCCATTAAATAACATTAAACAGTGCACAAACGTTTCGTAAACATAACATCTAGCTTTGTATTGCGTATCATAAGAATTCATTTCTAAAATTTACAAAATATTTTACAATAGTTATTTAGTAAAACATTCAACATGTAAATCATTGATTAAACATAAAACATGTCCAACACGTGATACATTATAACTTTTAATATACACGCCGCGCCTCTGCTTTTCGAAAATGGTTATGCTAATTGATTTCATGTCTTTTAATGAAATATTTTTGATCATTATACAACAGGTTATCTTAACGCAATTAATACATTAATTTAGTCTTATAAAAATTATTGCTCATATCAAGAAAATATTTTCTTAAATCAAAGCTTCGTTGACTAAAATTATATTTATGAGTAGCAGTGGAAATGTTTTCTTTTCGTCTAAGTATTAGCAAGAAATCTTATATTAAATATGAAATTATGCAATCTTTAAAATTGTACTTCTAACACACAAAATCTTACCCAAAGAAATTTGGAAAAATAGAATTAGAAACCAGCGCTTTGTTCATTATTCTACACGCTGCGAAAATACTAATTAGCCAATAAAAAAATATTTTCGAAAAGCAGCGACACCGAGCTGCTGAATAAGGCCATTTGTCTATCTATACACGTGATAGTTTAACCCACACCTATCTAGAAGCGGTTGGCGCTGAGGTGCGCCGAGGGGTCGTGGAAGCCCCACACGCGCACGATCGCGTTGTCCATCGTGTGCAGCGACGCCCGACAACCCGCCTTCGCCTTCACGCACACCCAGCGCGTCCGACTGCCTCGCTTGTTAACCCGGTTGAAGCGGTACTGGCCGATCATGATCACTGGGTTCCCCCGCTGGGACTGCGCAAACACCGGGTTAAGATCTGCAAGGAATTCTATAGTCAATGTCGTATCGGGTGATTTTATACGTTGACAGAATATTTACGTAATAAAACGCAATTTATAAAAAAAAATATAATTAAAGGAACTGAAACGATATAGAGTTACATGATCATAGTTTATGATTACAATAGTGGTAATTAAATTAAATTAGATTAATGTATAAAGCTAAAGCGTTATGTTACAACTTGCTTACTAATATGTAGAGTTCAAACATATTAAATAAACGAAAAGGAACTGAAATGCTTTTACATCAGTGGCTTATAATTTTAAGATGTAGCGTCCTGGGTAAAAAGTAACAAATTTATTTTAGTCGCCATTCTCACATTTAGTCTATCCAAGATAGCCCTTGGCCTCTATAGTCGCAAGGCAAATACACCACTGACATCCATCCAAATTCCAAACATATCACCAAATGGAATAAGGAAAATAATTATATGAGCACATGGCATATTAATTATTCCAATACTCACTTATCGTATAAGTACATTATTTTACACTTGGTTCCTATATTCGACGATGTGATAAGCCTAAGGAAGATTTAGGATACCAGTTCATTAGAGATTCATTATAAGTTGGCAAATTGTTTAGACACTCATCTTTAAAGTTGAAGTCCTCAAACACATCCCACATCACGCATAAAATGGTTATAATACATTTAACATGCGCACGCATTAAGTCTCAATTACCCCACACAAAATACAAATTTTCCGATACATTAATATGAATCGATACTGATAAATGACTGTTAAAACCTTATTCAAGTCACACCTAGGTATTTATTTAATCGCAATACCTATTTTAAAAAATATTTAAGTTTTCAAAGTCATAGTAAAACACATAACCATCGAATATAGAAACCCAACATTTTGTACACATTACACTACTACATATCTTCAACAAGCATTATTGCGTGGAATTAATAATTATAAAATACTTAAAACAATTTAATTGTATGATTCATATAAAACCATTAATTTGGATGCAACCAATAAGTCACTAGCTTAATATTACCTTATAGAACTATAACTAGAACTACAATATTTAAATGTAATCCATTATTGCTATATGCTTATAAAATCAGATCAAGGAATTAACACTAAACTAGACGTCGCGTCAGTCAAATTATTTATGAAGGTTCAATATAATATATAAATTAAATATGCATGAAAAAATATCTTAAGTGTTATATTCAATAAATTTATTGAATGTAATGAGACTACTTATTAAAAAAAGCTTAAAAACTAAAAATCACGCTAAATATAATCGATACCTAATGAATTTAAGATTAGAAAATGGAATGAAATACATTCATTTTATGGTTAAAAAGCTAGTCTGATACTTTTTAAATTTTTGTGTTGTCATCGGTCGTTGACAAGTATGCAAAATTTCAAGTTCAAGGCGTTTTAAAGTGCTCTAAAATCGACTTTAAATATTTCGTTACATATATACATTACAGACGAAGCTAATAAAAGCGTGTTCAAAACTTATTATACAACCAATTATTAATACTGCGACACTGAAACTGTTGTTTAATAAATAAATCTTAGTATCATAACCATCAATACAAGAAGTCTGTTCGTGAAAACAGGCCTCCCTTCAAAATGTCCGCACCGACGCGACGTGTAGGATGCGGCTTGCATCCCCAGCAACTTCCTACAGCTTCTACAGTTACGACTTTAATATAATATAATAAGGAAACATAAATGCTCTTTATAAAATTATTTATAACGGTATTCAATATGTATCATGTCAATCATAAGATACATTGATCTAATTTTTATCAATGTGTTACACATAGGTACATGTGTTTTTTTTCTATACATAAGATTCTGTCAGACCCCACATAATGTCTCGCAATTCTTTGTTTAATATCATATGAACTATAATTTGACCTTCCATTAATATAATTAGTCAGGTATTATTTTATGACACTTCCATTCTTATAGAAATTTTGTACGGTTATAATAAATGTATGAACAGCGATATTGACATAAGAAGAAATAATCAAGGCTTTTGTCCACAGCTTAGTATCCATCTTTTTTTAATTGCAGTGAATGGCGAGACGAAGACGGCATCTATTGAAAGATAGTACCAGCCTTTGATTAAGAGATTTTATAATAGCTCGAAATATTGAAATTACAAATATAAGATTAAGTAATTAATGAACCACAATATATCGATAATGATATTTAAACGTTCAAGCAATATTGTGGGGTTTTAAGTAAACCAAAAAAAAACGAATTAAAAAAAGTCTTTCGCCTCTAGATAAAAATCTACTGAATTTTAATGTTTCGTATAAAAACTAAGTGTCAAAGTTTATTAAAAGATATTTTATTTTATAGGAACACTTATTATTGCTCATTGCAAAATACAAGTGCAACAGGGTGGCAATAAAACCTCTTTCCCATTAGTATCTATTTTTCAGTATACTTTTCGTTGGTGTATTACGCTCACCTAGTATTGAATCTATCTTAGTGGACTTTGTAGCCACTTTAAATTTCCTGAATTTAAATAATAATTCAATAATAATGATCTCAATCTCTGAATGGCTAAACATGAAAAGCATAGACATTTAAACTGGTGAGAGTTTTGGTAGACCCACACAGCCACTGAATAAAACAAGTTCCATAAATAAGCCAAAATCATCTGAAGGACACACAATTACACATGCATTCAAAATTAAACAATGGCAGTATTAATTACATATAAGTAAAAGACGGACAAAAAATAAAGGTCTATGTCCAGCTGTGGACTGCAACGGGCTGATAATTATGATGATGAAGTAAAATAAACCTATTAGAGACAGAAGGGGCTTTTCAGCATTGATTTAAATACTATGTTAGATAAGCACAATTTGATGTACCACGTGTAAATCTATCCTAGGCATGCTGTGTTCACTTCAAGTAGATGTCAGTTAGGCTAAGAAGTAGTATTATGTGAAATATTGTATTATTCTTGTTAATTGTACATCAGTTTAATGAACCAATAAAAAATTCCCTTAATAGATTTATTAATAACACAATTTATCATTTTGAAATCGCGATATAATAAACAGCTTTATATTGAACCTAAACGGCAAAAAAAATTGCATGCACCTTTAAATCCTCTACATTCCTCTAATCAAACGTTTTGTATATCAATGAGAAGTTAATGGTTATGTTTCCCAAGTGTTTTTACTATGACACTGTCGACAGTTGTGATCGCCGCGGTGCACCCGCTCTTCTTTTTGATGCAAGTCCATCGAATCTTGGATCCCCAGCACGCGTGCTTGTTGAACCGCCACTCGCCTATCTGCACCACGAGGTTGCCGCGTTGAGATAGACCGAATTTCGGTTCTGCAACAACGAGATAGGTTATAATGTGTCCTTGCAAAACTACAATGTGTTAAAGTTGACATGTCAGTTATGCTACATACAATTTTTATTATAACTTATTTAATATTTTCCATAAATATAATATGTATTGTGTCATGTGATTCTGTATATAATTAAGTAAGGACTTCATTATTTTGCTTTATATCATTCCACCAAAAATTATAATTAGTGATGTTAAGAGGTTATAGGTAGAGGTTCTTAAAATAGAGCACCGCAGTACTATTGAAATCACACACAAGTATTTTAAACAGATTCGTTTATTGTAAGCAAGCTTAATTCTATAATGGTACACATTACTAAAACTACATGTTACAGCTGCTGTAGCACTCATTCCATGATTAAATGCTCTTCCAAACGTCTCTTTTGGGAATGTTCTTTTTTTTCAGTGTACAATTTACTCCAAATAGATTATTGTATTAAGAGTGAAATACTAACAAATTATACATGATATCTCACACGCGATTAAAACTCATAATTATTTGCTAAATTTCATTTCTCGAAATAAAATCTCTATATAAATAATTGCACAAAATAAAGACATAAAATATTACAAGCAAACAGGTCAATTTACAAAAAGTTTTCGGTATTTTTATCTAGATTATAAGGTGAAAATTAACTTTATAACTAATTTATAGTGCCTTTTTTTTTTTAATAGTTTAAAAATAATTTAATAAACAATGCCTTTCTCAAGACGATAACAAGAAACTGGCGAGTCAATATAAAATAATATGAATGTGGAAAAAACACAAAACAATAAACAGCATTATTAAAACTTCAAACCCACAGTTTGAGATTTTTATTCAATCAAGTCCCCATCAGCATAACGCTATCAGCTGATCTGATCAAGTCATGTATGCTGCAAAATTTAAATAACACCTACCATAGTAATATAAATAAATACACATTGGATACATCAATTAAACACATTACTTTGAATATATGTCGGTGGAAACCAACTAAAATTACATCATATCCTACAGGCTATAATAAAGTGAAAGACAAACATTGATTAAACGACTTTATTACACGAACTAGATTTATATTACACAAAGAACCTGCCTATATGCCTATAAAGTATAAAATTACATTTCTTAACATTTCATAATTTTAGCTGACTTTAACGCGATAACTATATTCTAATAAATAAACCAAATCGTGAAGGAATCAAAGGACTAGGAGGAGCGAATGAACTCGAGAGGCTAAAAAGTTCAAATCTGCGGTAAATACTGAAAATACCTCAAATTTTTCAATACTTATGCAATATAGGGCTTGCTTCTATTTAAATAATGTTATTTCCTAAATCGAAAATGAAAACCCAAACACATTAAAATAGATTCCATTGATCATCATTTACATATTATAGAAATCCGGGCAAATGTTTGAAACCGGTGCTGCAACAAGCAGAACAACCACCATCTACGAACCTTTGCCTTTATTATTTATATCTTTATGAATATTGCTGATCTCTCAAAGTTCATCCCTAGTGTTACCAACAGACACGCTGTCAATATGGCAGCATTGTGTTAATTAACATAATTACCAACTATCTACCTTTTATTTCACACAATTAGTACTACACCTACTTCAATATACATATTTGTTTACTCTATAAAACAATTAATTTATCAATATATGAACTAATTCCATTATTTCAAACTCGCCTTGCTGCCTTGTCGTAGACACAATTCAAATAAACGTATTTTAGCAATACACATTTGCTTTTTATAGAAACACGATTTATTTCAATTGTAAATGTTGGAAAAGCGGCCGTATATTAAACTTTACAACTAGAACTAACTAATTTGATCTAGTATGTCAATTTTTGGCCCGCAAAAAAATCTTCACTGGTTTTTATATAAAATTTATCATTTTCCTATTCGTCTTATACTTACGAACTATTTAGTGAATTATTTATTCAATAATTGTAATTACAACATAATTACAAAAGGTACTAATAATTTAAATATGGCAATAACAGTTTATCCGTTGACTATTATTGATCTGATACAAAATTATGATATTACAGGCAACGTTTCAACAAATTCAACAATCAACGAAAACATAATAGAAACTATGGAAATTGTAAAAACTATGGGAAGAAACAATAATGCACTAATTGGCACATATCTTCATTTTAAATCAGAACTACATGACAACACAAATTATATGAACTCTGGAACTGACCCCGGAGAGCCGTCTATTTATCCATATTTTTTTAATTGACTGCGATGCATTCATCAGTACAGCTGTAGCTACATAAATTCTACGACGTTAAAGTTAATACTCAACCACAATAGGACATAATGGGTTTGATTGTATGCTAAAACTCATAATAACTTCAACAAACTAGGTTGGATATTGTAGCTAATCTACAATCAAACTATCCGCCAGAAAGTTACACAACTTGCTAAGACTACATTTATGTGATTTCACATCGCTATTCAAACTAAGGGAATTAGAAGGATTCCAAGTCAAGAACAAACTACTATCAAGAGTGTTCAATAGATGTTGTAATTAGGCACCTATTCAAACTTTGTGATTATGCCATCCATTCAGCTTCACCAATCGGTCGTTGACGGTGACAGCAAGACATCGACAACCACTGCTCTTCCTTGAGTTACACTCCCACCAAGTCTTATCCCGTCGAGTAAGCTTCTTGATAAACCGATAATTGCCCCAAGTTATAATGGGGTTGCCGAATCTGGTCATTTCAAATCTTAGTGCGCCTGGGCTGGAGACACCTACAAATTTCAAAAGAGTTATATACCATAATCAAGAAAAGTAAGTACTAAATATAGGCTCCATAATTCTAATTATTCTTAATCACAAACAGAAAGAAAAATACTTAAGAAATATTGATTAGCTACCAATGTGTAAGGTTACCTTAAAACTTCCTTTACAGGATTCATTTTTACAATTCCCGCAGGAACTAAACTTTCTGAAGTTACTTGTATATGTTAGATAGGAATACGTATAATGAAAACAAAACTTAAACCTCTCAAATTCTTTAATAAAATATAATTCAAATATAACTTATAGTTTATGATAAAAAATATCATTTACATATTTTGTTATTGAATTTCATTTAGCGTCATGAGATTCGTTAACTTCCTCATACTGATATGGCTTATGTGACAACAAGTCACTTCCCTTATAACCACGTTATAAACATAAAAACATAACTACATATAAATCACAATACTTGTTTTGTCTTTTGGTATACGTCTGTTTATTTTTTCGACTTCTTTCAAGAGCTATCTTAGTCTAAATTAATAACAATAATAATAATAATAGAAGTACACGTGTTTGATAAAATCGCATCTTTGATCAAATCAGTACCTCTATATTGATCAGCATCTGCATTTATATTAAAGCTAATACAAAATATAATGTGTGAAGATTCCCGCGTTAATATGGTTTTAAACACACCAGATTACATACACAAAACAAACTGAAATACAATAAAAAAAACAAAAATAACGGAATGTATATTATAAATCCATCAAAACAACAGTCACGCGAACCTATTTTTGTAAAACTGATTCTTTTCTATTTACTCGTTTCCTTTTCCTATCCTGCGACATAATATTATAATGTTCTTGCTCTTTTTTTTATTGCACAGGTCCGGCAAACGAGTAAACAGGTCACCTGATGGTAACTGATCACTGCCGCCCATGAACATCCGCAACGCTGGATCATAGATGTGTTGCCGGTCCATTGAGTCGGGCGGGGAGGATAAAGGATGAGAAGAGGAAATGTGTATTGGGTATCCGGCAATCTTACTCACCGAACGAAACGCGACAGTATAGTTGTCGCTTCACGTCGATCTCCTGTGAGACACTGGTACCGCCCCGGACGAGCCTGCCCATTCATGCTGAGTCATGACAACAGCGTGGCTGTACCTCACACAATTCTTCTTCTTGTATTTCATAAAATAAACAATATAAAAGCCTGTTTTATAACTTTGCCTTTGTCCCAAAATGGCAAACCATAAATAGCTAATGTGTGTGGCTGTAACTCATTTTAACCACATTAGATTTCTCTGTGACAACAAACGCATTACACCGTTCTCTCGTCTTGATGCAAATCCACCGCTCTTTCTCACCGTCCTTCTTCATTAACTTGAATCGGTGACCACCCAGCACCAACACAGGGTTTCCTCGTTTACTCTTGCCGAAATAATAATCAAGTGATGTTTCAGATTCTGAACCTAAAATTTTCGTACAATATCAACGTCAAATAAATACTATGTATCTCAAAAAGGGTTAGTAATCGATTGATGAAAGAATTGTTAGATATATTTCACTTTAATTCTGACATTTCGTTGTAGAGGTACATTACACATAACTATTCTTACATTAAATCAAAGTGACTGACATCTAATTTATTTCACATTACTGAGATCGCTTTTAATAACTAAATATGTTAATTTTAGTACACATAAATTGTTACCATCAAAACAAACTAAAACTATAAAATAAAAAAATCTTTGGTATGAAAAATCACAAAACGTTAAAAATCACACATTGAAAAAGTACCATCATACTTATAAATAATGACTTAGAAACTTTATGTACTATCACGGTACAGTTCGCTAAACCAACTTCATCACACAGATATGCAACAGACACGCTAGTTATCTCAAGGTTTATGGTTGTGGATACCGGAAGCCCTGACAATTCTGTGTTCCAAGGTGGTGACAGACGCCTTGCAGCCGTAGTGCACTTGAGAACAGATCCACCTGATCTTGTATCCTTTGTGCCGCTGCCTCTTGTACCGATGAGGCCCTAGCAACATCACCAGGTTACCACGACCTGACTCCGCGTACTTAGGAGCGTAGGCTGCGAAGTAAATTTAAAACAGACATTAACAAAATTTAAAAACTCACAACACAAATATTTTTATGAACCCATGCATTAAAAGTAAACTATTTTTTTTTAAAAGTAACATTTAATTTTTAAATTCGTGCCGGGATAGTTATTGATTATGGGTTCCAATCATAAGATGTATTAAATTTATTTGTTTTATTTTTTCAAAATTTAGCCTACAAACATTTAGACAATTGAATCGGATTGAAAATACGTGTCAAATTAAATATTTTTATGAACGCACATTAAAACTATAAGATAAAAGTTAAATATTTGCTTTTTACCAGGCATATTAACATTAAAGTAATCCGCCTGCTAAAAATCTAGTTCTTGCAAAAACATTGACTAAGTTACATATTTTGCAAAAAGGGAAATTGGTTACCCCTGGTTTACGTATCGAATCGCGAGTATCCCGATCACAACCCAAAAATTGATTCAACTCATCCAATTTCACAACAAAATGCATAGTGATAATGAATTCCTAAGTAATTCTAATAGTCATAAGGATGAAAAATTAAAGGAATACAAAAATATCACATGAATTGTCAAATAAAAGTCCTTTCGTTTAAAACTACAACATAAATCGAAACTTAAATATAACACATAATACATTATTATCAATTTACCCGGCGCTATGTCTTGGGCTGAACAAAAGAAAAAAAGACAACTTTGATTTTGTATTCATTTTCAGTATACCTTTAGGTACTGTGTCTATCTACATCAACCCATTCTCGCCTCGCTCCTGGGTAAGGATCTCCTCTATGAACAAGTGGAGTAAGGCTTTTAATATTGAACTGTACTATAGAATTCACATACGTTTGAAATTCTGAGGGAGTTCTGAGATATACAGATTTCCTCAAAATATTTTCCTTCACCGTGGCCATAATTTACAATGAATGTACACGTACTTTATTTATGCTCAAAACGAATGACTATCCTTTCAGACGCCTGGTCCGCTTCCAATTTAGCTCTTCTTATTATTCAATCATTTATAATAACTAATGTATATTAAAAGTGCGTGGTGGCCTGTTGGTAACGGACCAGACGCGGCTGCCTACATGTTAACGGTGGTCGCGGGTTCAAATCCCAGGGCACACCTCTGACTTTTCGGAGTTATGTGTGTATTTATAGTCAATCACCACGCATTTTAACGGTGAAGGAAAACATCGTGAGGAAACCTGCATACCGTAGCGATTTTAAAGAATTTCTACGGTATGTAAGTCCGCCAACCCGCACTAGGCCAGCGTGGTGGAATATATGGCCTAACCACTCTCAATCGATTCTCTCGATTGTAGAGTAGGCCCGTGCCCTGCAGTGGGACGTATATGGGCTGATATATTATATAGAATTTAGAATGTATTATGAGATTCAAGACAAAATAATTCCTAAGAAACGTTATTATTTTTTACAATTCCTTTCTTAAAACCTACTGGACTAAGAAATAAACAGTTGTAATTGTATTTTTTTTGTTTAGAACCTTTCGCAAACGGCATCGACTAGCAATTGATAATTTAATGGTAAAAACTGTGCTCGATTTTTTACTTTTGGTTCTCAGTATGGCAATGCACTATTCATTGACAGTACGACTAACATATACACAAGATGTTTATATACAAGGTGTAGAAGACTTGACATTAAACTACACCAGGAATCACGCACAGCTAATATTACAATAGCATGACCACTACCACATATATTTTCTGGATACATAATCATGAGACACACTTGTTTTCATACAATTTACTTGTACATTATATCGATTGTGCAATAGCAATTGTGCTCTAATTTTCACACCTCTTTGTGTACTAATTGGTATTCAGAGAGTAGATTAATGGTTATGCTCATTAATCCGACTAATGATCTGGTCTTCGACAGTCATGATCCTGGCGCGGCATCCTCGCGATTGAGTCGTGCATCGCCATATGGTCTTCACCCCGTGCTCCGAAGCCTTGCAATAACGGTACTTGCCCAACCGTATTTGAGGGTTTCCAAACTTTGACTCGCAGAAGATTGGCGCCGCTTCTGTAAATCACTTTTAATTATATTAAACGTTGTCTGTTTCGTCAAACTGAATGACCCCGAAATGTATTCAGAAAACTATGCCACTCCGTCCTACAAAATATATTTATTCGGTTTTCCTAGATGTGACAGATAAATATATTATATAATAATTTTAGACTAAGTTCTACAACTTTTGCCACTAAAAATTGATGTAGAAGCATTAACCATTCAATGAAGCACAAGCGGTAGCGTGGTGTCGTGTAGAAGAAGCACCTTTGCAGGCCTGCATGATTGTAACAAATGGAATGGGATCAGCCGCCTAATGTCATTTGATGCTCTTTCTGGGCGGCATTTGCGCTTACGATCAGGTGCAGTAGAGTCACTATGCCGTGCTTGAATTACAAAAAATGTGAGTTTCAGTTTCGGTTACTAATAAACTTAATTCCCACCCTGAATTTAAAATTAATTAAGTTATCAGATTACTCATAATATTATGACAAAGCGGCTGGTTGAAATATAATCAACTTATATTTTGCGTGACAAAAAATAATAATTCTGAATAAATGTTTGCTTTATCATTTAATTTTCTGCATTCTACACGCCTAAAGAGATTTTATACAATTTATATTACATTATGAGCTACTAAAATATCGAGGTATATATAAATTCTATAAGGCAGACATTTTGATCAACTAGTTACTACTTCCAATTAATACATTGTAATAACATATTAGTTGCTACTGAAAGCATCGATGAAAGCGAAATCTAGTCATAAATAAACTTCAAAATATATTTTATTTTAAATACATTTATGTAATGGTATTGAGATGTCATATTCAAATATTTTATGAGTATAAATTCTTTAAACCTAAATATAAGCTCTCTAATGTTAGTCAAAAATAGCCTATTAACTGCATAATACTTACAATTGTATTATTTTCTACATTTACACTTTGACATTACTCACGAATACTAAGAACTTTACAGTTTGTAAATTAATTTGGTTTTGGAAACGTCGATAGATATTAGAATGAGATCGTTTTTAAGCTTAATATTAGACTAAATATGATATTTAATTTCCTTGGCCGAATGTTACGTGATGATGGAAGTTCTTTGTGGCAAGCACTGTATTCTTGAAGGTGGTAATACGAGCATTACATCCCGATTTATTGCACTTCCACGACACCTTGTCCCCATTTTTGTAGTTCCTCGAAAACTTCTTCCCCTTATAGATCAACATCGTGTTGCCTTTCGGAGTTATTACGAACTGTGGTACTGTAAAAATATTTCAAAGATCATCTTTGTTTTCTCTTACTAAAATATACATACTACACACAACAGTGATTGCATGCAAAAAAATAACACTAACAAAGTCTCACCTTATGGATTTCTTTTAAATATACTCCTTAATAAACAAAACGATAAATTACAAGTCTCTGTGTTTATTAACTGTATAATCACATTGATTCATAGACTAGACACCGTCAAACTAAACAATAAGGAAATCCCAAATTGAAGTATTTACTAGAGTAGATTCCACGAACAAAATCTGTGCAGACCGCGCATGTACCAACTAGATCCACACTCCACAGCCGAGCCCAGTGGAGCGGGAACACAGATAGTGTGCCTACATAAGAGTAAAAGAGACAGCGACATAAAGCGGTTACCGCTCTTTTTGTTACACACATTTCGCCCTCGGTGTCCCCTCTAGTTCAATATCTCAAAATGAAATCCAGATACAAGATTAACAAAGGAACGTTTAATTTCTCAGTCCAAAGGCATGAAGATGAAGATTTTTGGTACCTAGCACCGTATCTTTATATGTAGTGACGCGCGCATTGCATCCTAATTTAGTACACCTCCAAGAAACTTTGTCACCGTTCTTATAGTTTCTCGAGAAACGGTTGCCTCTGAAGAGCATCATGATACTTCCTTTCGGAGTTTTTATGTAGGTTGGCACTGTAAAAATAAGATAATTATTAAATTCTTAGTGGAGATTTAGTAATAAAACATCACAAACATTTATACAAATATATTAACTGATTCTCAAACTGATATTACTTTGATACTAATTATGTGAAGTGTAAGCGTTTAAAAACAGTTTTATTTAGTAAGCTTAGACAGAAGACCTGGTAAAGGTTGAAAAGAGTCAAAAGATGAAAGACGGTTTGCAACAGGTACTTGTTTAAAGAGTGGCATATGTTCGGCAGCAGCATTTACATGAACGAAGTATTTACGTAATATATGAACAACAAAAAGAAAATGTATTAGATTTCTCTACAAAATTTGGAATAAATGAGAACTAATCTTATAATTTACTTTGAACTTCAGGAATGGGTTTCAATATAGCTAATTCAAAAAAAAATATTTTTATGTCTTCTAAACTTCATAAAGAATTGAAATGTGTTCATGACGATAAGTCGTTACCGGAAAAAATACAAGAAATCACTTTTAAAATATAAGGCCGACATTCACGTTGAATATACTCATAATTACCTTCAAACACGTCAACCCAACAGTTTAACAATACAAAATAAAATGAGGGTTAATTAAAGCGCAATATAATTCATAAAGAGAAATTTCTATATTAAAAAATAAGATTTTATATACAAACTTAATATAGTAATAACATCTATAAGTAGAACATTAACGTAGAATATAATAATAAGGCTCATAATCATTAACCTAGAAAATATCACCGAATTACGTATCGCGTTTAGAATATCACTGAGAAGCGAAGCTTATTCTTACTTATCCAAATATAGATAATTTTTAGAGATCAACAAATTCAAGTAACCTTCTTTTCTAATAACAATAAAATAGCTAAATCTAGACTATGTCATATTATTGCTCTGTAACGGAGATCTCGGGCGGAACGAGACCGAATTAGATTCTTTAAGGATCTTTTTTTACTTCAGGATTGGGAGGTCGCAACCATAAGTCTGTTTTGGGCAGTATTCTAGGGAAGCTCAGGGCGTGAAGGGCGAGTGCCGCGGCGGTAGGAGAGGCGATAGGAGAGGGAAGGATTGTGGATGCTGATGATGTTAAAGAAGATAGTCCTGGTATTTGGCTTCTGGGTCGAAGCTGGACGAAGGCGCCGTTGCCGCAGCGCGCGTGGGATGGCGGTGCGTGATTGTGCGCGTCTCCCGAAGCCACCAGCTTGCCCGACATCATGCGTACCCTGGCGCGGCAGCCCATGTGCTTGGAGGAGCAGTAGAAGAACCGCCCGCCGACCTGCGAGTATGTGTACCCGCGCAGCACTAGGATATACTTCCCCTTCTCCGTAGGAATGAACTGCACGTCTGGAATATTCGAAGTGTTTAGTAAACATCCAAAATAATACGACATTAACCAACTCTTAGAATACGCATATTTACAATTTATCGAACATTAAATGTAAAGGAAAGCTGGTTTAAGATAGGTAATTTACTACATATCGTGATTAGGATCGTGGTTAAGTTTAAAAATAAGATTTCCATACAGACAGAATGCATGTATTTTACAGTTTGACATATCGTCCATTACGCAAGTAGTATTTGGGGGGAGGGTGGACATGCTCCACATTGACGCGCAGGATCTGTCCGTTGTCGAAGCGGCGCACCCTGGCGGGACAGTTCTGGGCCCTGGCGGAGGAGCACACCCAGTGACGGCCATAGTTGATCTGGGAGTACGTGTAACCATCCAACATTAGTATGAACTTCTTGCTACTAGTCCTCGCTGACGGTATCAACACGCCTTCGCCGTACTCTGCAAGTTATTTCAATGTTAATACTGTTGTAATAATAATAAAACTGCATTGCAAATAAAGATTGAAATAAAAAGATGTTGACTTGTGCTAAAGACTCAGGTTGCCTCTTCTTTAGCGCTGTAAAGCAAATTTTAAAAAAATGTTTGCATATCTGGGCTTGTGAAGTTTTCGTGGGCTAGCAGGATCCCTAAAAACATAAGTTCCTGGATTTTCAAAGTAATCGACGAAAACCGCTTCCTGTGTCTTGGCATCTAATTTATTCCTGTGATTCGAAGGTATATGGACAAGAGCTCTACATCCAAACACTTTTAGATGCCTAAGGTACAATATCTCTCATAAGGAATTTTTCCACCTAAGGCTCGATGAGGAGACCTATCTTTTAGGTATACGGCAACTTTGAATGCATCTTCCCAGAATGCTTTCGACAGTGAGCAGCTAGCAACGTGCTCGCCTTTTCTACGATCGAACGATGAGTGCATTCCGCTACTCCTACTTGATGTTGACTATAAGGCGTCGTGGTTTGAAGTTCAACAATACGTTTTGAAGCAAGATAATCAAAAACCTCCTTATTCACGAACTCCTTACCTCCATCAGTCATAACCCTGTTATTTTCTTTTCTATTTGATTTTCAACAATAGTTTGAAACAAACAAAATTTATTTTTTACTTTTGTTTTGGAAGAAATGAAATAAGCAAATACCTTGCGCATATGACCGTCTACTATTCTCAACATATACCTATTTCCCTGAAAAGATGTAGTAGACATCGGTCCCACCAAATCCATATGGACCAGTTCCAGCAGGGTAGTAGCCCTATTAAACGCTATCTTCTTAAAAGGTTATCTTGCTTGTTTACCTTCCACGCAAGCGATGCAACTACTTTTATCAACTACTGAAAACTTTGCGCCTGCCTCGTGATTCCTCAGTTGGGTCATGCCTACGCGACACAAATGTCCTAACTTCTTCGCCAAATTTGATAACTATCCTGAAAACAGAGTGTAAATCTTGTGTCAAATAATTTTCCGCTACATTCTTGGAAACATTACCATAACATTTACCGAGAGTATATTTGAAGTACCGTAACCAAGGCTAGAAACAAAATAAAATATCAAAATTAGAAAACAAAACATTTGTCTACTCTACAGTGTTATTACGAGTAAAACAACCACAACAGAGGTTACATTTCTCCAACAAATACTGTTATAATTTAACTTACAAAAATCATAAAATTATTTGTGTAATCTGATCATTAATAGTGTTGAGATAAAAAGACATCAAAGAGAGGTATCTTGTAAAATTAATGTTTAAAACAATAATATTTTGTGACATGTACCGTTTGAAAAATATTAATTCTCCGAACTGGTAATCAAGCCCCAAATGATGATAGGCACGCCCGCTGCCACTTCTTGGGATAGAAATCCCACGACAAACTCTTGGTAATATGAATGGCCCTTGCTCCTACACCCTAGACAGTACAGGCGACGGTACAGGCTTGCATATGTGTAAAAAAATAGAATAAAGAAAGCCTTCTACGTTCTCAACATTGAAAATAATGCATCTGAGATGCAATAATAAAACCTAAATAATTTATTCATGAAATTTTATTTCAAGTTTGTATACAAGCTAATTTCACTGCAATGGATACATAAATGTATATATAAACAACAATTCATACTAATAAAAACATCACACACAATCATAATATTGACTCGCAAGTATATTTTATTGTTCATAATTACCGCCTTGCTGCATTTAAAATAAGTTTTATACTCGTAACATAAAAAATGTTTATCAATATTGTTAAAATCGTACTTACAATAATTATACTGTGTATTTTAATACTCAGGCATTTATTAAGTAAACATTAAGCATGTGTAAATATGGCAAGCTTTATAGGAACAAAAATCACGCTATACAGGACGTAAGGAGAACGCACCCAGATTATTGTAACTTAGTATCTATTTACTTCTGCTAAAAGTCTTGAAAAGTATAAAAGATTTCTATATTTTTATACACCACCATATTTGAATAGATAATATCCGTCAGTCCGCCCCGTGACTACGAAAGCTGTAAAGTAATCGAAACGTCGCGTCGGGAAGTTAAAAAATGTAAAAATTAAACCAAATCGCGATAAAATCTGTTAAATGTTAAATTTCAGTGACTTTACAGGTAACCTAAATATCGATAAATTGATTTTAAGCACGTCTGATTTAAATAGCCGGTTTATATTTGTTTCTAAGGAAATCGCGCCACTAGTCAATGGAACCGTGGCCTCCAGACTTTAGTCATTTTATAAAGCCTGAAAGTTTGTCTACGCATGCCTCTGACATAGATCACACGATCAGCTGTTATGAAGTTAGGATCGTGATGGCTGGAAGTTATCAGTTTAAATGTGTCTGGCAAGATGAAAGAACCATCAAAAGTGCCCGGCTTCTAAGTAACACCTTTTGATAATTTCCTTAACAACATATGTATATAAAAATGAGCGTTTATACTATAGCGCTGGCAAAATGACATTTTATTTAAGTTTGAAGATATCGTAATATATGTTTAAATGACTAACAGCCACGGGTTACAGGTCAACAAAGACATGCGCAATGCATTATTGTAATAAGTTTTAAGTTTAAGAAATCTCAAAAAAATAAATACACCCAACAGTCACATACTATACATAGTCCTGATCACACTAAGATCCAGTTTTGTGTCGTGGGTATCAGAAACTACGAGAGGCTTTCCGGTCTCACAAACACCTAGACCCGAAACAAATACTTGTGGTTTACACAAACATTTGTCTCGGTGCTGGGATTGAACCCGCGGCCTAACAGCCGGCGTTTAACCGACTGCGCCGAGGAGGCTGTAAATTATTATAAGTAATGACAGTGTTGTACCCGTTCTTATGGGGAGCGTCTCCGTGCCACCCCATATTTTCTTATTACTAAATATTGAAGCATTGGTATAATAGTGTAGCACAACACACAATTCATAAATTTTATCTGTAGGCTTTTCTGAAAACCTTATTTCTCTATTTACAATTCTAAATAAGGCACCGGACATAACAGAACGTGCCAAATATTTTTGCAATGTAAAACGGTGAAAGTAAAACAGTGTTTGTATTGGTTTGTATCTATGTATGTATGTCATTCTCGTTTTAAATGCCAAATAAGACCGCGTGGCTACGACTATTTTCTTCTAAACTACTTTACGCCAACAACTACTGAGCTACCTCATGAGGTATATGGTACGGACAGAAGAAACTCTAATCGTTGGAGCAATTGTGCAGAGCTATCTCAAGATCGTAAAACGAGTACAATCTGTTACGATACGGTATCTTCGGGTCGTCTGAAATTAAATAAAACCTTTTATTATAAAACCCACGCACTTTTTGTGAACATTGGGAAAATAAAAACAAATATAATTATATAAGTAGTTATATTTTTCTAAAAATCTTTTTTTTATAAAAAAAATTAACATTTGTTTTCCTTTCATATATCTGTGAAGTATACGTGTATACATATTTATGGAATGAACAATAACAAAAAAATAGATACCCGAATTTTAATGTAACAATGTAGAATTTTAATGTTAACTATCTGAATCGATTAAAATATTTTAGTAAAATTACATGATAATGTAAAAATTCATTGAACTAACTAATTTTCTAACATCATTCCTATTTATCTTTATATATTTATAATATGGATTTTAATTTTAAGCTTTGCCGTTTCGCATTCAAGTTTGGGTTTTTATGATTGTTTAAATTCATTTTAATTTATTCTTCTTTCCCACCAACTCGAAGTATATTGATTTAACATGGCATAAAACAAGCTAATTAAACATCCTTGTAGAATGTATACATCTCCGATGTTATAATGCCCTACAAATGTTATAATGCTTTATAAATAGCATCGTGGCGCCATCTCTGATTTCATTAAATATACCTTTCCGCTAGGGTGAATTTCTACATTAAGTCACAACATCAAGGAGAACACATTTTTATTTTTTACAACCAGTATTATGGTAAACTTAAATGAATGTAGGTACTATTTCTGACGAGGTATAAAATATGTACTGATTTGTATTATTAAACACCAAGATATTTTTTATTCAAATATTCGATTAGAACTTAAAAACTTGTAACTACTATTCGAAACTAAATAATAATGTAACTCCAAGAACACTGGTTCCAAATATAGTTCACCTAAGTTAAATTTAGAACAAAACTACGCACTTGATAACTCTAAATAAAATACAATTATATACTTAAGTAAATATATTTTTCTAATATATTTTTTTATCAAAACTTTCAACATTTATTTTTCTTTCATATATCTATGAAGTGTGCGTACATACATATTTATCATTTAAGATAAATCTATAATTTATGACGATAACATTTAAGAAACATGTATATGGAAATATTGGATTTAATCTTCACACTATAAAATATAATTTATTATCAAAATATGTTCAACTTTTGTATATTTAAATCTCTTCGACTCGAGACGGTATACTGGTACTCATCGCGTAGTTGCTGGTTTAACATTATTTATGCTATCATAAACTTATATGTACATGTGTAAGGTAACTTGTATTCAATATTACGTACATAATTTTCCTTAATAAGGCACCTTATCAGACTATGGAATACTTGTTGCACAGGCCACATACAAAACACATCGAATTTGATTCATTCATCACTGTATAAACAACATTTATCAAAACAGATATAACATGCAAATATTAAAGACCTGCGAACGAGGTAGTATGTCGAATATGTACATGTAGGTAAAGATATTTTTTATACATTAGTTAATATTTACTATACTATACTATACCCACCACCGATTAAAAATACCATGAAATGGTGAGAATACACGCACGTCCATAAACAACTATTGGGATGTTGTCACTAATTCAACATCATTTTAATTAACAAACACGTAAAATTGCTGCGAAACTTAAGAAAAACCATGCCGAACACTGTCTAAAAAGTAATAACATATTCATAGTTTGTATTCTTTTTTTTATTGCGATGAATGGCGAGACGAGCATGCCATTCGCCTGATGTTAAGCGATACGAACGCTAATGCACAGTAGCAAACCAAATAAAACCATGAATTACAAAGCAATCCTTGGCATCCCACTGCGCTCGCCATCCTGAGACATAAGATGTTTAGTCTCATTATGTCCAGTATTGACTCTGGCTACAATGTTCTTCCAACTGGAATACAACAGTGCATTTACCAGTGTAAATAGCCAAACAGCAGTCTGTTTGGCGGGAGTAATAGACATTGCGGTAGTACCTACCATCAGTGATGAGTATCTGATTTCTTTCAACTAAAAAAAACGTCATTATTGTACATGAAAATGATCCAATAAATACAACTAAATATCAATAACCAAAATAAAACAAACATTAATTAATTGAAACAAAAGACACTCGAAACCTTTTGAGTGATTTGGCACCTTGACGGGCGTGCAAGATGTGTCTTGCAATAACTGGCAAAGAGACCATTTCTCCCACTCTACCCCTGTGTATTCTCTCCATTGTACAATACTTCCCAAATACACATTTAGCTAACTATGGTTATGGTGGCCGTACTTCTTGACTACTTGATGGTCGAAAGTGGTAAGGGAAGCGATGCACTGCATCCTTCTTTTGCGTCCGCAAACCCATCTTGTTTTGTGCCCTCGGGATCTCTCCTTGATGAAATTCATCCCTTCGTAAATTATCATCGGATTCCCGCGACGTGACGTCACGAACACTATACCTGCAAAGTGAATTATGACGTGGAAATTAACAATAAAAAAATTAAAAACATACCTGAATTTTAATGTAACAATGTAACGTTTTAATGTTAACTATCTGAATCGATTAAATATTTTAGTATAATGGTAATGTAAAATATTCATTAAACTAACTAATTTACCAACACCGTTCCTATTTATCTTATTATATTTATAATATGGATTTTAATTTGAAGCTTTGCCGTTTCGGTTTTAAGTTTTTAGGATTGTTAATACCTCTTTATATTTTAATTATTTCTTCATTCCAACTCACTCTAAATTTGATGATTTAACATAGCTTAAAACAAGCTAATTAAACATCCTTCTAGAATGTGTACATCTCCGGTGTTATAATGCCCTACAAATGTTATAATGCTTTATAAATAGCATCGTGGCGCCATCTCTGATTTCATTTTATACCTTTCCGCTAGGGTGAATTTCTACATGAAGTCATAACATCAAGGAGAAGACTTAATTTTATTTTTAAAACCAGTATTGTGGTAAACTTAAAATGCAATTATAAGAAATCGAAAGTAAATAATAATGTAACTCCAAGAACACTGGTTCCAAATATAGTTGCACTTAAGTTAAATTTAGAACAAAACTACGCACTTGATAACTCCAAATTAAATACCATTGTTAAAAAAAACAGATGTGTTACAAATCTTATTTCGAAAAAAAATACATTTCTTAGCACTTCAATAGGCTCACGACAGACTCTTCCGCCTACTACCGCCATCTGTAGATTAATATAAAAAAATATTTCATGACCAAGAAGAGCATCGTCTTGTGACCCATAAAAGGGGCGGCTTGCTACGCCGCCGCGCGCGAGGGCGCTGTGTTCATTTTTATTATATTTTTTTACCAGAAATATTATATGGAGACCTCCCATTGTATGTACAAACATGGTTTCGATAGGTCGCCTTATAATTGCGACGCACGTGAGCTGCGTTATCGATTCGAACTCGCCCGGCCCCAGATGTGAGAACTTGGGAGCGATGTCAAAAATGCAGTATACCGTTAAACAGATTTACATCGCGGCCGCTGTACGTTAATATTTGTAATTGGGAAACATTTTATTGTTGAATATCAATTATATTTGATTCAGGTTAAGTAATAGAGCGTTAAATGTACGGTTATTGAAAAGTTTGTCATGAGCAGATGTATCTGGTTGGGTGTTTACATTTAGAATGCAATAAATGATAGTAGTTTAATATGGCATAATAATGTTAGCATAAACCATGCCTTTAATCTAATCTTTCATAGTGCACAAGCATTGTACTTCTTTATAAGTACCTACTATTATAATGATTAATTATAATCAACGAAAATTCAAAGCTCCGAATTCTTAAATATTTCAATAATTGTGATTATCACACAATAATAATACATTAATTTAATCACAGACGCCCCAGTCACTTCCTTTAGGTTTTAATTATTTTGATGTAAACAAGAAGTTTTCCCAAATTAACCTTGATCCGCAACGTGACCTAAACAACCTATTTATATTCGTAGAAAAAAACCTAATGGAAATGAATAACCAAGTACACGCTAGTGAACCTGTATTCTTCACAGACCTTACGAAGGTATAACCTGACGAATTTTAATAGTGATATAACAAAAAAGTTAATGATCGCTGCCAGGTACCGACAATAACTAACGGATTCTACGATGTGAATGAGGTATACAACTATAATAGCTCGCCGGCATTCTCACGGAACGATACACACACTACGTGTAACATTCGACGAATATTCTAAGAATTCTATGATATCTCCATACGTAGAAATCAACGTCGGGGGCCAGCCACGGAGAAAATACTATCGCTCTTTCAACATCTTACACGAACCAAACAGATTCATAGAGAATTATCAGAATACATTAGTAGGACAGCAAAATTTCCAATACTAATGTCCAAAGCGTAGATTAAAACTTAATTTGAAAAGCAGGTCGGGCCGCATTCCTCCAAAATTACTGGTAGTACTACCAGTGGTACCTACGAATGCCTCGAATATAGAAAAAAGCGTAAATTGATTTGATAAAACAGCTATATATGATCAAACCTCAAGTAAAAAGCTATTAAGAATCATAAATTATATGAAATTTGAAGAAGTAACTCGATGAATGTTGATAATGTTAAAAGGGCATACTTATTTATATTTTTAATGGACTTTCAAATAAATTTCATGAATATAAAAAATCAATATAAAAAATGGCTCGTTAGTAAACATTCAATGTAAGCAGTATATTATGTAAAAATAAATCTTATTTTAGTGCCATCAGTAATGCATCTGTTAGTTTTATTTACACTTTGCTCTTCCCACAACATATCATTTTGGCGTTTGCGTAAGTGGTTAACGACCTCACCGCGCCATATAATCCTACTGAATGTTTCTTTTAGCCTCATTAGTGCACCTGTAGAATCTCCAACATAATAGCGATCTTATAAAGGTAAGTTCAATCATAAAGGTCATTTACTATTGAAAAATCTTGATGGGAGGATAAAATTGGCGCTATGCGGCGTCTAAAAAAAATCAAACTAAAGTATCATCTAAAACGTAGTGAGAAAAGTAATATCAGCGGTGAACCCACGTTAAGCACGATAATTTTGAGTTGAAGAGGTGTTAACAGTAAGTGGAGTATCTCGATTCATTCTACAAATCTCTGTGGCTGCAGAACACATAGTCTTCTTCTACAAATATATCAGCATTCAATGGATGTATAGTCTTGAAACCATTAACAATCTTTGTCCGGCTAAAAAATTAAGAAATCATTGACTTTATGAATCCCAGAATGTTACTGTTACTGTCTTACGAGGATTTTCCGTCACCCACTTGCTTAGTACACTTACATATTTCGAATTAAATAAAGAATAAACAGCAACGTCTCGCGGTTGCAATTTGTTACCTTAGTGCTAAGGAATCGTCGCCATTGTCTTTAGCAAACTTGACTACCTCCATGCTTAGGTTTCGTCGCAATTGTAAATATTTGGCAATCGAAACTTATACTTTTCTCGTGCAAGTCTTAAAGTTTCAAAACAGTGGATAACATTTTTTTTATTAAAATCTGTCGTGTACATTAAATAACCTTGACGTTTACAGTCATCACACCTATTTCAGAATTTCTGCTAAGAAAACCATTAAACCAGTGTTTACCCGCTGAACTATTTTCTGCCAAAACTGTCTCTTCTGTTATCCTAAAAACCTGACAAATTTATATGCACCGTCCATTACATCATTTTTTTAACTTATTTTTATTGTAAAAGTACCGATGCAATTTGGTCCTAATCATTCCTAATTGAATGGCTGTTTTTCGAAGAGAGGCGCCAGATTTCACATTCCTAATAGCTTCTTTTATTTCTTGCTTTGTCTTTTCTGCGGGTAGAACTTTTTTTCTCTTACTCTCATATAGCATGAAGTCGTCAGTATCTACAAGTAAATAAAAAACCCATTACATTATCTTTCTGTTAACCAACACACAATAATCGCAATTATTCCCAATATTCTTATCTACTTTATGTCTCCCGGATTTCCCCTACATTATTGATCAATGAAATACACGCATTTATCTGTCCGATGAGAAGTAAGGAAAATATCGAAGTAAAGACGTGGGTATCTAAGAGCTCTTTGTATCCAGCTCGGGTGTAGCGCAGGTAACCGTTGCCATGGCAGTCATAATAGATATCGTCGCCCTTCAGTTTGTTTTGCTCCAAACTGACAATTCGTACTTTTCCGAGGTCAACACATTTTATTCATGATATTACACAAAATGGATTGAGAACAAACCGACTGTTAGAATACTGAGCATTTACGTCATACTTTTTACAAATGGTACATTAATTATAATAAACGAATAATTTATAGCTCGTGGAGTTCTAGAAACGTGTATAGTGTATGAAAAAATTATGAACAGTTAAGGTGTTGCACGTTACGTGCTGGTGGAGCGATCTCTGTACACGTGTCGTCATCAAGGCGCTTAGTAATCGAATTAATATTTTAATCTGAGTTCAGTCAGCGAGTAGTTACCTCGGTTCCAGTTTGTCCGCCCTAACGGTACATAGAATACCTGAGTAACGCCGTCCACCTGTTGTTTACTGCTATGCGCGCAATAGGGCCGCGCCGAACCATCGCCCTTCCTCCCACGGTTTTACTTTAATATCCGTACAAGATATCTTTACTTTCCTTAGCAAACAGTAATAGAGAAATCAATGTTAACGAAAGCATGACTTATAGCAAACAAATGCACTATATTTACTAATGTAAATGCAATCATAACGATAGAAGAAAATAAAAATGTATCGTAAAATAAAGTGATGTTCTAAATTTTTATAACCCTTCTATTTTCAATAACTGCTAAACGAAACGAGATCCCAACCGTGCCCATGGCAACAGGGATTGGAACACCCCAAAAAAACTATACATTGACGAGGGCTAGCCCCCAGCTTACTGTTTAGAGCTGTGCGCATAATGTTTATAAATATCTTTGTGTTACGTGTAGCGTTATTTGAATGCAACTACCTGCACCTGGCCTGACTAGACCGATGAAAGCGATCAGACCCCATAAAAACGTTTCAAATACAAAAACCACCGAAAAGCAGGACGTCTAGACACGGTTTTTTTAGTTCGAAGAACTCGCAGGTAGAAATCTGTACAATGCAGACACCCCATTTGATGGCAGATAACGTTGAGAACTAGAAAACATTGTTCGGTGTTTGAATTTATTTATTTTTTTAAAAAGAATTGGGAACAATTTTTGGCACAAACGTTTCATAGACAAGTCAATGAATACAGCGCTGGGTCGCCGCTAGAGCCATTTACAGTTTACAACGTACGCGGCATTATGAAGCCAACAAATTAATTAACATGTCTCGTTTTGTACTCTTACATGGCATATAAAGGCGGGTTATTTAACACGCCATGGCATCAATTTATGGCGCGATAATACAATTATACCATTATTGTATTGCTTTCAAATAACCTACGACACCTACGGAAAATCTATACTACAGTAACAATGTTTAATAAAGCCTAAATTCTAAAATAGGCAACAACAATATGAGCCTAGATATGATACGACATATTATCACTTCTAAACATTAATAGACTAGAACGTTTTCGAATAACTTACAAAAAAACACTAGAGATTCAATTTTTTTCTCACATTTTTTTTCAATATTTTGGCACATAACTTTCACAATGATACTAGATCTTATTGAACATAACGTACATAACAAAGAATATCTGTACTATATTATCCGTTGTTTCAATATTTAATGCATTTTACAATATTTTAATATATTTGGGATAGTGTTGGTTTTAATATTCGTCCCACTCTTGTTTCAGTTTGTAGGTGCTCGACATCTTGGGCGGGTGCGTGTGTACGGGCGCCTGTCCGAGGACTCTGTCGTGTATGGTGAGGATGGAGGCGGGGCAGGCGCGGGACTTGCGCGACGAGCAGTACCACAGCAGCCGAGGCTTGTACTGGTTCTTCCGAGAGTTGATGAAGTACGTGTTGCCCTGGTACAGCAGCAGTCTCGCGCCACGCGACGTCGCGATGTAACGCGCTACGAACACAAAGGAAATATTAAAACAATAGCTGCGCTGAACAAATAAAACACTGTACGCAGATTCAACAAGAACACCTACAATATCTCGTACCTACTCGCGGTTACTACTTTGAGTCAAATAAAAAAACACAGATAACTTTAGGATATTATGATAAACAAGCCCATTAAATAATTATAATCATTAATTACTACATGTCCCGTCCACGTTGGCATCGTGCTTCTTTTAGATTGTTTTGTAGCTAAACCTTGTCAGTTCGTGATTACTATCTTTTATTTGGAGTTTAAATACAGGTTGATGGAGAACCTTGGTGTAGCTCTTTACAAAATATAGTCGATTGGGTTTAGCTAAAAAAAACAAATTACTTGGCTTACGTAACACCAGTATTTTAATATATGTTTAAAATACATTAAGGTACTTAAGTTCTCAAAAGTCCTTCACAAATATTTAATTGAATCAACGCCACAAAAAAACAGACAATAAACATGGAATAACTTTATTTATAAATCAAAAACACTAACCAAACCGTAAGTAAACATTGTTGTAAAAATTAATAACACTACATGATATCATGTGCATTATTCAACCACACATAGATACATAAGATTTTATGGAAAAACTAAAAGATTGTGGGAATGCCTTATTATGAAAATATCACAATTATTTCACTATAGTCTCAGGTCACTGGAAAAGTAACAACTTTGCTTAATACAAAATGTAACACAGTATAATTGGTACCTAGAACATTTTATTACATACAGTTTCTTTAAATAATGCATTTGTATCACAATAAATACTTCAATAATATATTTTAAATGCACATTAAAACTAACAATGACATGAAGATATGTTCTCTATGCATTAATAACCAAATTATCACAATAAGATTTGTTAGAACAGCAAGTCAGTTTTACGTGTATATCCAAGATACGGACTACTAAAATGCCTATTTTTGCGCTCAATGCACTGCAATAACAAAACACACCTGCAGAGTTTAGGTGTTTTTATACGTTTAATATGGAATGCTTTCACTTTTGTACTTAATATAGATGGCTCACGACACGCGTGTTTGTCACTAATAATACATTTTTATCGAGGCGCGTTACTATTATTGCTCCCCAGATAAACTCTCCGTACGTATCGCCTCTAGTTACGCTAACCTGTGAAATAGGTCACTAAATAACTAAGTAGAAGCGTGCTCCGCCGTCCCTACATTGAGATAAATGTGTATTTGAATAACATTACGTATCGTGCTTTCACCTCCACACTTCCTATAAACAGACAGTCTTCTTACCAAGGCAACAAATTCTTATTTTATAAATAGTTTAAGCGGTTCTTAACCCGCTACGATAAGTGTTTTGTGCTCGTGTTTTACGAAGGAAAAGTGGTATTACAAATGCACTAAAACATCAATTTGAGTATTGAAATGCGGGTTAAAAACCACTCCAATAACAACTAATTGGACGTGATTAATCTCGTTTTATCTTGCAATAAATATAATAATAATACTGCAATAGTAAAATTTTACGACCATATTATGCTCTCAACCAAACCAGCTGTATATATTGGCATGTGTATGAGTAATGTAAGAACCAACGCGACACGTATCTACATCCATATCCATCTTACGCTGGCCTTTATAGTTCAACTGATTTTTCCTAACGATGTGCCAATTCCGAATAAATAAAGGCTCTCGTCAACTGAGCAAGGCAAGTTTCCTACGGGCGGTTTTTGAGGAAACAATCGCAGAGGTGTCTCGCATGAACGCTGACCAGGCAGGAAGGCGCGTGGGTACTCGACACAGTCTTGTACTTCCACACCAGCCATCGAACCCGCAGCCGCCACGTCGTCCCCTCCCAGCAGGCAGCTACAACCAACAACAAACTTACTACATCAAGGAAAATGTATAATACATCCGGACAAACACATTCTAAAGAAAAGGTACAGGTTATTTGCGTGGAATAGCTATATATAGAAGTTCGGGGAATGCCGTGAGTGGGTAAACCAAACTACTTGTGTCGGTAATTTTAGGGGGTATTGAATAGTCTCCACGAATAGCTTTTATTGCGATCTATTTGTGTTAATTACGCAACGGTTTATTATATTACTTTGGACGAATATTTATATTTTGAACTTAAATTGTGATCGTCGTCAATCACTAACGGTCGACAGCTAGTAGAAACGGCGTATGTCACAAATACCAATGGTTTTCATGAGCTCATCCCATTGCTGCCAGCTACTGAAATTTATCGCTACAACCAACTGAAGTCGTATTGAATTGAACTCAGAAAACTTATTATTAACTTAATTCATAATGTTTTTATTGCCATGGCAAGCCGAGCATGCCATTCGCCTGATGGTAGATTTAGATACCAAACTAAGATTTAACAAAGCAGAAAAGCTGCATTCAAATGCTCCGCCTGTTAGCAAACTTGTTTTCATTGATGCGGACATTAGCAACACACGAGGCATTGGATGCACGTGGCTGTCGTAACTTAACCTCTTATCAAAATCGTAGCTATGCTCTTCCTTCTAACTTTCGATAGCTCATTACAAGAAAATTTTAGATAGGAAACAGCAAAAATTTTACATCAACGTAAAAATAATAAACATTTTTATGCGAACACTCTAACGGACAAATTTAATGTCTCATGAAGGGTCTTCCCCTTACATTTACTTTTATTACTTAGAGTATCATCTTTCAGTGTATGCTATGTTGTTGTGTACCAAGCCTATTGTACTTAAAAGTAGTTCACCCTTATTCTGCTTTTCTATAACACAATGAAGCAAGATCTGAAGCTGCCTTCGTTTCAGCATTGAATTAAATAACTGTATACATCCTCCAATTAAATTAAACATTAGAAAAGTATCATGAGATAACATGTGGCGTCTTCAAACATGTACTCGTAAATTCATTCATCATCATCATCATCATCAGCCCGTTGCAGTCCACTGCTGGACATAGGCCTCTCCCAAGGTACGCCACAGAGTCCGGTCTGCTGCTTTACGCATCCAGTCACTGCTAAATTCATTTGTCTTGGCTAAATAACTTTAATTTGTAAGTACAATCACGTAATTTTGTCGTTTCAAGACCTATACATATTTATGTATTTTAAGGTAAGACATTTAGCGAAATGGCTCGATTTGTATCAAAATATACTGTCATTAAGGATACTCCATTTCTCTCGGAAAAACTGGAACGGATATCGAATAATATTATTACACATTTATAAATAGGCGTTATTGCCACGTCGCGTCGTCATAAAAAAAACAAATTTAAAAGTGATTCAATCACATTTGTACATAGAACTGTATCGACACTGACAGTAACACAAACTGTTACAAGAATATCATAAGCTACAATTAGCTTACAACATAGCATAAAATATATACACATTACTTTCATGTTCTTAAAGATTCTACGTGCGTTCATTTTACATTAAAAATATGACAGTGTATTTTTGTCTCCTACGTAATAATATTTCATACCCACGTCTTTTATACTAAGACGTTGAGACAACACAAAACTGCGTTGTAAGTGTATAAATCGATAGTTCCTTATAAATTATTAATAAAAATAAAATCTCCATTAAACGTATAAAGAAAAGCGATGGCCCTAAAACCCACACAGACACAAGTGCCCAGTGTAACACAAAGAAATAGTCAGCATCAAAAGATTTTTATAGCGGCCATTAAGCATAACGGAAACATTTGCGGAAGTGGGGTTGTAAAAACGACCTTATTACTACAATGGGATGTTATAATTTGACAGGCATGGGAGTTAGGGCATCGGGAGAGGAGAGAGGGGCATTTGGGAGATTCTGGGGCATTATCGATTGGAGGCAGGCCCCATCACCAGGATGCGAGTGGCGCCACGCGCATGTCCCTCGTGGCGTGGCGCAGGGCTCGCTCGGCGCGTGGTAGCGCGTGCCCCGCGACCCCCGGCCCGCACCGCGTGCCACTGCCGCCCTCTCTGGCCTACAGTTCAACCTCTGCCATACGTTTAATCTTATGATATCAACCGCTTCTCTCTACTCACCATTATGTTTCAAACATTTAGGGAAACGAACTTTGCGTTAAACATATTTTTCTATGATAAATAAGTTAACGATACAGATATTTATAATTTTTTATTTTGCTAGCTGGAAGTTTTTGGATGGCATTTAATATACAAGTTCTTTCGTTCAGATTTTATCTTTTAATATAATTGTATGCTACAAAAACTAATGCTACAAAATGTTATTAGTAATCTTTTGATTGTTTAAATGATTAAGTAATCAAGTTACCTTCTCAGTTAGATGCTCTACATTTATTTCACTAATGAACACATCATTTGATCCATTAAAGTATATATTTTACTAAGAGTATTTGTAGCCGGCATTTAAATGAATTATACCTTTGCAGTGTAATTTTATTTCAGACACGTCCCGTTCGAACAGAAGTGCCACGAGTATCCATTGGCCTTAAAAATAACGCTTCCTTACTTTAGTAATAAAAAATATTTTTACGTAAATGTTATTTAATTAATTTTTTAAATCAATTAAACCACGTCATACCAAGTCAACATACGCTTATAAACAAAACAATCAAACATAATATTTATCTGATCCAAAACAAAATATCTAATAAATACCTCCGTTATACGAGTACGTAAATACAAAGTATATTCATCGATACATAAACATCAACAAGAGATAGTTATTTACCGAACCTCACTACGAGGAAAACGTGGATCCGATATTGACATAATGTATTCCTGTATAAACACGAAAAGCTTAGAAATCAAGATAAACAAGTAGTACGTCATAGGGCGGGTGCGTACGCAACTACGCAGCGGGCGCACGCACACAGCGCCCCGCGACCTACAAAGAAAGGGCCAAACGTACTACGTCAAAATTAGGGCATACAGGGCGTAACTAGGCTATAGCGGGATAGCAGGGCACGCCCACACGATTCCCCGTGCCCTGCCGAACTTTCTTCTTTCATAACTTTGTAGAATGTATTGATCCGGCACAACTGCGCAATTCATGTCCTCACTAAACATTCGATTCAATATTGCAACGTTATATCTGCCGCGCGCTACTCCTTGTAATAATACATTACTATATTGTACACTGGGTTTGTTGATATATTTTAGGATTTAAAATTATTTATTATACATTGTTATATTAGTATAGTGGTAATGGATAGTAGTGATAATTAAATTCAGGTGTAGCTTAATATTAAATGTGATCATTGGTTTACAACCAAATTAATTATTTTCCACTTATAATCTAACTGCATGGGTTTTTAATCTGCGTGGGGAACTGAACGCAGCCTGTAATTTTGTTTGGCTGAGTACAACGGCCACGTACCTTTATAGACATAACCTAGGTCCAGCTCTCCATCTCTACAGGTCTACATACCATTAGTCAGTATCTTGTTACTTTACAAAACTCGTTTAATTGTATACATCCAGGGTTTGTTTGCCAGGAATGTAGCAATGTAGATGAGAAACTAAGTTTCATTGCTTTAGTTATTGTTCTGAGGTTTCATTAACAGCTCACGCACGAGTTCGAACGCGCGCGCACACGTGTTCGCGAACTCCAACAGAGACAAGTAGAGTTTGACGTCACACATTATAAAACATGTTTTTTAATCTTTTGGTTGCCTGGTTAATGTTTATATATACCATATAGCAAATTTAGTGTACATTTTTCAAAATATGTTTAATAATTTGTCCTCATATAATTTAAGCAATCAATTTTATCTTTCCTATAATATGTTGTTCATTAAATTCAATGATGAGTCGCCGTTGATTTTATTGTAATTTCAAGTATTGTATATGTATACATAATGACACAGCTGCGTAATACTAGTATTATCATAGTTAATATCGAGGGCATTACAGTTACATAATACATTACAAGTGGAAGAGTCTCAGGAAAATATTGGTAGAAAAATAGACAGATCTTACAATAAAGACACCGTAGTAAATATCAAGAACGGAATCGCCACAGGCTACTGGTAGTTCACACAGCTTCAATCAGATTCAACCGTACAATCAATCTCTACAATATGTTTGGGTACATTGACGAACTGATACTCGAGACGTTGGCCATCCATCTTAGCGAGGATGCCGCTCTTGTAATAAGAGCGTAGGGATCGGCTCATTGACTGGTAGTTCATAGCCGGTTTGTTTTTATGCTGTCCCCATAATCGAGACACTGCTTTAGCGTCCACCAGCTTGAAAATTCCCTTCTCGCGGTTAGTCCACTTGATCAGCCGCGGGCAGTACTCCCGGTCTTGCAACAGCTTCAGTAGAAATTCCCATAGGTACTTAGCTCGGCATTCGAAGCGGTTGCATTTGCCGTCAGGCGCTGATGAACCCAGGCCATGATGTCGCTGGTATTCGGTCGACAGGAAGAACGCGTGAAACGGAGCTGAAGCCAAAAATGTATTATTTATGTTTAATTGCATATTTTTGAGGTCTGTTATATATCGTTTTTATTATGATGTGTTTGAGTGACAATTTTTTCCCACATGTACTTTTTTGTGTTGTTTTAATAATAATGATAAATAATTATGATATTACAGAAAATTAGAAATGTTTAGCATCTTGGCATAGTTTGAAAACAGGTGTTGTTTGATACACTGATAAAGAAGGCATAAAGATACGCATTCAAATTGTGTGTAATATTTTTATAACCAAATGACATTACATAGACGCACCTGTAAATATTACAGTGTAAACATCACAAAAATAATGAAAGACTTCATTGTTATCATAGTACCGAAGCACTATATACGTTTACATCGCATTTCTAAAACCTTTCATGAAAAGAAAAGGATACGAGACGGTCATAACTTGTGTAGAGTTTGTAAGGGGACACCATTCCTCTTCCTACCCTCACCCTCCCCCCAACCCTAAGCTAGGAGGGGGGTGAGGCAGCGTCACGGCCCTACTACGCAGTAGGATTGACGTAGATGTTTACGTAACAAGTGCGGCCCACGCGCCTCCCACGCTCCTCACTACTGCGTAGGATTTCTGTTACGCGTTTGTGAACAGGGAAACACCAGCCGTTCATTCATACTCTTTAATACACAATTACAGAGTACTCGGCCGCTGTATTTCAGCCGCCTTACATTATCACTTACAAATGTATTTGTTAACAATTCAATAAAATCAAAGTAACCTTAGGATAAAACTTATAGTATTCGTTAAGTACAGACAATCAATGAGTTATAATAATTTTCCGATTTAGTTTAACGCTACATTATGTTTTAGGAACTTTTAGTTTATACTATACAATATAAATTTCATCGATGAGTATAATAACGATTAAAAAAATAAAGAAATATAAAATAAAGGTTTTAAAGTCTTGATTGTCAGATAAAAAAATAAAAATAAAATAAACAATGATTGTCGATTGAAGTGGTCGCTAGCGTAGGGAAGTTAGTAGAGATGTGATCACTACCTATATCTATGGTAGACGTCCTTCTTGCGGACGTACTTGCCGTCTGAGGTGAAGTAGTAGCTGGGCGGCGCGTGGATGTGTCGGCCGCGCACGAGGAACAGGATGTCTCCGTCGCCGCGGCGCGCGGGCGCCGTGATGACGTCGGCGCGGCAGCCCGCCATGTCACGCGACGAGCAGTACCACTGCTTCCTGCCGTGCGCCTGCAGGTTCTTGAGGTAGAAGGTGTAGCCGTCATGCAGCAGCAGCGACTTGCCCGTCCGCGACGGCACGTACACCGCTGGCGCTGTGTCAGAAACCCATATCATAACTGTCTACACCGTCATCACACCGCCAACACATCGCACCTTATGTTAAACTTCCGTTTGATCAATTGAAGCTCAGTCATCAATAAAGATTTTTTTTAAATGGTCAATCGGAATTTTGGTCTAAATTCTAATCAACGTGTTAGTAACAATATCTACGTTATTACAAATTATATTTCATTGCAGCAAATGTTATGAAATGAAACAACATTTTCGTTGAAATTTTAGTATTGCATCCACGTACACAAATATCTTTCTCCAGTTGACACTTTTTGTAAACTTAGAAAATGTTTAATAAATTTACTATAAAAATTATACATTGACAAGTCCTGATCGTAAATATCATACATCTTTAAAGTTGACGAGATTTTTTAAACATTTATTCCTTCCTTATAACTAACGACATCATTGAATTACTGATAATAATGAACTTTGTTTTTGATCCGCAATTTCAATAAACCGTATTTATTCAAGTGACCATTTCTTATTAACTGCATATTGTCGCGCCATCTCACCAAAACTTTTTCATTAAGGAACTATAATATTATTTGTTTCGTCCGCGTGACGCAAGAGTGAACAAAGTTGAAACAGCGCAATTTGTTCTACGAGTATAATATAAAATCATTTGAAAACCCCGATTTCTGTAAGATATCCTTACCTAACAATTTATTTTAAACTAACACATGCGTAGTCTCTATATACATAGTCACTGATACATGAGACGAATAATAATAAGATAACGTTATATACAAAAGCTAATTCATCTATGACTATATAAAATGACATGCTCACGAAAACGTACTGATAACACATCGAATATTATCATTTATTTTTCCGCGTAACAAACCGTATCTAACACGTTTATTAAAATAATCTACGACGGAGTAAATAATTAACTATAACAATATAAAATTAATTGACTACATCACATGCTAATGACTATTATAATATGTTTTGACCAGACAAACCCAAAGACAATGATATGAAAAATATAAGGATATTTTCAAAATTTTCAAATGATAAGATAGTCTGAAATAAGCTAAATAGTACATATACATTTTCACATACAACGAAAAACAAATAAGATCTTAACTAAGCATAATGAAACAAACCTATGTTTATAAAAGAACATAATATTTGTTTTAAATACTAATAATATTACGGAGTTACTAAATGATCAATGTATATAGATTTTTACACTACACTATTATAACATACAATCACAATTTAATATAATTTCTCTCAGAACTTATACATAAATAGAATACTTATTAAATTTATATAATGATTTTCATATAATACAAAAAAAACAAGTGTATGTATGTACAAAAACGGTTCTTTTTCTACATCATACAAACGGACAGCGAAAACCATACTCTAAAACCCATTCATTTAACAATCAAAACATAACCTAATTTCTCTATAACCACAGAACCGTTGCAGCAAATGTCAAGTGAAAACCACTTCACTAAACAGTACTTTAACTCGAGAAATCGACGTGCTAATCATTACCAAGTACTTTGTGTATTAAAGAAAAATGAAAATAATTTACAGAAAAGCCCATGTCATTACCGTTCATCACAAAATTATCTCAATGGAACGGTACTCTGTGGAGTGTAATTCACGAAATCATCGGCTTGAATACGTCATCAGGTAAACAGGGTTTCCAATCTCGATAAGTACCCGCAAAATTACTAATTTCTTTAAGAAATAGATCAGGGTAATTGAGGGAAACCATAAGAGAATCTGATACGCTTTGAACGTTAATTATAGAGTTCATGTACGTTCCCCACACTTTGAAAGAAAGAAAGAACGAAATAATTTATTGTTATAAAAAACATACAAAATTACTTTGTGAGTAATTTAAATTTGTATTGCGTCCAGGCCTACGAGGAAATTGAAATTAAATATTAATGAAAATGGAAAGCACAAAAAATCCCATTTTGTTTCCTTTCATTCAATGACGAAAATTTGTAAAGTCGAGTAAATTGTATGAAATATGTGGATGTGAATGTATATAATTGTATACATTACAATCCAACTGGTCTTAAGGAATTTCCAAATCAGATATAATAATATGACTCAGATGCGGAAAATATAACGTAAACAAAATATCTTTAATAATACATTTGATTGAATGGTCCGGAACATTCCAACATAAGTAGCAGGATATTTGGAACTTTAATTCAACAAATAGACGAGCATAATATACATGTTAGAAGTATATTATTTAGGCAAGAAATAACCATAGAGAGCGAAATGTGTACATTTCAAATAACATAAGAAAATACTCCAAAATAAATTCATCGCGTATTACAACGTTGTTAACCCGATTAAAGTAAACGACACGTTGTAAAATTTATGCCTTTTCATAAAAAATATCCGTTCCACTTTCCGTTGTCAAATTTCTTTTAAAGACGCATCGGTAATTTTCTAAAGTAAATTATTCAAGCATCAATCATTATCACAAATGGAAGGCGATATTCTTAAATGAATATGAAATAAGCTATTTTTTGCACTGGTACAAAAAAAGCTGGCACATTTGTACACGTCGAAACAAACTCGTTTTATGTGAAAATTATTAATCATTTTCCAATGCAATATTCGTGAAAGTAACCGAATGAATCTTCGTAAAATATTTTTATTCAAAATAAAGTGCTTTTATTAAGGGCCAATTGCACAAACTAACTTTACCCGTACCTTTGACTTTGAAAACGTCAATCCCATACATTAGCAATGTCAAATACGTCACAAATGTATGGCGATGACATTGTCGAAGTCAAAGCTAAGGGCAAAGTTAATTTGTGCAACTGAGCCTTAATCTCGTCGAATATTTTTCTGACATTTTGACAGCCTCCGTGGCGCAGTTGGTTTGACGCCGGCTGTGAAACGAGAGGCCGCGGGTTCGATTCCCGCATCGAGACAAATGTTTGTGAGGTCCACAAAAATTTTTCAGTGTTTACTATACTTTTTAATTTGTATATTTATATTTGTAATGGCTTTACTTCTATCTATAGACATATTTAATAAAAAGCTATGGTAAGTTCCCATTTCTAAACACAAACTTTTAAACCAGGTATAAGGTAAACATTTATCTACTATTACTAAAACGATTAACGTTTTATATTGCAATTACTGAATGTTTTTTTAATTCTCTATTAAACTCAGATATTACTACACAAGACTATCGTTTCCGTATCATGTTTTCATCCAAAACGATACCTTTTCGAAAAACAATTAATAGCCATCCTAAATTCGAGACGATATTTAGTCGTATGACTATTCCAAATATTTTACATTAAATGAAGTTAGATCGAAAATCTATAGTACTCACATGTGCAACACAAATAATATTTACTTAAATAATTTTGAAAACAAAAAATCATCACTTATTTACAATTTATGACACAAATAACATTCTAAATCAATAAAAAACACAAACATCTACGTCAAATCTACTCCAAGATATTTTAAAAGCTGTTTATGATTTATTAGATCTGGATGATTTCTACATCTAAACTACAACTGTTTATTTTGCAGATAGAGGCTTATTAAAAATATTATGCCCAATTATTGGATCATAATATTAATATCTAAATAAATGTATGAAGGGAAATAGAATGCCAAGGATTGCAATATACATATACACGAGAATCGTTACTAACAAAATAGGCCAAGATACAGCTGTGTTAAAAAACAAACGACGTGTCAACTGCGTGAATTAAGTATAACTAATTAACTATCATTGTTAACATTTTAATGTTTCCGCAAGGTTATCACTCGGTGTAATGTCAACGATGATGGTTGTGCGACCCGGACACCGCCACCAACTCCTGGTTATAAGTCCTGAGGGTAGCGTTACACTGGTATTTGTTCCTTGACGCGCAGTACCACAGGACCTTAGGCTGGTTCCTGTACGCGTTGTGAGGCCTGTAGTAGTAACCATTCAGCGTGAGCTTCGGATAACCGTTCGTATTGTGGATCATATGGACTGAAATATCGCAATGTGTTAGAGAAAACATCGACACGCATATTAAATGGGGACATTTAATTGGATTTAAATATAAAAACATTTTTAAACGATTATTTTTTTATCAATTTAGGGTTGATACAAAGATACATTAAGGTATACGGTGGGATAATTACATGATTTACAAAGAGTACTTAATATAATAATAGCAATGAGTATACAAAATTCATGGCACTTATGTTTTTGCATAATTTTAAATACTCAACTATACAATAATAATTATACAAAATAATATTTAAAAATCATATCACAATATTAACCGTCTACGCTTTAAATATAAGTGCGTAAGTCCCATGAAATTACTGCAACATAGACCACAAAATGTCTGTGACACTTTCAATTCTGTAGACTATTAAATGGTGTTGTTGCAGATATTTCTACACCTATGCCTGGTCTCCGAGAAGACGACTTTCTTCCCTGCGGTGTGCAGTCTGGCGCCGCAGCCGCGCGCACACAGCCACCGCCGCTTCTTGCAGTAACACGCGTCCAGCCTGTACCAGAAACCGCTGATCTTCAGCAACTGCCCGCCACAGCTCCCGCCCGGCGCACATCGCCCCACCGCTGCCCAAATCAACCATTTTACATCAACCACTACTTTCAACTGCATACCAACAAATCATTGAATTGTCCCGTATCAATTATAACCATTCCCTTCACTCGTTTCTTGAGGTAATTAAATGAAATAACGTACTGAGTATACTGTTTTTATAAAATATGCTATAAAACAAATACTGCCACAATACAGTCTCGTAAATAAAACATTAACAACTATGGAATACAAAACTACCAACTAAACATTAAATACTATTAAACAGGATTTACAATATAATAAATATATCAGAAATTGAGAGTATTTGGAGTCGTATAAACGCGTAAAATAACAATAGTCGATAACAAAACAAATCTTAATATAAGTATAGTATACATTTGCGATATACTCGTAATAATGACTACTCAAACCGGTTACAGAGCCCTACCATACTGTCAGTGGACGTCACCGTCCGCTGCCCTCGCCGCTGTACATGGCATCGTCTCTACACGTATAGTAATATAGTAGTATATAGTATATTTGTAGTATATGTGTCTAATATAAAAACTATCGCTCGTATTAGGTTGGTTCATAAGCTGTAAGTGTACGTTACGGCTACACAGTCCTACGCTAACTCTACGGCTAGATACAAATTATAAATATTAGAGTATCTCGTAACATGGTCTATCAGTCGTTCACTCGCTACGGCGCAGTCAATAAATAGAATTTTATAAAAAAGCATCAACAAGACGGCTACTCTAACTTTAAAGCTATACACTTTGTATACATAATTTCTAAACATTTTCGGTACGAGAATATTGCACATTTACGTTATACAAATGTATTTATTTACCTAATAATATGGGCCGCTGAGGCCGTACAAGGCGTCCGTAAAGCGTTACTTGTTGCCACCGATGTATTGATGTTCATACGGTACAAAACTAAAGCATCCGATCCGGCTTCCCGCGCGAGCTCAGTCTGATATCACACGAGTCTCGCGGGAGCGCTCCGTGACCTACATTTATTTAAATGGAAGATTAATAAGCGCCGAGTCGGCATCAACTAATCAATACAACGCTACTCAGAGCCGACAGCTCGGATGCTTCCCGAATCTCGACAGAGACGAGCCTCCGGCACTAACTAGGAGCGGCGCTACTCCTAATAATTCGTATCGTACGATGTCAACTCGGTACAGAGATGACGATATACTTTCTATAAAAGTTAATAAATAAAACATACCTTTGGCATAACTAGTTACAACTAAAGATTACATATTTGCATTTGGAAAAAAACGGTCATGAAAAAACAACGGCTTAATGCGTTGAACATAGGGAGCAGTCACCGTGGCTTGTTCCTTCATAAACCGGATAGTGGAGGCACGCTATGAATAGACGTGCTCAAGTAGCGGCGACGCTCCAGGTGCGCGGTCAGTGCCTGCCGTCCAGTAGGCCGCGCACGAGGAGGTCGCGCCAGGCCTACAGGAACAGCGCGGCGGGCGGCGCGGGCGGCAAGAGCCTCACGGGCGCCGACATCGCCTCCACGGACCGCGGCGCCGCGCTCGCCACTATTTTGTACTTGCCCATGGGGTCCACTTGGAACTTTCTAGACTCGTGCTTGGCGGGGTTGTACGTTGCCGGATGGTTATGTGAGCCGCGGAAATAGACTAAACGACCGTCCCTTAGACACAGGGCGACTTGACACCGTTCTGCTTTTTGATACGATCTGGCGCATCTCCAGGTGACTCGGCGCGGGTGGGAGCCGCCGTCCTCGTAGAATATGTGTCCGTCCGCCACCAAGTGTAGTCCTCCGCGCGCCGACCGAATGTAGAACCATCCTGCAAGTACGTTACCGTCAGAACCATTTTATACCCTACCTCGTAACTTATCTTACAATAACGATAGCAATTATTTACTTACGATTGAAGAGAAAAACAGGACACTCAGACATTTATTTTAACACAACTATTTATGTGTGTTTTCTAGACTAAATTGTAAATCTAGGTAGCTGGATTGCTAGATAAAGCATTTCTAGATGGCTGCCGCAATTAAACACATCATTCTGGCTGCTTTAGGAATACATTCTCTTTTATAGAAAATTATATTATTTGAATAGTGAATTAATGTAGCATTACTAAGGCACCGCACTACAACAGTTGTATGCGCATTACCCTATGTCGCGAGCTCAGGAGAGTTTAGGCACACGAAAGTAAAATTAGGGGGGATAAATAAAATTCGATTATTAGTTCAGCGCAATATAATCATTTCTTTGTACCTATACACGAGGGGGCACCCCCACTACCGTACTCACTACATCGTATACATTCTCAGACCAACTGCCGTTATAGCTACCTTTACTTCCATATACATTCGATACTAAACATAAGTATAGCAATAAAATATCTTATCACAATTAAATAATACTTTAAAAATAATACTTGTGAGATTAACATATGCGTAATCATAATCGTATACATGTTGTGTGGTAATAGAATATGTGTAAACATGGTAATCATATCGATTCGGTTAACATGACTACGGCGGCTTCGCTCTACACGAATCTCGTGCTTCCTGCGATAATACACTTTCATTCCACATGTCAATATCAGACTCAAAGGAAATACAAACATTATGAGACTTCCCAGTTTTCACTTCATCTTGTTGTATAAAGTAAAAATTGCGGAACGCCCAAAAAGTCCCATTGAAAATCGATGTATCTTTTATTATGTTTGATATGAACAGCTCTTAGGTCATTGTTATCTAAAGAATCATGAAAAAATACGTTATTACGAACAAATGCATACTCATAACTCAAGTGCCACTTGTACGTTATTTTTATTAAAATTTAAATTAAAGGTATGTCAAAGGAAAAATAACAATATCTTGTATTTAATATAAACATAGTTGTAATATATATATTTATTTTATTAGCATCATTACAGCTATGTTATTAAAAAAAAACAACATATTTCTAGATATAAATCTGTTGATAGCATCAATGATAAAGATGCAACAGATACGTGAGCAATGCAAAAGATACTCAGAACATTATATTGTGTACATATTTTATACTCAGTCATCGAATAATCAATAGGTTCTTTTGAGCGTGGGCAATGCTTATCAGATGAGCACCTTCACATTTTTTGATTTAATAATTAATTAGCTTCGTTAGAAATAGCAATACGCCCACGATATAAGACGAAAATATCGTAACCTTTTCTATAGAAATATCTGTTTTGTTACGATAACATTATTCAATTAAGTTATAAATAAAATGGTTACAATAAATATTTTTTGAACTTGCCAATTTACAAAATCCCTTGCTATTTTGTTTTGTTTACGAATGATATACGATGATGCCCACAGCAAATATGATTCGTGCACGTTCAATGGGAAATTATCGCAAGAATCACGAGGCAAAATAAACCTTTCAACAGTTTCACCCTCTTCGTACTTGAAACGCTAAGCCGCCGCTATTGTGACATATCTTTGTGTAAGTACAGCCGAAGCAAAATAAACATCTAACATAGTAAAATTAAGTACTCAAAGTAAATAAAAAATAATATAAAAATGTAAAAAATATAAAGTAAGGTCTCACTAAACAAAAATAGTCTTAAAACTACAACGTATACATGAGTATTATAATAAGTTGCTCAATAAATGCAAACACCTACATTAACAAGTTGTTAACATTACACACTAATCGTATACATGACATGACTTCGTTTAAACATCCCTTCTACCCTAAGCGTAGCTGACAACATAACCGTACCAATCCATTGACCGCAACCCAAAACCAACCGTGCCGGAGCCGAGGCCCCGCGTCCAACAACTTTCAACGTTATGTACAAATTTCACCAATAAAATTGTTAAAAAAATAATGTAAAAATAATGTATAAAAATACTCAGTATCATAAGAGAACTATCACTTTGTACAATAAACTACTTTACGGGCCGTTACGATCGGAACATCTATGGTGAGGCACATCGTGATGTGTCATACAAGCTGCGCGCTTCAGACTACAGTGAATATCATAAGCGTGTCCTATATAAAAATAATTTTACTCTTCAACAGTCATCTGCTCAAACGATTAACAACTCTTACCCCGAGAACAATAAGGGATGGCCACTGTCCCAACTCCCAGGAAACTATGAATTCTGTGTTAAATATTTTAAACAGTAAATGTCAAAAAGTTTTGCTTCATGATTTGTTAGTATGATATTGCCAGCAATATAAACTTTTTCGTTATTGTGATGATTACGTTTATTTTGGGAAAAATAACATTCATTTTTCCTATTGCAAAACACTTTACGGTAGACTGACAAAATTGTCTTATTTCCGCGCAATCAAATAACCGAATTTCTCAGAACGTGGCCTCCCACCCTACAGCTACTAGGTATTTTATAAGGGCTCCGCAGAACCGAGTTACGAAAACCGTTCAATACATAGACGACGAACTGTCTTATGAATATTCGAGGGGTTTTTGTGAATACTAACAAACTCTCGTCACAAGTCTAAAAATATGAGATTCAAGTCGCAATCGGCCACTAAACTACGTATAAGTATAATATAATAAGTCCTATATAATATTCGTATACTTTACACAGCGCCAAAAATATCTACCAATAAATGCATCTACTCAATACAATATACGGTATACATTATAATCTCTTTGGGAAACAAGATTATAACAGAACAAGTAGACTAACCTTATTCGTTCAAATACTTTAGTAAAAAGCGTATACATTTAGAGTATTGTATTACAGACCACCGGCAGAAAGGCACAAGAGCAAGATATAACATCCCTTGATAATCGATATCCATCTAAAGTGTAGTTTCTCTTCGCGTTCGAACAATAAATACTGAAATTGAGATCAACATAATATGTGCCGAAATCCAACAACTTTTCTAGAGCCGATGGTCTGTTTAATGATATTCGAATTGACTTATTGGCTCGCGGGCCACATCATAAGTTGCTTGATGGGTGATGTTTAGAACATGGGTCTGAGGGGCGTGGCGCGCACGCCGCACGTGTGTGCGCTGTTCATCTGCACGACCCTGAGGCCGAAGGTGTGCACGGCGGCGCGGCAGCGCGGGTTCCGCGAGCAGCGCCACCACACCTTGCCGCTGGCCGCGCGCCCATTGAAGCAGAACCGGTGCGCGCCCACCTCGATTGCCGGCTTACCCCTCTTGCTCAGACAATAACGGAACTGACCCGGGAAGCAGGGGAAAGGGAACGGCAAGCCCAGCGTCGGCGTCGCTTCGGGAGGGTTGCCGGCACCTGCAACTGTAAACTTTGGTTAATACCTGCTCATGAGCGAATTACCTATGTTCTAAAATTAATAAGTGTACGTATACCCGTCATCTCAGCATAAAGTTAGTATACAAATATATGTAATTGAAAATGTTCAATAAAACTACAGAAATTGTTTACATTTTAATTAGTGACTTATTGAAACATCGCAATTGCTTTATAATTTTTAATATGTATAATTTTGTAACAATTTGTATAATAAAAAATCAAACCAACGAAATCCCATTTCGTAATAGCGCTCTAAGCGCGATCACTTGACTAATTGCAGACACCGCACGCAACGATCACATGATTAATTATTGACTACTAACAAAGACATGCATCTCATTCAAGTCTCTTATTCGTGCCGTTATTGAAAGGATTAATGTAGTGTTTGATATTTTTCTTCTTGGTCGGTCGTCTCCTCCTCCTGTTGTGGTACTCGTGGGAGAAGCCCATGGACACGATGCGGTCGTGCATAGTGATAGCATAGCACTTGCAGCCGCCGTCTGACTTGATACACAGCCATCTGGACCGTGGGCCCACATTCTTGCCAGCCTTCCTGAATCGGTAACCGCCCACCACCAGAATGGGATTGCCAAAACGAGACACGCTCCAGTACACTGCAATCACAATTTTACTACTACTCTAGTCGCTCCACAATAAACTACCTTCTTTGACATGTACCCACATGATAGTAATATTTCCACTTATGGATAGTGTCGACACTTACACTCGGCATTTATCGAAGACATAATCCGCGTAATAAAATATTGTGTCACTAGTAAAACTGTTTGCAATAATTATACCCCATAGCCATGGCAGCTATTAGTCCGTACCAAACCCATTTCTGTCTGGAAATATGCGAAGGTAAAATAACAAGCATAGGTATCTATATATTTTCAACAGTCATTATTTTTTCTTACCTTTTGAAAACATTTATACATTAAATTGTATTCAAATATTTTCACCAGATTTTCAACTACTTTTGGTAAAGTAAATAGGTGTTGAATGAAAAGTTTTAGAGTGGTAGCCACGTATCAGCAAGTGCAGTGACGGCCATGTATCTAAATGGACGAACGCCCTATAAGGAAATTCAGGAAATTACTAGATGCAAGCCGTTTTTAACAGGGCTCAGTGAAAACTGCATGTTCGGCAATGTACCACTTTTTAGCTAAAGATAAATAGGTCTTCTAATGTTGGAAAACAAATTATAACCCAAAAATTTACAAAAATACTTATATTTATTAGAAGTTCGTACATAATTCACATATATTCTGAGAGTACTGAGCATCCAAGCTAAGTGTTTGTAAAGGAGACGGGCGAAACTTCACAGAACCTTGGGCTTAGCCTTACAGAGTTGGTTTAGGCATTATTTTTTATATTACATATTTATCGAAAATAGATAAGAAATATATCCGCCAAACGGGAGTAAGGAAATAATCGCTATGGAGTATAGCGCTGGAATACATATTTTTGCATGATAACTTATATGGCGTCTATAAAGAAGTGGAAATATGCAAACGTTATGACATATTATGTCAATATTATTTTTGATACAAATACTTGCTATATTTTAATTTAACTAATGATAACATAAATACTCAACACCGACGTGAAGAAAGCGTAAAATCGATAATATTCATTTAGGGTATTAATCAGCTACATTAAAAAAGATGGTTTATTGATGTTGCCAAAAAATATCAAGCAAGTACCTACTAATAAAACCTGATTTTATTTCCCACTGTCAAACATCCTATTATTAAAAATTTCATAAGTGTACAAATCTTCTACGATCTTCTGGGGCCCGAATGCGTTGTTGTCAAAATAATAATAATAGTTTTTGTCTTCACATTTCATTACAATGGACATATTAATACTATAAGATTACGAGTATAAATGCTTGTTGGTAATTTTATAAAAACATATCTCAAACAGCAATAGATAAATATTTTGAAAAATATATTTGTAGTTACAAATTTCGCCACACGCTAATATATTCTAGATGATGTCAGGCCCAATTCGCCCATCTCCTAAGTTGAAAGGACCTCTCTTCTCCTCCTCTCCGTTTAGTGAAAAATGCATAAATTTCATGATTCAAAAATATGTCATACCGTGGGCTCAGTACAAAAATATCCATTTTTGATTAAACCTAAACCTAATTATTCATTATTGACTTCATTATAGCTATTATCACAAATTGTCTTTAACCTGGCGTAATGTAACAGTGACACATTACAATATAAGATATAAAGAGAATGCAAAAATTACTTCACCCTGAGTTGGTGCACATCTTACAGCCTACAGGAATGCTTAACTTTAATAAGGAATATAAAATAATCCATGAAACCTATGCTCAAAGTTTAGTCACTTTTATTAGAGATGGTTGGGAAAGGTGTTGGCTTCTTTGAACTTTACTTCAATAGTTGCTTAACATTTCTTTAACAGAAGCGTTTGGGTCGGTGTTTTGAAATATTAGTCCATTTGCATCAAAATTCCAATTTAAACAAGTATTATTAACTACCATTTTGAACACACATATATGGCTACAAGCTAAAGTTACTTATCAGTATGGTTCAGTTTCCATCCCAATTTCGCGATGCTCTGCCAATATCATACTCAAGTCTAAAAGGTGCCTAGCAACTGTAAGAAATAATATCGATCGCAAAAAAGCATTATGGACACAGATCGTATCATTTTATTGTCGTTGTCAATCACGAATTGTCTTTGTCCTTTCTGAGAGAGTAAAAAGGAAGACATAGACTAAATTGTCCATGTGTTTCCGAGGGCCACTGAGGAATTCCATTCCTTAAACTTGTCTTTCGGTTTGTGATGGAAAGTAGTCTTGGCATAGTTGGGTGCGTGGTTATGTCCCCCTTTGGAATGCACGAAGCGCCCTCCAGCTGTGGTCTGGACCCTGCAGCGGCAGCCCACCGTGTCTTTATCCTTACAAGCCCAGTTTAACTTCCCACGGTATTGATTGTTCACCCAAAACTTATTGTTTTGAAATATCAATACAGATTTACCAGCTCTGGACGGCAAGAAAAAAGCTTCTGAAAAAGATTACCTAACCGTTAGTAACAATTTGAATACTTTCTAAACTTTGAGAACTTTTAATAAATTAGGTTAAGTTTATATTTTTATTTATTTATATATTCTTTATTGTACACCAGGGGAAAAACAGAGATTATAACTAAATTTAAAAATAAGTACAATCGGCGGCCTTATTGCACAAGGCAATCTCTTCCTCTTCCTTGTGCAACATTTTCAAGAAAAATAGTTCCCTTTTGAGATAATAAAAATAAAACAACTAAATAAAATAAAAATATCTATATTATTAGTGTCTGCGATAATTAGAAATCCGAAAAATATTATCTATAATATTTAATTTACAGTTTTGATTGCCTAAAATGTATACTAGTAATGTCTGTATCTCTAACTGATAATAAAATATTATAGATAATAATTATGGGTGTTTTATTTTAGGTATTATTGTTAGACAATTTACTCTTACAAACAACAATACGATAAAATAGATATATCGATTAAAATATAATATTTTTTTTGTATATTATACAAGTAACTCACAAAATGTTGTCTAAATGGAAATAATTCAAAATTCACATTGGATTTTGTTTAATTTCAACGGGATAATTATTATGATTAATAATAGCTGCTTTTATTTCCCCCATTAATCAACTATAAAAATAAAGTAGAAGAATGATTAACTTCTCTATCGTCCATATTAATCTTGTTAAATTTTCGCCTACGTTATTAAATTTTACTAAAACATTATGTTTCTGGATAATCTTCGATTTTGTATATTTAGAGCTCTTACAATTTTTACAGCTTACTTTTTCTATTTCCGAAACAAATCAAGTACTTATACAAATAAGGTGTAGCTTTCAGATCCACAGAAAAAACATTTTACTAACGCGAACTACGATCCGCGAGTAATTCCAACAGGATTTCACGAAACGTAAGAACCGGGAACGATTACAGTTGTATCATTTTCTGCGTGGTTTTTCTATAGAACTTCTGTTTCTCGTGATTGTGATGGTTCTCGTACTGTGTCACCTCGCCTCGCTTGTTGGTTCGCGCTGAGGCCGAACATTTCTTGCTCTTCCGCTTCGAACACATCCAATATGTCTTCGCCACTTCGTTGAACGTGTATCCGTCGAGCACTAAAATTCGTTTACCCTTCCCCGTGGGTATATAGGCGGCAAAATATTTACCTATAAATAAAGTTTACCGTCATACATCATAGTACCTCAGAGTTTGTGTGTTGGAAGGAAATTAATGTTGTAATTTTCTTTGACGTTTGATTATATGGGAACAATCCTAATATAAATCCACATTAGCATTGTAGTGCCCAACAATACGAGAAATACGGCCAAAAACTTGCCTCTGTACGTATAAAATTTAATATAATTTAATAGCCATAACACACTAGAATACAATACAGAAATGATGATTTCTCCAGAAGTACTGGTACCTTCATTAACATAATTTGTTACGGTATAAGCTCGACACCCAAGTTGTACATACTAATTGACTCGTAGCTTATAAACTTAAATAATTAATTTTTAATTCTGTTAATAAAACAAACTATTCTTTTAAATACGTTATTGTATTTCGCAGTTATTTTAACAATTGCCTTGATATTTATATTGATGTTCGTGAAGAAGTCTAACCTGGTCTAATCTAAACCTAAAATCTCATGACCTGGCTAAAATAATTTCAATAAAATACTCTTTGATAAAATTAATTTGTGTAATTACGATGACTCATATAGAGCAATAAAATGACTTTATGAAAGATTCCTAATTCACTCAATTTTTTTCCAAATTGTCAATTTTAGAGTTAATTTTATATTTTTAGATAAGGTAAAATATTCATAAAAAAATCAGACGCGGCCCTAAATTTAGAAAACTGATACATTTAAAAAATAAATAATATTATTTTTATATGCTGTGTGCCCTGGAGTCTTGAAAAGAAAACATACGTTCTAGGTATATAATAAGAATGAAAACATAAAACACAATTCAATAAACATAATCTTTAATTAAACCTTATAGAGTTAATACTCGAGATAAATGTAACTATGTCTTTCATATTGATACCTATTTATAAAAATATACGTCAAAAATTACAAAACAGTAAAGCCGATTTTATAATACGGAATGTTCAGTACATCAATTAACAATTGACAGATTGGACCCATTGTCTCACATAAGGCACTTTATACTTAATTGACACATAAAAAGTCATTTCAACGTGGAATAAATATACTAGTCGATTTACAACATTAATATCATAATTCATAAGTACATTATATAAAAGTTACGATAAAAATTTATATATAAAAATACTAAAACTAGCTAATGATCAAATCTTATCACAAGTTGGTATCGAATGCGGTGCGTTTGATTTGCTTTCACTATCGCCGCTAATCGAATTTGAGAACTGAGCAAGTTTTGATAAAAATCAAACCCAGCCATGTCCATTTCAAATGCATACTAAATACATTAAACAGAAGCTCCATTACCTCTAAAGCTCATTACCATGATCGTATGAATCTATTTATTAATTTAAATTTTCGACCTCATAATTACCATTTACAGACTTAATAGGAGATTAAAATTGACGTTAGTTTATGGGAAACCGTAAATAGACTACGATATCCCAGGGAATCGCTTGAATCTCGGTACCTTTGTCTGACAAATAGATATTTATACGCCATGCATATACATATTACCAGCAAATTACCATATATCATTATGATCCACCTATATTCACCAGGAAGATTCAAAGAGACAGTGATGAAATTAGCTATACATTCACCAATACCTAAAACGTAATCTCAGCTCAGCATATGGGAGTATTATTATTTTACGCCAGCTCAAATATTGTACTTTTGTCAGCTGTCATTGGAAAATGGCAACATTGTAGATATTTTTCTACAACGCACAGAGAGACTCCAAATTGTTAGGTTCTATGAATATAATATGTCACTACCACCTGGCTTTGTTTTCGGTCGCAGTCTTGATATACCCTGTATATCAGTGCGTGGTGGCCTGATGGTAAAAGAACCAGACGCGGCCGCCAACATGTTCACAGTTGTCGTGGGTTCAAATCCCCGGTCACACCTGAGACTCTTCGGTGTAATGTGTGTATTGATAGTCAATCACCGCGCATTATAACGGTAAAGAAAAATATCGTGAGGAAACCTACATACTAAAGCAATTTGTATAAATTTTTAAGGTATGTAAAGTCCGCCAGCCCGGACTAGGCCAGTGTGGTGGACTATTTGGTCTAAACCCTCTTAACCGTACTCTTTGATTGTAGAGGAGGCTCGTGCCCTGCAGTGGGAAGTGGGCCTGCAATGGGCCGATAAAATACAATACAAAACTATGCACCAAGTTACTGTTCGTCATCTAAGCAAATTTTGATCATCAGAAGCATTCTATATTAAGTTTAATGCACCAATTTCCCAACAGTCATTACCAACACACAAGCACAGCTGTTAGCAAAACCGATTAGTACCAAAATGGACAGTCCGGCTTGATTTTCATCATAAAAATCTGATATCAACGATCATAACTTTACTATACATTTCAACAATAGATATTTTTTCCATATAAAACTCTTCAACCAAAAGCACCAGAACAAAAATACTCTGCGGCTACACGTAGTCACTAAAGGAATGAGTCATTGAATTTTTCCACCTTACATTAAAATGTTTTTGTGCGGGCAGTGTCGCCATTAAACTATGATATATACAAACTACATCGTATTTTCTACATTGCTTTCTAGTCTTAACTAACGGAAAGTTAACAGTAAAATGATAATAATGCTGTTTTAAAATAAGTGAGCGATATTTTAATGGTCATTCGAGCTTGGGCGCCTGCATGGCGAGCGCGTCGAGGTCGGCGCTGGTGGTGAGCGGCGCGGGCACGGGCGCCGCCACGTCGGGCTGCTTGCGCGCCGCCTGCCGCCGCGCGGGCAAGCACAGAGCCCGCGGGGGGTGGTTGTGCATGCCCTTCACGGCCACCACGCTCTGCCCTAGCATGTGGATCCTCGCCTTGCAGTTGGTCTTCTTCGACGTGCAACGCCATATCACTTTGTCCCTCAACTTGGACTCCTCGCAGAAAGGGAACGTGTTCACCATCATTATAACTTTGCCACGCCGCGACTTCAAAAACTTTATACCTGCGAGAAAAACTACCGTCAGATAACTGCACACAGTACCGACACCTTACACCGACACTTAACATACAGGTATTGTGCGAGTTACAGAGATAAATGAAACCAGCGGTTATTGATAAGTACAATTTAATAATATGATTTCACAAAACGTACCGCGTACATGAAATAAAAACCCTTATTATATAAAATTACACTATCAATTAATATAAGAATCGAATGAGTAGTTAACAGTAAATGAGGTAGACAATCAAGCGAGCGTAGGTACAATGAAACCGTGGCGGTAGCGCTCAGAGCTCACAATGACATACGGATTACGGACTTGCACTACCTACGAGATTCGCCAGTCACCGTCAGCACCACTACAAACGGCCGTCATACAAACAAATCATAATATAATCAGTAGCTATATAACCAGGTGCGTGTAGCAATACCTATTCTGCGTGAATACATGTATAACCAAACCAATATTTACATAGAAACTGTGTAAATGTCCTAAACTATTTATTCCAACTCATAAATCGTATCTTATATAATTGACGTATATTGTCAGCGCTCTAAAATTATATATCATATACAGATAGACCTAGACGTAACTTATAATTACAACGAGCTATCGCCACGGATCCACACGATGCACACAATGCGTATGTACCGGTCTCGTTTCGTTCACTGATACTCGTCAGGTACAATAGAGCGTGCCAAATGGTTCACTACATTGATAAGAGATGTGCTGGGAGTGGACACGCCACACGTGCGAGTGGGGTGGGCTTCAGATCACACGGTCCCGGCTCAAACCACACAAAACCATAGCAAACCAGCGCGGCCGGGCGCGTCTAATCTGAAACCACCCGCCGTACAATGAACGCTGCAGTACAGAACACCAATAGTAAAAACCAACGCCGCGAACTTGACACGGCCTAGAAACACACCTAAAACACAACATATAGTACATACACGTGCTGAGACCCGATACAGCTAAGTGATCTAAATAACAATAAAATTAGTAATAATTTGTACTTAAATCAGAGTCGTACATACAAAGCGGTTCCTCGACACCGCTGCAACAGGTAGCCGCGTCGAGAAACAACGAAGCCAAAAACAATTCATAAAATATATCCAGACAACAGTCTCAAAAAGGGCCTACGTATAAGTATGTTTATATTAATTAATTAAAGTCGTCAACAGCGAAGTATCGCACACAGTTAAAACTAAGTAAAGAGGTAGTTGAGTTTCGATACTAACTAGATGTAGTGAGTGGCGCGCCGGACCCTGCGCGGCGAGCCGCCCGGCGCGCGCGCCTTACACGCTACCTTACGCTAACTTACGCTACGACACCTTACTCGAGTAAAGCTTCTGAGTATTCATTCTTGTATATTATAAAATTGTATAATTTAAACTAATCTGTAAAACCCGTATAAAAGTGAAAGAGGTAGATGATTGAGCTTAAGTACTTAAAACCGATGGTAAAGAGCACAATGTGCATGGGGCGCGCGTGCGGCCCGCGCCTGCCGACCGCGCCGGGCCGCGCCGCATGCCACATACTGTCGCGTTTTTCGTAACTAGTGTAAATTCTTAGATTAAAGAGGCGGACATCTAATTGTCTAAATCGCAATAAGTTTCTGAAAATTGTAAAGTATAAAATTCTCAAAATAAATTAAGTAATTCTAAGTACAGTCCAGGGGACATCGTATTGCTTTGTTTCGAACGAGTTTCTCCTTCAGTCACCGACGCGTTGTCGACGGCGGCGCCGCCGACCTGTCCACACTCCGGGCCGACTGTCGATAGTGCACGTTCGACCGCGTGTTCCTGATCCGATCATGTTGCCTGCCTAGCTGACCAGCCTGTTTCCTGTGTCCTGTTGTCCGCCTAGCGTTACCTTATCTGTCCGTTGTTGCGCGGCTTGATTATACGAAACCAAACGCTAAAAGCGACCTTCATCCGAATAACAACCAACTGCCTAAATCTGACACCGATACGAGCTGACACCGTTTTACATTCAGAAGGGTCTTACACATTTAACGTCCTTAATATTCCTATTCGATTCGAAAAGTAGCCCACACCTATACGGATAACGTTTAAGGATCTCGAAGAGACCGCCTAACCTACACACGAAATATTTTTTCGCATTACATACTTAACTGGTCGTCTCCCGTGTTCCCTTCACTTCGCTTCACTGGTCGCCGTAACATTCAAAACACCACAACACCAATAATATAATGTTGATATTACACTCACATCACCGATACTAAATAACCAACCAACAATAGCCATCGCTGAACCTTACCTAACGATACCTTATCCCCTCATACCTTACATTACCAATTAACCTAAATAAATTATGCTACATTTCGGGTGCCAAAAGGCGATTAGAAAATATCGATAGTCGACTGTTATATCATCGTTATAATCAATCGATCGCTCATTGTAAATCGTGAAAGCTCTCGTTCAAAATCGATGTTTACATAAAGAAAGAAAATAAATATGGTCGCCGTCGATCGCGTTAGTTCTCCTCCTTGCAGGGCGTATCGACAAGCAGAGGCTTGGCGGCGTTGGTGTGCGGTGCGGGCGGCGGCAGCGAGTTGGGCGAGGGCTGCGGCGCGGCGCCGGCGTTGGTGGTGGCGCTGGCGGAGGCGTTGGCGGTGGCGGTGGCGTGTGCCGTGGCGGCGTACAGCGCCAGCGCGTGCTGCAGTTGCAGCAGCTGGTGGTGCGGGTCGAGCGCGGGCGCGGGCGCGCGGTGGCCGCTCTGGTGCGGCGTGCGCACCACGTAGCGTCCGTCCGCGAAGCGGCGCACGTTGGGCGGCGCGTGGTTGTGCGAGTAGCGGGAGCGCACGATGCGCTCGTGTCCTTCGGGGCCCTCCGTGTTGACATCAGCGAGGCAGCGCGAGGTGAGGCGCGACGAGCAGTACCACTGTTTGCGTCCGTGAGCCAAGTTGTTCTTTAGCCGAAATGTGTAGCCGCGATGCAGCAACAATCTTCCCTTGCCCGCGCGAATGAACCGAGCTGCATGAGAAAACATCATAGTTATTACATGTCCCTAAGGAATGTGTTTGAAAAACTATAGTTCTATTTAAAACTGTAGTTGGAAACATTTAAGTTTTAATCGAATGATTAATTTAAAATGTTTTCCAATCTATATTTTAAGTAGAACACACGACATGCCTTAAAACTATATTTATTACATAAATGTACTCTATATAATCATAATGGAGGGGGTGGGTGCAATAAAACTTTATTTCGTGAACATTATTTAATACAACTATTATACTATAATAAATGAAACACTACAAGATTCCAAATTGTATATTTCCACATTTACACGTAACACCTCTATGACACATTCCATCAAGCACACCTACCACATACATCACATATGGCACAATTTACAATTATAAAGACGAGCTTATCTCCAGGAGAACACATGAGCAACACATTTGGCACGTAACATATTTGGCGACAAAGAATGCACTTGGCAATTGAGCACGTCTTATACATCAAACAATTCGCAATAAACAAGCTTCTTCCAATGTTGGAAGTGAAACAGATGTATATAGATAAAAATATAAGGAAGACCACACGACCCACTACTACATCTACGCACTTTTCAACTCATAATGTCTCAAACATTCTAACCTTAACATTATAAAGTAGTTTATTTGGCACTTACACTAGAAACAAGATATTCATTTACTTAACTAGGTACATGAGCTTCATATCACATATTGAGGAAGGTAACTAAAATATTTTACTTTATTATACCGGCGCTAGAGTAAACGGTACACATAAATCTATCAAATAAGGAAAATACGTAAACAACTATATAAAGACTTCTGTACAAAATTCATGATTCAACAAAACGCATCAAAAATTACAAAGCTACCTATATCCTAATTTTGACGTCTGTCGTGAGACAGAACTATGCGAGATCTATAAATGTTTAATTAAATTTATTACTAATATGACTAGTAGCGAACCATCCATGCGTTCGGATCGAAGCTGTCGAAATCCGAACGCGGGAGTCTGGGTAGGAGGACCGGCGTCGGCGGTGAGGCCGCGCCCGGATGAAACACTTGTTTTAGTATTTTCTTTCCACAGCGATTGGCGTGGTTGTGCTCGCCAACCAGCTTGTGTAAGGTTCCTTTTTGCGTGTAAGCTTTGCAGCCGCAGCCACCCATGGTGCAGCGCCAGCGCACCACGCCGGAGCGCATGGTGTGTGCGGCGTAGAAGCTGCGCCCGCGCACCCATAGGCGCGGCCGCCCACCCGGGCCCACCGACAGACAGACCACCTTGCCTACCGAACAAACAACATTGCATCATTACAATAATAACGCGCGCCAGATGCCTCATGCAAATGCTACCAAGCACTGGTTAGTAACTGCGCTCAAGCGTCTTGTAGTATGAGTAAAACAACCAAGCGTTTTGTATTTGTTAGTATGTAACAATAAAAAATACAAATATGTAATTTGTAAAACAAATTATACATTATCCAACTATGTCACTTTTACATTATATTAGACTAGAAAAATTAAAATAATATCTATTGCCGTTAGTTAAGTTCCCACAACTTGCGAAAATCGCTCAAATACAACTTCACATGGATTAAGCAAATGTACATATTGTACATAATACAAATTGAAAATAAATTAATAATAAAAAGTATTGCTATCTGTTTATGATTATGAGCATCTTATCATGTTAAAAATATTTGTATAAATAAATTATATCTACTTTAATACGTTGGTTACGAACTTTATTAGGTTACTCCTACTGTAGTCAATGAATCACCGGTGATATATCGAATTAGTGAACCTACAGATACAAAACTTTAAGTTTTGGAAGAATGCACATAAAAATGAACTTATTAAAAATATGTTAGTACAAATAAAATTCAACAAATAGGGTGTATATTACTATACTTGTATCGTAACAAATAAGGAAACTTAAAATCGTGACGGTCACAACTAGCGACCTTATGTATCACCGGTGACTATTGCCTCAGTAGCCAACATTTTAAATATACACGCTGAGATCGTTGCAGCAATGCAATGTAATGACTAGCTCAACACTGAAGCACATACTGACGTTAGCGTCAATTCCGTTTAAATATTAGTTCGTTCAGGTAACATAATATCAGATTGTGCACATTCAATAATAAACCTTTAAGATAGAGTTTCAATAATTCAAAATAAGGAATGTGTAATGTTAAAAAAATATAAATTACGATACATATTTGTAAATATCTAGCACGTTGTACTTATTAGTTGCCATCACCACAGTTAATGGTTAGTCATGCGTGGATTATCGCTAGCGCGGCGCACCCCAGCATCCTCTACAACACCCACATCTCATATTGCTTATACAATTTATAACTTATTTCACACATTTATCAGTCTCACAGGAGTATTCACTTACATTACAATACAATAATATTGGGGCGCGTCGGCAAACATTAGCGAGTTAAAAACAATACACCAAATGCTTTTGCTTTGAACCCTTAAGTAGTGAAGTGACCCTTGACTAGACAAATCAGTCCTTAGGACTAGTTTAAAATTAATAACAACGTTTCTCACAACAAATGTTGAAATTGCAACACGACATCTTTGATACAGTACATTAAAAATGTAATTATTATCGGCGTATCTCAATATAATATTGAGGACCCTGGAATCTGAGTGGAGTTGCTACTGCATTACTTAAGGGTGGGGTAATGTTAGGCGGTATTATTCGTCGAGCACAGCTTTGGCGTGGGCGGCGAGCCCGGGCTGCGTGGGCGGGCGCGGCACGGGCGCCGGCAGGCCGGCGGGCGGCTCGTGCGAGTGCACGTTGCTGAGCGCGAATATTCGGTCGTGCAGCGTGTGCGCGTACGCGCGGCACGTGCGCCGCGTGCACCGCCACCGCACTTTGCTCTTCTCGGGGAACACCTTCTCCGCGTAAAACGAGAAACCCCCGAGCCTCATGTGCCTCCGACCTCGGTTAGATATCACGAACTCCACTGCAAAATACCAGCCCATCAACACACCATCCGTGAAGCGTACCATTTTGTATCATGCAAAGCTCTCGTCACCTAGTAACCACCGTGCAACGCAATGTCAATGCTAAGGCTCACCGAAATAGTTAACAATCTGGAGAATTATTTACTACTTTACATTATACTTACAAGCTGTATGCGCACATAAAATATTTGTTGAAAGTTAAAGATTAAGAAGGAAAGGGAGGAGGCCTTTGCCCAGCAGTGGGACACTTACGGCTGATAATAATAATAAAGATTAATGGAAATGTATGATAACAATAAAATAACCCATTTAAAAATTGTATATTAACAAATCAACAGTGATAAAAACAATACGTAGCCAAGTAGCGTACACGCTGGATGTTTTGTGCACAACCACGCTTTACTCATTCTCCTCGGAAGTCGGCGGCACCTCTTGAAAGCAAATAAACTCAGATGTTAGGGGCTCCTTCACATTCGTATCAGAAAGAGAATGTCTTTTCTTGAACCTATCAAACCACCCTTTGCTTGCCTTGAAATCGTTTTTGTGTATTTTATCGCAATCACCGTATTCCGATTCTTTTAAATGTTGATAAATTGTAAGAGCTTTTTGTCTTATTATAGTGCCGTTTAACGTAGAATGCTGCGAATGGCATCTGTTTATCCAGTTCATGAGATTATTCTCCATTTTAGGTAGCAGCATGTCGGTGAAGCGTGACGCTGTTTTGGAGCTTACGCCTTGCGACATTGAAGACATTAGTGTTCGGATTTTATCCTCGTTTTGTTTCACCGACCGTATGGTCGATTCGTTTAAATTGAGTTCTCTAGCAATAGACGCAGTCCTCGCGCCCGATTTTAACATGTCTAAAATTTTTACTTTGTCACCAATAGCGATTGGTTTTCTCGCTCTTCTTTTTCGCCCTTCCTTTAAATCACAGTCGAATGCTAAAACATAAAGACTCTTATAAGTGCTGAAAACATAGAATATATTCCGACAGGTTAGCACACTGACCATGTTATACTAAAACAATTTTGGTGGCCATTAGTCCGTAAATGAACTGGTATTTCGCATCGCACGATTTCTTTTCAGAATAATCTGCCGCGTTGCACGGGGTTCACCATATCATTATTCTAAGTATAAACCCAACTTATTGTATTATTATGTATATTGACATAGTGATCATATTATGTAGGTACCTCATACCCCTTGCAGGGACTTAAGAATATAAACTTTATTGTTGACGATTAAATACAAACTAAAGTTAAATACTGACAGGTATAACATTTAGAAGGAATATAAACCTCCTTAACTATATGTAATGTTTATTTGTTTCCAGTTATGGTCTCGATGAGACTCTCAATACGCGCGTGTTGGTGGAGAAGCGACCCGGGCGAGGAGTGTGTGTGGTGCGCGGCGCGTGCGATCAGCCGCCCGTCTATGGTGAGAGCCCTCGCGGGGCAGCCCTGCCAACGACTCCTGCACGACCAGTACACTCGGGCGCCGCGCCTCTTGCGCGCCACGAACGCGTGTCCGTCCAGCAGCAGCGAGGGCGCGCCGCGCCGCGTCACTGTGTAGCACACCGACTCCTCGGCCGAACCTACAGCACACACATCATCACGTGACTCAATAAAACCCCGCGTCAAATCGAAAACTTTATTAGAATCTTACAATTATAATCTTAACATTACTGATCACAATGCTGTAGAACTAGACTATTGATGACATTGATTTTGATTATACTTACAAACATTTCGTCGACGACGCTAGAATCGAACTTTTTGGATACAATCTTTTGAGAAATTATTACTACTTAAATTCTGAAAATTGATTTAAATTACACTCCGCGGTGTGTAACCTTTATGAAAAAGGTTTACATGGAAGAAGGGACTAAAATAATATAAACACAAAATAGGAATTCAATTCAATTCGGAGGCTATAATTATTATAATAATTAGGCCACAAATTTCATAGAATCACATAACACACACAGAAGTCTTGAAAATTGTCTTATTGCTCTACTTAATTAACGAGTCCAAATCGGTTCTACACTGAGGGACAAGTAACCACTTCACCGAGTTCGTATTTGCGTGTTATTTTTTGCATATGATTCTCGAGGTGATTATGCACTGGATTGGTTATTCGCAGCACGTTATTTTTGGACGTGATCCTGGCTCGGCACCTCTTGCCGTACTCCATACACCTCCAGAACGTTCGTCCACTTCGCACGCTGTCCGTCACAAATATGTATGGTTCATAAATAAGTTGCAGATGACCACTTTTCGTTTGGATGAAGTGCAGTTCCCCCTTTGTATTGCTGCTTAACGCTCCTAAAACTAAACAATAAAGCAGCATTAGTAAACATCCCCGTTAAATTTACTTTTAGGCGTAAAGAGCAAATAACACAACATTTTAGTATTCTATTTTTTATTTATTTTAAAAAACATACTCTATACATTATTATCGAATACTAAACTTAGTCGAGAATAAAAATGATTCAATGGTTTAACATTTACTCTTTGATAGCAAAAACAGAGGTAAATAATACATGTCAAGTACTATACACAACAAGTAAGCAATAGTCATAATCTAAAGCATTAAAATCATAGAAGCTTATCTCACATTCAATCTCATATTATGACAGGTTAGATTATAAATTATAATATTTTTTCGTTGAATATGAAAACTCAAAACCAAAATTTGCATTAAAATGATGGCTTAAGCCACCATTTTGTTTTTTATTGCCTACATACAAGCTGCAGTCCTCTGCAATGTATTAGACACAATCTAGCTGCTGCCTAATACATAAGTGGTGAACCCTCTCTTTAATATTTGTTTATAGGTCATGGCATTCAAGGTACAGCAGAGGGAGTTCACCAATTTATTACTTTATACGTACAGTTTAAATTTAGAAGATTAAGCCAAATTGGCCACCAAAATGGTGGGTCTCGTTAACAGGAATTTCTCCACATGTCATAGATCAACACCCTATAAGGGACAAATCTGGCCTCATTAAATACTGCATCTAGTCTAAGCCAGTGCCCCAAAATACTAACTGGACTGACTGTACTCCTGTTACACATGAATTAAGCTTTGATTGAAATTTCCACACTGAAGATCCTAATATTCTGTATAGCAGCATTCAATAAAGGAGAATGACCATTTTACTATGAAACTTAGTATCAGTGTGAAGGTTTTTGTCCCTCAATGAAACCTACTTTTTTGTATAGGGAAAAATTTATATTTTCAATAAAAATAAACATAATTGCGATCCAGACCCGGAGTTCTTGGAGAAATGAAATTGAAGTCCAGTCACTCTGGTAGCCCCATTTGTAGTAATGGCTGATGTATGATGATGCTGACGCTGACGAAAATTTGATGATAAATATTTTATTTTATGAAAATCTGTCACCTAGGATAAGACAAGGATGGTTTAAGGACAAACCATAAAAAATGCTATAATGAATTTTAAACAGTATTGGTATCCGGGTCAACTAAATTTTTATATCATGAATGGTCATTCTCTTTTTTCCAAAAGAACATAGTCTATATAATGATATTTGCCAATAAATGATAAGAAAATTAGAGGATGGATTTATAGAGAAACCAAGATACACATGTAAATTTTGTAATGCGTCGTATGGTATGGCAAAGTTTATAAAACTAATATAATTGAACTAAATTTAAGATTATATTATTTATGACAGATTTATGATACAGAATTATAACATCTACATACAACAAAATACTTTACTACAAAATAAGAAAAAAATATTTTAAATTAGGTGTACAACCACTTATAGGCAAAGTCACTATAATAAGATTATTTAACAAGAGCATTGTTTTTTATTTATTTATTTATTTATTTATAATGCATAAAACATGGGTATAAAGATGTTATAATATTAGTGTCGTAACATACATGTTCTGCTAGAAGGTATAGCATGCAATATTATAATATGTCTTAATCTAAATAATTATAATTATATGTATCTATTTATTTAAATGTTTATGTTGAGACCTTATACCAACCTGACAAAAATCTGATAAACATAGGTTAAACACAAAGTGCTACAAACTTGTATCAGTCACTGTGACAAGGTTTACAATGTTTTGTATGACTATACATCCAAAAATGAATATCCTACATTGAGCATTCAGCAATCTCACATATTAAATTAGACAAATCTTACTCATTATACAATCAATAGCTTACTATAACTAACATATTGGCTAAAGTTACAAAAAAACTATCTACCCATACAACTTGGACACATTATCTATAGAAATAATACAATAATTGTGGGATAATACACAGTATGAGAACTGCACAAAAACACAAAGTTAATGTTAACTCCCAATCCTCTTCAGGGATAGCCAAAATAATATGTCAATAAAATGTGTAGAATAAAGGAAAATATATATTACTTTTGAGCAAATTCGTAATTACTTATCAGTTTCAACACTTATCATTAGGGACTGGATTATATGCATTTACATATGCAATATATTATGTACTACATTTTTTGGTAATTTACCCTCCTGATAACTGTTAGAATTATATTCCATATATCATATACATACCTATTTAAAATAAATTATGTTCTTGCCAGTCAAATCTATACCTATGTAAATCATATGGTTTGTAAAGAGCACTCATCTACTTATGTTTTGTAAGGTAGTTCAATTTTGAATAAATATGTAATTTACTTCAATAGAATAGAATAGAATAGAAAAATCTTTGTTTGTTCATTAAAGTACACATACACTGATACATAACTAAAACAACCAAATGACAAACCTACTATTACAATATACAATGGACATAAAGATTAAAGATAACAGAAAAAAAAATAGTAACAATAATAAATACCAAAAAAAGAATGTGTAGCAGTATATGTGTTGCAGCAGAACAAAAGGGTGATGACTCAGTATAATATGTTCACTCATACAAGCAAACACTGATATTCCGCCATTACCTGGTCGAAGAGTGGTGGCGGAGTAATAAGTCCCAATTTAATTTTACAAATCATAAGTATGTCTAAATAAGAATACCCATTACATCGTGACACCCAACAACCAATGCGAACATAAATAAAGCAGATTATTATGATTTATTAGTATTATCGACCGTGTTAACCTTATGTTGATAATTATTATTTAAGAAAGAAAAGGGATAGGTTGATTAGAATGAACTATAAACCACAGGATACTCTCGATAAATAAAGCGATTCAAAACATTTGTATCAAAGGAAGCGAAAAAATAAATTAGTATGTACCGACTTCATCACACAGCAAAATCCGCTAACAGCCAACCACTGGGTACATTTGATTTTTGCCTCTCTAGAAGCATGATTTTAATTTGCCTTTTCAATGAGTATTTAATATTTTATATGTTTCAAGGGCGGAGGAATATTATTCCAGCATTTGGTTGAAAGGTAGCGGAAACTACCGGTAAACGTCTTAGTTCTATGAGGATGTGACTCTTAGGTACCACGCGCATCTCTAGAGCCGTATGTAAGGTGAAAACTAGAAAATCGTATTTTAGAGAACAAGTATTCTGGTTTCTTGTATTTCATGACGTCGAACAACAAGCATGCCAAGTAGAGATGTCTGTGAGAACACATGTTTAATACTGAAGCTTTATTTAGGTGTGGGGTGATATGTGTTCTTGGCGGTATTTTATAACAAAACTGACTACATGCATTTTGGACACATTGCACAAGTCGACGGTTATGGATGTTAAGTGTGGTCCATATATTATTATATTATATTATTGATACTATGCTAGTAACCCTTCTCAATCATACTCTCGATTGTAGAGGAGGCCCGTGGCCTGCAGTAGGGCATATATGGGCCGGTACACTATGCTAACAATTAAAAATTTCTGTAATTAAAAAAAAACACTCTTTTTTCTGTTACTTTCCTAAAACATAAAATTTATGTTACATATATTACCAGTTTTTATTGGTTTTCAAGTATAATTTACGAATTTCTTTATAATTATTTGTATGCATATTTTGGGCCATTTATATAATCTGGTCCCTACAAATCAATTAAATATTTTTTGTGTATGAACTTATTATTCATTTTTGTATACAATAATATGTTATATAAATAAATTATCTTTGAAGAGAATGCCTCAGGCATTAAGTCCATATTATGTATAAAAAGCATAAACAAATAAAGCATGATATACTGAAATAAGCTTTCAAAACAGAAAACATATTATTTAGTACTGAGAAATAAAAGTACATTAAAGATATACATGTTTTGTTTTTAGATTATACCAAAAAAAAAAATATTATACCAATCTACAATCATTTATTCACCTAATATAAAATATAATAATAATGACAATTTTGAAGCCAAAATCATCTTAAACATATAGATTGTATTAGATGATGATGATCATGATATCTGACATAACCAACACATTCCAAATTAAGACTATTTAGTTTATAGAATATGCTAAGTGAAGATACTTAGGCTTAAATATAGAAGTTATTCGTTAAAGTTTTGTACAAATATTATTTAATTACAAACTTCAATAAAATGCTGTATCATGTAATGAAAATATTGAAACCATGAATCTTGTTGCTGATACTGCATGAATAGATCCTTGAAGAAAGTAAACTAAAATCTTTTGTTTTACAATTTAGCAATTGTTTACTTGCATTATTAGATTATGAAGAGAAAAAATATGTTTAATTTTGACAATTAATATTAATTATAACATACAAAACATATCTATTTAATTAATGTAAACATACTCCAACTGAAAGAGAACCATTACTTAGAAACAATTGTAGGGAATGTAACAAAAACAGTAGCGCGTATTTATAGGTTATGTTTACAAGCTGCCAGTGTAAAACGTTCCTAACAACACAATTTATAACATGTTGTATTTAATTTGACCACAATCAAGCGGATTTAGTAGAGTAAAATATAATTTACATAGTATTTAATAAAGTTGAAACAAGATTATAGCGCGTAGCAAGTACTCTATGACAACCCATACACAATACTGTCGTGTTACTTTCCCTGATCATCAATCGCGGTATAATTAAAACTGTACATACCAAATAAATATTCAGCAGGGTACCACTATTGGTATTCACAATTTTCCACAAAAAATATCACTTCTATCACACGAAACTCATATAAAACACTCACGTAAACACGTTCACTAATGTAACGATAACAAGGCCCTAAACTTTAAAGTAACCTAATAAGAACAACTTATATAACAGTCCACTGATAACAGTCTATTAATTTAATCGTAACATTGTACATTTTAATCACAACAACTTTTAATAATTCTCAAAATAGTAAACAATCTTAGAGTGACACAATTGCAACCATAGATTCACGGCGTTAAGACGGACGACCACAAATAACGGAATACAGTTCCTTTATACGCAGAATTTTATATGTTCAATATATTATAGTTATTATTTTTATATAATTATTAATATTATAGTATTTTATTTCCAAAAATATGGTAGTTAAAGTTTTATTTTATAAAAATTATATAATTGTTTTCACTTCATACTTGCATATATATTTTGTCTATGGTATCCACAAGATGGCGTTAAACATATACTTGCATTAAAGTCTTTTAATTTATTTAGATAAAAATAAGTCAAATATTGATAATTTGAAACATTACGATCCATTTAATTTTATAAAGTACCTACCTAAATAAAATTCCATAGTTGTTTTAACTATACTTAAAATTGCAAAAAGTGACTTCAAAATGTAACTAGCGCCATCTTTTAATTCGTTACCTCATACTCAGTTTAAAAAAACACTGATGACATTATCGAGTCATAGAATTCAGATGGAAACTTAATATTATTATTATATTATACTAGCCTAAAAGATCCCACTGCTGGGCAAAGGCCTCCCCTAAGTTTTTCCATAAATCTCTGTTGAGAGCAATTTTCTTCCAGTCCTTTTCTTTAACTTAATATACTCCTAATGTATTTCCACAAACTACCTAGTTTAATGTTTTATGATTGTTATTCTCAAATAGATACTAGTGTTTCTTCGCGGTTGATATGTATCTACAGGTTGTATCTACATTTAATAATAGAAACCTAACCCTGAACCTTCTGCATTATGTGTATCTACTACATAACAAACTCCAATGTCGAGTGGATTTTTAACTGCTATAAAATATAGTTGACTTCATCCGGTTTACTACTGTAATGAGATATATAAAGCAAACAGGTACTGTAGATACCGAAAGTACCTATTGCTTCAAATATTTAGGGTGTTTCTTCAGAGAAGTAGGGAGGTCATTAGGTATGTAAATAAAACACAATTTAATAAACTTCTTTATTTCAAATTATTTTGTTCTTACTACAATGATTACCTTAATATAAGCTAGCAGAATTCAAGATGAACAATAAAATTAAATGTGGCTTTGGGATTTTTTGGTAAGAGGATAACTGTTAAGCTGAGTACTGACCGGTGTTACGCGGAATAATGTTTTTTTTATTGGCGTCTTTTAATTGTGGTGGCATAGTTGCCTCCCACCTACGTGTTGTTCTCCATAGCGCAGTTGGTGAGACGCCGGCTATGAAACGTGAGGCTGCGTATTCGATCCCCGCATATAACGGACGGGATAACAATTAGTGAGGTTACAGTGTGCACCGCTCCTGCAGTGTCCCCAGCAACAGTGATGACCCCTTCACGTCTTTTCCAAAGACAGAGCGGTATCTGTGGTGCAATTATTATGTCCCTTAACCACAAAGCAGATGTCTTTTTTATAATTAATTACTACCTGCGTTATAGTATTATAAACGGTAGTACCAGAATGCTTGAATTTCTTTATTGTAAAAATATCATATTAAAATAATTTATAGCCATCCCCCTCTCAATGGTACGGGGTCCACGAATTTCCTAGTAGTCTGTCAGCGACTGGCATCAGGTCTACACGTGACGATTATGTAAAATTTTACAGGATGGAAATGACGGGTGGATGGTGAGCGGCCCATCACCGATGCACTGTCATCGCGTGAAGCGTTATTGTTTAGTCGTTGCTTGTGCTTTGGCAATTCGCAGCAACAACGCAAGGCAAGCATGCGAGCGCTGAGCAGCGAGTTGTCACCGAGTGGTCAACTTTGCAACCTGGACCAAGGCAATCCGGTGCCGCTATGGAGTTGATGTAGTGAGCATATATCTATATAAATTCATATAAAGAATACTACCCGCACGAGATGAGGCGGTGCAGGTCGGGTGCCGTGGCTCTAATGAGCTGTGACCATTATAACAGTTTGAGATACGTCTTTTCATGCAATACCAGATAATTACGGTAGTCTATCGGCTTAAATGTTAAATATTTCAATAAGTTGACATGAATGTACCTATTGTTTTCTGTGCAGCAACACAAAAGCACAAACAGCGTTGTAATTTAATCAGTTAGATAGGTATTGTTCCATAATCAAAATTATATTAATTTTAAACAATTTTAAGCTTCATGATATACCTTCATACATACAAACAATAAATATAGGTGGACTAAATGCTGAAAAAAGCAATCGTTATCTGTTTTGCATAATGCTTTCTTAGATTTACGCGAATGTTACACATTAAAATAAAACTTTTTTTTTTGGGCGGACTCCGCCCTTTGACCTCGAAAGCTTTAAAGCAATCGAAACTTCGGGAAGTTAAAAAATGTAAAAATTATACCAAATCCGCGATAAAATCCGTAAAATAAGATTCATATCAATCGTTATCTGTATTACTTGAGGTCAACAAAAGGTGTGTATTTGCATATAATATAGATGAAGTTCATGAACGATAAGTTTAGGAGGGACCTCCTCACTATGCGTGCCGTGTCCAGCAATACTGTTTTTTGGATCTGGCCTTTGACCCAACGACCAATTGAGAGCGTTTGGAGATGTTGGTCTAGGCTCTTTGGTATCAGTCCATATGCAGAAACAACAATCGTGACAATAATTGTCGAGTCCACATCCCACGTCAGTAATCTCGTGGGACACATCTAAATATTTAGACAATTTGTCTTTGTCAGCTTCAACTAGGTTATCGTCGTGCGGAATGGCAACATAAACAAGTATTGCCCGGCTAGTTATTAGCACAATAGCAGGCTTATTGGCAACAATAGTCCTGTTTGTGCTATATCACAAACTAATAATATACTTATTAGTTTTACTCGTGCCCAAAGGCCAAGCGAAAATGCATAAGAAATAGTGGTGTTAGAAAGGGTTACTTTGATTCGCGATTTAGGTATAACCCTGACCTCCGTGTGCTGTAAAGCAAATAAGGCATTATCATAAGGATGTCAGCAGAATTGCGTGATACGAAAGTATTAAATTTGTTATGATGCGTATTTTCTGAATAGTAGTAGTAGTTCTAGAGTACAACGCAGTGATATGGGATCCACAAGAAATAAAATACTCAATGTTGGAACGTGTGCATCGTAAATTCACCGAGCCCATATGAAAAGAGGTACGGATACTACCCGTAACTCTATCCTTCATTTTTTATATCAGGCATGTTAGGACGACACTATCCTTAAGACGGAAATTTGAAGTTATTATGCACTATTGTTTGTTACTGAGGAACAAGATAGATAACCCTTTGGTACTGGCGCAGATCCATCTATACGTGCCTCAACAATATCTGAGAGTTGGTAGTCGGCGATGACATCAGCTGTTCGCTTGTCCAGCTCCTGGGTACCTATATTAATAGAGCAACTGGCAGAGCTATTAACCTTTTAAATACATTTACAAGGCAAATCCAAGATGTCAACATTTTTAAGACAACCATCTTATAATTGAATCCACGTGGACATTTGGTGATAAGGTTTGATTGTTTCTTTTTAGTATTTGTTTGTTTTTCTGTAGGTAATTCTAATTCTAACAATTGGCATTTGCGTTTTGTAAAGAAAGTTTTAGCCATGTTTAATTGATACCTATTAATTGAAATAAAACTTATCGGGATTTTATCGTGATTTGGTTTAATTTTTAAACTTTTTTTAATTCCCGACGTTTCGATTGCTTTACAGCTTTCGTGGTTACGGGGCAGACTGATATCTATTACTTATGACTTTCTCAATGGCGTAGTTGTAACAGTACGATTATAAAGCTGAGGTCTTGCGGTCGAATCCCGGGTCGGGCAGTTATATTGGATTTTTCTATTAATTATCAGCCCGGAGTCAGGAATTTGTGCCCGATATAGCGATAGGCTCGCCCCCTATCACGTAGGACGGAACATGCAAGGCGAAATGTGGGTGTGTAGGTGGCGCCTTCTGGGATAAAGGCGTGAGTTTTTTTATTTTATTTTATTGAAAAGGGTACACCAACGACATGTATATTAAACATTTTGTAGCAGATACATTTATGAACAAACTACTGATATACACATCAATTAGAGGTATACACAACATTTATATTAGTACATCAAATTAAATTAGAAAAGAAACATGAGAATAAAAAATAACCAAAATGAGAATAAAAAATAACAAAGTAACTCAAAATAAACTAATTAATAAAATATAAAAACAAAGAACAAAACAAATTCAATTTTACACAATAGAAACACTTGTAGCTTTCATACTTATTATTAGGCATATAAATTTATTTAGAAACAATAGTATTATATTTAATTTTGTATCACGTTTCTAATTTTCCTCTTGAAGGTTACAATTGAGTGGAAGAAAATATCAATATCCGGTACTTTCGTACAAATTTCGTTAAATTTCGTCGCAATCCTACAGATGGGTGAATGTTTAACAATATTGGACCTACTATAAGGCTGGTGAAAAACTCTCTTTATGGGTTGTCGTGGAATACGGGAAGGGACAGTCAGCTGAAAGCATTGTAGTAAATTTTCGCACTGCAAAATCCCATTGACACATTTGTAAAGGAATATATTATCGTGCACGGTCCGCCGGCTACGTAATGATCGGATATTAAAGAAACCAAGACGCTGTTCATAAGGACATCTATGTGAAATTCCCTGGGAAGTGAACGCTAAATACCTAGTAAACACACGTTGTACCGATTCAATACGTTGCGAGTGCACCGAGTAGATGGGATTCCATACAACGCTGGCAAATTCAAGGTGACTACGGACTAGTGTGTTGAACAAAATAATTTTGGTAGATGTCTGAAACGACTTGGCATTTCTCCTCAAAAACCCTAACATTCGATAAGCCGCATTAACAACTTCGGATATATGACATGTTAATTTTAATTTATTGTCTAAAATGACGCCTAAATCGCGTATTTTAGGTACTTCGACAAGATTCTCGTTATTAATATTGTAAAATGATAATAAAGGCTGGATTTTTCTGGTATAACGAACATAAAAGCATTTACTAGGATTTAACACCATGAAATTTTCATCGCACCAAAGTTTAATACGATCTAGATCTGACTGGATTAATTCCATATCTCTAATACATCCAACTGTAGAATAAATTTTGAGGTCGTCGGCAAAGAGAGCGTATTTGCAGTGATGGATCTGTGTTGTAATATCATTAATGTAAGTTATGAACAGAAGAGGACCCAAATGGGAGCCCTGCGGCACACCAGATACGGCAAGATATTCACGAGATTTGTGCCCTTTTACAGAAACCACCTGAGGTCGACTATGTAAGTAGGATTGGAACCACGATAAGAGTGAGCCCTGTATACCATAACACTCAAGTTTTTGAAGCAAGCGTGAATGGCTAACTTTATCAAACGCACTGCTAAAATCCGTATAGACGGCATCTACTTGAAGACCCTTATCGATTTCAGTGGCCAGATCAGAAACAAAACATGTTAGATTGGTCAATGTAGAAAGTCCTTTGCGGAAACCATGCTGATGTGGAGAAATAAATTTATTGATATAACCTGATACTATTGGATGTATGAGGGCTTCGAACAACTTGGACAGACAAGATAAAATGGCAATAGGTCTATAGTTTTGAACATTATCGTGATTTCCCTTTTTGAAAACTGGAACGATTCGAGCCTTCTTCCATTCAGAAGGGAAAATGCCGGTTTTAAGTGAATAATTAATTATAGTTTTTACAGGTTCAGCTAAAACAGATGCATTATGTTTAAAAAATATTGGAGGTATAGTGTCTGGCCCCGCCCCTTTGCTTATATCTAGTTTTTTAAGTTTAAACAATACATCATTCTTGGAAAATTGAATGATACCTGGCATACAGTCGTTGACAGTGATGTCTTGTTGCATAAGGGTGTGGTTATTGCTTATAATATTATTATTGGAAAAGACGGACGAAAAGTGCGATGCAAACAAATCAGCAATATCAGAGCCATTATCGGCAAATGTTTGGTTCAGGTGCATACTAGTAGGATATGAAGAGTCGTTACCACGCTTATGCTTGATAAACTGCCAAAAAATTTTAGGATCTTTAGTAAGAGCGGATTCAATCTTAAGTTTATAGTTTTTGTAGCATCTATCTAATATGTTTTTACACCTATCACGGAGAATGTCAAATTCGATCCTATCCCGAGGATTATTATATTTCCGGTATCGCAATCTACATTTGTTCTTTTCAGCAAGCATGTTAATTAAAGAATAAGAGAACCATGGCGGATATTTGGATTTATTACCTATCTGTTTTGGAACATATTTGACGATGACACCATGCAATAGCTCATAAAATTTTGAGAGCATATCATTCGGATTTAAACAACTACTAAATTCAAGTTGCCAGTCAATATCCTTCAACTCCCCATAAATAGAGTCATAGTCAGCCTTAAAGTAATTGTACCTAATACCGCCCTGGGTCTGGAGAACAGCTGAGCTTGAACTAACAATGGAATAAATAAGATGAGGATGGTGTTGGTCTAATTTGCTTAGATGATGAAGCGGTGATACAACTTGACTGTGTAAAATAGAACTTAAAACTAGATCCAGAATCCTTCCATTACTGTTTTTTATATGATTATATTGATGCAACCCAGTTGCAGCCACAAAATCAACAAAATCGCACTCAATTCTACTATTGAAATTAGATGGTACCAACCGATCGTCCTCTTCATCTCTGTTCCACTGTATTCTGCTCAGATTGAAGTCTCCCATTATAACAATGTCATCGAAATGATTTATAATATTGTTAACATTGTCAATAAACTTCGTTTGAGATTCCAAATTTGGAGGAGGAGGCATGTATGCGGCGCATAAGGCAACCTTTTTTGTCAGATTGTTTAATTTTATGGTTATAGAAACCCATAAATCCTCGCATTCCGTTTCCCAGTTCGTAAGTCTGCATGAAACAATTTTTCGAGAAACTGCTATGAGCACACCTCCTCCGTCAGACTTAGAACTTCCGCTTGTACTTCTGTCTCTACGGTATACAATATATCTGGAGTCAATGAATTCATTATTTGAAATACTATTGTTAAGCCAGGTTTCAGTGAATACAATTATATCATAGGTACATAAAAGGATGTTGGTGTAAAGCTCATTGGTTTTTGTTCTCATACCACGAATATTTTGGTAGTAAATCGTGAATGTTAATAACAAAATTCCATAACATTCTCAAATAAAAAATAAAAAAAAGGTTATTAACCCATGAGCTTCACACTGTCAGGACTGCGAATTAATAATGCCTGGCTAGTATCGTCCTTACGCACATAAATCCGTCCATTTCTTACCCATACGTACTTGTAGTTGCATTCTTTGGCTTTTTTCCTCGTCATGGCATGGAGATGTTTATTGTTAGGTGTTAAATGCTCAGCGACAAAGACTGGAGAATTTTTACCACCTAATCCTAAATGGTGAGAACTCAATTTGTTATCAGGATTTTTCTTGTTAAATTCGTATACTGCTGCTAGAAGAACGTCACGCTGACGCGGAGTGCGTAGCTTTGCGATGACAGTGCGAGGTCTACTGCTGTCTTTGTCCCATTTAGCAACGCGCGTTACTTGTAATAAATCCGTATCAATTATTGGTGCACTAACTGCTTTACATAATTGCGTTAGGCAGTTTACAAGATTTTCAGTGCGGTGTTCAGGTATACCATTCAACTCTATGTTACTTTCACGCAGATGTTGTTCAGCCAGATTAAGTCGCATCGATAGGTCTTGAACGGTAGCACTTAAATCAGAATTTTCGCTGTTTAGTTTTTGAATGGCAGTTGTATTCATGTCTATGTTATTTTTCATTGATTCGAACTTTTCATTGAAAAAGGACAGAGATTCACGGAATTCATTTAATTGCTCGGATATTTGGCTTAACTTCTCTGCAACAACTTCAGAAACTGTGGTTCTTATAATTGTACAAATGTCGACTTTGAATTTATTAAGCAATTCATGCATAGCAACTTCAGTAATATATGGTTGGTGTTGGACTTCAGTTAGTGAATTCGCGTTGCCTGAGATGCTGTCCATAAAATTAATGTCATTTTGACTGCTGCTTCTGGATGTTTGTGGGCTATGTAAGGGAGTAGTGAAATTATCCTTCCGCACATTGCTGCGGCACTCTTGACAGCTCCAGCTCGCTCTATTTTCTATTGTCATTAAGTTAAATATTTTTTCCCCTATATTAGCGCACGGCAAGTCATATGTAGCATTACACTGGAGACACGAAATGTATTTTCTAGAGGATGACTTGTTTTGGCACCCGGCACAGATGAAAGGCATATTGACTTATTAATGTTGTAGAATGTGGACAGCAATAATAGATACATATATCCCCCTTAGGTAGGCTCATGCAGCAAAAGCGTTTATTCTAGCTGCAGTATGAGATGTTAATAATTATGCATGCAACATGACACAATTCACTATTTTTCAACAGTTTATTAGTTCAAATTGTAACGCTTGACGCGATATAAACAGCAGTGTCCAGCAGGTTATAAGCGCCAATAAATGCGTGTCACTTACGCGTTTTATTCAGTTTGAACAACCGACGCGATGTGAACAGCGACGTCTAAAAGGTTGTAAGCGCCGTGCTAAACGTGTCGCTTACGCGTTTTATTAAAACTGGCACTATTTTAAACTTTAATCGTTAGGTGGTTTTTTGTTTATTGAAATTAGCACTTTGTTTTATTGTTTCACTCAATATCACTGTACACAAAAAGTCGATGTAGATATATTACATAAGATTTTGTAAAGTTAAATCCAATTTAACGGCGGTGTACAATTAAAATCCTTTTTTCAAACCGGAGTGACGACACAGCGTGTTATACGCGGCGCGGTTCGGTTATACCAATGTTATACGTGAGTTTACGTATGTATGTATGTTTCACTAATAATGTCATGAAATATTGACAAATATACGTTGTGGGACATTTTTAAAACATAAATGATTCGAAAATATTAAATTTGCTTTATGTCGTGATGCGTCATCTACTGCTTCACGACGGAAAATGACCTTAATTAAACAGCCAATAGATGGCATTAGACGTATATAACTAGTATCTGGGTAAATTAAATGCCAGAAAAGCAAAGCGTAATAGCGACAGAAGAATTACTAGATAACTTCTTCCAAATGCTATTTCTTGGCACTGAAGACCCCTTTTAGCTTAGAACCTCATAAAGCTGTTGAGCCCGCGGTCGTTTAGGTTACGAGATTTTTAATGGACCATTCGGTAGGAGTCGACCGAAAATATGTGTAGTGATAAATTTCGAGCAAAATGGAGATGCATAGTCCGCCTCTACTCAACCTTTCCCCGAGATGCTGACGATTTAAGTATGAGAACTTTACAGCAGTCGAATATTACAAATTTCACGATGCCTATGTACCTACTTCACACTTTTTCGCACTGATTCAGCCTTCACGTTCTTTCTATTAATGCATATAAGTAGGAATGCTAATACAAGGTTTAACAAAAGGTGCATGTGCCCGGCCGCGAGCGGTAAGCTCTACTTTTCCAGTCATGATTAGATATGTCCACACTATAAAATCCAGGCCAGACACCGCTTGCCGTCGAGCATCAACGAGCCGAGAAACCATGCAAATTCGTATACCTACCTAGGTACCTATCTGAATTGATGAGCAAGATTTAACGTACCTACCCAAGTAGGTACCTACTGAACCATAGGTAAACGGGGACGAGACTAAGAGTAAAATTTTTAATCTGCCTCAGGCATTTAGGAAAACGTCTTGCGTCGCAATGGATTACTTACAATTTTCGTCCCTATTTACCCCTAGCGATGAGATAGAGCACAAAATGTGTGAATTTGCGCATATGCCTAGTTTGAGCAAAAATATATCTGGCGCGCAATTTAGATAGCACATCGCCAATAATGGAACATGCTCGTTCAGAGATCAATATTCTATACCTAGTTAAAGCTTGCGCCAAGGTATATCGTGGATAGCAAAATCCTATCGGCGCCTATTTACCATCAGCCCAAGCACATTTTCCCGAATATTTGAACTTTGCTACATTACCACGCATTTTATCATACCATACCACAGCAGCTTCAGGAACCATACCTTTAACCTGTGTACTCGTGATTACCTTTATACCTTAGGCACCGCAATGCATAACGGTTACACTAACTCAATTACCTTACCAGTTACCTTTACCTCGCACACTTGAAGTAAAACTTTCCAAATAACCTCTACCTTACCAATTACCTCCTTACCTTACCAGTAACCTTTACCTCCTTACCGTACCTTTTACCTCTCCAACTTTTACCATACCTATTACCTTCAGAACTTTACCATTTTACCTCTAAACCATTCAGTACCTTTACCACAAAAAAATGACAGGACACCAAATTTAATACAAGACAGCATTACATCGAATGTAATCGAACGAAATGCTGCCTCAAGAGATGACATACATACCTGCAACAGGTAAATTGTTAACTATTGCTATCTACTTATTCTAACTTACAAATTTCATTCTAAACTACAATACTTACATGATCACACTAAATAGTTACAAAACAAGCGGATCATGTAAGTAAAATAAATCGAGAAGTTGATAGATTTCAATTTATCTACCAACTACTCGTTACAAGGAATTGCGAACCTACCTTGTGCGTCGCCTACTGCTCCACCTTCACCACCTCCAGTTAAATTACCATCGCCAGTTGCAGAGCCATCAAAACCTGTAATAGAAAAGAGGTTTAGTTTCTTTTTCAATAAAAAAGAAAATATTTCAAAAGGTGTAGATGTAATTACCGGTCATTTCCATATTAGAGTCGTCTTCACCGAAATTGGTTTCATCATTGTTCGTGCCATCGTCATCATCATCCCACATACTTTCGTTGACGAATTCCGGTTCCATTTTTGGGGCCACAGCATTATTCTCATCCTCATCAGGTATCGTAACAAATTCCTCTTTAGCTGATCCAGATGGTCCAGCTTCTAATGGGTCCACACATTTTCGTTTCGCAGGTCCACTTTGTGAAGATGATGAATTATTCGATGCTATTGATGGCCTATTTGGTCTCTTAACGGCTACTGGAGTTGAGGAGGGCTTAGAATCTAAATCAGTCTCTAACTTAGTCATAACAGATTGCCTTTGTTGTGACGACCTCGGGCCTGGCCTCGACGTCGGCTTTGGTTTGGATGGCGTGGAACTTTCTTCATTTTGATTACCGGTTAAACCTTTCACTTGAAGCTGTTCCGCGGTACTAATAAACGATGCTAACTCTTCTTGCTTAACATTAACTTCACCTTGGTACATAAACTGTAATAAGTCTCTTAACGCTGAATGACTAACATCTTTTAAAAATACTGCAACAAAAAAACACTTATTAGTCACACGTTTTAAATACAAATATATTACAGAAGTTTACAGAATCAGACTTACCTATCGGATGTTGTGTTGGATTCATTTTGAACATTTCTTGGAAATAGGGAGAACATACTGATAAAACTAATTTGTGTGCCTGTAATAGCCTGCCTTCGGCAGCCAATGTTACATCTACTAGATCTCCACGCGACAGCAGGCCGTGAAAGCCTGCTGACATATTTGCATGGAAATTGTTCCAACATAGTGAAAATTGTTCGTCCGACGCCATGATGGCGGCGACTTCTTGTTGAACCTGCAACAATAACCGAAGTAATTGGTAATCGTAACACAAGTCACAAAGTAACTCAAATCAATATCCAACCCAATCCAGTATATAAACGCACCTATCCTAAACTTTGTACTTTATAATTCCGATATTAGAAACATTTGAAAAATAATAAAACAATGTTTCTAATGAAGCACTGCACACAGTTTCATCCCACGTCCTCCCCGTTTGAGCGCTGTTCACGATATGATGACGCAGAGCGACGTATGCTGTGTCGTCACAAGGACCAGCGTCAAACTACGAACTCCCCACAACGATTTAAATTGATTTTCTCTATATTGCAGCATTAGAGCCACACATATAATTATTTATCGTAAAGTTTTGGAAAATCGTTGTAATTTGACGTGATATTTTCCTAATTATTATACATATCTGATCTAATATATAAAATACTCCGAACTGACAAGTATTTCCATGTTGTACCCACGCAGCGCAATGTCCCACGTAGAATATTTCTTTTTATTAGCCTTTTTAATAACCTATTTTAGAATTAAATATTATTTTATAATTATTCTACATATATATATATATATGAAACTTTGTTTCATTTTATAATGTCACAAGAATAACATCTGTAAATATCTGTATCGTCCCATATATGTCCCACTGCAGGGCACGGGCCTCCTCTACGATCGACACTACGATTGAGATGTGTAAGTATATAGCCATATAGTGTAAAAGTCGGGAATTACACTCTGGTATAACTTGAAATGACTAAATTCGATACTTTGTTTCATATATGACTCAGTACAACTCTTCGCTTTTGGCACAATCCGTGACGACGCCTCCGTGTCGAAAAGCGGGCGTTTTGACATCTCTTTTTATGCAAAGGGGTTTTAATTTTATGGTTTAATGTAAACACGTCCGTTACATATTATTATGACAATAATTAATAATTATAAATAAACTTTATGCAATTAATAAGGATAAATACAGTCACTTTATAAAGCAGTAATTAATATTGAAATTAAACTACTTTTTTATGGATTTTATCGCGATTTGATTAATTTTTATTTTTTTTAACTTCCCGACGTTTCGTTTACTTTACAGCTTTCGTGGTCACGGGGCGGACTCCGAACCAACCACGAAAGCTAAAAGTGAACGTTCCAAACTATTTGGTCTTGATGTCTCCCCCAGCTGTAATACCTCCGCAAAATATAGGAATATCACAACATTAATGTACGCACATCCCAAGCTTTATAAAATAGAGATACCAGAACATAAGCAGGACAGCGATATAGGACCGCTCTAATAAAGCTTGCCAAACAAAATAGAACTTTATTGCATTGTATCTGAACTCACAGAGAGACTACATATAGTATTGGCAGTGCTACCAGCGCAATGAAAACTACCTCGTTTTGTGTGGTTTATTCCCTAATTTGGGGAATATGAGTACCCAATACATTTAATATTTATAAATTATTGTCTAAGTATAGATGCCAAGTTAATATAATATTTCGTTATGATTTACGCGAATATTACATATTTGTTTGATGGAATGTGCAAGATAATGGAGAAAAGCGAAGAATAATTAGTTGTAATTTGTTGAAAATGCGTAGGTACGCCTACATCAGCAGGTTTGAGTCTGTTATAATACGGGTAGCTTTATAGACAAATTAATCTTGTAAAATAAATACTCATAAAAATGAACATGTTTATTACAGTTTTATACACATCAATTTTATTTACATTCAAATCATGAAATTAGACATGTTATAACTTGTATCTCTTTATCACGCATAGAGTTCTTTCCGTTGTTCAGCTCCGATTTGCGCGTCATCATCTTCGATCAGTGTACCTATATTTTATCGAAGGTCATCATGCTCAACGTGCCTTTTTTGCTCGAGCCCCCTGGTTTAATTCGCACCGACGGTAAGAGGCGTAATGGTCTCACATAGTTTTTGAACTACAAGCGCTGCCTCTATAAATGCATATAATTATTATTAAAATAGTTTATGCCTATTTGGTCTACTGATGTGAAATAATCTATGTCTGATACACTTCGCCTCTCTCACTCGACGGGCAATTTATGTGCGCAGAAATGAGACACGCGATTAATGAGCTTCCCTTCCCTTCCCTTAATTGTGTTATAATAACTTATTGAAATATTTAATACAGTAATAAAATAAAGACATAATTAATAGGTTATCGGGACTATACTACAATAATACATCACTTACCTGGTATTTTATTATAATATTGTAATATCAGACGATTTGCTTCTGGTTTGGTGGCGAAACATCAAAATAAATTGCCACTGCCACTTCAACTTACTAATTCTATGAGTTACGTCGGTAACCTTTGTTCTCCTCATTCATGATTGGATCTCGTAGGGAAAAACGGTACATAGACAGAGAGCTATGCTCATTTATCATCAGATGAACCGTTTGCTCGTTTGCCCCCTATCTATTCATATAATAAATTTGTAACCGATCGATGTCTGTACATATTGATCGATGCTGTACATGGAAGATAAATGAGAAAAACTAATATGGGGGTCTGTGTTAACGTAATAGAAACATAAAACAATTATTTTTAGAATTCTTTTCTGTTTGTCTGTGCGGTTGTGCGCGATGAACTCTGAAACGGCTTAACAGATTTTTAGAAATTTGGTATGGAGGTATCTGACACCCTGGGTTAACACTTAGGCTACTTTTTATCCCGAAAAAAATAGTGTTCCCGTGGGATGAGGAAGGAATTCCGATATATTTGTAACTTTTTTATACTAAAAGGGATGGGATTGGGCTGAATTTTATGCCTTTAGTGAGAATTAGACGGGACGGGCGGGATATAACCGGACGGGCGGGATATAACGGGACGGAATGAGAAATTCCAAATAAAGTTAATCACGCTGATAAAGTTTGCAGGCAGAAGCTAGAAATATAGATAACTATAAAAAAAATGGAGTGTCTATAACGCGATGAGTATTTTGAGCCATCTTATGTGTTGTCCATAGTGAGAGGCCATATACTGTGTGTATTTTTTTACTTTGGTTACAGATTCGCCCCCTATTATATTTAGGCCTAAAGTGAGCTCGACGATCTATGGATGACTTTATTCACTAAAGTCAGACCAATGAAAATGAAAAAATGAAAATGAAAAATCTTTATTTGAAAATATTAATTATACATAACGAATATTGCAAGGGTTCTCAAATTAGGCGTTGCCTGTGTCTTGAGAAACCAGTTAAAATATAATTATTTTCACAATATTTGGGTGTGTGAGTGTGAGAGCGTGATGTGTACATATGTGTGTGCATATGTGGTTCGATTAAGCTATGAAAGTATAATGTGTGTATACATAACTTTATATGTATCTATGTATATACGAGTATATATATTGAAAAATTCCATCGTTTTATTTAATACCCAACTGTTGTGGAAGATGGCGGATTAAAATTATAACCACACCAATATTTAGTGTCACCTCAGCCTACACTGGAGTCAAGCATGAACTCCATCAAGAGAGGGGAAAGTGTGACTGAATAAGAGTGACAGAGGCAGCAACGTCACGGCCGTCTGTATGCCACTCTTTTTTGTTATAAACGATGCCAGACACGAATATCAGGCACTGCTTGACCGAAAGTAGATAATTTGAGAAAATATCGGGAGTCGCAATCAACTAGCCGAGAATTAACTGCAAAGAGATCTGCCAACAGAGTGGGCTTCTCTTCTTGCTTATGGACCACCATCCACCTCGATAGCTCACAGATCTCAGCTGTGGGAGCAAGGGCTGGCAGAAGTTGTGTTTGTACGTATCAGTTGTAAGGCTGTTTTGACAAAACTAATTTTAAGATCCTACATCGCATTATCCCTGATTCAAGCGCAATCCGCTGCCTCCTCTCCATGGCTAATGGTGTTGCAGATGTTCATGGGCGACAGTAATCACTTACCATCAGGTGAACCGTTTTCTCGTTTATCCCCTATAATATAAAAAAATACCTGCCATTTTTTTAACCCCCGCCGCAGAGAGGGATGTTCTAAGTTTGACGTGGGTCTGTCTGTGGCATCGTAGCTTCTAAACGAATGGACTGAAACGAATGGTATGGTATTTTGTTTTTTTTTTAAAGCTAACGTGCTCAAGATGGTTCTTAGCTATAATTTATGAAGATTGGATCAGGCGTTTTTGAAGTTATATTGTTTTGGGACGTTTGGATATTTATGAGAATATTTTTTTTAAGATGCGCTCGCCCACTGACATCCTCGTGATGAAATTAGCTATTTACTGTCTGTCAAATTTCCATGACAACTCGTAACTATATTCAAAGTACCTAGTTTTTTAAATATTAATAAATACCGGGTATATCAAGACTGCAACCGAAAACGAAGCCAGGTGGTAGTTTTAGTGGTGACAATCACAATGCAACTAAAAATGTTGCAAAACAGGGTACAGTTTATTTTTGCAATTTTTTAAAAATCGTCGTGTTTGAGTGGTAAATACCTACTAAATACCTAGTTTTTGCGAAAACTTTTATTCAAGCCCTTATGTACAATTGCGTCTTTAAAAATAAAAGATCTACATCATGATTTTAGGAAAACTATGTATTTGTCACCCAAATACGACGATAAGTAAATATTTACAAAAACAGCCCATATAAAAGGTCTCACTTCAGGGCACGAGCCTCGTCTCTAATCGAGTTACGCGTAGTGTGGGTTGGTGGACTTTATATACCAAAGCAATTCCTATAAATCCTATGGTATGCAGGTTTCCTTCACCGTTATAGCTTGGTGATTGACTATCAATAATGAAATGAAATGAAAATAGTTTATTGAATCCATTAAAATGTTCAACATTATTCAGATTCAGTCATATTTTGAACTACCATCCGGTTCGGAAAGTGGTTTTCACTAGAGAAGAACGGGCAAGAAATTACATACACACATGACTCAGAAAAGTCAAAGGTGTGCCCTGAGATTTGAACCCACTACCACCGAGAACATAATGGTACGTCACGTCTGTTCCGTAACCATCAGGCCACCACGCACTTCAAATTACACTAGTTAAATATATACCGTATTAACATAATATATCGCATTTGTGTAGTTTTGTATTAGGATCAGTTTTAATCTTTTTAACTGTGTCGGATTTCGCCGGTGCCATGAGATACGATTGCTAGGGCGCCCTGACTGAGAAAACTGGAGTATCTTGGGTGAGATTGCTATAGCGCCAACTATTTGCCATACAAGCACTAACACAAGAATTAAAAAGCAAAAAAGCAGACCTACACATTTTTAGCGCCCTGGGCGGTCACCGAACATGAATGAAATAGTAATGGTAAAAATAAATAATTTCGACAAACTTTTTGTGGTACCTGCCTAAAAGTAGGTGTTGTTTAAGTTTATTCAGATTTAAAATATTTGCAAAATCCTACTAGTAATTTATCTGTGCGGGGATCGAACCCGCAGCCTCCGTTGTTGAAAGCCTATACAGACATATGATGTTAAGTCTCACTATGTCCAGTAGTTACTCTGGCTACAATGTCCTTGAAACCGGAACACAACAGTGCATTAACACTGCTGTTTGGCAGGAGAAATGGACATTGCGATGGTACCTACCCAAGAAGCCCCTCACATATGAGAGGCCTACCACCAGTAAAAGCAGCTAAACGTAAACATTTATATTATATTCAGCTATACATTTCGGGTTATAATAAACATATAACATTTGTACTGATAAATTATAATTCAGGAAAGGGCTTAGCAACAGCATAGATTAGGATATCGCGTCGTGGGGTCGTGGGATGTTCGCGCGGGATGGTGTCACTGGTCACGGCTCGCTGGTTAGTGATGTTCGCGCCGTGGTGTAGTGTGGTGCTGCTGGTGGCATGGTCCGCGCCGGCGGCCGCGGTGGTCGGCGGAGCGCCGGCCTCGCCCCCCGAGCCTGATGCTGCCGTGGTGTTCGTGCAGCGGTACGGACGCAGCGCTAGGTTGGAGGGAGTCAAAGACGACCTACTTGGATACTACAGTTTCTTTGGTATCAGGTAATTTCATTAAACTCTGCTATGCTCTATAAAATTCAACTATAGTTTGAAGTTATTGCCGTTGTACTTCAAATTCGGAAATATGTTTATGGCAAATACAGTTTAAAGTTCCTAATGAAATAATTTCAATCTTATCTTTAAGATAGATTCGTTAAACCTGTGGTTAAACGTTGTTATAAGTTAGTATTGAATACTGATTGGAGCAGCTGCAGTTAACTGCAAGCAGTAGGTTTACTGCTTCGACGGTTGCAGGTTGAAGCTCGAAATGGATGAATATTGATATGAAAAAGTGATAGTCGCATGGATCTAGATGTTTTTGAATTTAAAAGTTCGTTGTAAAATAACAAATGTTTTGTGAAAGAATCTATCTACTAGTATCTATCTATACAACGTGTAACAGGATTAATTCACAACCTCAGACACCCCAACTTAAAAATATTATTGGAATCATAGTGGAAGTTTGAAATTGTACTCCGAAGATTACAAAAAATATTTATTTATGAAATTAGTTATACTAAATATAGGCGCGCAACATGGTCATCTTACGAATAAAGTGGACTACTATAAAGTACACACGCGCGCGGACACGCACACATGTTCACAAGGCCTATTTACACGAGTACCTACCTCGTTGTGTGCGTTTGTTTAATGCTAGATTGTTTGCGAATTTGAAAGGACCTTTATGACTGTCGAAATAAAGTTCATATTTGTTTATTATTTGATTTATTAAAGTATTCGTTTATTATGTCATTTAGAAAGGACCTTATACTCTGGAGTTACGTTTCAATTTCGTTTGTTCGGTGCATTAAATGAAAGGGTGTCTGTTATTTACTAAGTTTTAATTAATTATTTAAAAAATATAAACCTATAGAAAAAAGTGTTGATATCGATTCAGTAGCTGATTCTGAACCTACTACTTTCGGCTTTTACATTTAATTCTGTTACTCGTTGTATATTTCACTAGCGGCACGCCCCAGCTCCGTTCGGGTGCAGATATACTTTTTTGAAAATATTCTGTCGCCTATGTTCATTAGGGATAATGGAGGATTCTACTGGTGAAGAATTTTTCAAATCGCTCTAGTACCTATTTTCAGAGCCTATTCAATGCAAACAAACAATCAAACCTTTCCTCTTTATAATATTCATACAGGTAAGGGCCTCCTCTTCGAATGTTATGGAATATTAAACACCCCATTGGCGTAGGTAGCGGGTTGGTAAACTTGGGCCTTGGCATACCTTTAAAATGATTGTGGAGAACCCTCAATTATACAGGTTTCCCCAAGATGTTTTCAAAGATACATTGAACAAGTAGATACACACGGAATTCCCAGAAGTCCAAAGTGGCTTGATCTCCGTCTCGGCCGTCCGGTTTCCCGCAAGGTTATGACTTACATTTATAAAGATACGACACACATACAAACATAAACTCACGCTTTTATCCCAGAATGGGTAGGCAGAGAGCATAAATTCCTGATTCCGGACTAATAATGCATAGAAAAATCCAATATCACTTTGCCCGACCCGGGATTTCAACCCGAGACCTCAGCTTTGTAATCCTAACGTAGTACAACTACGCCACCGAGGCAGTCCGCCTATTTATAAAGATATTTTTATAAATATTTGAAAATATTGGGTACGGTATTAAGCTTGTTGTATTCGATCAAGTAGACTTGTGAATTATCCAAGGCGCCTGATTCACCGCACAAATGAGATTGCGTTTAGTATTTAGGAACTGTCTTGGGTACGTTATTAGATTATCTACTATCAGAAGTCTTTAATGTTTCGTCCGTGAATACTCTATCTGGACTAAAATGCACTGCACGATGAGTGCACGTGTATTGTAGTTGCATTACCGTTACCTACCTTCTGTATCAGCCCATATACGTCCCACTGCTGGGCACAGGCCTACTCTACAATCGAGAGAATCGGTTGAGAGTGGTTAGGCCATATAGTCCACCACGCTGGCCTAGTGCGGGTTGGCGGACTTCTATATCAGCCCATACACGTCCCACTGCTGGGCACGGGCCTACTCTGCAATCGAGAGAATCTATTGAGAGTGGTTAGGCCATATAGTCCACCACGCTGGCCTAGTGCGGGTTGGCGGACTTACATACCGTAGAAATTCTTTAAAATCGCTTCGGGTTGCAGGTTTACTCACGATGTTTTCCTTCACCGTTAAAGTGCGTGGTGATTGACTATCAATACACACATAACTCCAAAAAGTCAGAGGTGTGCCCTGGGATTTGAACCCGCGACCACCGTGAATATGTAGGCAGCCGCGTCTGGTCCGTTACCTACCTACCTTAACCTACCATAATATGCCGGGTATATCCAGACTGTGACCAAAAACTAAGTCAGATGGTAATTTTAATTTCTTATGACATATAAGTAATTTCGCAACATTTTTTTTCGAATTCTTAAGTATCGTCGTGTTTGGGTGGTAGAAAAATAAATTTTTTTTCTAAAATAATATTTTTTTTTTTTTTTTTTTATTTATTTTAAAGGTTTTGTCGCTTAGCGACTATATCACCTAATACACAAAAAAACTAAATTACATTAAGAACGCCTTAAAACTAATTTATACAATTCCATAGCACTGACGGAAAGTGGACAGGCTAGAATAGTGTTACAAACACCAATGTCATGGGATTTGTTTCTACCAAATATATTAATTCTATCATCTTCGTTTCGAACACACTCCATCAAAATATGGTACACATCGTCAACTACTCGACAAACGTCACAGTTTGGAGACGGAATCTTTTTCATCAAAAATGAGAACTTATTAGAAGGAGTGTGTCCGGAACGTAATCTTAGCGCGATAGTGATAAAGTTTTTATTTAAATTACAATCAATCCACGGAGAGCTAGATATAAGTGGCTGAATAGTTCTGTACCAGATACCTTTTTCCTTCGATCGTTCGTCAAAATTTTCCTGCCAAAATTTTAAACAATATTTTTTAGCTTCCCCAAAATAATCTGAGTATATTGGAATAATATTTAATGGGACTCCATCAACACTTGCTTGTTTAGCTAACGTGTCCACCTTATCATTTTGTTCCAACTGGATATGAGACGGAATCCATTGAATACAAATGGTTCTGTTTGTCTGTAGCTGTAAAATCAATTTATATATTTCGTAGGCTATCGGAATGCCTCGCACATGCGAGGTGAGCCGAGCCAAATGCTGTATCGCAGATTTAGAGTCTGTCAGAAGGACAAACTTTTCACCGCTTACTGATTGGATGTACGACAATGCTTCTGCTATCGCAATCAGTTCTATGTGCATAATGGATATATCTGAATCGATTTTGAGCTTCATATAACATTGTTGTAAGGGGTCCAAAAAGGCTGCGCCTCCCGAATACGTATCCTTGGAACCGTCTGTGAAGATTTTATAATAATCTGAGTACTTCTCTTCAAGGTAAGATGTACACAAATGTTTTATGTTTAATGTGTTATAACGACGTTTAGCTAGACAAATGGTAGGTATAGAATCGTACAATATCTGGGACATATCAAATTTGCTCATCCAGTTATTTAGGGAGAACATCTCGAGTTGAATGCTCGAATGGATCGGTAAAGAATGAAAATGAGATAAAATATCAACTAGTAAAGGAAGTTTTTTATTTATCCAGTAATTAGAACTTGTTGACATCGAAAGACTTTCTAACATTTTAATCGTTATATTATTGCTAAATGATTTTGATTTTAAAAGAAATTTTCAACCTAAATATCTCCTACGAATATTAAGCGGTGGGAGGCACAATTCACTTTCCATTACGTGTATCGGGGTACTTCTTATAAATCCACCAACAACACGCAATGCTTGGTTCTGTACCCTATCTAATTTCAAAAGATTACTATGACAACTATTATCAAATAAAAAGCTACTATAATCGATCCTACTGCGGATTAAGGAAATATATAAACGTCTTAAAAACTTTTGATGGACACCCCACCCCGGACCCGATAAAATTTTAAGTAGATTGATTAATTTCGTAACTTTTTGAGACGTTTCACTAATGTGTTTACCCCACCTTAGTGAACTATCCAGCCACAAACCTAAATATTTAACTTGATTGACAACTTTTATTGGCGAGTTATCAAAAATAAAATCAACTTTTCTTCTAAAGCCCCCTTTCTTAAAAACACAAATATTAGTCTTAGTTTTAGAAATCGTTAAACCTATTTTATTTATCATATTATCGATACATTGTAGACCTGATTGTAATTTGTTAAATATTATATCTAAATTAGAATTTGTAGAGTACAACACAAAGTCGTCTGCATACTGAGACATATTAACTTGAGTTATGCTTTTGCATATATGTAATGTCAGTATATTAAATAAAAGTGGTGACAGTGGATCTCCTTGAGCTAATCCACGACTAGTAGCTCTAACCAACTCACAATCAACACTTGACACACGTAAGTGTCGATTTGCTAAAAATGACCATAGATAATTACAAACTTTGGCCCCTACACCAAAGTTATCTAAATTCTGTAAGAGACTAGGAACGTCTACATTATTATATGCACTTTGGATATCTATAAAGCACGCTGCAGTAGTTAAATTTTTGGAGAAGCCTAGTTGAATATCAGACACTAGTCGGGTAAGATTATCCAGACATGATCGTGACTTTCGAAACCCTACCATATCTTCAGGAAACAATTTTTGTGTTTCAAAAAACCATTCTATGCGTTTGCATAGAATAGCATGGAAAATTTTACAAACACATGATATTAGTGAAATGGGTCGCCAGGTTAATGTTGAACCACTGTGTTTAGGGATTGGGATTATTTGTATTTGCCGCCATTGTGCGGGTACAAAGCCAAAAGATAAACATTTATTATATAAATTGAGTAACAGCAGTTTGCCGGAATGTGGTAAACGTCTAATCATCGAAAAAGAAATTTGGTCAGGTCCAGGTGCAGTATCAGATTTTTTAATACAATTAATTAATTCCGGTAACGATATTTCTGTTCTAGGATTCGGGCACCGTCTGAGATTTGCAAGAGCTAGTCGACGCTCTGCAATGGCTTTCGAGAGTTCTTTAGACCAATACGGTTTAGGATTAAACTTAGTAGATGCATGCTGTGGAATTTTAACGTAGGGAATACATTTTTCTGCTGCTTCTTGAATAATATTGTATAAAAAATCGTACATATCTTGAGGGTCGGTGGGGATTGTACAGTTTTGTAAAAGGTCGTCTATAAAAGTAGAATATAAGGGCCAATTGCACTTTTTGAAATTTCTTTTTTTATGGAATTGGCGATCAATTTTAAACACACTGCGTACATTGATAATTAAATGGTCGCTACCAAGTGATTCATTACTAACTTTCCATATAAATGCCAATGATATATCCGAAGAGATAAATGAAATGTCTGGACTAGACTGCTGTAGAACTCCGTTAACCATTCTCAACCTAGTGAAGCTTCCATCATTTAGATGAACGAAATTGTAATCCAACATGGAATCATGTAATTCGGAACCTCGTCGATCTGTTTTATAAGACCAGTTGGAGTGGTGCGCATTAAAATCACCCATAATGATAGATTTTTTGTTTGCGAAAGAAAATACCTCGTCCCAGTCATTTTGGCAGGTATGTACTGAAGAGGGGCAATAAATCGAAATTATGTTTTCAATATGCTGACTATTCATAATTTTAATATGCAATAATTCGATACCAAGGTTTCGACTTTGCGTTGCACATACTACAGATTTCACAGAAAAATGCGTTAAAATGGCGACACCACCATAACCGTCATCTCTGTCCATCAGATGTACGTTATATCCGCTAATTCTAAAATGACTATCGGGCATCAACCAAGTCTCGCTCAATACAGCTATGTGAATTCTTTCGCGACTAAGATATAATTCAAGTGAGCTAGTTTTAGGCCTTATACTTTGGCAATTCCATTGTATTATATTCAAATTCATATCATCATTAGCCATTTTTAACAAGTTTCTCGAATATTGCATCAATTGTTATTCTACTTAAAATTTTATTTATCAGCCACTCAGCAAATATGGAAACTGTTTGCTGAACTTTGATGTGTAGGGACTCTTCACTTTTAACGATGTCATTAATTTTTTTAATCAATTGCCAAAAGGTTAGATTGTGGGAATATTCATCTGATTTATTTTTACTATCTAAATTGATTGGATGTTGGTTATCAGTGTTATCAGATTCATTCTCCATAAACCACATTGACTCGGAAACCGGGGTAGGAGGCCGACGATTCTTTTTCTGTACATTACGTTTGGGCAAGGGCTTAGAATGTAAGGGTTGCATAGGGGTTGAGTCTGACAGCTCCAGTCTTGGGTCTGCACGGTTGTTAAATTCTCTTGGGACTGATGGTGTCCCGATATTTGACGTATTCCTGATCGGATCCTGTTCCCTGATAAGTGTTGATTCAGGAAATAGTCGCGAATTATTTTCAGGAGACGGTGGAACGTAAATTGAAAGGGCTTTCCTGTAAGTACAGTTAAAATGTGCCATTAACTCACGGATCTTTTTTTCCTTTTTAAAGACTGGGCATATCTTTTCAAACGCCATGTGACCACCTTTACAATTTACACAAACAAATGATGACACTGTACAATTCTCATGATTTTGGGTACATTTCGGGCAAACTGTTTTTTTGAACGGACACATTTTTGTTGGGTGTCCGAATTTCCAACACTTAGCGCATTGTGTCACCGGAAATATATACGGCTCCACTGGAACTCTCAATCCATAAATGTACACATAACTTGGTAAGGACGATCCTTTAAATCCCACTCGAATGGTTTCACTCGGGGTCCAGCCATTTCCATCTGTAGACTCGGAGCATCGTTTATGCAGTCTTTTAAAATTTATTATGTCCGCACTGCTTGACACATTCGCCTTAAATTCTTCATCCAATATACCCAACTCCACAGATTTTATAAGTCCGTACGAAACTCCTACTTCCGATGTTTTTTGACATCTCCAATCCAAGTCTGTGAAAGCCTTACATTTAATGAATTCATCCGCTTCACTCTCTTTCTTAAATGTTATCAGTATTTTATGTTGGTGTACATATTTTATGCGGTAAATATTGTCGCCAGGAATATTATTAGTTTTAAATAATCGTGCCAACGCAAATTGTTTTGGCAAGGGGTCTTTACAAGTCACACATACCTGGATCTTATGTAATGTATCTGTTTCATTTTGCTCCGTTCGGCAGCAAGTCACTTTGTTTCGCCTTCTGGTCACAGTACTCCATCCCTCTTCAGATGAGTTTTCCTCCCTAGTCCTTTTCCTTCCCACAGCTTCAGAATACATATTATCTTGTTGTATATTGTCATCCAAGTCAATACTTGTGCCGTCTTCTAACTCATCACCACTCATATTTGTAATAATATTAACGTTGTTTTGATTCAATTCAGTCATTAGCGCGGTATAATAGAAGCAGGTACCGACCGGCAACGCCGGTTGGTCCGCCCGTAGATAAGATAAGATACTACACGATTGAATATTGTAACAAAAAACTATTAATAAAAGAAACAATAAACGTCCACTCGCTATAACAGGCCTCGAGGCAATGATGAAAATAATAATTTAAATCCTTGCGTACCATTGCGTCTTTGGAAATAAATGATGTACACCTTCATCATTATTTTAGGAAAATCTATGTATTTACCACCCAAACACGACGATAGGTAAAAAATTGCAATAAAAGTAGTTCTATGCGAAATTTTTAGTTGTATTGTGTGTGAAGTCACTAAAACTACCACCTGGCTTCGTGTTGGGTCGCAGTCTGATACCCAGTATACAGGGTATATCAGTAATCGCTGTATAGCGATAGCTTTGCTAGCGGCTTTCATTTGGAAAGTGTAAGAGATAAACACCCCGCACTACTTAAATTCCTTTTTCCTTACCTTTTACTAAGTAATCCCTGCTTACTTGAAGGGCATCCATTTATAGAGGATTCTAGGGACGAAAGTAACAAACGAATTTGAGAAAAAATATGTTAACTATGCTGTACGACGGACTTTACTCATTTCGAACCCCATTTATACCTAAGTTGCGCTTACAGCGCTGTGCCATCGGGTTTTGGTTGTAGCGAGTCGATGCTGCAAAAATTGCCCCAAAGTAACTTTTTCGCCGATTTTATCAACTGCGTTTATTTTTATTACCTATGGTAAGTTTAATATTAAATGTCACGTGTCAATGAAATATTCTTCTCTCTACTACGACGTAAACAATGATAACTTTCTAACGATTTCGTTACGGTGTAGTCATATGTTTGTCAAAATCTGTATAATTTTAATGAAGAAACGAAAGTAACACCTACTTTCAATAAAAATAATACTTTTTCTTTTATATTCCTAAGTAATAATAACCAAAAGAATGGTAGGTAGGTACTCCATATAAGTTTGAAATAAAAAAAAATTAAGTAAATAAATTAGATCCAAAATGTTCCAGAAATGAAATCTGGTTACCAAGTCGACAGTTGCCTTTTATTACATAAGTCCGGCAAACAAGCAAACCGCGTACCCGATAAAAGATTACCGACGTCTATAAACATATGTTGTGACTCTTGGATCGTAGATGCGTCGCTAGACTTTTCGAATTCAAAGGAAAAGGAAAGGAAACAGGACGGGAACAGGAAAAATATATTAGACCTCCATATTAGATCTTATTCATCGAACGAAACCCGACAGCAAAGTCATGGTTTTCCATCGGCTTGCTCTGAGAGAGCGTTAGCAAACCGGCGAGCCGGCGCGGCGCGGCGCGGCCTATTCCGACTATAGTTCTAACTTCTAAGTAATAACGGTGCGGCCTTACCAATTTTAAAGATCAATTGTTTTGACAATATTAAGATGTATACTCGTATAATTATGTAAATTTATAGTATATTAAATACCGATCTTTGCCTATTCGTACCATTTCTTAACCGCAACTTGTTCTTTTTTAAATTAAGTACCTATTGAATTGATTTCGTATTTATCCTAATTATAATAAAAAAAATCAAAATTATCTAATAAGCGATACGAAATAAAACAATTAGGTATAAAAAAAACCAATGTTGTACAAAATGTGCTGATTATATTTTGGGAATGAATCATATTCTAAATTTATTGCTGCTGAAAAAAGAGATATCAAATAAATTAGGAAATATAACAAAAAATAATAAAACGTTAAGGATGATAAAATTGTGGCGGATGAATTTTGGCGGATGTTGATAATGAGTTCCGTTGTAAATACAATAATCGCTAAATATACCTAATGTGTTTTTAAATCTGCTAATAAATATTTTTTTAATAGTCTCATTCACTTACATGAAATATAATTATTATTAGTCCTATGAAAATGTCATCTAAAAAAATTTGTTCATAAATAAATAAATTAAGTACCTACCTAAAATACCTTATACCTCTTTCCTCTCCCCATTCTTTTACCGTTCCTTTCCACTTAAATTTTGAGACACTTGCGAAGTAGCTATAATCCAAGAATAGCATATTTTCATGAGTGGCGGTAACCACTTCCCATCCGGTTTGGTGGTTTACCGGAATGTGCAATTAAAAAAAACCCATTCATTTATGAAGTCATAGAGACGAATTGAGAACCTTTGCTTATTTTAATTGATAACAGGCGTGGAGTTGTTAGGAAAATAGAAGTAATATGCGGCTACAGCTGTCTCGCGGTATTGATGGCACAAACATCCTGCTTCTTTCTAGTGATCAATTCTGTAAGGGTTTTTTGTTATGTTATCTGTCCATTATATTCCAAACAAAATTATTTGGGTATTGCCTAAGACATTTTCAGAATGAGAGCTTCTTTTTGAACTTATTTAAATAAATATTTATTATGTAGATATTCAAGTACCTATAACCAATCTGAAGCAGACAACTTAGTTATGAGTCTATTTTCCGACGGGTTATGAAGTTTGTGCGCCGACGCGATCAAATCGATTGATATGAAATTTGCATCTTGTTCATCTATGTAAGCACGCCCCAGACATGTTTGTCCACAAACAAAGTATATACATGTTGGGAAATAAAACCCAGCACTGTTTTGTATTTAGGGCCTACCCTACTGAGTACTGTTATCGGTTTTTTATATGGGTCTACCAAATTAAAAACTGTTAATAAATACATTCTTATTACATTCCCCACTTAAATTATAACGTGGGCCACGTCAAATATCCGTTAACTAAGAAACACTAACGATACCTACATAGTATTGGAGTAGAAACATAAGGGAAAACAGTTACCAGACATTTCTTTATTGTTGTTTTGTTTTTTTCTAGTTTTCTATATGAAATCTGAGTCAGATGGGCGCAACATGGACACTTTTACGTTATACATATTGTAGTAATATTTAACTCATAATTTTACAGCCAAGACTAACTGTCTCAGATGTTCCGACATTGAAGCCTTTCAAGAAATAAACAGACCGGACTAAATAGTAAATGATGTATTTATGATCAAAATGACAATCAAACCCGGACCCTCGCGATTCACGTTTAAACAACGATCTCTTCCTTTTTATTTCGAAATATTATTTTCAGATACGCTTTCCCGCCGGTGGGTCCGAGAAGGTTCCAGCGCCCAGTGCGTCAGTATTTGTCTGGAGAGCTGAATGCGACGCGGCAATGCTTGCCCTGTCCTCAACGAGACCCCTACCAACCGAACCGCATCATTGGACAAGAAGACTGTCTCTGCCTCAATGTTTATGCCCCTAAAATGCCTGGAGAAGAAAGAGGTATATTCCAATAATTTATAGTATCTGCAAGTGTAGTCTTGCACGTCCAACCACAACGAGGATAGACGATCTCATGAAGGTTGCAGGAAGATTGAACAACCTACTACCTAGATGCTGTGCGTTTCTTGAAAGAGGCCTATTTTCAGCAGTGGATATTTTATGGCAGATGATGATGATAGTTAATATACTTTTGTACTTTGATGGTACATACTCGTACGCTATCAAAAAGTTTAGCAGAAATGCGAGGATACACTTTTTTTATCTGTTTAATATTTCTTTAGGTCCTAAATATTATGTCACTTGTGGCATTTATGTTTCAGGTAGTCCAGTCGTTTTCTTCATTCACGGTGGTAACTATAAGAGTGGTTCTACTGCAAGCTACGGGGTAAGTATTTGCATACAAAAAAATATGTCGTAAAGTATCTACATAGGTACCTACATTATATTCTATTTTTCGCCTTTTTGATCCAGTTCTACTGTCAGCAATAGTTAATCAGGTTTTGTAGCACCCAAATCAATTTGTAAAACTATTTCTGGGATTGAATAATTACTTGAAAAAATTAAAGTCCATAATCTCAGACATGTATCAGCAAATTTTGATAAGGCGATACGAGGCGTTGTACACCTGGTCATAAAACTATAACTGTGGCGGTATAGGGTATATTAAAGCCCGTAACGTTTAAGAAATTTAAATCCTTTTGTTGGCTTCATGTAAAAATTTATGACATTTTGACTTTGAATATTATCAATAATGATTTTTTTGCCATGATCGTCAAGGCGTACGTTAACAGCTTGTTTTGTTTAAAATGCTATTATGCACCCTGTGCCGCAGTGAATAAGCGAAGTTTTATGCATATTTTAGGAATGAGAAATAAAAATATAAATAGTTTCATTCAGTTTTAATGTAAAATAAAACGTGTGAGAAAGGGAAAAAGTACATTCATTAATGTTTTTCATTGAAACAGTCCAAACAGAAGTGTCTTTTACACTTCACACATTCAGTAATAATTTTTTTAACTTTTCTGTCAGCTTCCCGACTTGTTAAATAGGTTCGGAGTTTTTCATAACATCCGACACATTTTCTCTTCTTTAAACTTTTAACTAAATGATGTTTATCTGGTTTTGGTGCGAGTTCTGAAAAGATAAATTTATTATGAACGATTTTGCTTGTGTGGTGTATGTGATGTGTGTGCGCGCGCGCGCTCGTTTTTGTGTGTGTATGTATGTGCGTGTGTGAAAAAAAATGAAAAATATTTATTATAAATCACAAATAGTTACATGAATTTTAGCATGTTGACATTAAACAAAATACGGATAAGACATTTGTAATTTTTGGAATTAAACATTGTAAATCATACGTGGTCCCCTCACTAGGCAAGCCTGTACCGAGGGGTCCCAACACTTTGTTTTACATTGTCACTGACTACACACAGGTACACGGTAGTTTAAAAATAATAAAGTTAAAATAATCGAAAAGAAAACATAGGAAATCCTTGGGATATAAAAACTGGTTAAAATTGATGTGTATGTAAACGTAAGTAGGTAAATAAAATAAATAGTATTATTGATTCACCTGTCTTTGATAAATCAATCTATAATTCGATTTAATCCATATCAACACTTGCCGCGCGAAGCTGAAGCGGGGTGTGGTACAAAGTGCGCGGGATACTAGGAGCCTTAGACCTGGTTTCGTACTATGATGAAATTTTATTTATTTTATGCGGTACCTTACCTTAGAAGTCTTTGGTTTTTTAGCCGCACTTAAAGCAAGATATACACCAGATATTTTGTACGTGGTTTCGCACTCTAATAACTAACTTTTCCAACTCTAAAACTTAACGCTTTTATAATTATTTATTGTGTTGGCGAAACAGAGCATACTGATTCTTCGTTATGGGTCACTTCGTTTCCCTCAGCCATATTAAATATAAAGTAAACTTATTCGTATTAAAATATATCCTACCTGCAAATCATAACAAGTTATTAATGAACTGCTCTGATTTAAACCAACTTGTATTTTTTGTAATAATCACTACATTGTAAACTGGTTTTGAAAAGAGCAACACTAGAGTTTCTTGCCCTTTCTTCTCTAGTGAAAACCGCTTTCCGAACCGGGTGGTAGTTCAAAAAATCTAACTAATGTTGAACATTTTAATGGATTCAATAAATTATTTTCATTTCATTTCATTAATTATGACCTAAACCAAACTTGACGCCATAAGTCACAAAAACCATAACACGCCCACTTCTTGTTAATAGAACAATAACACATACAAATGATTTTTCAATTTCTTCAATATACAGTGTTTGTTTTTAGGGTCAGCATCTAACTCAAAAAGACACGATCCTAGTAACCGCACAATACCGCCTGGGATCTCTCGGCTACCTGAGTACGGGACAAAGGGACGCCGCTGGGAATGTAGGACTTTTTGATCTCCACGCCGCTTTAGCTTGGGTAAGTAATGCTATGAGTTTTTTGTAAAGCGTTTGTTGCTTTTAAAGATTTTTAAAATCAGGTATGTAGTCGATCAAAGATGTACCTGATCGATTAAAGGCAAGAAAATAAGTTCCAATTACTCTTCATTAGTAATGTTATTAATCATTTAACATCGCTCATTAAATAAGTTTTTTATTAATAAACTCTTTAGATTAAAGACTACATCCAGTTCTTCGGCGGCGATTCTTCTCGTGTAGTGGTGATGGGTCAGGGGTCTGGTGGAAGCGCTGCGTCGCTGATTGCGATGTCAGCAGAAGGGCGCAGCGCCACCGGAGTGGCGGCGTTGTCCGGAGCGCCCCTGTCGCCTGGCGCCGTGAGACCGGAGCCCGAGAAACACGCCGACACCATCGCGGAGTCCACTGGCTGCCCCAAGAAACCTGCTGAGAGTCTCATGAAATGCTTGCGACAACTGCCTGTTGAGAAGATTATCTTGGTAAAAATTTATCTAAGCACATGAGTGTCAAGCATTCCTTGCCTATTATTATCCTTAATATAAAAAATTAGTACGTATTCAAGGTAGAATATTCGGATCGATGTGGATAGTAATCTAATAACTCAAGCAGGGTGTTGTGGCTAAAGTTGATGACACCAATTAATATACCAAGCGAAGATTCTATTATTTCGAAAATAGCTGGGCTCATGTAAAATATTGTATTGAACGACGCACTAAAGTTTCTTGAAAATAGGTACATGACTTGTAAAACTAGATAATCTGAATAAAGTTTCGAGAGGGAATTAATTATTATTATTCAATATTTACAGGCTGATATAGGTCTTGATATGAACAATGCGATCGACACAATGAAGTTTTTGAACGAAATCTCTGGACGTTCAGGTATTTCCCTTCTTAATCCCTTGAATAAATTATTTAATAATAGACCGAATATAAATAATGATAATGACTCTGTACCAGGTGCTGGAGCGCGGGTGGAAGGCCCTGATGACCTTCGAGCTCTACCTCCAATCGTGGCGGAAAACCCTGCTGACTCATTGAACAGAACAAAGAGACGTCCGCCAATGCTGACTGGAACTACATCTGCCGAGACTTCAAACGCTGTGTTTGGTATTTGTTTTATATCTCATTGTTCTGACTACAATAACATAATGGTTAATCGTTCCGTTTCGTTCTACCTGGCGTTATGCCAGCCTGTGACAGTATCCACCTTTCTGAATGCAGAGTATGTAACTGGAAATGTATTAATTTAATTTTAACTGGGTATTATTTAAAATCCGACAAAGACTAAATTGGTACTTTATGGTTCATCATTGGATTGAATGGTGATTATTTTTAGGAGGCTACTTAATTTTATTTTTACATACTTATTTTGTTTTATACAGCCAATCACAACTTCCCACATTAACTATCACTTATCATCAGTAAACCATAACATATCTGTCTCCTTCACCGAATATTTTTGTTTTAGGTACATACAACAAATTTTTGTCGAATCAGTTACAAGTGGTAAAGGACTTTATAAAGAAGGATCTGATAGGGGGCCTACAAGGCGTGATTCAAGGCGTGGACGGATTGCTGCCGATCACAGCCGCGGTGCAGTCGCTGTTGCCGATCCCTCTGACAGACTACTACACTGCCATCTTCAACACTACTCTTAGTACCGTGGATGGACTATCACAGATCGTTGAAGCCACTAGTTAGTAAAGAAAACATAATATTATAATATACTTTTTTTATTGTATAGGTTCGGCAAACAAGTAACCAGGTCACCTGATGGTCATTGCCGCTCATGAAGATCCATGCTTGGATAATGGATGTGAAACCGGCCCATTAAATTTCACTCACAGAACAAAACGCGACAGTAAAGCTATCGTTCATGTAAATTTTCTGTGAGACAGTGGTACAGCCCCACATTAGCTTGCCCATTCATGCTGAATCATGGCTGACAACAACGTGGCTCTACCATTTCCAAAATATATATTCATTATAATGATGACTGCCTCGATGGCGTAGTTGTACTATGGTACGACTACAAAGCTAAGGTCTCGGGTTCGAATCCCGGGTTGGGCAAAGTTATATTGGGTTTTTCTATTCATTATCAGCCCGGAGTCAGGAATTTGTGCCCGATATGGCGATAGGCTCGCCCCCTATCACATCGTGGGACGGAACATACAAGGCGAATGTGGGTGTCCTGGTGGCGCCTCTGCCTACCCCTTCTGGGATAAAGGCGTGAGTTTATGTATGTATGTATAATGATATATTATTTTTTTACTTTCTTGTATATTCTATAATTATTTTTTCGGCTAGGCATATTCAGGTTTCCGGTATCTTTCTATATGTGAAATTAAAGTGGAAGACTCTCCCTTCTCAATAATTTTATGTAACCGTATAATAAGCAATAATACAACTACATATCAATACGTAACATACGAAAAATCGGCTTTTCTATAACTAGAATGAAGAATCTAGATAATCAAAATTAAGATGCTATAATTTTATTGTAGACCAATAGATACTCAAATAATACATCCAAAACTACGAAAACGGTAAAAGTACATAATACGTGAACGTTTTTGTGTCAGATGTCTGCATGTATTTTTTGTAGCAACTCGAACCCCTTGTTAAAAGACCCTTTTCACAACCCTCTAGCCACCCTCGCGTGCAACCCACCGCTGCAGGGGGGCTAATTTGGTTATCCCCTGTTTTAGGGTACCGCATAACATTTTGTTTAGTGCATAGGTATTATGAAATTTAAAATAGATAATTAAATCTACCAATTAAGTTAATCAACACGGAGAGATTCGTATTATATAAGAATATTGTGTTTCCATTCCAGGTGATGCGTTGTTCAACTTCCCTGCTTACCAGAGCGTCCGCTCGTGGAGTTCCGGAGGGCCTGCCTACCTCTACAGCTTCGAACATGTCGGCAACCTCACCAAGGGATCACACTTCTTGCCGGGACTGGCTCTTACTGGTATAATGATTACAATTACTAGGATGAGTTTATATTTATTTTATCAAATTTCAATGGCACAAAACAATGTCTATTTCAAAAGCTAATAACCGGTTCTTATTCCTACGATTTCTAAAATACAGGTTTGGCTTCTATAAGAATATTTTTTTACCTGCCCTTAATCCCCTCTTTTATTGGGTCAAAGCAATTCGTTTTTTTTTTCAATTGAGAATAAGAATACATTTATTAAAACAGTTTGTGTTTTTTTTGTTATTATTTATTAAATTAGTGTATTGTGTACTTACAGTTAATATTACCTTACAGACAATTCTGCGGCTAACGTCACATCCAAGAATTCTAAAGTGAAAGGACCTGCTCATGGAGATGAACTGGCTTACATATTTGAGCCACTGGACGCTGAAGGGAAACCGGCAGGCGGGCAAGTGTCCAGTACCGACGCTAGGGTCAGAGACTCCTTCGTTGGCCTCATATCTACCTTTGCTCACGGCCTCAATGCTGAAGAGAGTAAGGACCGCCCCTCTCAAAACGGCTTACTTGGCATGCTGCCGTTCTCACAAGACAACGACCAGTTTTTGAAAATATCAAATGGAATAACCACGGAGAAAGGATTTAGGTTAGTTTCTCATCATTTTTTTTCTGTACTCATTCCGTATCTAGATAAATCGCATAAAATGATTTTGCAAATGCGCTTTACGCGATCACTGCGATGAAGCATCGTTAGGCGTTGTTTTCAGCTCTAGCATAAAGATATCACAAAACATGCATAGGTACTTTTATTTTTGTAAGTCCATAATATTGTAAAAATGCTATGCAGTTGGAAGCATATGGAAAGAGAACCAATCAATCCCTAGTTGGATAGTCTAAACTCATTCTATATGCAGAACCCTCTACATCACGGTATTATTAGCATTGACAACGTATCGATCTGTTTCTCTATCCCTTGTGTAGTGCAAGCGTAGTTACTGGACGCTCGAGGTAATAATATTTATTTGGTGAATATTTTTAATTTTGGATTTTGATTTCAGATTCTGCCAAATGGGACTGTGGGGTGGCATGGCCGACAGACTAACTGGAGCTCTCTGCAAAAACCTCATCGGTGATTTGTTGAACGGATTGCCAATTAAGTTGCCTTTGGACAATCTGCCTCTTAATAATCTCCCAGTGAACAACTTGCCTTTGAATAATCTGCCGCTTGATAACCTGCCAGTAAATAATCTTCTGCCAGGCGTTACGGGACGCAGGACTACAGCACCACCTACAGTAGTTCAGCAGACCAGAAGGACTACTCGTAGGTCATCAGGACTATTCGGTGTCCCCATAGATCTTTAGAATATAATATTTTCTTTGATTGTACAATGTTGTTTCATTTTGATTACATCCTTTCCTTATAAGTACTATGTTGAGTCGACGTAACACGTTTTTATTCTGATTCTATGAATGTCGTGGCCTTTAAATTATATCTAAGCCTTGTCTTTCCAATCGAATCTCGGGCAAGTTACACACTACCTTACCATTACCTTATCGAAAATCTTCTATTTTCTATCCAATTGACCAAAATCTGAAAAGATTATAATCATCATACCCTGCCGTTAAAGACAGCGAGCTACTTTTGCTTTTTTTCCTCGAACTGCGTCGTATTAACTTTACCTTTTTAGCAGGAAAATATAATAATTGCGAGTTTTAAATACAAACGGTGTAGCCGGCTATTTGGTCGTTTCGATAATTAGGTTCTGCAGTTGTTGTACCGCGGACTAATGCTTATTCCGCAAATGCCTTCGTTCACACAATGGTAGGTACTTATAATTAGTAAGATCAGTTGTAAACTGTTTTGATAGTTCCAAAATCCGTGCCGCTAATAGCTTAATAAAGACCCAGTGACTTAGCGGATTATCTCGATTCCTCAGGAAAAATCATTAAGTATGTAGATACAAAGACAGGATTTTAATATTGGGAGCAATCTGTGAAATGAGAGCCCGCGGGATCGATCCTCGCACCGAGACAAATGTTTGTGCGATACACAGGTATTTGTTTCGGGTTTGGGTAGGTACTTGTGCAACCGAAAAGTCTCTCGTAGTTTCTGATACCCACGACTCAAGACTCGATTTTAATGTGGGGTCAGGTCTATGTATGTGAATGTTGAGTGTATTTATTTGTTTATTTAATATAATACGAACTCGATACCACCTAAAAGAGAAAAAATATACCGACAATGTAAATACCATTGTGTAATTAAACAAAATTATTGCATATTCAGATAATGGGTAAGCAATAATTTGCCCTCTATATGCTAGTGAATCACTCAGGTGAGATTAGGGTACTCGGTAAATAGTTATATGCTAACGAGGACAATTGCTATTTGCCAAGTTTTGCATATGTTAACCTACGAAGATACATGTTGATAAATAACATTATCGATATAAATTATATATTAGGTACTATAGTTTTCACAAACTCTTTGTCGTAGAAGTTCAACCTCAGTGAATGAACGTATATACCGGGTTTATCAAGACTGCAACCGAAAACGAAGCCGGGTGATAGTTTTAGTGGTTGCAGACACAGTGCAAATAAAAATTTTGCAAAATAAGTGACAGATTTTTGTTTGCATTTTTTTTTAAATCATTGTTTTTGGGTAGTTAATACCTAGTTATTGCGAAAATAGTAATTTAAACCCTAACGTACCATTGAGTCTTAAAAAATAAAAAGGTGTACATCATTATTTTATCAAACTACGTATTTATCACCCAAAAACGACGATAAGTAATAATTGCCAAAAAAAAGTTGACGATTTTTTTGCGTAATTTTTAGTTGCATTGTGTTTAAAGTCACTAATACTACCACCTGGCTTCGTTTTCGGTCGCAGTCTTGATATACCCTGTATGTAGGTATGTATGTGTAATGAGATCTCATTATGCAGTTAAGCACTATAAATTATAATCTACAAGGTAATTAAAAGAAGCGTTTGCTGCTACAGTTCAAAAACAAGCCCTACGCCCGACCTTCCAAGAATCATTTTAAGAAATTGATTTATAAATGCTATACATATTTAATCTCCACGTCCTTGTTAAATAAATTACGAATTATTTGTCTCTATGAATTAACGAACTAATGAAAATTATACAAGGAAAGGAGGATAGCACATTTATGTAAGTATATTTTAGTACCTACATCTAAAATAACATCTCTAACAATCACATAATAAACGTTATTTAATCATCTCACGTAGATGTAAATTGCCAATGATGATTTTAGTACAATATGTATCTGGTAAAAAGGGCATATTTTTGACACTTAATTATATTGCTTTGGAAAGTTTTAAATCGACCGGTTTACCCTAACAGAAATCGAGACTGCGTAGTCAATGGACACAATTAGCATGACCACTATGCCGTACATAACAAAACGTATGTTTTGGAATCAATCCGAAGGAAAACGAAACAAAAATTCGCGAAAGTTGAGCAAAATAATGAGAAATGGAACATCCTATATGGTATATTGACATGCAGGAGGTGTCCGCCAAGTTCGCTATCACCGACAGACATGCGGGTGTATAAGCATGTATGCTTGACACAGACCTCATACTATATCAATCGACAAATAAGCGAAACCCGTTAGTGGGAAACTGCATTCGACCACAATGTCTCGTGTTTGCATATTGTTTCTCTGTTTCGTTTTTGTGTTCGCAAACGGGAACATAATAAGGAATGACATTGAACAACCGGCAGTGATGACGAAGGAAATTATCGTGTCTAAAGATATAGACGATATAGAGCCTGTGGAGCCAGTTGTGCAACCAGAAATCGACACCATGGCTAAAAAATGTGCTGAAATTGGTGAATTTGTAAGTATTCTATATTAATTAGTTTAGAAACGCACTAAGTATTAAATTCCAAATAGATGACCTTAAACTCTTATACGCTAATATAACTTGAAAGTCTAAGAAAAGATTTCACCTCAAGGTCTGAAAGTGCAAAAAAACTTTAAAATTAAACAAAAACTATATTTGGAACGTTTTATTTGTAGTAAGTAATACATTCATTTACATAAAAAGTTTATGTCGGATACCTGCATAAATTACAGTTTATAAATACATATAATGTAGAATATATAAGGTAGTTTCTAAAGATTTAGTTTATTATATAATTCATACATTATTGTTTAACCCACTTAAAACTAAATTCGCTATCCTGTGAGTATATGGGTTTATGGGTATGAGTATGATCATGTCTGTATATTTTGTTGCCATACATGATGATAACACTTTTGCAGCCAAGGCTATGTCTTGCGCACCTCCAGCGTTTTCTAAACGCGGATTTATGGTAGCTCCGATCTTTGTGAAGAGTGTACCGGTATCCTGCCGCATACAGCATGGGATTGCCTCGAGTAGACTCTACATAGAAGTAGGAATCTGAAAAAAAAATGTCAGCTCTACTTATTGTGGGAAATTCATTATCTAAAACTAGCAAGACGGCAAATTACTACGATGGATATCTTTTGTGGTCTAACTTTAATTTATTATTCGGTATTTCTAAGGCAGGAAACATTTAAACAAGTTATACCTAACACATTTATTACCTTTACGTGTAACTACTGGGAAAGAAATAAAATACGATTTACTGGTGACATAAGCTTTATTACAAAATTGTTTTAGTAAAAGAAATTCTATGGCAAAAAATAATGAATAAATAAAAAGCTATACGAAACTTAACCAGAAAGCAGTAATGGGGCTGTAACTATTTGGAAGGGTGGTGATTCGGAAGCTACTCAATGTTGAATGTCCTTAATTGTAAGTCTTTTTGTTTAACTACATAAGTAAAAATAACTTGAGAAAATGTTCAACATTTAGTTACTTGGGAGTGGTTCTGACTTCTGAGTTTATAACTCGGTATGTCTTTCAACAAATAGCAAACACAGTTTAGTTCTATATTTGTAATTATGTTATTCGATTATGAAACCAAGTATTAACTATATTTTACATAGGTTTTTAGTAAACTTAAGCGTAGTTGTTGCCAACCTAAGAAATTAGCTTCGTACTTGATCTTTCAGGTAATCCTAGACTATACATAATAATATTCAATCATAGAAGTGGATAATATCGATGAGTGATAAAGAAAAACAACGAATTAGTATCACTTCATATTTATTTGTGTTATTTTACATTTACTTAGTTTTTGACACCACAATTATAATATTTTATAGGATTTGATTGTTGATCGAAGACTAGAATACTACGACGGTGTTTCATTTTGGTATCTTTGATATCACAAATATTTACTTACATACGTAAAGAAAAAACAAACAAATGTAGGTATAACAAACAATAAACACCTAGTACCTACTTGCTTTAATTAAACAATAAGATTTATTGTTGTACCTATATGTATACATTATTAGGTAATAAAAAAATTAACAAAAAACACATGACATAAAACACGTGTGGTCTGGACACTCTAACACCATAATACGTATTTTATTGTAAAGTATAATTGCTCAATTTCAATAGACCCTTATTTTAATTATGATAAAGTTTTCAAAAGTATCCAGTAGCCATTAGGTTGCATCTAACTACATCTATTTATTCCCCTTGAGCTTTTTGGGTAATTAAACATAGTAATACGTATACCACTGGAATATTAAACAATCGGCTTCAAAAACAAAATTGTATCTTAGATAGATAGAAACGTTTATTTTGGCTACAATAAACACAAAACAATCTTAAACAAAATAACATTAACTTAGGTAATCATACATATGTGGGATATTGTAGCCGCATTCAGGCCACAGCTCAGCAATATGCAATGCTCCTGGGAGCAAAGCGCTGGTAGTTCTGCTGATACCTGTTTTACTGGCCCATAGGTATTAGGTGTCTAAAATATTACCTACCTAAGTATTATGTCGTACAGCCATCGTTTGGGGAACAAAAACAATACAGTTTGTTTATTTACATTCCAAATACGAATAAACATTAGTTGGGTAAACTAAATATATTCTAATTATTTCATAAGTTTTGTTTTGGAACCTATAGAATATGGGTATCGTCATTCAGCGAAAAATCAACATTATTTAAGGCTTATTGATCTTTTTAACAAACTTATTAGAAATAGGTATAAATTGCACTATTCTAGTATGTCAATGGCTAAATATATTAACGTTTTAAATATACCTATCTTATACCATCAGGAGACACTAGATAATACACCATAAAGAATTTTGTGAGAGAAATATATTATTAAGTACCGATATTAGTACGTTTTATTACTCAAACGTTAAATAAATAATTAGGTACCCATATTGTTGTTTAATGTCAATGCGGTATCTGTTCAATAATAAATAATTTGTGCATGTCAATTCAAGTAAAACTGTAGGTAATACAAACACATAGGCACATAGAAATATTTATTGGTTTAATATCGCGTGTTGTGTTAATGTCCTCATTATCTTATCCGCAGTGCACCAACCACTCCGATTGCTGCACCAACTCCTGTCTCGGCTACATGAAGAAATGCGTCTCCAACTACGGATAAAACTATTAAAACATAATTTATGTCATTACGTAGTACATATTTATGAAATCATAGTTATTTATTTCTTTATTTGACGAATTGGATGTATTGGATGGTCGAGATGCGTTAGATCAGGCGGGTTGGCGGCGAATTCCATGATCTCCTTCATGGCTCCTTCGGAAATGCTCCACAGCTTCGGATAATTCTTTTTGAAGGCATTGTACCATTTGTGAATCTGTAACATGTGTTGTAAATATATTATTTAAAAACTGATGATTTATTTTTAGTTCATGCACATACAGAAAACTCATTCACTACATACACATCAAAAGAAATTTCATTTTTAAACCCTGTTTTAAAATTGTGTGCTACCTATATTATGTTTAAATCTGGAGATGCACTTAGATAGGACTATAACGTTTATTTGAAATCATTATTTTTATGAAGGTACTCACTCTAGTATATTTCGAAAAATCGAAGTCAATGGCCTCAAGTGTCATTGTGGAGTTAATGAGAGGAAAATCGGCAATAGTCAAATGATCTGCCGCTGCGTAATTCTTGCCCAATCGAGTTAAATATGTCTCAAATACGTCCAACGCTATGTGCACTTTCTTCAAGCCTAGAGGGGTGCGTTCGTAGTCAAAGAATATTGGTGCCATCTGAAATTCCAACAGAATTCTTTGTTTCTCATATTCCGATAATTTTTTTCAGACTATCTATCGATTTAAAAAATAAATGAATAGAAGAAGAGTCGAGTATTTGAAAAGACGTCAACCTGTATCAGTCGTATGTACCTGAGTAATAAAAGGTAAAAAAATTAAAGGCCGTAAGCCCTTGCCGTTTTTGGGATAGAGCTTTATTTTTCCAATACTTATAGCTAAAGGATTAAACTGCCTGACAACGGTGTAACATGGCTAATCATGGAAAAAGCTCAGTCCTCTTTTGTGCTTCACTATAGCTGGATTTGCAATTCGTGTAGGGTGATCAATAGCCTAGGACATATAAATATCTTACCACCAGCATATAGTATTATGAAGAGAAATACATTGCTTTTGTAATAAATTGATACAATTTAATTTAAATACTTACTGTATATGCAGAAATATTAGCGTAATATGATGCCAAATTAAAGCACAACCGATGATTGACAATAGCCCTGAAACAAAATTATAAACTGCTCAATAACATAATAAGTAATATAATTTCAGGGAGGGAATGAATATTAAGAATTGCTATTTTAATTACAAATTAATACTAAAACACCGTGTTTTGATAATATATTTGACTTAGCCAAATGTTACTGCAAAATGTATGAATTGTGAGCTTCGATCAACAATACACATCGTGAGCCATGAACCCCATCAAAGTGCGCATAATAAGCGGGCTTAATATTAAAAGCTTTAGCTGTATAGATAATGCCGACGCAAATAACAAACGAAGCGACGTATGTTTTAACATTTTGCGAATATTAAAGACCCACGGTCAAATTAAACTGTATGAAGATTTTTTAGCAAATTTAGTTAACTTTACCTTGTTTGGGGATCCTGCGGGTACAAAGGCGCATTAGGTTTGTATTTATCGCAAATGTATTGCATAATAGCATTACTTTCACTGAGGAAAAATCCATCGTCGTCTAAAACCGGAATTTCTTTTTGCGGGTTCATCTAAACAATATTATTAAAGATTAGCTTGTGTCAGGAGAAACTTACAAGATTCATACATAGGAACAACGGTTGTATCCCTTCGTGGTAAACAAATACCACAGATCTGTACCTACTTTACTCGGTCCTAAACTATCATTTTGGCTTTAACCAATGTCATTAATCTCTTCATACATTCATGTCAGTTCCAGTTACTTCTGATCTACTCTTTGCCCGACATTATATTATACCCACCAAGGCATATTCTTCTGTCATATGTTCTCCTTTGCCAAAATCCACGTTGATTAATTGAAACGGTATTTCCAACTGAGTCAATGTTTGTCGCACCGACAACGACGGAGGCCCGTCCGACACACCGTATAATTTTAATACCATTGTTATCTGAAATATCATAGAATATATTTTCTTATCTTGCAGAGTAATAAGATGCTGACTTACTATTTTCATTTTAACTTGTAATTCAATAAGTAAGGACCACTTATAATGTAACTTCATAATTCATTATTTTTAACTTTTTTAAATTCATGATTTTGCTGCAGGTAAGTAACGGTTATGTACCTACGCCACAATTAGATGCATAACCGATATCTAACGCTTGTTTACTTTACTCCGCTTATAACACATAGAATATTATCACAAGAAACAACTACCGTTACGGATTTAACAAGATGTCAATAAGTTACAAGATTTTAATATAAGCTTTTGATAGATGATTTTATATAGATTTATCAATTCATTGATAAGTTTAAGAATGAAAGATTTATTCTCACCTGTTAAATTACTCAATGATAAAGATACAAGGAAATAAAGCGACGTTAACGACGAATGATGCCGAAACCAGTACTGGAGGTCGCTCGAACCAGCCAACCAGCCACAACGTCGGCCTTTCACTCACCCGATGCTTATTTGAATATTATCTAGTATTTACAATGTTTATTACCTATTTAATTCCTTCATATCCAATAATCCTGAGATAGTAATCGCTTACAAATGTGGAGAAGAATAAATAGTAGTAGAGTAGAGTAAATGAATGTAGGCTCATTTATAAGCTTCGCTCCAAAACAATGGGATTATTAAATTAAGACGATAATAAGATATTATTAAAGCGCTTGCATTAGTTTAAATGGGCTAATATTAACTCTAAAATGGATATCAATTTATTGGATACAGTTTAAACTTTGACTGCTTCGGTGGCGTAGTTGTATTACGGTACGGTTACAAAGCTGAGGTCTCGGGTTCGAGTCCCGGGTTGGGCAAAGTGATATTGGATTTTTCTATTAATTATCAGCCCGGAGTCAGGAATTTGTGCCCGACATGGCGATAGGCTCGCCCCCTATCACATCGTGGGACTGAACATACAAGGCGAAATGTGGGTGTCCTAGTGGCGCCTCTGCCTACCCCTTCGGGGATAAAGGCGTGAGTTTATGTATGTATGTATGTTTAAACCTTAACACGTTTCTGCGTATCTAATTAGTTACGCATGACGATTATCTAAGCTCCACTACCTAATTATTATTATTATTATAATAGTAATACCCTAGGTAGGTATTAAGCATCTTTTAAAGTACTAAAAAAATACCGGCTCGTAGTATAACAAAGAGAAACTTCGACCTGGGCATAAATATACCTAATTATAATACTCTTAATTTATAATTTAGAAAATTAAATAAATTAATGTCGATGTCTTGTGGTTTACAAAACCGCATAATGATTTGCCCTGATGACGTTAACCCTTCAACGTATTTTACGTTTAGTCTAAAGTTATTCAACGTAGGAGACAATTATTTCGATACTAGGGTTCTTAGATACATCTGTAGAAGAATATGCTACGTATCTTAATATTAGGAAGGCTTTCTATGGATTTATGTTCTTCGAATGTCGTTAACAACTCATGCGAAAATTGCTTTAATTGGAAAACATATCCATAGATAAATAGGAAAATATAAATAGTAAATATAATGAAATTGAATACACAACAGTAAAGAATAGATTATGTTTGGCAACTAGTCAGAGCTTTGGAAGAAGACGTCTAGAGCCTCCGCGAAGCCTCAGTGGAATGTGGAACCCTTCGATAAAATATAATTGATCGAAGGTGGAACCACACAATAATAATGATTTGACACGTAAATTCAGGAAGAACATAACACATAGATAGATTTCTATTAGGTGGGACTGAGATCATTCTGTTCAGGACTTGGCCCAATAAAAAAGCAGGTATAATACATTACCAACCTAATAGTTTGATATCCGATAGTTTAATATATTCAAAAACTTTTATGGAGGACACCTCTCTCAAACTTCTGAATTTACCAATAAGTAACTATTTTTCACCAGCAATTTTACTTGACTGCACCTGCTTTTGAAAGTTCATAGATATTATTTTACATCAACAAACATTTACGGGTTAGCAGTGGAAGGATTTCACAATATCCGAGAAATTTAAACCCTTAACTTCCTCAACATTATTATAAATATAGGCGAAGAAACTAAAACTCATCTTTCGCCACATCTTAGTGGTTAGACGCTACATCGAATGTTTTGTGAATATTAAAAATAACATGATATACATTATTTTCTTAACGTATTTGTTTTTAATAAACGTACGTTACGAGACTGTGGCCTTTTCTACAGGATCACATGAACTTTTTATTACTGAAATCGTTCGTGTAAAGCGCCAAGCCGGGTACGTGTACAAAACACCAAATATTCCATTTGATCTACCTACACAGATACCAATGGTGTCCACTCAAGCACAAAATGTTGACAGGACGCAGGCGCAGCACATGTTTTATGCGTATCCTGCACCGGCGTCCGGAGGGACTACAAACACGGGCCACACTGCGAGTGAACAGACGACTGCGACCAACAACAATTCCGGCACTAGCGGTTACAATTACGGAGCACAAAGCGATGAAACAGGTGGAGCGCAAACAACGGGACAAATTCAAAATCAACACACAGCTATTAGTCAAGGTGCCATTGGATCTTCTGGGTATGGTTACAATGCACCAGGAATTATTAATTCTAGTGGACAATCAAGAAATTCCGGTGAAGCTAAATCCCCATCGAGTTCCAGTTCCACTGCTACCAGCTCAGTATCATCTACGTACCGTTATGACACGCCATCTTCAGGGCTTCAAGTTGAAGATAAGTCGGAAAGTTCAGATTCTATAAAAACGAATAGTCAACAAAATAATTCGGGGACATCCCAAAGCATAACTGGTCCTCTTCCATCAGGCTACGACTATGCCGGTCCAAGTTCAGGAACAACTCTAACTGAAACCGGTTTAAGCACATCCCAGCTCTCTGGGGCGACATCTTCTGGTTACAGCAGCAGTGTCTCTGAATCTTCTGGCACAAATGCTGCTCAAGGAGCCACCGGCAACCGTTCTTCTCAATCCGCTAATACTTCCATTAACTCTAGCTATCGCTTCGAAACTCCAGTCTCTTCTAATACAGGACAATCATCCACAACTTTAGGATCATCTCAATCTTTTACTCAAGGTTACCATTATAACGACCACAATGTAGGGCAAACTAGTTCCGATGTATCGCATATCTCCACAAACACTGGGACTATCCAAGGAACTAATGACTCAGATGTAACAGGGTACAATATTAATGCACCCAGTCGTTTGGCGTTAAACGCCGGTCAAACAACTAGGAGTTCAACTACCCCACAAACTTCTTCGAGTTCAAGTACAGCAACGAGCTCAGTTACAACTAGCTACCGTTATGAGTCACCGAGACAAATTGAATCTAATCAATCATTCGACATATCTGCAAACGGTCCACAGTATTTACCACCAATAATTCAAGGAAGTATTGAAGTAAATAATAGAGGATCCTCCGGAACAACAATTACTTCCGCTGGACCACCCTCAGGTTCATATGTACCTCCTGCACCTGGGCCTAATCGTCCCAGACCAACAGATTTATCTCAGACCTATATACTTCCTACTAGTAATGCAGAAACTGCCACATCCAAACCATCTCCACTCTATGCCACTTCCCCCGTATCTTTATCAGAACCATCGTCTCATGGTTTATCTTCTTCATTTTATGGTTCTAAGAATATTCAACAATCCAACCCAACAATCATACAGCCGTCTAACTCATACGTACCACCACCTGTTTCTCAACCGTCTGGTTTTGTTACAGCAGAACCGTCTTCCTCTTACATACCTTCTCCTCATACTGCGGACTCACAAACTACAGTAACTAAGCCTGGAAAATTTTATTTACTGCCTCAAGGATCACGGGAACCAGCAGCACAGCGTTCTACGGTTTCACAACCTTCGCAATCTTATATAACTCCGTCAAACTCTGGCACAAATTATAAGTCTATAAATTCATTACTAACAACAAATGGTTATTCCGGATCAACAGCTGCATTGACGCCTAATTCTAACTACTTGCCACCGAATACTGTCTCAAAAATATCTGACGCTAATGATGCTATCTCATCACAAAATAACAATTATTTGCCACCTAAACAAGCCTCATCCATTCAACAAGGAGCCGTATCAAATCCAGCCGATTCATATTTACCTCCGGTTTTTTAATTTTTTTTTGTATGATGTATGTACGTATTTACTAAATGTATTATTATAATAAAAAATATTTTAATTTGCAATTTTATTTCCTATCATTTTTAAAAACCTAACTAGAACTTTATGTAACCTTTGCGTGGAACGGAGCGCATTTATTATGTCAGTCAAATGTCATATGTGCGAAGTGCCTGAAGTAAAACGTCATAACGTCATACAAAAATAGCATCAAAGATGAAAGTTATTTTTAATATTTCTTTTAAAAATTATATTTGAAACAGTATTCCACCCTCTAGAATGAATCATAAAATTACAAATGAAGAGCGTCACTTTTTGATGTATATTTTAACCTGTGAGCATAGTGTCGTAGCGTAAAAGGATAACTTTACATAAATTATGATTCTACTAAAGCAAACATTACAATTTTCTCGAATAGGAAGCAAGGTACTACACAGGTAATTATATATTCTGGTACCAGCGATATGTGATTTTATTTATTTGGTAAACATTACCTCGTTCTTTTATATATTACGATTGTTCAAGGTTCATGACCTTACTGGGTTAATAGTTATTCTTTGTCCCATTAAATTAAAAATAATTACATTGACACCACGCGTTTATATTTGGTATAATTAAAATTTTATTAGTGCTGCGAAAAAATATTTTTAAGTGAAAAATAAAACTATGTGTAAACATGTTTGCAGAACTACAAAAGTGCTGGTCAGTGTCATCAAGGATGGTGCACCTCGAAATGACAGGTGTTCAACTATGTACCAATGCATTAACCATAAATGACCTGCCAAATGAGCTACTTATTTATATATTTTCCATGATAGATTTTGAGTCACTACTGGCAGTGGCCAAAGTGTGCATGAGGTGGCAGCAGTTATGTCTGACACCATGTGTGTGGGACAACACACGTCTCATAGTGTGCATGAAGAACTATGTAAGAATCAGTGAGAGTATTGTGCCGTTCGTTGCTAAGTATTTGAAAAATGTTAAATTGCAGTATTTCAAGTTGTATTCACAAGTGAGAGCTTCTTTAATAAGCTATTGCCCAAACTTGACTCACTTAGAAATAAGCATATCTCAAGTTGATAGTTGTATATTTGATGATCTTGGTCATTGGCCGAATCTGAAATTTTTAAGCTTTCGTAATTCTCTTATAGTACAAAATACTGAGAATGCTAATGGAAATTTTGTATATCACTTACCCTTTGACAAGTTAAAGTACCTTGAAACCCTGATTTTATCTAACTTTGCATTGACACATAGTAGTTTATACAGTATGTTGCAATGCACTAATTTAGTCAGTATTAGCATGGAGAAAATGAAAAATATTCCTGCAGAATTTTTAGAATCTCTATTGAGAACTAAACAGTCCACATTGAGAGCTTTGCACATCTATGGAGATACCTTGAATGATGACATAATGTGGCATATATCTAATTGCAAAGTATTACAAGTGCTGCACATAATGACTTGCAAAACCTTATTTGATTCAAGTTTGTTACACCTATACAGATTAAAGAATTTGCACTCACTAAAATTACGTCATGGTTACTTTTCCACAACTGCTTTACTCTCATATTTTACAAATAACTCATTTCAATATCTTACATATTTAAGCTTGTCAAGATGTCTTCATGTGACTGTACAGGTAGCAAAGGCTATTAAAACTAGTGCACCCAATCTCAAAGAGTTGTCATTTTATCTTTGCCCATTTATTATTGCTCCTGATTTCAACCGATCCGAATTAGAAAAAATGTTCAAGATACAATTACTACTTGATTGATAACATTTAAGTATTTTTGGCTGCTTAGATATCCGTCCACATTATCAGGTTATAGTTATTGGTAACATTGGAGTTGTAGTTGACAATTTTTAACTAAAATAATTGTTATCTTTTTACAAACATAACTTTTAAAGTTAATTAATATGGCAAAGTAAGTCTCAGTATAATTACGATTTAGTAAGTTTAGTGTATATTACAATAATTGTTCTTAGGACTGCAGTAAACACATGACATATCTTTGTAAATTTTTACTGTGTAATCATAATTTTTATCAGTTGTGGTTATTTTCAATTTGGTTGAATAAATCAGATTTTTTTAAACTTATTTATTATATTTAAAGTCATACACATGAAAAGTCTTAAATTTGCCATGTATTTGTTGTTTTCTTAGTAGCAATTCCAAACTGGTTTTAGATTGTAAGTTTTGTTGTGGTTAATGTATATGCAAATTAATGAAGTTATGAAAATGGAAACTTGAGTATTTTAAAATAAGTATTAGATGTAAAACACACTGCATCTACATGGTGGTATGCAGTTGATTGTCTATCTTGTATGTCACTATTCATTTCCGCCTCACAATTTTGGGTATATGGTCAATTAGCAAGTGCCTTAATAAAATTTTGGTACCAATGAAAGTCAATCTTATAACATAAGCAGTGTGATGATGTATTATATAAATATATTTTATAAATTTACATTTTATAATTATGTCAACAGTTGAAACAATTGTTCATCTGTGTATTTATTCATCAATATCTCCACTACTTACATAGGTATGTACCTACTAGGTAGGTACCTAGCTTTTTAGATTCCTATGCAATAATCTATTTGAGTAAAAATCAATTTACTTGGAACCAGTCATTGTAATGCTACCTGTATAGAATTTTCTCCACTTCCTGCACTGTGGCCTATATTAATATAGTACAACATCACTATTGTAGCACTTATGAAAATATATTTCTTTGTAATTTTCAATAACAATGTGTAACATGACAAAAAGTATATTTAATTTTTTAGGTACTAAGGTATGGTTGTCATCCAGTCAATATTAACATATAAAACATTACATTTAGAACACTTCACACATTTGAATGGAACTTTAAAAATATAATATTTGAAGTGTAAAATATATTTATATAATAAATATTTACTATAACAATGTAATTGAACAGTGAATAATTGTTTGTGCTATTGTTGTACGTGGAATAAAATATTTTGAACTGGTTCTAGGTTTTATTTTAAAGTCTATAGTCAATATGTTATTTTTTTTTGACAGCCTCCGTGGCGCAGTTGGTTGGACGCCGGCTGTGAAACGAGAGGCCGCGGGTTCGATCCCCGCACCGAAACAAATGTTTGTGTGATCCACAGGTATTTGTTTCGGGTCTGGGTGTTTGTGAGGCCGAAAAGTCTCTCGTAGTTTCTGATACCCACGACACAAGACTCGATCTTAGTGTGGGGTCAGGACTATGTATGTGACTGTTGGGTGTATTTGGGTGTATTTTTAAAACTGATAGTTACTAAGCTACTGCTTCACTCAGAGGGTAAATTGATTGTGATAAAGAATTTGGTAATTGCAGGTAAAAAGTTTAGCTGTTGGAATCCAGAATTTGATTACAATGTTAGAGCTGAATATATAGAATATATAGAACGCTATCTCAAAAGATAGCATAGCAATTCTCAGATAATAGATACTAGGCTAGTAATTTAATTCTATACCGATTTACAATTGCAATTTATATTATACATTTATAGATAGTAAACTATAATGAATTTCAAGATTCCTATTAACAGACATAACATACATACATTACGGAAATGTCTATCATAGACCCTCATAAAAGTCATTAGGAGCTGTGATTGTAGATTATTCGATAAGGTAAATGCTATAATATTAAATAATCGCCTATTGTAATAAACATAGATAGTGATTTGTTCGATATACGAGCCGGGCGCATGATAAAGCGAAACACCTAGCAAAATACGGTTCTCAATATGACGATAATAGGAATTTCCGATGATACTTTAAATTCTACTTAAAGATATGTTTTTGTTACAATATTGAGGGTTTTCAATGAGTTAGTCATGAGACTTCCCACTTCGTCTGATAAGCGTATTATATTGAGAAATACAATACATATTGATTATGTACATTAGACATTTTAAGAATATTGTATCAGTCATCAATTACTATTGCAGCAAATAGTAATATTGTTACTAGTTTTGGGTAACTTAAAACTTCACGCAGAGCGCTTTTATAGGTGAAACTAACAAACATTTTTGTATTTGTAGTAAAATTTATTAATTATAAATATTAACAATATTTTCATTGTCCCTCTGCGACCTACCCCAACATTTGGCTAGTTCTATACAAATGGTTCGATGTTGATCTCGACAGCAGAGCATGGGTTTGTTAGCTCGAAGGCTGAGAGGACATTAGGGTGGATGACTCCTATCTTGCCTATCACTTGACCGCGAAGTAACACTTCAGCACAACGCCCAGGGAAGTAGGCCGGGTCTGAAACCAATATAGACTAGTTATTGTAAACTTTGATCTTGATGAAATTATTTTTTCCAATGTGTTTTGAATAAAATTAAAGATATATTAGGTAATCAAAAATGGACTTGGACAGCACTGAACTTTCTGTGGCTCAATATCTATTCACCACGCACATTTTTGATTCTATCTATCTAGATAGAACGTGGTGTCATTTTGGTAACGGACCAGACGCGGCTACCAACATCTTTAAGGCGGTCGCGGGTTCAAATCCCAGGGCACACCTCTGACTTTTCGGAGTCATGTGTGCATTGATAGTCAATCACCACGCACTATAAAGGTGAAGGAAAAATTGTGAGGAAGCCTGCACACCATAGCGATTCAGAAGAATTTCTATAGTATGTAAAAGTCCGCCAACCCGCCTACAAGGCCTAACCCCTCTTAATTGTTCTCTCGATTGTAGAGGAGGCCCGTGACCTGCAGTGGGACGTATAGCGCCTAATATAATACAAAAATAATCAATAATACCAACAAAAAAGAAATAGTACATTAATTTACCTATTTAAAAAAAATACCATCACACATGAAACAATATCATAATTTTAAAATATATTACTGGATGATTTGGAAAAAATATTTCTATCGTTTTCGAGTACAAATGATAGAAAAATTCATTAATATGAATTCTATAGATCACTTGTATTATTTAATGACTTGTATTATTATTTTATATTCAAGAGCATTTACATTGAATTCCCAGTGACACAGATTTTATATGTCTAGGACCTCTGGGCTTGGGAGTTACTGGCCTGTGCGGATGGGCCTTCGACAATAGTTTGTTATGTTAAGAGTGCTGCTAAGATCACTTGGAGGAATTCGTATCATTATGTAAATTATTGACTAATAAATTATAATTATTTATTTATGTATAGCGATATATTTGTATGTGCTTCTGCCTTCTCACCTTTTGGTGCGGCGTGTCTACAGTCTTAGGCTCGGTTGGATCAAATAATTTTGACGATAAGATTACCATGTCATTCAAAAGTACCTATGGTTTTGCCGCCGCGCCGTCAACAGCTAAATAAGTCCATTTATCTATGATATTTTAAGAGCGAGTATGTGCATGTTAGTTGTACCTACTGTGCTTCATGTGAAATTTGTTTGACAATTCACGCACACACGTGTGCATATCATGTCTTATAATTCCAAAACCATATTCGGATTTTGTGAAATAGAATAACTATATACTGAGTACTATTCGCTGGATATACTCAGAATTGGGTCGCGTCGCGTAGTTTCCAGTGGTAATGGAAGCCCACTGAGTTTGTTTCGCCGGGTCTTCTCAGCCAGGGCCGCGTTAGATCCGGTGGTAACATTAAACCGCTACGCACCGCTTTAATTTAATACTTATGGTCCACTTAGACATCGATTATCGTAAATAATGTATTTCCTAAGGGAAAAAAAATTACCATAAAATACTAATAAGTAATATAATAAAATTAATATAAAAATTACAACGAATATCTTGTAAATAGAAAATAAGTACTATGTGTATTGACTTGTCATAAGAGCTATTTAATTGCCTACGTGACCAATAAACGAATTTCATTTCATTTCATAAACGAATTTCATTTCATTTCATTTCAATGGTTTCTTAGATTTACGCGAATGTTACACATTGAAATAAAACTATATTTTACGGATTTTATCGCGATTTGGTTTAATTTTTACATTTTTTAACTCCCCGACGTTTCGATTACTTTACAGCTTTCGTGGTCACGGGGCGGACTGAGGTATTAGTCATCCGCTCAGTGACTGTTACAATTTAACTCCCTTAATTTAAAATTATTAAATTAAAAAAGTTAACTAGTTTTTGCGATCCGATCTACGCAGAAGGAGCTCACAGTGTCTTGAGGTCTGGTAGCTGGTCTTTTGGGTTTCGATTTAATTAAATGTAGAATTGGATCCCATGATGGTGCAAGCTTAAAGCCATCTTCTCTATTGAAATTTGGATGTTTTTTAATTTCAATAGCCTCGCCAAATATCCTGGGCAGGAAACGGTGTTCTTTAGCGAGGATTTGGGGCTTGTCAAAGCGAAGGTAATGCTTGGAGCCTTCCTCTATGTGTTCAGCAAAAAAAGTAAAAATTAAACCAAATCGCGATAAAATAAGTAAAATATAGTTTTATTTCAATAGAACAACTATACTTAACGCAACCAAAATTTAATATTTAGTGTACTACATTCTAATATGTTTGTACATATATTGTATGTCCCGGCGTGCATGTGGCGTGTATTCTCAATATCTGTGTTCTTGTTATAATATGATTATAATATATATTTTATTGTGTGGTAATGTATTTCCATTCTAGTATATTTTACTTCCAAAAGATCGATGTAGAAATTATTAAGGGAGGCCGATGTTCAGCAGTGTACTTCCTGTAGCTGAATAGATAGATAGATATACTTATGTACATGATACGTGTGTATGTTTTTTGTAGCGTGTGTAGTGTGTGTAGCGTGTGCAGTGTGTCTGACCGTGGCTCTGGCGCAGCGAGTAGCCGCGGTGCGGGTGCGGCGGCACGCGCAGCAGCGCCATGAGCTTGTCGAGCAGGCCGTGCACGAGCTGGAAGCCGGCCGCGCGCCCGCAGTGCACGCCCACCACGCGCCGCTCGTTGCGCGCGCCGCATTCTGCACCATACACACTCATTCATAACACTGCGTTTCCAATGAACGGAGATGTCTAGATATCGACCAATCACAAAAATTCAACACAACTATATTGACAAAGTGAACAAACAAGTGCCATTCCATCTCTGCTCCGCTCCGCTCATCTTCGCTTCATTAGGAACGTAGCCTGATACTATTCGGTGCCCAAATAGCCTTATAACAGGAAGAGAGGGAGCTAAAACCCCGTGAGTATACCGCGTATATCAAGACTGCGACTGAAAACGAAGCCAGGTGGTAGTTTTAGTGGTTACAAACACGGTGCAAATAAAAATTTCGCCAAAACAGTGCCATATATTTTTTTACTAATTTAAACCCTTACATACCATTGCGTGTTTAAAAATAAAAAGGTGTACATCTTTATTTTAGGAAAACTATGTATATATCACCCCAATACGACGATAAGTAAAAAAATACAATGCGAAATTTTTACTTGCATTGTGTCTGAAGTCGCTAATACTACCACCTGGCTTCGTTTTCGGTCGCGGTCTTGATATACCCTGTAGAGTGGCTCCTCGAGTAATGCGGAACTTGCGCACCCAGTATGATAACAAATAATATTAAAAACACAAATATACCGGTGCTGTGATCACTGGTGTCATCAATCTTAATACATAACCTGATGGTTAAAATGTAATAACAATAGATCTGCATAATACACATCGCATCTCCCCTTTAAAAGATAAGAAAATTCTAAAATAAAAGAAATACCTTTTTATAAGACTATTTAAATAAAGAATATTTTGATTTTTCGAAGCCTTTTTAAATTAGCGGCTGATCGCTCACGCAAAAACCTTACGGCTCATCGTTGCTAGCTGTGGGCCCCATGAAAAAGTCTGATCCAATACATGAAAAATGTTAAAATTATATAGATATTACAGTAATATAACATATAGTAACAGCTTTCTTACCTGCTTTATCATCTTTTAAGACGACATCACTGATTTCGAACAGCTTTAAAGGCAGCGGCATTTTCTTGTTGGCAGCTAACGTTTTCAATAGTCCGGGCAAGAGTAGTGTTCGGACTACTTGGAATTCAAGTGTTTTAGGGTTGGAAATGTGTGCGGCAGGAACATCCTCAATCTTTACTCCCATCTTAGTAGCCACATCCTCTCGAGAACACTAAAATAAAAACATATTGGTTGATGCGTGTCTAATTTGTTTACAACTTGAAAGTGTAGTATTTTAAAAAAATAAAATCATTACTTTCTTTTTCTATGGTCGTAGATTATGGTTACCTCGATACTTACTGTGAAAAATTTATCATAAATTTTCTGATCAAAATTAATTAATTTAAGGTGATTCAAGATAACATCATGTATATTTTAATATTTCTAAAAATAATCATAAGAGAAATTTAGCAGTAAAAATCGCCCTAATACTTATAGGATTAACCTCACACGCATGTTAAGTCGGCTTATTCCTCGTAAGACTCAATAGAAGAGGTTCGTTGCCAGCAGAACAGTTTATTAATGATTGTAGAAACTACCAATAACTCAACTATTTCCTCGGATAGTACGTAGTGCTATAGCATCCTAACGCGTTCTATGTTGCATAACTTTTAGACCTATCAGCGTAATTAGCACACATGGCAAGTTCTACTCAAAAGAGGTCATCTACATCCAGCAGTAGACAGTTTCTTAATATACAGGATATATTTAGAATGCGACCGAAAACGAAGCCAGGTGATACTTTCAGTGACTTCAGACACAATGAAAACAAAAAAATAGCTACGATTTTTTTGGATTTTTTTACTAATCGTCGTGTTTGGGTGGTCAATAAGTTGTTTTGGGTTCTTTTATTTTTAAAGACGCAGTGGTAAGCAAGGGTTTAAATTAGTATTTTATCAATAACTACGTATTTACCACCCATATACATAGATTTTTAAAAAAAAGTAAAAAAAAATTTTTCGCTGTTTTAATCGAATTTTTTATTTGCAGTGTCTGTAGTCACTAAAACTACCACCTGGCTTCGTTTTAGGTCGCATTCTAGATATACCCGGTATGTAGTAGTGTACATACCAGCGTGAAAGTGAGCGCCTCGGTGTACCCGGCGTGCGCGCACTCTTGGCGCAGTTGCTCCGTGAGCTTGTTGCGCGGCTCCTGCGCGCCCGCCGTCGCCACGCCCGCACGCACGCGCGGGATGCGGTTGTACCTGCCAACGCCACCACTCACCTGTACCAACGCTGGCGACTTTTCGTGGCTGAGGTAAGGTATTACATCCCATACTCCTACTTGAACTACGACTTGGAACTAAAAATGATAGCCAAGCTATTGGGAGCACTCTATAGGTCTGCAAAGAACGATTTGTAAAGAACAGAAACCGACCTCTGTTATTCATTATTTTTCAGAACCAAATTATATGAAGTAAGTAACATCAGTAATTAGTGATTAGTTTGTGTGAGATATAAGAAGCTGTAAGTATGAAGTAGATCGAAACAATATATGCTCCCGAACAAATCCGAACCGGTCGCTAGAAATAGCTGTTGTATAAACTATATAACTAGCATTTGCCCGCAACTTCGTCTGCGTGTTTAAGATAATGTAGACGTTATATCGATAGAACTATTCCATTGTAACCTCTACGTAAACTTTAAACAAAAATCAACGTGCAGCATTTCTATTTCCAATTCTGACTCTAAATTTAGATTATCGGATCAATGGGTCCGTCAGTTATCGATTCAGAGACCAATCGGAACAATAAATAAAAAGTTCAAAATGACGGCCAACATTTTCAATTTTGAATACAAATTTAGATTATTGGAACTCAGATATCGATTTTGAGACCAATCGGATCAGTAGTTAAATGGCCTTATTCATATACAGTTTTAAAACCTATTTTAGGTATCAAATGTTTGTTTTCTCGCTCAAACTGAATTGAAAAGTCGTTTGAAAGGGACAAAAGTTAAATTTTCATACGAATAACTTCAGTAGTTTTGATTTCCATACAAAATTTTCAACCCTTATTTTTACTCCTTTAGGGTTAAATTTAAGTAAACAGAGTACACATTTATTTTTGGTTTTAGATGAGTAATTATAGTGGCAAGTTTGAAATCTGCAACTTCAACGGTTGCGGTTTTCCATACAAAATTATTTTACCGTTTTCACCCCCCTTAGGTGTTGAATTTCCAAAAATCCTTCCTTAGTGCTACCCTACGTTATAAAAGAAATCCCTGTGTAAAATTTCAAGTTCCTAGCTTCAGTAGATTCGGCTGTGCGTTGATCCGGCAGTTCGGTTCTACAAAACTTCAACCCTTATTTTCGACCCTTTAGGGTTAATTTAAGATAAACAATATATACAATTAGTTTTGTCTTAGAATGAATAACTTAAGTGCCAAGTTTGACAATTGTAACTTTAACGGTTTAAATTTTCCCTATTTTTTTTATTTTTTTTTATTGCATTGAATGGCGAGACGAGCATGCCATTCGCCTGATGGTAAGCGATACGACCGCTCATGGACAGTAGCAAAACCAAACAACACCATAATTACAAGGCAATGCTTGGAATTCCACTGCGCTCGCCATCCTGAGACATAAGATGTTAAGTCTCAATATGTCCAGTAGTTACTCTGGCTACAATGTCCTTCAAACCGGAACACAACAGCGCATTTACACTGCTGTTTGGCGGGAGAAATAGACATTGTGGTGGTACCTACCCAGGCGGCCTCTCACATATGAGAGACCTACCACCAGTAAAATCGGTTTTTAACCCTTTACACCCCTTTAGGGGATGAATATCCAAAAATCCATCCTTAGTGCTACCCTACGTCACAATAGGAACCCCTGTGTAAAATTTCCAGTTCTTAGCTTCAGTAGTTTCGGCTGTGCGTTGATCCGGCAGTTCGGTTTTACATTACTTCTACCCTTATTTTCACCCCTTTAGGGTTAATTATAAGAAAAGAGAGTATGCAGTTGTTCTTGTTTCTAGATGAGTAACTAAAAAGTCAAGTTTGATATGTGCAACTTCAAGGGTTACGGTTTTCCATACACCAGTATTTTACCCGTTTCACCCCCTTAGGGGTCGAATTTCCAAAAATCCTTCCTTAGTGCTACCCTACGTCACAATAGGAACCCCTATGTAAAATTTCACGTTTCTAGCTCCAGTAGATTCGGCTGTGCGTTGATCGGGTAGGAAGGAAATCACCCAGTTTCTAAACATTTCAACCCTTATATTAACCCCTTTAATGTTAATTTTTAGACAAATAAAGTATGCAGTTATTTTTGTTATTGAATGAGTTATTGAACTACCAAGTTTGAGAATTGTAACTTCAATGTATTAGATTTTCCATACAACAGTTTTTAACCCTTTTCACCCCCTTAGGGGTAGAATTTCCCAAAATCCCTTCTTAGTGCTTCCCTCCGTCATAATAGGAATCCCTGTGTAAAATTTCAAGTTCCTAGGTCCAATAGTTTCGGCTGTGCGTTGATAGGTCAGTCAGTCAGTCAGTCAATCAGGTTCCTCTTTTATATATATAGATTACAATTTATTTTTATTAACATAAAAGATCCCACGCTATATAATCCACATTTACATGTAACTACATAACAATAAATTGTACAAGACTGACGAAGTTTCATGACATCCTACTGTGATAATCTTAATGTAGAACAATTACTGACCCATAAGCAATAGCGATGTCCTCGTAGAGGTCGCAGGCGTGTATGACGTCATGGCGCGTGGGCGGCACGTGCACGCGCAGCAGAGCGTCCTCGTGCGTCGCCGCCAGGCACATGCGGGACAGCAGCGACGCTAGCTTGTCGCCGCTCTCACTGGAAACACCAGCAAAACTTTACTATATTGCTATTTGTAATGAGGACTAGGAAATAATTCGCTTTAACTTGGGTTGAACATCAATTATAAATTTAAAAAAAAAGTTTTTATGCAATGATTGTTTACTTAGCCTATTTAATTTTCATTGGTTGACATAAGCAATAGGTTGCCTCTATTTCTTAATTACTAGCAGAGGCTAGTCTTTTTTTATTATACTATCAACAAAGAAATCAAAACATATGTTTTAGTCATGAGAATGGAACAAGGATGTGGGCTTTTGAATTTACAGAAAAGTGTTTTTAGAAAATAATTCTCACCTGATTCCAATATATTTGTTTGCCTTCTCAACATTTATAACCTCTTCCCTGTATTGTAGCTTGGGGTATAGTTCGTAAGTACCATCTGTGGCAAACACCTTGCATTGTTCCACTTCATATGGGTTAGCACAGTATTTTGAGAACATACTGACCACTGTGTCCAAAACTACAATAGCCTGAAATGCAAATTCTTTTTATACATATAAAGCACAATAAATAATGTTGTTAATAATAAATAATTGTTTCTTTGTAAAGTATTTACAGTTAGTATCAATATGAAAAACAAATGTAACAACTGAATGACAGAAAACATAACCGAAAGACGGACTTTTGCATGTTACAAATAGTTTATGAAATAAAATATGTGAATACCTACCTTTTTTTTAAGTTAAGTTGGGGTTAAAGTTTTAATTAAAATTCTATATATTTTTTTTAAGATATTAATATTGTATTTGTGTACCACAGTACTCACAGACTATATTTTTGTATATTAAGCATTAAAATACACCCACCTTAGTCAAATCAGTAGCTGTACATTCAATGAAAACATTTTTGGTGTCTAAAGTGATTTTGGAATGGTCTCCATTAATGATCGGCGGCATGGACAGCACTACGCCATTTTTATCCTTTATCACAGGATACACTGGACTGTCCCTTATTATTCCCAGATATTGCTTTAATTGAGCATGACTCTGGAAAACAACGTAAAATAGTTTCATAAAATTATTTAAATGAAATTGATTACATTAAATAAAGATTAACATTATGAGATTTTTTCTTTAACACTCTAATATTTAACAATTAATTAGAATCCTAACATAATACATAATATATCTTATAGTATACACATACAGAATACAGCTCCATTAACTCAGGCGCTGTGAGTTCCTTCTGTTGGTTGAGAGCTTTAAACTTGATTTCACTTGGTGGCAGAGCATCATAGATGAAGGGTCCTTGTATAGTGTCCAAGTCATGTGTGCCAATTGCTACCAGGGTTCTCTTCCTGCATATATTTTGGTGCAGCTTGTCCTGAAGCCATAAACACATGGGATTATATTTATGTCATAAATAATTCAAACACAACCTGGATTTTACTTTATCATTTTTTCCAAAGCAGTATTAAAAAGGGCAGGTAATAATTCTAATATCTTTCATTAAAATTATACCTAATGATTCAGTTTGAATTAAGTCTGAATTTCAATGTCAATGTATATTAAATTATATTTTCAGTTCTTATTTCGTCCAAAACATTTTAATATGCAATAAAACTATTTATAGTATTATATGCTTAAGTGGCAAAGTTATTAAACTTATTAAAAATGAACAATGTAAGTACAATAATGTAAATTTGATGCAACACACAATGATGCAACACCTATTCATATTGCATGAACAGTTCCTTTAAAATTTTACAAATTACTTAGCCTTATTTTTCAGTTTGCATCAGGAGAGTCAAAATAAAATAAACCTACACAAGTGAATTTTGATAATATGAGAACCAAATCATGATAAATAATACGATTGTCACAAGAACAATGGAATCCCTTTCAATTAACCTGGAAACAGACAACAACATTTGTTTGTTACCTGTAAATCTATGAAGCTATCATAAGACTCCTTGGTGAAAGTGACTCCTTTAAGTACTGCAGCAACAGCGTAAGGCCTTATTTGTGCTGTAGCAGGGGTGAGGTGTAGAGAGAGGCAGTCCTCATACTTTGTCAGCTTGAGTTTTGGTGGCGGTTTCCTGAAAGTATAGTGTGTGGTTCAGTAAATCTAGATTTCTTGTTTCAAGATATGTAGAGTTATTGGGGTCTATTTTATCTGCTGGTAATGTTAATATTTTAATAGCTTGAAATACCTATAATACAAAACACTAACATTTAAGTGTACAAAAATCACCTTAAAAAGTATTAACACTGTACCATTTATTTATAATTCATTAAATAAACTAATATTCCTATTAACTAATTAATTACTTTATATAAAATATATGCAACTACATAAATATGAACTCACTTGCCCTGGAAAACTAGCAATCCATCAACCAGACCCTCCAAGCACAGGAGGTCATATCTGTTAGCTGGTATATCTATCCTGTATAGAATCTCCTCTGACACCCCCGCGCCTGCCTGGTCTCCCTGTTCCTTCATCAACATCTGCTTCTCTGTGGTCTGAAAATACAAATATTTTTTGCACTCTTTATAAGAGGAACACATAGACTAGAATTTTGGAGTATTGATGAATAGCTTATTTTCGAATTAAATGTATTACTTTCCACTGTGCCAATGTAGCACTGATTAGTAATAAGACTAATAAGATACTAGATTATAATTCGATCTGGTGTATCGCTAACAGCACTAATAATTCATCTACACATATTGTTTACTGTATATCTTAATAACTTAATCGCACACTTACAACTTCGTCCAATTCCAAGCCAAATTCAAAACACAAGTCCTGGAACTCATCGTCAGCTGGAAATACATAATAACATGTTTTATTGTGCAATTCACTGCCGGTTGATATTAAGAAGCACTTATATCAAAACTTACTGTAAGTTCTACCAAGGGCAGCAAATAATGCGTCTCGTTTCACAGACACGGTCGGCATTTTGGCTGATTATAATACTACAAATAAATATTAACTTTTCATATAAAATTATGTTTTTCACATGAAGAAATTAGGATCCACGTTGCCTTGACAATCTTTGTAACGTGACTAATGCTTCAAATGTTATGATGTTGTAAAAGAGACAACCGTATACTCTAGTACACAAGAGAAAGCGAGAAAGAATTTCTTCCATGTGACAAGTATATTTTCTAGCATGATGTTTGTTATAAAGCATGAATACCACCCTTAAATCTTTTCTGTAAAAAATACAGTCTTTTGAAGAGTTTCAAAATATGTAATACCATGTTAAAAGACTAAATATTTACCACGGAGATATATTTATAATAATTTTAATATACACGTTATTTGTTTTTATTGAATAGCGATATGACGTAAAACCGTGAGTAAATAGTAAAACTTGTGTCAACAAAGAATTTCTTCCTACGGTTTTAACACTATTCTTTCGTATAAAATTTTAAAGCATGTCACAAGAGATACTCATGTTAATTGCAAAAAAATACTTTTCTTAGTTTGTATTTACCTTAGGAATAACTTTTCAATACTTTTCAAGAAAGAGTGGAATACCCTATTGAATCACTCAAATTAGGCACTTAAAAGTTTGAGACCGCCCCTATTTTTTATTCCATAATTATATGAAGTTGGTTTACTAGGCAATACATGTTACAGACTTCTATAAATTGATTAACAAAATTGTATTATAATGTACATTATGGCCGCAACCGTTTCACATATTTGTAATACAGATCTAAAAAAAATATGTTTATAAAGAATTATTATTAATTTTATGATTCATTTTTATTACATCTACGTAACATATATTTTAACATTTAAATCAAACAATTGGTTTTGCGAGGCTGTCTTTTACAATCTTTTTACATTTTCAAAAATAAAAGAGCTGTGTAAGCATCGATATCAATGTTACACTAGATAAGACATTCAGTACAAAAAATGTGTCCCACCTACTTGCGGTGCATGCACCACACATGAATCAGTTTGCTTCGTGACAGTGACAGTGCAGTACGCCTTATCGCATACGTTTAAAAGTAATAAATGAATGTTTCGCCGTCAAACTGAAAGAAAATCGTCTGAAGTTACAATATTTTAATAAAATACCAGGTAAGTGATGTAATATTGCAGTGTGCTTTTAAAATACGGGGGCACTTTATTTCTTTGATGTTTCTCGTCTATCGGTAGAATATAAGTCAGTGTGTACAAGTATACTATAGTATATAGTAGATAAATATAATATGCACTATTGACTCATTAAAATATTTTTCTATAATTATTTTGCATTAACATTAAAAATCTACCAAATATCATAACATGTTCATACTTGGTAACCCTATATGGTCACGTGACATCAGTCTGGTTTTGCAAACGGTGAGTGGAGTGCCTTGTCATCAGTCCTTTGAGTTTTTGGATGATTTTCTTTGGAATTTTTATTCAAAGTGAGTAATTTTACGAACAAAATCATCATTAAAGCATGCTTTTAACTTGTTGTGGTGTTTTAATGTGAATGTGAAACGTGTATTCATATGACGAAATTGTACCTTGTTCCGTGACTAGTGATATGACGCCATTTTCTTCGTGAATGCCAATTACTAAATTCTTCAATGTTCTCTTTGTTCCTGGCCTGGCTTGGAGCTGTTTTATAAAAACAAAATGAATTTCGAGTGTTGCTGCATGATAGAATATAGACATTTGGGACTGTACATTAACTATACTGCAGGTGCGCTTGTTATAATAAGTACGCATTTTTTGTATCACATCACCACCTTGGGAGGCGTTCTCAGATAGTTTCTCACTTTCTTGGTAGCTATGTACATTGAACAAATAACACATAATCCTTACCAAACTACATACATCGCAATTTGTTTCTTACAACACATTTTTTTTTTATTGGAGAAGTTTTCAACTTGGTTGCTCTTCTACCCTTTGTAACACCATTCCATATTTTGAAAGACCAACTTTCGTTCGTGCTTTTATATTCTCGAAAAGTGAAAACATTCATTACACGTTGTGGACGGCAGGAAATCACGTTGATGTTTCGGTTCGCCATTGCCGAATTATTAATTGAAATGGGTAGAATGAAAAACTTATTATAATGATTGGTGACATGAGTTCGCTATTGTTTGCTGCGACACGTGTTTGTCCTGTGATATTGAAGACGAATAAAATTGTTTTATTATTACAATCGAACTGAAATATTTTTCAAAACATGTTGTTTTCAAAACAAGTTTGTTATGGGAGCTACTATATTTTTTTGTTTATTCATATGCCCATTGGATCTAAATATAACAACTTGGATATTTTTTCCTTTAGTTTGTGCTCCATTACTTTTATACTGTTTTGTATTATTAATCAATATAGTTTAATTAAGAAAACTGTATACGATTCTTTATTATGTGTTTTTAAATTATATTTGGTCATCTTGTGAAATAAAAGCCAATGTTGAATAATTCTATTTCGTTTTCTACTGTAATGTTTTTTAACAAGTATTTAAACAATGGTCTTTGTTTGTTGATTGGGAAGTGAACAAAGAATTTATTTAATGATTTATCATGATGTTGCAGACATCACAAAACAATTATTTATACAAAACAGTTGTCCAATATTTATATAGTAGAATAAATTATGTTTTATATTCAAATATTTTATGTAACTGTTGTACCAACATTGTAGAGTTCATTTTGTTCACTTCTATAATCACAATATTAAATCTGAGGTAAAATATTCATCATAATCATCTTTAGCCCCAGCAAGTCTCCCGCTGAACTTAATAATCCTCTAGGGAAAAAATTGCTTTGGTTTTTTCGTTTGACATTTGCATGAACTTGTTGTTGTGAAAAAAATTAGAACAAAATTAAAAAAATAACAAAATTATGGGTGATAAAAATAATGCTCATATGCTAAAAAATAAAAAAACGTGGTTAAGGAAAATCAATCACAATTTTATCTCACCACAAACACAATAATAATGCAGTGTGAGTTTGGTTGAATGTGTTGTATTAGTGATAACATTTGTTATCAGTGGTTGCTAAAAGTGTGATACAGTATGAGGTGATAGCAAATCTATTTATACAAGTACTAACAAACTTCAATCTATCACTAACATGTCTTTAGGCTACACAATTATTATTTCTATATGTTAGTTATCTTATTCTAGTACACAACATTTATGCAATGGATTTGTAGTATTAGCATATTATGTACAAATTAAAAAATATGTCTAATTTAATGTATGATTTCACAATATAGTATTTTTGTGATTACAATGAATTTATAATTTCCCATTAAAGCTTAAATTATATGTAATTAAATTGCCAAAGATCCATCAAAATGGAAATATCGTTTTTTTTTTTGTATCTTTTAATAATACAATTGAATTATACCATCAGTATTTAAAATTGAGCTCTAGATTTTAACCAGTTTAACATTTACTAATACATCATGGGGCTTAAATAACCCTTTCTGTTTTTACATGTCTCATAATTACATGAATATATATAAAATACATGAATAGTTGGGAAGTCAAAGTATAAATAATATTTAATATAATAGATTTAACAAGAACACAAGAATTTGGCCTTAAACCTTCTGGTTTACAAAACGAAAAGTCCTTTTATTTTTTGTTGTGCATTTAATCAAAATTTACTATAATGGGACAATTTTATCAGTGAGTTTGGTTAACAATATTGGTATTGATTGCCACATTGCATTGCCATTCCAGTCATTAAGTGAAAACTATGATCTTCTATTCTACTTTAAAAGTAATCTACTATTCATTATTATATATCAGAATACAGTTGTTTCTTTTTTTTACATGATGACATCTGCATAAGGACACTTTTTCATTTATTTTTTGTTAGAAAAATTGTTTAATGTTACTATACATCACAAGCATTGAAACATATTTTCTTGACATTGTTTTTTACTTATTATCCCACATAATGTATGCATTTATTTTATTAATGTCCAATATTAATTACACAGTTCTGAAATTAAGATTATTAAAACACTTGTAAAAATAATGTATGATAAATTATTATCGCATAATTTACACTTAGAATCATATTCTTTATAATAATAAAAAAAGAACTATCTGATATTCCTAAATTAAATTACTAAAGTCCCCAAATTAGGCCAGTTGATTGGTATTTACATTGGATGTATTGCATTTAACCATGTGTTTGACGTCAGGTGGTGTAACCATTCATTGTGATGCCGGTGGATGCTGACCTTAACTGCACAGACGTGGAGTCGCCTGCTTGTGAGCTGAAGGGACTACGCACTTGGATAGATATTTGTTTGGTACGAAATTCGCTCTTCCAACACCAGGTGATTGTGAGTATTGCCGTTTTATTTTATATTTCAATCTTGAATGGTTATAATGTAATGGAGTGGATTTCTTCCCATAAATAATATAGAACATTATTACTATGGGAGCTTAGATTCCAGTTAAGTTACTGTGAGTGATAAATATAATATGCCACAATTTAACTGCAACATCGTTTTTAGTAGTCAGTGAAACTATTTAGAATAAATAAATTAGGTGTATAAAAATAATATATTAAAATTCATTCATTATTCCAAATTAACAAAATGCAGTGATGTGTCCTAATAGACACAATCGCCATTACAATATTATAATTGATATAGGGAAAAGAAATAGTAGTCTGTTCTCTTTCCTTCAAAATAATATGTTACACAACCCTTTTATACATGCCCTGAATGAGGAACAGCAGGTTTAGATGATAAAAATTATTTAAACAAATAATAAGCATCTATAATTTCAACAAAAATAAGGGTCTACCCAATCATCTGGGCAATTGTCAAAATAAAAAAATAGTTTACCCAAACATATGTGCTATTGTCCAATAAATATACATTAGTTACTAAGGATTGCTGTTGACCAGGAGTTGAACTAATATAGTTTTATCGTCCTGGTATGTATGGGACTATTGCAAAACAATAGTTGTTAAACTGCAGTCATTTCTTTAAATAAAAATATATGTTTAAATAAAGTTGAAATTACAAATTAGGTATTAGCAAATAAATATAAAACCTAAATCGCAAGTTGCTGAGTTGCTACCACCACATAATTATGAATGTATTTAACAATACTTACAACAAATCTCAAATGGCTCCAAAATTTATTATTATGTTAATTAATGTAAAGAGTTGTTGAGAAAATTTACACAACAATAGGGTATTATTTATCAAAATGTTTCCATATCCAAAACTAGCAAAGAATTTTGTAAATTCATTCAGAATTTTATAAGTTAGAAACATTCTCAATCTTGAAGTGGGAGTAAAATGAAGAAGTAAAATAAACAAAACTAGTGACGTCCCTAGTCGTAAAAAATGTATTACAGTGTGCGTGTGTGGAAGACACGGTAAGATGTCCGCACTATGCTCCCACTCTTTTTTTATTTGCCTCATTTTGAAAGTTACTTTAATACTGTTTTGACAGACATGTTCAGTTCAGTTCTTGTTATTTGGCTTTTGCGGTGTTGCCATACCCCAATTCTGCCAATGTCACGTATTAAATACCAGCCGAAACAGATTTTCCAGTTGTTAACTTGAAAAATTACATAATATAAATGAGACAGAGTATATACATAATTATTATTATATCAATATTAATTCTAAATGTTAAAAACAGGTAAAAATTACGAAAAATGAGGTGAAATTTATTTAAAGATATTAAATAAAATAAAATATAATAAACTTACAATTTAATACTATTAACCCTTATACATTTACACAAGAGGTGTATAAATGGGGAAAAGGTGAGACTAAGTAGGGTTTTCATGTTAGTGGGTCGAGGGATTTCGGGAGGAAGAATGTCATATAGGGAAAGAATTAAATTGGGACAGTTGAAAAAAATGTGGTCAAGATTACCCTCGTCCAGACCACATTCACATAGGGAATGATCGCGCACTCTGATTTTAGCCAGGTGAACTGGAGTGCAACAATGATTAAGGCGAATTCTGTAGACTGTAGACGAAATAGATTTATCAAATGTTTAGACATGTTTTAATAACACTAATGGTATTTGTGTTTGTACCCACATAATAGAAAAGTCATTAATAATTATTATTTATCAAATGCACGCTCCTTACGTTTTCTGTTTTATTTTGTACAAGAATTGTCTAAATGCCTATTCAAAATTAATAATTAATTCAGAATATTTTCAGAATCATCTATTTGGATTTCGGCATTTAGATGAGTGATGGTTTAAAATTATAGTGCCAGTATAAAAGAGATTTTATACTAGTTCTAATCCTATTTGTGTTGATTTGGATACTTTTGTCTTTCGCTCATTCATGAGTTTAAATTCAATTGCACAAACCACTAAACAGAGATACTACGTTGTTCTAACTTCAAGTTAAAGGGGTTAGTCGAAGTTAAGCTTATCGAGAAGTTCAAAATCAAATGCCATACGGACAAACAGATGAATTAAAACGTGTTAGTATTAATAGTAGAAAGCGGATGGGCCGGGTAAAACCCGAGGATTTCGTGCTGGCAAACAGCGATCAAAACAACTCGCTGGGAATTGCGGTAGCACAAATACATGGCTACTCGGTTAAGTGATTAACAATACGGCTAACCACTACATAGGTTTACGTTACCAAGTATGTAGTGAAGTGTCTGTACGTCGGAGCAAAATGTGATCAACATCTCAAGTTTAATTTTATATTGCATGTCAGAATCGGAATTTCATTAGCGGCGGCTAAAAGGTTTTCTCATAAGCCGACTTGCCTGTACCAAAAAATTGAAACTCGTGTACATGCACTAAGAGTTGTATCTAAAAATAATTTAAATTACATGCAATTTTCGAAAAGTGTCAAGGTCTTGTTTACATCCTGCAGGACAAAGCGACGTGGAAATACTTTCTTTGTTTCCTCAATGTTCTCAATTACCTTTGTTTCGCCAATTCAAAGATAAGAGTTTCATTGCACCGAATATTTGGATGACTAATGATCTGGACTTGAAATAATATTGAGAAATCATCTTTGGGATTAGTGGTGGCGCAAATTCGAAATTTGATGTATGTGAAATACTTTTAGCGGTGCACTTTTACAGCGCAAGAGCATACGATTTTTTAAACTTCCTAACAGGGTATCACGCGAGACCAGGCCGACCAGTGAGAATGGAGGCTGGAACCTTTCCAGTTGTCCACAACGTAGCTAGTGCCTCGTGTGCGGGATTCAGCTATTAACGTAGAAGATCTATCCAAGTTGATGGTAAATATAGGTTATCAGTGCTTTCGATGTTCTTAGATGGTTGATGTTGGGAACTCGAAAAGATGTGAAATTTCGCTATTTTAGTTTTACCATTATTTGACTTTCCACTTGGGACATATAAGTAACCGCATTGCATTCCACCCCCAGAGCTCCTAGTTAGATGCATTCTGGTAGATTGCCAGTGCTAAAACGCTTTAGTGAAATAACTTGACTTTCTTCTTCGTCTTGTTAATACGCGCGGGTGGGTAGCTACTACGAGCCGGAGCCATGCCCTCTATTTCTATGAGTTTGATGTATTATTACTAATTACGTGATGCATGCTTGTGGTGTTCTGGGAGATCGGTGAATGGTAATTGGGTTGGTGACAGATTTTTGCGAATTCGTCTCGTGGTGAAAATATGCCAATATTGCTGCCAGAATGTTCCCAATCGAGGGTAGGGTTGCGTAAGTTACGATTTTTAATTTGAATCATATTAGTCGACTTATATATTTGTTTGCGTTGAAGCATAGTAATTGGTTGTCGCGACCTTGACCCGGTCAAAGTAGAAATCCTTGTCACGTGAGGTATGAATTGAATATAGTCCTACGTTATACATATTTTTTTTAAAGATTACTCACGAATTATTTATTCGTTTCAACTATTTAAGACCTTAAGCTAGCACAATAGATTCATGAGATAAGTTTAATTGTTCCGTTCACAATTCTATTAAAAATAATATCTTGATTTAATGTGTATGCATTTTTAAATCAGTTACAACAAACGACATACAAGTAAGACATACATTTTTAATACATTACGACTTTAAAAAATGCACAAGTTACGCAAATGTTAGTAATGTTTAATGGAATGACTCCGATAAATCGCAATGCTTTTCTTGTCTTGGGATAAAATCATTGCTGTGTCAACGCATAGTCTATAATCTATATCTACGTATAGAAATCTATATTTTATATGAGACTAGAACAACTTGTACGTAGATCATTGGCCACAAATCATATTAATATGTTATGTGAGGCGCACTGCTGCTGTCTTAAAATCGTCAAAATCACAAATGACAGTGTAAATAACCTGCTGATTGCTGACATACTTCTTAAGTTCAACAATTGTATACATATTTAAAAAGTTATTACGTCTGGCAAGCAAATTGTTCGCTGAATCGTATTCGAGAACACGTGATAAGCAGTTCTACGTCGTGAGCAATCTTGTTTGTTGGCTCAAACCGGCCATAATTTGGTTGAACTTACTTCATTGTTTCTCCTGCGCCTCGTTCCTTTATGGCAGAAAATAACGGGCGCGACAGACTGCTGCACTCATAAATTGGTCGCGGTTTATTTACTATAATAACAATTATAATAGCAATAGGGAGTTATTGAGGAGGGTTGGTGGTGGTGCGTGGTGTCGGCGTGGTGTGGCGCGGCGTCGGCGACCGTGGCGGAGCGGGCGCGTGCGGCTCGCGCGGAGGTCACCGCCCCGGCCCAGGACTAATTCGGGGGAGATCGACGACTTCCATCGTCGCGGCTTTGTCTGCGTCCGTCGCCGCTCCGCCTCGACCACTCTCGCACACATCACATGGCTTTGTTTGTGTACGAGAGCGTCTCGACCTTTTTGCCATTATCATAAAACTTTTTGTCGTTGATGACGGTCAAATGCGCAAAATCTTGAGGCAAATGACGCGTTGAGCGAATTTTAAAATTCATTTAGCCCGACGATAACTTGTTGGTACGTAAAGTGGTGCTGTCGTTGTATCTATATTTTTATTACAACGAGGTTGAATGGCCCCCGACATTCAAATATTGATTTTTATTGGTGTTTTCACTTTCGGTTCGAAGTGCATTGTACTTATAATTATTAAATCGACCCAAATGCACTTACCTTGGGAATCTTATACATATATCCGGTATTTGTTCACAGCTTAAGTCTTATAAGTTTATAAATTAACGTCTTTACACTACAAAGACGGTAATTTATCTTGACGGATCATAAAATGTACAAAACAAAGTGGTGTAATGCCCACACGAATAAACCAAAGTATGGTATCCTATATAATTAACACTAAAGGACAATTAGTGAAATTGTTATATGTAATTCCCGTCTTATATTTCAAAACAAGTGACGTCATTGATCAGCTGTCGCTTTTAGGAAACTGGTGATTCACATTTGAAGAATAACTATGAGTCATACATTTAATGTTCTATGAATGTTGGTTTAATCTGGACACATTATTTCTGTGTATTGCCAATGGGATATAGAGCAGCTCATACTAATGAGTGGTAGCGAGATGCTAGCAGTTGGAGGCTAAAATAGCAGAATAGTTGCGATATGGTTTGAATGCGTTTTGCGGGTTGTGTGCGACGTGCGTGGAGATGGCCAGTGGCGTCGCACATGTTTATCAGCTAGCGACTAGTGGCTTGTTTGTATTGGTGAGTGGCTAGTGCGTGCGCGATGCGCGATCAGCGAGTAGAATGGAATGACGCGAATAGTTGCAGGCGGATGGCGCGCGGCGAGCGGCGGGCGGCGAGACGCGGCGCGGCCAAGCATCGGCACCGCACTCGCTCAGTTCTCGCCAACACGCGGAGTGCGTCGGAGCTCGTCGCGCCACGAGGCCGATACACTCGTTGAATTAATTGAAGTACCGTTTTCATAGTTAGATGCGACTAATGTACCTTATCTACAGAGATAATAGTGCGAATTAGTGCGCGTTGCCCTCGTCCGGACAAAACCAACAGTGATATCGTTTTTGTGGCTTTGAGTTACTTTACGGCATAGTTTCTACGTGGCCATGGGCTCGTATTCCCACATGAAGGTAATGTGGTTAAGTGTGTGATGTTTTTGTGTGCGTTTGCGTTTCGAGATGCGTCTGTGATGAGTCTGTGCGCCAGCTAGTCGGAGCTGGTTGAAGGCCGCCGCCCCGACCTTGGTGTCAGAAGGTCAACGTACTCACGTATAACCTAAAAGTAATTGGTATCAGCCGAGTGAGCCAATGCAATGTGATGCTTGATGCTGAACATAGTGAATACCGCGATAATCATTTAAGTGTACAATCGGGATGTGTGTGAAGTGGCTGCAGTATGACGTGTTTCTGTGCTGGCGTCAACACTGGATGCTCAGCTAAAACCACATATTATTTATATTATTACGTCGAAAAACGTGTATAACGACTGTATTATCGTTTTAATATCTATATACCCGTAAAACAACGATAAAACTTTCCGTGTGTTGATACGGAAGCAGCACGAACTATAGTAATTAACTTTTGTTGAGGTCGTCTTGAATGCAAATACATATCACATACCTACCAAGTTATATTTTAACAACATACTAGTTAAATAAAAAATCTATTTAAACGTATACATGTATAAGGATTCAGGATATTTTATTTTATAACTTTAATTTCAAACGTATTTCTCTAAGTAATATATTAAAACGCGTGACAGAGAGGTGGCAGTTCTACTGAATGTCATATGTTGCGGTTTCACTTTAAGACTAAAATCTGTCGGCGACATTTCATGTAAAATTATACATGATGATAAAATCTCACAAAATATACATTTTATGTATAAGTGTTATTGTTTTCAAATCACGCTGTCAAAACTAGTTTTAAGTATCTATGTCATTAGTAAATGTTACCATTAATTACTTGATAAATAATGCATATTCATTACTATTCTATATTCTCGAATATTCATTTACTTTTGTAACAATGTGACCATGTAGTTAAATACAAAATATTTTTAAACAAGCAATAAGATGTTGTCAGTGTGTACCAAATGCAATATATTCTTGTGTTTGGCGCTGTTTTAATGAGTGCACTTTTGTATCTCGATATAGATGACCTACCTGTTCAATCGAAACCGCATTTATTTAGATGTGCGTACTGTGTAGTGTGTGCCTCTTAGCGAAGCTAGTAGCTAACTAGTATTGTGTTCTAAACAATGAGAGAGCCCATCCATTGTGTATAATCTGTGCGGTAGAAAGAGACAGCGATATGCGCTCAAGTACGCGAGAGTGGCGCGCATATAGTTACAGCTGCGTGTACAATGTGTGCGATCAGCTGACGCTGCGTCGGCCATCTTGGCGTGCGTGTTGGTTTGTCGCCGCGTCATTGTGTAGTTGGTGACGCAAATTCTTCCTTCAAATGCTAATGTCATTGTCCTTCCTGGGTGTTGTAGTCTGTGGTGGTGAACAGAGCATGGTCGATGAGCTGTGCACCGGCCGCGGTTGTTTTCTTTGTAATGAGTGCACAGTTGCACACGCGGGCTTGCTTCCTTGTTGCGAAACCACGCGGAAGATTGTCCGCGAGACCCTGGCTAGTCTATTTTTGGTGAGTGACGTTTCCGCCGAGATAGACACGCACAATGTGTTTGTCCACGGGTACACTCTTTATTGCCATTTAAAATCGCTTCGGAACTCGTGCCAGGGAAGAAAACTTTGACCTCGTTTTGCGTCTTGATGTCGTAGTTTCCGTAAATTTGCGTCGAATGTTTTTGTTTGATAACAAAGAGAATTCCGAACTGCCGTTTTCGCCTCCCTCTTTCTTTATGAGAGTTTAAAATGTATTTGATTTTTGATTATATGCTATGTTTTGTTTATTTTATTGTAAAAAAATTGGCACATTGTGTTTTTATTTATCACGAAATGAATGTAAAGATGTTGAGATACATCTAAATTTTTCTTTTGCAGATAGTTTATAATTCTTTATCTGAATACTCGCTATAGTCATGGTGTTTTGGTGTGATGCTATTCTTCTATGATAAATCGGAAATATTTTGTGTCAGAAATCTTTAAAATTGCTAAGCCTGTTGTTGAATCTATAAATACAAATGTTTACTATTCGAATAGCTAGAGACCTAAATTTAATTGTACACAATATGTGTTTACTAGTTGCGTCAAGCATGCTACCGTCTTCGCCATTTCGCCAGCAGTGCATGATTCCGGAGGATTTTTCTGTGCATTGCACGATTTTCGTGCTTGTACCGTTAACCATTACCGTTGACCGGAGTGGTCAGACCTGTATTTTGTCTCGCCGAGAAGTAAATTCGAGCACTGTACCTAAGTATAGAACTGAATGGTTTTTAAGTTTGACGTGTGCTGCTGTGGAAGCAGTGGCGACCTACATTCACTGCCCGTGGCGCCCGTGGGTGGCAGCCTCAATAACAGCGTATGTTTCGTTTCCTATTAATATCATTAAAGGCGGTATGGCTCAGGTTTTCTCCAATTTACCAAAGGTTATAATTTTAATGACATACGTGTCAAGACTAGTGTTAAATGTTAATTCTTCTACAGTCTACACCCTTGATGGTACTCGACACATTGCTTTGTGACCTTGTTTTAGATTAGCATACATTATAATTCAAAGATTTGCGATTTTAGAATTTTTAAGATAGTTCTGTTGATGGGTTCCTTTGAACAATGACATCAGCCACACTCGATGTAGTTTTCCCACGGTACTTGCGAGCTGTAGGTGGTTTTTGTTTTTGTCCTCGTTTCGTGGGAGGTATGGTGGCGTGCGAGGGAGGTATTTTTTTCACGTGTGAGACGGCGGGATGCAGTTGCGGTGACATGTGGTGTGTCTGTGCACCGCTAAGCGGGTCGCGCTCGAATTGCGTAGCGAACACTCGGCAACTGGGTCAGCGGGGCACGGCTCGCGCAAGGGGCGCGCGACGTCGCCGCCGACACCGCCGCCACCGCACACACTACGCCTTATATCTTTGGAACTTATCTATTATACCCTACTCGATGTAAACGCATTGTTTAACTTATAAAATACTCTCGCCTTATTTATTATTCGATTGGAATCGCACATCACTAAGATTGCGTTATAAATTTTCTGGACGATGTAGTTAACGTTACAAAAGCAAACGTTTTATGGTAACGTAGTTAATTTGGCAACTGAGTAGGCACCGGTGTTATTATAATACTATAATTGAACATCACGTTTCCGACCGCTGAATAAACTGATAGTCGCCTTGGCACACTTTTTTCGTGTCAATATTTCTTGACGTTAAAATTATTTAGTTGTGTTGTACGCGCGCAATAAGCACCAATTCTTTTTCACAATAGGGTATTTGACTTATTTTTTTTATTGTATTTATGTATTCATATCCAAAGACTAGGAATCAAAGATTTTGTAAATCCATTCAGAATTATACAAGCTAGAATCGTTTTAAATGTTGAAGTGGGAGTAAAAGAAAAGGGAAGCAAAACAAAACCAGTGACGTCACTAGTCTTACAGTGTGCGTGTATGAAATAGACGGTAAGAAGATCGCACTACGTTCCCACTCTTTTTGAAACACTATTAATGGCCTCACTTTAAAAGGTATGTTTTATTTTATTGGTATTGTGTTTGTACTTAAAATAACAAAAAAAAATGATCATAGTCAAATACCTACCCTATTTTAGTAATATTAATAATTTTTAAAATGTAACTGATTCAAAACTATGTTTTAGTATAATATTTATTTACTTTAAATTAGATTTTAAATTAAAGTCTGTTTTGGTGACGATATGCTCTTCCACCCTACACTATCAAATCTGTCTGCACCTATGGGACACAACGCGAGCTTATGTGAATACATTTGGAAGGCATTAATATAATGTGATGTCAATATAATGTTAAGAGTATATTCTGTAATGTGTATGTACCACAGGAATATGCTTTTCTTTGAAAATGTGTAGTTGCAATTATTATAAAGATTAAAAAAACGTTTACTCTGCGTAAATTACACCTGCAAACGAAACATGTACTGAGAAATAAATATTTTTTTGTTTATAAATACCTAGATGCTCCCATTCTCAGGAATCTCGTAGACCGTCAACTTATTTCCCATAATATATAAATAAGTATAAAATAAATAAGCGACTTCAGCTTGAAGGGCTTATTTTGTTATATTTTCTAAATTCTTGGTTTCGAAAACCGTTTGTAGGGTCGGTGGGATTCTATTCCTTACGAAGGGTGCTTGTCGTGCGATTGGGACACATGAGGGTAATTAAATACATATATTAAAGGGCTGATTATAATGTGTATGCTCCACGCGAAAGTTGTTATAGTTTAATTACTTTGAGGATAGAGTATATTGGTAGTGGAGGCTAATGGTTAATATGCATATCTGGCATGAAGGTACTAGAAATGTAATATCGTCGATGCAACAATGTTGCTGACGATAGTGAGTACCGAGTAGTGACTAAAATGGGTTTATATGAGCGTTGCACGCGCCGCACGCTTGTTGAAGTAACACAAGCCATGCTAGGAGCAAACGCAGCAAATTCCAGTGAACGTGGAGCGGTCGTGTCGCCAGTCAGCGTTTCGTCGGCACGTACGTAACTGGACTTCGGACCGTAACAGCCGAGAACACGGTCGAACGGTCATAGCGAGCGATCTTTATTGCCCACTGCTTGATTTGACTGCGCTCGGATAATGGGTTCACGTAGAGTTTCGCTCTCTCGTGACGGATTACAACTAAATGGCCCTGGAAGCATACAATTTTTGATACTTTGTCATGCGGTGGCAGGTTAAAAAGAAATCTGTAGTTTCTTTTTAAACCCACTATAGCTTATCTGTTTGTTTATGAAATTGTAAAATTAAAAGCTTGTGAAATGTTAGATTAAGAATAGTAAGAATCGGGAACAATTTTTTACTTCTTATTTTTTTTTATTATCTTTATTTTTATGTGCCTTAGTCACTATGTGACTATGCCGGCCCAACTACTTCTTATTTAAAACCCATATTTGTATATGTAAAACATCGTGAAATACAATAACTAGAATAGTTATTACAAGTGCCATAAGTCGACTGTAAGCATCGTAGACATCGTTGGTATAGTGTTTAAGATATTTAAAATACTGTGCGTGCACTTTGTTGCAACGGTTTACAAAAGCCGCTGGAGGCGTCGGGACTCGGGATTTAGACACGATTAAAGTGTATCGGTTTAAGTGGTCGCGCGGACCACAGTCGATATAAAAATACGACGTTCTGATGCGTAGTAAGAGCATGAAAATAATAATGGCAGCGTGCGCGGGCGCCGGCCGATGCTTTGCACCCCTGCGTGCAGCCCGGTCGATGACTCCCCCAAGAGCCCGATGTCAACGACCCCACTGCGCTCTCTTTATAACAACATTAATCGCAACCATTTACATTCCAACTTCTACGTGACACATGTGAAAAATATGAGTCTACTTTTTGGAAAATTAACGCCTTGTAAAAAAATAAATAATAAATTTCCAACTACGTAGTTATAGGTCATTAACTTTGAGTGACATTGCCCGGATGGCACGGCGTAAATTTGTTTAAATTTGGACGGCGTTTATTATTTAACATTACGCTCTAGCTGTGCAGGAAAATAGCGTAAGGAAAACCGTCAGTTTCATATACTATAGAATGAGTTCGTTTGCCGCACTGCGTTTTATTGAAAGTGCTTTGTGCACAATATTTACGGTCCGCAAATGCATAAATCGTATGACCGCTGTGAAGTTCACCTAGTCCTAGAAGCGCAATGAGGTTTGTAGAATTTTATTGTATTAAGTAAAAATCTCATGACTACCTGTGTCGTTAAAACGTGCAAAAGGACAATGACGGACAGGTTTATTAATTACATTTGGACAATGTCCATCGTGAAAAGATTTTATTGAATTGGACGTCGGACGAAGCGTTATGAATGGAAACATCTCGGAATGTCGTGTGCTTCTATTAGCGTGATCTCGATTGTTTCCTTATTTCTGACGGATACATACACGTTAATGTTTGACGGCGATTAATACATTTTAATTTCATTTTTATTTTTTGCGGATATAAATATTCTAATCCATTATTTTTATTCAGAGACCAGAGTTTATATCTGTGTGATAAATATAATAGAAATTAATACAGCAAGTAGATAAGTTTAATTTTTAAAATAAAAAAGACTTAATTAAGGTAAATAAATTAAGTGTGACGATATATTCATTTGTGAATGTCCTATGAAATAAAAATAGAGTGTTACGTTTGAGCTGACGGTTTGGGTGAGATAAGCGTTCAACAATTGATTTGTTGCAAGAGTTTTCCAATTATTGCCAACTGTTGGAGCAATGGTGCGTTGTGGTTGTAGCTTGTGTGGTGTTGCGGCGTGCACCGGCGACCTTGCGCCGGAGCAGGGGCGCGCGGCCGATCCACGGCTCCGTTCCACTTAGCCGCCACTTCTAGCTCTCTCTTGTTACGCAAACTAGCAGTTATGCATATTATGCTCAGCACTCGGCGTCTACCAAAACATATTCCACGCCTAATACCACTTTCTAACTGTATTATCATTAAAGCGTTTTAATCGCGAGCGTTGTCCACTTTCGTGTTCGCGTCATTGACTAGTATGTTATAGAGCTGTTTGAATGTAAATTACAATCCATATAGATGTCGCTCGTGTACATTATTTTATCTGTCTGACCCTGGAAAATAAAGGTGCAAAATCTTCATATGTATGAAGTTAGTGTTTGAACCGTTAATGGATATTGCCATGTATTTATTCATAAAGATAACGTTTCAGTGTGACCCTCAACGAAGTAACTATTTAAATATTAAAGCAGATTGTTTTGAGGATCAATGCAATAAATGTGAAATGTGGTTTGTTTCAGGGACCCCTGCGATCCTGACATAAAAGGAACTGTGTGAAGCCGTCGGCAAGGAAAGCCACTACCCGCGACCCTCAGCCAGAGTTCGAAGCTGTTTAAATTGCATCGTGAACAAGTGCAGCATACACTGTGATCACCAAGGACCATTGTGTTATTATATGTGCAATACGTACTCTTAGTGCAATCGCGTTTGACTATATCTAGTGAAGTGTTGAGAATTAACGTTGAAGTGAAATTATAGTGGAACAATGGAGCGTGAATCAAACCCTATGGAAGCGCTGTGCCGCTCGGGTTGCGGTTTCTACGGGAACCCATCCACAGACGGACTATGCTCAGTATGTTTTAAGGTAAGGAAACTACATACTTTCTATCAGAGTAGTATTTTTGCACACTAATATTACACCGGGTATATCAAGACTGCCACCGAAAACGAAGCCAGGTGGTAGTTTTAGTGGTTACAAACACGATGTAAATAAAGATTTCGCCAAAACAGTTCCAGATATGTTTCTAGAATTTCAAATACGAATATAAGTAAAAAATTACAAAAAAAAATGTTTACTTGCATTGTGTCTGAAGTCACTAATACTACCACCTGGCTTCGTTTTCGGTCGCGGTCTTGATATACCCTGTATAAAAGCTGCTATTGTTCAGTTGACACCCTAAATCGAATATAGTTTTTGTGCACTGGCGCAAGTCATGTTTGGTTATTTGAAAATTACGAAAGACTGCGTGGTGGAAAACAAACATGACTTATTAGTTGGGCGTTCAAGCTTGGCTGACGCTATGTTACGTAGTTTTCATATATCCGTTGTTCGATTAAAAATAAATATTGCGTGGATAATTTCATGTAGTATTCTATTAATTTAACGTGTTGCTTGCTGCTCGCTGGCCGCTGTTCGCTTGGTTAACTTTGCAGTTTGTATATTCATAAGCGGCACGCGCATTGTTCAACGTGTTGCGCAGTTTTCGAATCAGCTTTTTAACAAACACATTCAAATAACAGTGACGCATTTGTATGCTGTGAATTGATATGATTAGTGTCGCCGACGCATTCGACCGCGCGAACATCGAGAACGAGTTCATTAATATGGTCGGTCGCCGTTTGGATTGTGGGAGCAGTCCCTCGACTAGCGGCGAGCGTATAGTTTGTAATGTGGAGTGGTTGATTCCAGGAGGCTCTGAAGAAGAAGCAGCAGCCGCCCGCGACGACGCCGTCGGCGGTGTCGGCCGTGTCGGCGCCGTTCGTGCCCGCCGCGCCGACGCCGCTCGCGGCCGCCGCGCCCACCGTCCCCAGCCTGCCCGCGCAGCCACAGACGCACACAGACGTGAGGCCATTTTTCTTTTACCGCTCGGCTACATCGCCACATCGCCCCGCGCGCAATACCCATGACGCCATCGACGCGCGCCGCTTGCTCATTTTGTGCTCAGTCACGCCCACATGATATTGTAGCCGAGGACGATGTTTCTGATAAGCGGTGCACATCTATTGACACGGCCAGAACGAAGTGGCGTGTGTTTTTTTATAAAGATTGCCACATATTTTCCTTGAATTAATGTAATGGTGACTCATGCTTTCACTCCTTGCGGGCTCTCTGCGACGCAAACATGCAGAAAAACACATTGCCTCATTTGTAATTAACGTTCTGGTTTTATCTTCTTTTATCTAAATAATCTGTATTGTATTTTTGCGGGTGCATGCCCAAGACATATAAATTTCATTTCTTCATATACAGTCTTATTCATAGTCAGTTTATAGCCTATTTTAGTTATCGAATGTTTTATCTTCTTCGCTCTAATTGAATTCATAAGTTGTTCGAAAGGGACAAAACATTCGAAAAGTGGAAAAGAAATACCCCCCAGTCCAATACTTACTAAAAGTCCGTAATTGTTTGAAAGAACGGTATGTCCGAACCAAAACATTATAACCAAGCTATACCAGAAATAAAGTACCACGTAGCGATTGTAAAAGCGGCGTTGTATTGGATACAAATGCGTCACAGGTAAGCCTGCACACAATTTTTTTAGCGCCATTTTTTTTCGCCCTTTCTGAGCTTACAATTAGTTTAATTTCGATGGTTTATTAAATGTAATTCAATAATATTACCGAAAGGGTACGGTTGAGTACTATATTTATAGTGGTTACTAAGTTTTGTCGAGAATGAAGGGAGAATATAAAAATACAATGAACATTAAAGTGATGCACTTACGAATGACATTAGAAACAGCTGCGACATCCGTTGGAAGGTTTAATGCGATGCATCACAAATAGCGCACACATTGGACGTCATACAAAGCAATTTAGTGACAATCGTTCCACATGCACCATTATATTCGGCTCTCGCTGGATGTGAAACTAATGCAGCTAATAGCGAAATAATACCGCACCAACAGTACGCACCACTGCCATCCACTGAAGGACACACTAATGAAAACCACGCCACAGTCTAACAGTACACTAGCATGCACAACGTGCATTTACGCTATATCGATTAAACTGAAGAACCTCCTAAAAATATACGTAATTTGGATAATGATACAATACATATCGATACTATTGACAATCGTATGTGGGTCATTGAAATCAGTATCCTATTATTATAAGTAATTTATCCTATTGGGGACTTTGCAGTTACTGGCATAAAACAAAATATTTTTAAATATGCGTCACCTTGACAGGTGTGTGTAAAGTGAAGAAAAACTAAAACATTCACGTCGTCTTGTTGGTTGATTTTATATAAAGCTGTTTTATTGTTGTCTTTTATCTACGGTATCATTTAACATGTAATTTTATATGCATTTTAAACCCTCGAGTCGACGACTTGTGATGGGGGGCACCTTTACTTCGTAACTGGTATCTTTGCATATTCTGTTCAACCGTGCTTCATACATAACATTACGTCGTAAAATAATACTAATGTATACTTTCGACTTGCAGTCAAAATGTCCCATTTAAATAAATTTAAAAATCTAAATAATGGAAAATGACCCTAACAAAAAAGAGTCGAAGGGGAAGAGGTTATTCAAAAAGGCGCTACGACGAAACAGTAAATCTAATAATAACAGTCAAAATCCTTCCCTGGAGCAGCAAGGCATCAGTGTGTCGCGATCAAAGAGCTTCGAAAATAAACATATGTCCGTCGACATCAACGACAGCGCGTCGCTTCCGACACCAGATGGAACGAAGGAGAAAATTGACCATGGAGGCACCGAGCAAAACATAACATTAGATGACAAAACACAAGCAGAGCGCGAGGCGCCGGCCCCGGGCCGCTCCGACCAAGTGAAAGTGAAACGTGTCGCTGAAATACAAAAGAATCGCGACCAACCGATCGCGGAGCCGGCCACTTTTTCTAAAAAACCTGCCAATGCTAACACGCCGAGGGTGTCGATTGTCGAACAATCTTCTGAAACAGACTGCAGAAGGAAAAGTCTTAAAAGGGTCTGTGCTCACCCACGTATTTTACATATTACTGCGACTCAGAATTTACGCAGCGGGGAAGGAACTTATGTAATTTATCAGTCTCTTAAGTCAATTGGGTTTTTTCCTACAGCATAATGGCCACATCCGTTGACATTGATAACGCTTCGATCAATTTGTGACAAATTCAATATTTATTTATGACAAACAGCCACTCACTGCAGTAGACTGCGGTAGCATTTCTTGATGTTTTCTTGTAAGCACAATTGGCTTGATGTGCTGAATCATGGGTTTTATTGTTGCGTAGTTCATAATGCTTAATGGTATTTTTAACAGCGCCACACGTTGGACAGTTAGTCCCTTGCTTAGTTATTTCTTTGGGTGTGTGACAAGTGGTAATTGTCGTATATTGTACTTATGACTAACTCGGTTATTTCCAGAAATTGGAGGAGGAGAGCGGAGCGGGCACAAGTGGTGCAAGCACTGGCGCCTCCGACAACGACGCCGACGACAAAGATCCCAGCAAGGATAAAAAGAAAAAGAACAGATGTGCCGTTTGCCGCAAGAAGGTTGGACTTACAGGTACTTATATTTTGATTATTTATTTTAGAAAATATCCATTTGAAATACATTACTATTGTTGTTTCGAGTTTACATGTATTTATAAGAGCAACACCTCCATCATAATACGCAGTGTAGTTGTATGAAAATGTAATGGAGTTGTACATACGATTTGATGTAGTCGTTGACGTAGAGACCATCCTGCACCCAAACTATTCTGGTTCAAGCATTTGGCATCTCGTTTGGATGATATCTCCCATTTCAGCCAGTTGTTTGAATCTTGCATGAGATATTGTCTCTACAAAAATCAAACGGTTGTAGATCATAGCAAAATGTCTGGGATGAACATTTTACACGTAAAATATTGGATATTTTCTGATTCCTTGCATATTCTATTTGGGCAGTGTTTCGATACACTATACTATATCGAGTAAAAACAATATTGACAATTAAAATGTTGTCGGTGGGCATGTAGCGTAGGTGGTCGATGAGCGACGAACTCGTCGCCGAGTGTATGTGTACAGTGTGCGTGCAGTGGCGTGGTCCGCAGGGTTCGAGTGTCGCTGCGGCGGGCTGTTCTGCGCCGTGCACCGGTACAGCGACAAGCACGACTGCTCGTTCGACTACCGGGAGCTGGGCGCGCAGGAGATCCGCCGCAACAACCCCGTCGTCGTGTCGCAGAAGATCCACAAGATATGAGCCGCGCCTCGCCGCGCCCACCGCGACCAACATTACACCATACCCTTTATGTTTACTATAAATAAATATTCGATCGAGTTTGTGTTTCTTATTTGCGTTTGGTGTCGTGCGGACTTGTGACGTCGCCTCTCGGGCCTCGTCGGTTTCCATCTTAACTGAGATTTATTTTGTGAATAGTGACTTACTGTAGTTTCGGAAATGCAGACTCGATCCGTCGTGTAATTAGATTTATTTGTGGCGAAAGTTTTACTTTTAAATTTTTATCAAAAATTGTAGATAACGTTCGTTTGGGTAGGAGTTCGGGAATATTTTTTCGAGGTAATGTGTAGAATTTGAATGATGTCCGTTCACCTCCATTGTAAATACTAGATGTAATTAAATATAGAAAGAAATCCTATATATTGTAAAAAATTAAAACTCCAAAAAAAGCTACATTGTTATGATTCCGACGGAGAGCATAGCGTGCTTAACACTACAGAAATAACAATCGTTAGCTGACTCCGCGCATGGACTCGTGTCACCGGCGTGACACTCGGCACGCGGCCGGTGAGGCTCGGAGCTTGTACATAGAGGAGGCGGCGCGCGAGCCCACCGCCGACTGACATCATCTAATTGTTAGTGTAATTATGGTTTGGGAAGGCGTCGCTTTATTCTGTCTAACATTCGGCGTAAGTGGCATAGTGTTAGCGAGATTGTGGTGTGTACCGGCAGGGGCGGCGCGGGGAGGACGCGCGCCGCCCGCGAATAGCTCTACGTGTGAAAATTTTAAGTAATCGTATGGATAGTTATACATATTATAAGTAGCCGACACTTTATATTATTACACCTTATATAAGTAGAAAAGAATTATTTAGCTTTTTTCTTTTAATCACAATATTATTCAAAATTGTAAGTTGTATTATGTAACGTTGTTCATTTAGCGGTGAGTTGAGTTGAAGCCGACATGTTTGTCGTACCTGGATGTATCGCTTCGGTCGTTGTCCACGTTGTCACGTTGTCACGTTAGACTAACTGATTGGTTTGGACTTAATTATTTAATGACTTTTGTTGTATATTTTGTTAGGTCATTGATTAATTTTGGTCTTTTGCTTGAACATAATCAGATAAAGATGATGTTAATAATGAATGATTTTCTTCTATCTTGCTGTTTTAATTTAGTTATTCTTCTATTAAAGTCATTAAATTTTCAGAAACATATGCATTGTTTTGTTTTATATTTTTATCCTTATATCATACATCATAATGACAACACACATTTATTTACTATATTTTTTTATTTAATTCTTGTAATTTCTACAGTCATTTGTCAACATGAGTTTTGGATGGTACCAAGGAAGGAGCCAACTTAAACAAGTCTGGATCCTACATTTTTATCACAACCGTAACATATACATTAAAATTATCTTTGTACTCATTACAATCTTCTAGAACTTAGTTAAGTACTGTTGAGTACATAACAAAATATGTGAATCAATTGAAAGTGAAGATTTTATATCAGAAAAACAAGAAAACAAATATTGCTTGTGAAATGACGAGATGACTAGTAATGGCAATGTGGGCGCGAAGAAACCAAAAATCCTTTTTAGATTTACAATAAATAGTCAATTTTGGTATGTGACTTCCGCCCACAGATTATATTTAATGATTGAATTTATATTGGTTTGCATCCTTTAGATATTGGTAACTTGTCGGATCCAGTCGCGTACACTGGATACTCTGGAGAAGACGACTAGATTGCCGTTGCGGCATTCGATGGCATCGTTCTCAACCCAGGACGCAACGCCGATCAGACGGCCGTTTTTGTCCACCAATCCACTGCCGCTATCACCCTGTAATGTGCCAAGAACAAATTTTGATATGAAAAAAATATTATAGTTTTGCAAAAGAAGAATTATACGAAGTGTACAGAGTGGAGACATGACGATATTAAACTACAATATTATGGTCGTTACTCGTCAATTAAAATACTATAAAATTATTATCTTTATTATTCAGATATCGATGTTTTCTAAAAATAATTTATTTAAGTCTCAGTTAAAAATGTCCAGCTGCTATGTATATAAATATTATAATTTGATATTTTTTAGTACAAATGGTTGATGCAACGTATGTGGTCAGTGGTAGCAATGTCAAATCCCTATCACCCGGCATAAATACTCACAGCGAAAGAAAGTTTGTATTTTAATGAGTGGTGATAAACGCTGTAGTTGAAACTATTTGTTTTTATTTTTATTTGTCAAATAATTCGTGCATGTTGGACAACCTGTCAAATGTTACCCAATAGGAGGGCTGACAAAGGTGGCCCGGCAGTCGGTACCACCATTTTTATCTACGTTTTTGAAGTACCAGCACTCCCTCTATATTATAAATAGTTTATTGGTTACTTACATTGCAAGCGGAGTCGTACCGCGGCGGGCGGCCCTTGACGCACAGCATGTCCGTGGGAACGAACTGCTCCAGCTTGGAACACACCTCGTTGGATTGAGTGGACAGTTCCATGCCGTGCATTTCACTTCGCATCGTGCCCTGAAAAATATCACACAATGATACTCCTATATAGAAAAATCTTACAAGTGCGTACTTTATAATATACTAGCGGCCCGGCCCGGCTCCCCCCGAGTGCAGATAAATAAAAAGAAAGTAAATTCTATCGCCTAAACAAACATACATCTTTCCTCTTTTAATATTAGTTTAAAAATGTAACAGCGAATTTGTGACAAGTTTGCGTCTATTGTTTTATTATGTGATTGGTATAATGTTGGCTTTGTATGTGTTTTATTGCTGCTACAAACTGAAGCCAGAAAATGGGACATTTAGGACATGTCCAATATGGGAGCCTATGCCCAGCAGTAATTCTGTATTGGCTGATGATAATGATGACGTATAACTGTGTTTATGCCAATTCTGTTGGGGATGCACTCACCCCGTGGTGGTTGGTGCCGTAGCCGGCGTAGCCCACGTCGAGACCTGCTGGTAGTTCAGGCTGGTCATCGAGCTTCGCAGCTGCCATCGTTTTACCATCTAAAGGCAATGGCTCTTCCAGTTCCGCCAACAAGAAGTCCCACCGTGCAGCCACCTGAAAACACAGACAACTTATTTAAAAAGACTACAAATTAAGTAGATAGTAGATATTTCAATCAGATTTTATTCAACTTTATTTGATACAAAAACTACACTAAATGCGCCAGCCTCCGTGGCGCAGACGGATAGACGCCGACTGCGAAACGAGAGGCCGCGTAGTCGATCCCCGCACCGAAACAAATATTTGTGTGATTCACAGGTATTTGTTTCGGGTCTGGGTGTTTGAGACCGAAAATACTCGTAGTTTTCGAAACCCACGACACAAGGCTCGATATTAGTGTGGGGACAGGACTATGTTTGTGACTGTTAAGGTACGACTAGGGACAATTAAAACCGAAATGTGACTATATTGATAAATATGAACAAAGTAGAGGTTCCATGATAATTTACAAGTGTTTATTATAGGAAATAAATGTCACAAACCTGTTTGAGTTTAAACTGTTCGGCATCGAGCCAGTAAGGTCCGACGGAGAACAGCGGGTGTATGATGAGACGCTTGACGAAGCGGAAGACGCCGGTGTTGTCGTCCGTGTTGTTGGTGCCGGCAAGAACTGTGCGGCCTTCGTTGAAAAGCGTGCTGAGAACAAAAAAATATAATATTAATTAGCACTTAATCTTGGTATATCTGAAGTTTGCGAAAAATTAAAAAGAACAGCCAGGCTCTTAGACACTGAGATCCTTCTGCGTAGATCGGATCAAACTAAACTATTTTTTATTATTATTATAATATTGGGTAGTAATTATGTAACAATATGTGTGTAGCAATCACCGTGCAAATGAATAACAACTCAGTCAGCCCCGTGAAGCGTCCAGTCAGTCACGGAAGCTGTAAAGCATTCGAAACGTCGAAAAGTATAAAAACGTGAAATTAAATCAAATTTGTAATATTCACCTTAATTTATGAAACTATTACGTTTGCAAAATACAGGAATTTTGGCATATTTGCTTATATTGGCAACTTTTTTTTTTGGTACATATACCGACCGATTCGCAGCCAGTTCGCTTAAGTACCTAATTAAATATTGGCATCGTTTTTTATAAAGCCCATACGAGATTAGGACATAATATTGAACAGAATATAGGTCTATTTGATGTCTCAACTATTGATTTATATACATTACATTCTTTGTTTTGTAGCGTTTCTATTCTTGCGACAAGCTTAGTTACCCTTGTGACCAGTGATGTAAGGTGTTAAGGAAATGCGACTCGTCATGAATAAATATCAATAGCAATTAACACATCTTGTACCAATCAATACACATTACCTTTGTAGAATCAACAGTGTTGATTCAACTGTGTTATACATTACAATTAAATAGATCCGTCGTTGCGAGGCAACATAATATCTACTGATTCTATTACCTACAATAGTGATATTTAATTGCGGTTTCGATATTACACATTACATAAAACTGATAGCCGTATAAAATAAGTCTTAAAGTTAGTAATTTTTTGCGAGTATTTCAGAGAGTATAAGTAAAATAAACAAACGCTGTATCTCATGTTAACCACCATTCTCCACGTGTTACGTTCTAGCCTACTTAACATAACCTAAATTACACTAGAGCACACCTAAATATGTTAATGTACCACAAAAAATAAGTATATTTAAAACTCGTTTCGCTGTTTCCGGGCGCCACAACCCAATCACAAGCACTAAATATTTAATCAGCCACACAATGCTCCTAACTGTATTTTATTTTTTGAAGAGTAAAGATTGCTTTATTGAACGCGGAATTTTAATTCGGTTCTATAATCGAGGCCAGTTTGATGACATCAGTGAATAGCTGTACAGTTTTTGGCTGTCATCAATGCGAGAGATCCCTCTTCAACTATGAAAGATGTGTTTGGAAAATTAATCGCTTATTATTAATTTAAAGAGGCTTGATTCCATAGCCGCTCCCTTGATATTCTTTAAAATATCGCAATGTGAATGAGGGAAAACGTAGGATACCGAACGAACTAATACAAGTTCGGAGACCTTTTGAATTACGGTAATTGAAATAATATTTTGGAGAAACCTGTACATACCTAGGAGGTCTTCCCTAAATTCGCTAAGATATCTATGTAAAGGATACCAATTCGCACAGGGCCCGTGAGTGGAGTAGGTAGGAACTTCGATAAACCCTTCGACTATAAAGTATACCCGTATTCGGCAATGAGACATAGTTATAAATCCTGGGATATATAAATATTTAACGTTCACATAAAATAATATTTTAACTACAAAACTATAATAATAAATTTGTTGCTCATTTATCCAACTTGATCATTGAGAGTAAAAGGGGCAATTGGCACTTACAGAGGACTCAAGGTATATGGATCTACACTATGAGAGAGTAGACATACAAAAGTCAATTTCAATAATACATTGATTTGGAATCCCTTAACATTAGTTTTACAGTCCAAAACATAAAAAAAAACGTTAATTATTTTAAATATCATATTTGATGTCATAAATTATGACGGCTAAGTAGGTACCTAGAATGCATGCTAAATGTAAGAATTTGTTGATGCATTAAAAAATAATGTTCGTAAAGTATTTATGTTTTGGTATTGGAACATAAATAAAAGGAATAGTATGTACATATTTTTATTTATTATCTCGTGACTTTCCACGGATTTATTTTTATAAATAGTAGCAGTCAAATCAAATCTCTGGCTTTGTGGGCGGTACTACCTAGTTTGTTAATTAACCCGTAAATACAAGTGAAAAAATATTCAGTATAGTGGTACAAATCTTTTAATACATAAAAACAATCCTAGAATTTGAAAATCTATAGGTACTATGTTTCTTAAAACTACGCACCAGCACCTAAATATTTAAGCTAAATACATAGAGCCACAACGAAATAACATTTAAGTACTAATGATAATTAAAATTGATACGAAATATTAGAAAAAAGTATCTATCATCAGTAAGAAATAACCAGCAAAGGTTATCTGTTAGCGGTCATGGTTTACTGATATGATAACAAATTGTACCCTACTCATATAGCTTTCAGTTACTCGTTGCATGTTAACTACATTTTTAAGGACAAATAAATATGTCATTGTTAATAACGAAAATATTTTTAAACAATCTAAGTCAGAGATAATTATCTAAATAAAATGGAGATCATTGTAATACCAATATTTTGCTTGCTTAGATGTATTATACAATGAATAATATAGTAGTAGATACCTAGTAAATAATGTATAGTTTGATACTGATTTCTTGCAATTTGTCCTTTGAAATTAATATTGATGATTTTAAAAACGTAGAATGCTGTTTATGTTATGAATAAAATATTCTTTACTACAGTTTGAAATTAGCTTGAGAATGTAACATGGCAGCCTATGTATTTTATTGATTCGCTGCTAATGATAGCAAATACCTTCTTCTGGACCTTGTGTGGCTAAAATATCGCTGGTACGGCATCTACATAATCGGTAGCTTTTCCTTGTTTTGTGGAATCAACATTTTGGCAAATTAATCGATCTCGATCCGTCTAATATAATGTCAAAGTCGTGTGTTAAAATATCTTAATCGCTCTATTTTTCGAGAAATCACGTTTATGTTGTAAAAAGTAGGTTCTTCTGAGCAATTTGCAATGTCCACGCCTAACCTACCTAACGCTTTACGGTTATTAAAATGTTGTGTTTTTATTATACAACACGCAAACGAGGAAAACACCGTAAGATGGAATTATGCATGCAGTGACGCAGGTGCTATATATACCAGCATGAGATAATGTGTAACTAATAACTCCAATTTTGATGATTGTTTATGTATGCAAAATGCGTATTTTAACATAATTTAAGTGGTATTGTTATTAGTTGAATTAAATACAACATAATTGTCATAACATTGTAATTGGAGCATTCGTTATTGATTGAGAACATGTAATAACTGGATCTGCGTCCAAAAATACATTATTTTTATTTTTTGTGAAGTATAATTAATATTAAATACCTTAGTAAAATGAACAAACATACGAGTATATTTCTCGACTCGATTTTCTTTGTTTTGACAATATTATATAAACTTGGCCCAAATAGATTAAATCAATATAAAAAACAAAAGAAATAAAACATAAACTCGTTGGTTACCGTGAATATACATACATATATTTAAAATGTTATGAATGTGGTGTTTATTGTACCATAAAAGCTATAATAATACGAGTATTTTAGTTGTAAATAGAATAATTTTGTCTAATTACTGTAGGAGAATCAGTTGGAATATTGTTTTGACGATAAGCTATTTGGTTTATTTTTCCGTGCCCTGCATATGAATATATAAATAATTCTATAATAATTATGTGTTGCATATTTCTTGTCAGTACGTTGTTATATATTGTTCGCATGGCTCATAGACGTGACACGTGAATACAATAACAGATGCACATCGAAGTTAAGAATATCCTTTGTTCAAAGCAATCCAGAACCTTGATGTCATGCGTCAAATATCGTTTAATGCGTATAATATCGAAGATCTTGAAATAGTGTTCGTACTAGCTTTGCGGTTTCAAAACGCTACACCACCTATTGACAGTTCATGAGGCGTAGTTAGTAGCCGTTTGTGTAACGAAAAGCCGCGGGTTTGATTCCCGCAATTGACAATTGTTTAGCGACACTACAAAACACGTAATTTCTGGTACCTATTGGCGATTTGGTATCTTAGGATAGGATCAGGACTTGTTTGTATTTAATAATATAAAGAGCATTTTTGAAAATATAATATGTTAAGACGGGTCAGCGGTGTTACGCTGCTCAATTTTCCCATGGTAGGTACTTTTAAACTGTCGCATCGGTTGTCACGTTTGGAAGATATACATGCTTCAACAACTTTACGCCTGCATTAAAACCGGTCGCGTCCAAGTATATATTACAAATGGGATATTTCCTTGTGAGTCACGACGAAGCTTTTTGTTGTGGCGTACAAAGGACGCATTGTCTTTATCACGGTATGCGCGCGGCCCATATGTTGGTGCTAGGCTGCTGGTGGTTGTCACAGTATACTAATGACCCATATTGTCGAGTCAACGATTCTACAGTCTACCCACATGATTACCTGCACTCTAAAATCGAGCAGCGGTACGATTGTCTCCAAGGAACCTAGATATCAACAAGCTTTCTATATCGCTCGAGCGGGGCCGGCGTTTATTAAATACGCCAAATACGGCACTAATTCAAAATGAATTTCGTACTTAAATAATTGTTGCTACGTGTGTTTCGATTATGGCGTTCAGAATTTAAATGTCAAAAAAGCCTGTTTCTTGGGTAAGGCTATGTATATAAGTGTACTTGAATACAGCGTTACCTGTCAGCTCTTAACATAGTTATGAACTGTCGTCTTGAATTGTTGGATGGTACACTTTCCATCAGTTCTTAAGTTGTCAAAACATTATGTAAACACAAACAAGTTTTTATATAATAAAATAAACATGGATGTCTCAATCATTTGTACTAATATTTTAGAATTTAGATGCTCTTTAATAAGGAACTCAGGGGGACGGTGATTTAGCATATTAAGCCCTGGTCTGTGGAACGGTACGCGCGGCACTGCGGTAAGCGGCACCGCTGCAACGCAGTTCATGTACCAACTAAGGAGGTTTCACAGATAGGTTTCACTCTGTGCGTAAATCCGTTGACCAATGGGAGAGCCGAAACATGACAACAAATGTTATTATGACAATTTTGCATTGAAGTCTTCACGGGTCTCCATGACAACGGATAACAATTATTTGAGTTCAAAAATATATAGAATTTCTTAAAAAATTGTTTGTGCGTCATTCTAAACGAAGTCGGTAAAAAGGCACATAAGACCATTTTCTCAATATTGATACATGACAAAATTGGCTTATATTTTCTTATGTTAATTCGTGTGTTATTAACTATATTATTTTATTTTTTTCTGCTACTAAACATATTCTTTGATCAAGTTATATTTCACTGGACTTATATAGATACCTACTCTTAAATTATCACCGGTTGTACCGTAATTTGTTAAAAACAAATTGTATTACTATTATGAAAATAAATTATTTTGTTATAAATTATCACAAGCAAAACCTGGATCAATACTGATGGACACTTTTTACAATAATCATTTAATTGTATTTTTTATCTAAATTCACAATACGGAGCTCAAATAATACACGTAGGTATAGGTAGGTAGTAGGTATATATGTATCTGCACAACCTCCAGCACATCAGCAGTTCTTGATCCTAGGTTTAACTTTATTTGCATACATAAACTCACGCCTTTATCCCAGAAGAGGTAGGCAGAGGCGCCACCAGGACACCCACATTTCGCCTTGTATGTTCCGTTCCATGATGTGATAGGGGCGAGCCTAACGCCATATCGGACACAAATTCCTGGCTCCAGGCTGATGATGAATAGAAAAACCCAATATCACTTTGCCCGAGCCGGTATTCGAACCCGAGAGCTCAGCTTTGTAGTCGTACCGTAGTACAACTACGCCACCGAGGCAGTCTTAAAAAATTATCGCACTCCGTTCGCACTCTGTAAATGTAGCCGTGGTAATTGGAAAATTTGCACACCATTATTTTAATATAGAAGATGTTATAGATCTCAGCATATTAACTAGTTGAAATCCGCAGCTTTATCAAAAAGGAACTAAATAGTAGAAGTTAAAAACAAAGAATGTTCTATTTCCTTCCATTACAAAGTGAAAGACAATTAAATATTGAACTAAGGATTAACCGCTCAAAAATAGGGCTGGAGAAGCTAGATGTAAAGCAACACGGACCAATATTAACAAGGGTCGTATGGTACAAGCTGCTATTATTTCTGGCAAATTATCGACAAATAAATCCATGCCGCAATGCCGCACGCCGCGGCGATTGGACGAGAATGACTGCGCGCCGTGCGTTATATCCACCCCCCGCATCACCGCTTGCCCCTCAACGCAGACGCATACTGCGACGGAACAAAAGGCAATACTTGACGTTTTTCATATAAATCTGTGCCGCTACCGCAAACCGCTGTCAGTTTCTATCAAGCGACCAAAATATCATCATGGAGTTGACCCTTCACTGTGCGCGCTGGCTGACGCATACCGCAAGAGAACAAAAGACAAATGATGACGTTTTTCATACAAAACCGAGTCTGACATCGCATTGCGTTCAACGCAGTGCCGCGCGTACCGTTCCACAGACCAGGGCTTTATGTTTCTATAAAAATTTGTTTTTAACAGACTGTAGTATGACACTTACCAATGGCCAGCAGTTAGGACCCAGTTGGGGCTGATGATGGAGCCTCCGCAAGTGCCTCCGAAGAGCACTGCATGTGGGAACCTCTCGTTGACGGGCCGGGTGTCAGGTTTATCCGCCGGCTCCTTCGCCACCGAACTTTTGGCTTCGGTCGCTGTTGGAAAAAGTTGAACGTTACATAACATTAAACCCAGTTTTGGGTGCATATAGCAATTATCATAAGCGGAAGTATGCTGAAATTTAAATCGAAGATATAAAAAAGCGTGACTTAATAACGTTAACGTGCAGAATATTTTGCAATGTTGTTGTGTTATGTGTTGTAAGATATTTAAGTGCCGATTCATATAAAAATATTTTGTTACATATTTGACTTCTGTATACATTTTGATTTCTTGATACACTCTTCGTTAGACTAGATTCTATTTTATTAAACTAAGCTTGGTTCAGGTTCAGCTAATTCCTACGATGTAGGATAATATAATAAACATAATTTTAAAACTAGCGTGTGTGATTCACTTTTATTTGTACAAGATAAAACTATATATTAATGTGGGAGCCAACTACTGAGTGTACGGTGCCATAGTAAAACAACAAACATCAATGTTTGCGTTTCGTCACTTTTGAGGATATTATCTTTATAACCTGTTATTTATCACAGTTTATAAGTGGAAATTCACTGACTTTAACATATTTCTATGTAAAAATTAATTTGATTTATGTTTTCAGAGAATCTGATACTTGGATGGACAAATCGTCGTTTTTAATTAGCCTTATTTTTAACTGAATTACATATTTTTATTGCCGCCCACTATGTATAACTAAGGCGCGTTGGGTTAGTATACTCGATAAAATTCCAAATTGGGAGATCTGTATTCAGTTTTGGACGTATGTGGGTTGTTGTAGAGATACAAAAACTAAACGCTGTGCTAAACAAACCCATATTAGTGTTATGAATTTAAAAATTAATGCCTGTTATTTAATTATTCAATTATTCTTAGTTTAATTGTCTACAGGTTTAATAATTCCTTAGTCAAACAATAGGTAAATAGGTACATAAACAACAAAAGCGATTGGAAATGTAGGCAGGTGCATAATCGATCGTTAATGACGGAATAATTGCCGCGCGACGCACATCGCTGGGAAAACAGTGGTGTCGTAAAAACCGAGGCAGTTTTCCACAATTATTGAAATAGCCATTGTTAAGGCCATGATTATTGTGATTGTCTCGAGGATAGTTGGCGTATTCATATCTGTTCCGGAAGTGTTATTCAGAGCTGCATTTTGTGCCCATAAACTGTACAAACTGCCCTTTCAATGCACTTTAAGTTATTTCCGGAAACTCTTGGGGATATTGTGTTGGGTGGCAATGTTTTTATAACTTTTAAAAAAGCCGTTTTCCTCGCTTAGTTCCGAGATTTTGCGATTCATACCAATACGGGTAGTTCGTTGCAATTGATCCATTGATTTCGGTTGTGTCCTTCGCAAATATTTCTTGGTGTATATAAAATTATTTGGTCAATTTAACATCCTCAAACTCGTAGGTGCGTAATGGACTAATGGATTTTATTTCGGAGAGGTAAATTCGTTACATAGTAAAAAACCTGCTTAATTCTTAGTATAGTTTCTGGTTTTACTTGCAATATACGCGTAGAATGTTTATTTCATTATCATTAAAACTATTTAAATGTAATTTTACGCTTAGATAAAATGTGTTTTGGGAATTATTGCCCAATACATATGTTTTTTTACGACCTTCGAATTAAATTTATGGGTAGATATCTATTTAGGTGTAGTTAAATTACATGGGCCCTCAAGGTTGGGCTTTTGTAAATAGGAAAAATATAAATAAAATCAAAAATATAAAGCAATTGAGACTCCACATTATGTACGGAGTTGTGTATCGGTAGTAGGTATATAATAGTAATTCAGTGATAACTAATGGTAGTTACAAATAGGTACCAGGTACCTATCTATACTTCGTAATAAACACTAGAAGGGCTGTGACTAATTATAGAAATTTCTGGAGTAGGGCACAGTGTGCCCTAAATGACTTCTACTTGAAAGATATCGTATCGTATTAGTTGATAATTAGAAACTTAAACTACACCGTTTAGTGTCCCAATTTATGAAGTGTTATGAAACAAGGCAATGGAAGATAAAGTTTTATTGCTAGTCAAATAAATCGTCATTTGTTTTTGTTTTGTCAATTGTGTTGACCTGAAACCGTTAAATATTACTAGTGTCAAAACGCTACAAAAGACAACGGATGTTAAACCTACTGATTCTTATGTTGGCTGTGCATCTTTTCGGGATAAAAGTAACATATTGTGTTCTTTATTTGGTATACATGTTATTTTTGTAAAAATATATTGTTTTTTTTTCACTGCAGAAAAGAGGGACGAACCTACAGATGCTCTTACGTATTCAAAAAATTATAAGAGATTCAAAATGTTTCATCATAATAACCAATGTATACAAATATATATTATAAGCAATCTAAAGATTAACTTACATTAAATTAAAAACATACTACGATCAAAAAAGGATTTGAAAAATTTGAAAAGTGACCATCGTAAAAGACTTGTGATTCACTAAGGGTTTAATCCTGACTCAAACATTACTCACGGTTGTTCTGAAGAGCAAACAAAGCCTATTACATTATGCCTATTACATTGTTAACTCAAATGACTAATTACTTATTTAAATCACAAACAATCAACTAATTGGAGTAAAATTGTGGTTTATTTTTATATCTGTGGTCACTGAATCTTCTTAGTCTTAAGTATATTTATTTCATTTATACTGTAGGTTTAAAATTAATGCGTTCAACACGAAATTTTTAACAATAACTAAACTTGCGGTTATATTCAGATTGAGCCTTTTTCGTCAGGTCAAGGGCAACAGGTTCAACGATTTGACAGTAGGTAAACAAGCCGAAACGACTGACCAACGCAGATTTTTTTGCAATTTTTTTCATAACTATACTTAGATGATAAGTGGTGTCGACATCATCTTTAAATTACATCCGTTTCGGCTACGTTTATTAGCCGTTACAATACTATATATTTTATGCATCAATAAAAATGTATTTATCGTGAAAAATATGCACGGTAATGCGCATTTAAAAGAATGTATAAAAATATTCGTTCACGTATAAATTGTTTGAGAATTCCAATAAAAATGGGTATTATTCTAACCTCAGTGTTTATTGCGGTAACAATATTTAAGTGATTATGTATGATATTCACTCAAAATCAAGTTACCAAATTTAGTATTTGGATTGGACGTACATATATTTAGTTACTGACCTTCAAGAATCCACAACTTAATTAGTATAAATAATGAAAGTCACTTGGCAAGTAGGTACACTAGCTAGTAGATTTATCACCAAAGTAAAATAACACTTACGGCATTTAAACTTATCTTTTACTAATGTGCCATTAGGTACACACTTTAAATGAAACATACGTTGCGCAGGGTAGTGTTAAACGATAAATAATTTGTGAAATATGGTTTGTACACTCACTAAATTAAAACCGATAAATAGATAAGATTGTATGATTGAAAATGTGGCAATAACTCACTTAGTTTCTGATTTAACTGTATGTCGTTTGCGCCGGGGTCGGGCGCGGCGCACGCGCACGCCACGACCGCCGCCACTGCCAACACCACCGACTGCCTCGAGCTGAACATTGTAGTACGCCGCTATTCTCTCCACTCCACTATATATGATCCACAAATCGATGATGCGTTTATTATGAGAACGTAATTTTTTCGTCAATTTCCTTATCAGCTCCTTCGTATATCGCGGGTGCTTAATACACACTACCCGCACAATACTTGCTATATAGGATGCTTTAAATTAGTGTACATCGAGTACTCACTAGTCAATATCAAATATCTGTATTCAGATTTAAACAGCGTATAGTTTATCGAAATATTTGTCACAGGTATTAAAAGACGAGTACATATTATACGAGACACGTTCTAAATACAATGTTTGGAACTGGTGTGGTTACTTTTACATCCTATTGTGTATGAATGTGGAACCGTTACCAAATCGAATATCTGACAGTACATTTTTATAATATATACGACTTGTTTATAACGATACTATGTGGGTTCTCTGGATTTAATAAGACGGAGTATTTCACTCGTGTGGAAATATTGATATAAAGAATTTAATAACACAAATAATAATTCGTATGGTTAATTGGGTCAATGAGTATTTGCCGTCATTACATGATAATTTAAAATATTTTTACTTTATATTGAACTACACATAGAACTAAGAATACCTAATTGTTGTTTATTAACTTCTAGCAAATTAACATAAGTACGTTACAATATATGTACCTATCATGACGGAATCAGAAAACGACGAAGCATATGACAGTAGAAATAGTAGTTTTAGAAATAGACACAGAAGATAATTTCCGAAACATATAAAAATAACAGTTATAGTTTTTCATTGCTGCGTAGCTATCAGTGAACCATCAAATTATGGAATTGAATAATTTGTCACACCAAAATAAACATGTACAATAACAACTACCTATACCTAAACAATCTAGAATCAAACTCTCAATATTTTTCACTAGGCAACCTTGATCTAGTGAAAATTGAATTCAAAATATCATTGTACTCCATCTGTGACCCATTGAGGGTAGACAGGGCCTAAAGAAAGTACGCGAAGTGGTATAATTGTCGAAACATGTCTCTTTCGCTTTACCAGCTGTCATTCATCTCGTCGTGCAAGCTCGTCGGTTACGAATTGGTAAGTTCTCCTTAATTGACTTTTTACACATCTTGTACTGTATTTTATTGGGCTGTTAAAAATCAAAGGTTATCGTGAAATGTATTTTATACTTTGATTAGGTATTCGCTATGTCATCAATTTTCCTTAACATTATGGATTTAGTTTCACTACGCTTAAGCTTCTAGAATCTAGTGGCATTCTACTGTAGTTTGTCAACCAACAATTATTAACAACTATTTTCAAGCAACGTGTTTTTCAAGATAAAATATTTGAAATTTCCGATGGATAATTTTACATATTTTTAAATACTAGTCGTAATTATTGGTTTTTCCATAGGTAAGTTTTCCTAATTAAAACATGAATAAATGCCTTAGTAGCGGCTATGTATTTAGTTTATACTATGTAAAATGGTATGTTCTGGATTCTTTAGATTGAATAATATAATTTTGACAATATGGTAGAGAAGGTTTATGTACTTTCCCGGGATTGATTTTCCTATGAAATCCACTGAAACAGGAAACAAAATCATTTGCACGGGGCTTAAACGTTCTTATTGTAAGAATTCCGTGATCACGGCTCTCCATTCTCAGGTTACAGGAATGAGTGAACAGGTTTTTCCCTAGGAGTTAAAGGGGTTATGAGTCATCGTGTATTTAAAACATTGGTAAAGTTTGCTGGTCGCGTGATGCGTATAAATAAATGATAATACTGAGCATGCGGGCACAGGCTTGCGTCAATTGTTTCCCTCAAAATGATGCACTTGAAAATTACGAGTGCTCGTTGATTATTCGCGTTTTACGATCTTTTTACAATATAGGAAATAGCTCTTTGTGCTATTCGTAGAAAAAATATATTATTGGTTTCTTCGGAGAAAACATATCTAGGTATAGGTAAACCACATTGTCACTTTTTATCAGGAAAATCAGTTTGTATAAGTTGGATGAAATAGGAATTAATACATTTGTTTTGACTGGTTATGATTTTTTTGGAGCAGGGCCCAGGGTTTTGATTTATAAATTAAAATAATCATTTTTTTTTCGGAAATTAGTAATAATAAGCTAGCCATAGATTTTTTTATAGCAATCATTTAACATTATGATTTGTCAGGCATATGCCAGAGGGCAGAGACGCGTTCTTGTAAGGCATTTAGGATGAATCTAGTAAAAAAATTAAGCAACTCAAACCCTAGCTTGTAGTTGCCTCATTAGTTTCGTGGCATTGGGTTCGATTCACAAGTCGGGAATTCCACTCTGTTTGAGTTTCGGCTTGGAAATTTTCTTGTGAGTTACCCATGACTGGAAATAAGCATGACATGATGATGGGAGGCACCTATCCACATCTCCGGATGGCAGATAGACAGATTCTAGGCGAAATGAAGGTGCCAATAATTGATCTGTCTAGTTCATCATGGATACATACAGGCGCGAGCTCGTATATACTAATCATTTTTTGTTTGTTTTGCAAATATTTTGTCATATTAACCACAGAATATTATGTGTATTAACCTTGACAAAAACTCATACTGTGAATCGCTATAATTAACTAAATGGAGGTATCATTGTTGTTTATAAAACATTATATTATTTATCACTAGAATTGGCACAACTATTGATACAGTAACTGGCAAATGTTTCTTTGCCAGTATTTATCAAAAAATACCTACCTTCAATATAGTTTTGCATCTTGCGCACCGCTAGAGGCGATGCTACATGTGGGCGATTGTGGGCGGACATCCACGACTGCGTGGGCAAATGGCCCCCAAATGAGATTTTTGGGTTTTAAAAAAAGACACGCTTGCGTTACTAGGACGTCTCTTAAAAGGTATTTCTTCTTCTTTTACTACTTTTCAGTTGCTGAAGAAAAAATCTTCAATAAAAAATTTACTGTTCAATATGCCCAAGCCTCGTAAAAGTATTTCGCCTAAATAAGATTTTGATCTTGCCCCGTGTATCCATGTAATAGGAATTTCTAGTTATAAAAATATTTTGGAATATTTTTACGGATTTTATCCCTGTTTTTGGATTATTTTAAGTTGCATAGACTATACATAAAATAATTACTATATTGATTCGATATTTTCTGTAAATGCTATGTTATGTTGATAAGACTTCCTTATCTTAGTAATTTGGAAAAACCTACCGACGTTGAAGTCTACCGATAATAACCGCAGCTAATCGGCTACGGAAAGGGCGAGAATCACATTAGAATAACCAATGACGTACATTACTCGCGGTTGAAGCGGGGAAACGTGAGGTTGTCGGTTCAATTCCCGCACAGAGAATTTTTTTTGTAGGATCGATATGGTTCTTGGAGTTCTGGTAGGTAAAAAAGTCCTACAAGTAAGTTTTTTATACCTATGCAACAAGATTCTTATATTAGTGGTGGTCCAGGATTGTGTGTGGCCGTCAGTTATAATTATTTATTTGAACATTATAGTGCATTGTTGTAGCTAGTTTGGTCTACATTTCTACAGTTATAATGTACATAGAAGCGGGCTAAACTCGGGTAGAATTCTTACCTCCTCTCATATCTTACTATTATTACGTACCCATTAATTCACTTTTTTTACAAATAGTAACTAGTCCACATTATTAAATAGAGTTTATCAAATTATTCTTAAGGGTTATTTGTTTTTTTTTTTAAATATTATAGGGGTTAAACGAGCATGCGGTTCACCTGATGGTAAGTGATCACCGCCGCCCACGAACATCTGCAACACCAATATTTGTAAGAAATATTCCCAAAAAGTATCACATTTAAAATTAACTGTTCTGCTATTTCTAAATTATTAATACATGTCACTATTGGTAGTTAAGTCCAGCTTGTAAAATATTAACCATGTATGTATGTGGTTCAAAAAAACAGAAAAAATGGATTGACAAGCATAGGGTAACCGACTTTTCTAAAATAAAACAACCAGAAGTGATTTCAAATAAACTTTAATACTCTCTTTAACATCCTACGTTTTAAGAAATTTTGATCAATGATCGATAATATTAAGATAAAGTGCAATATGGCGTAAAATGTCCACTTGTTTTGTCTGAATGTCAATAAAAAGACAACAACATTCCAATAAAACACTTCCATAAGTATGTTCACTTCTTGCTGTTGTAGTGGGTACGTACTTAGTACCTACTTACATGAGTAAATGTTATTGTAATTGGAAAGTTAATCTTACAGTACATTATAAGTAAGTTTTGTACCTGTCAACATTTGACAAACACTTAGATATTGGTGTCGTTTGGCCGTGTTTTAAAGTATCATCGGAATATTAGGACAATCTGTAATCCAACTCAAGTTATACTATTATAAAATGTATGACGAATTTGCGTTGGTTGCCTTTTTGCTGAAGAAGCTTTGTGTTCTACGGTTAATATTGCCTTTTTGATTGACATTCGACGAAATAAAATAATTAGGTACTTACAATTAAAACGTTTCTAAATACTGTCATATTGCTCTCGATTAATCACGTTATGTTAAGTAATTTTAACAATTGCATCCTTATTAATATTCCTCGTAAACTAAGGGCAGGTAACATTATCGTGTAGACTAGTTTTAGTGTTATTAGTGTACTTTGTATTGCGGTTCTTGTTAACAAACGATGAAGCAATTTCAACAGAATGTATAATGCACAATAGTAGTGTAGTTTTCTATAATACTTTTAAATTACCACCATTGAATTAGGGCCTTTGTTGAGCAGTTCTTATGAGATGCCTTGCGCATTGTAGATGATTGTGTGTATAATGCATGACGAGAACATGGATCTATATCTCACTAATACTCACATTTTTGCGCCTTCAGGGTCTTGTAAGATCCGTTCAGATTGCTCAAGCCCTAATTATTTATCATGGCGAGACAACTTGTCCTTTGGCCGATAAAACATTTGTCGTAAAGCTATGTACTCATTATCTACTGACCTCGACAGAAGCTAGGTGCAATCGCTACAGAAGTAGCTACGCCTCACTATCTTGCCGCTTACAATGAACTTGTTATTTGTATAATATTATTATTAACCTTACAGAGATCTCAATTATATCTACGAACTTGACTCGCTGACCTACAATTATTTATAAAATGTTATTTCAGTAAATAAAATTTTCTCGTGTAAATAATTCATATCCGTGCAAGTAAACAGTTACAAACGATTCACAATATTACATCCGTTAACAAAGTAATCTGGCCGCTAAGATAAAATAACATCTGCGTCTGGCGTTCGTTTCCAAATATAGTGGTATGTTTGTTGTTTGCCGCGTTTTACCGAAAAATAATCGTAAAATATTTGTAGTATGTATTCATTTGATATATGGCGTTCCAAAAATATAAATTAAATGATTAGATTTTGTTAATGAGTTATAAATGTGCGATGGGCGTGGCGTGTGCGTGGCGCGCGAGTGACGCGTGCGTGGCGCACTGCGCGCGGTGTCCTGCACCATCACGTGCAGTAAAAACACGAAGCGCACTTCGCTTTATCCAAAAGACTATGCTGTCTATAATTAATCATTAAATGGAATGAATTATGACAAAAGTAGATTTAAAGACATCAAAAAGATGCAATAAAATATGTTCAACAACTCACATAGTAAAAATGCATATGACCATTTCCACAAAGTTTACGCGACTACTTTTGTCAAACTTCTTAACAATTGTCGTGTATTATTGCTCGTAAACTACCTAGCTACTGGCACTACGCGGCGCTCCGGCCGATGTCTAACACTAAGTACAGTGGAGAGGACGTGAAGGAGAAATGAGTTTAACTCGCGACGCCGTCTTTGTATAAAAGCTGCAAAGCACACAACACCGAGAATATAAAAATATTCAACCGATTGGTCATTGAACGCTTTATATTCATTACAAATACGTCTGTCAAAGATATTTCTCCCTTCAACATTCCTCGCGTGATTAGCAGATGATACAGTTCTTAATTGCAGATAAAAAGTCATTTCTAACTCATATTACAACTCCTTCTACTGGATTTTTTTTGGCGATACGCAAAATAATATTCGGTTTACTTCCACAATTTTTGAAAGTACACCTTCTATCGACCATCGCGTCGACATGATTGCTAATCACAAGCCTTTAGAGTAATTATTAGTTTAATATTAAAACAAACAACACCTAACCATTAAAATAATACTTAATTGAGTGAATACGCAAGACCTATCCAATTATTTTCCGAAGATGAGGGCGTGAATTGATTTATTCTATCATTATATCTAACTCTAATAAAGTTTAAAGATTCGTTTGCATTAAAATAACGACGTGACTAGATAAGCTTATCACACTAATTATTAAACCTATTAAATAACTGAAGTCTATCTATTATTTAACCAACTAGTTATTGTTTGAGAATTTAGCATTACATGTGCCGTATTCACACAAATAACAACTTGCGATGATGTTATCTAAGTTTATTTATTGTTTCTGTAGGCCGTGATATTGTCAAGTAATCATTTGTTACACTCGAGGCGATTTCAATGGCACTAACCTTTTATTGGTTAGAAATCTATTGCTTTCGACCAGATGTATTAGGATTTGAGATGATTGTGAAAAAATATTAATTGTGACACGTAATTCCAAAAATGTAGTGTCTTTTTATACGGGCACGTAAATGAGTTACAATGCTGTATGCACTATATTTATGTTCACTATGTGCAGTCAAGGAATTGTATGCATCGGCGAAAGTTGGTTTCGGCCGATCGAAACAATCATGCCCAATTATTTATAAACAGAACCCGAATGGCAACAGTTGTAGGGGTCACTATGACGGGATCCATTATTGTGTATGGGCGAATACGAATGTAGGATATTTTTACAAACATAATTAGTTTAAGGAACAACCGTGATTCATTATGGACCTTCGTGCTTCTTTTCGTTTGTATTCAGGAAGAGTGATTCAAGTGTCGCGTCAGGTTTTCCCAATGCATTGTTCCACAGATATGATATTGTTCACAGCACAACAGGACAAAGTATTCAATGGTTATTAATACTTTACTCAATTCACAAGAATCATGACTTGGCCTGCTACTTTTGCCTAGGTGTAATATTCTTATATCTAAGATTAGTGCCTTCAAAACGCGTGTAATATATGATATTATTATCATACGATTTTTTTGGACGCAACGAACTAACTGAGCAACATAATTGGGTCTCCGTAGATCAATGAGTTGCGAACATAAACATCGCCCATTTTTTTAAGTATTAACTAACGATAACAATAAAATCATCGCCCAATTTCAATAAATTTTACTAGCAATCGTAGGCAAGTTTATTTTATTCTTAAATTAAGTTTATTTTAAAATAACACTGGTTTGAATTAACTATTTATCAGGAATTATTTATCGTAAGTAGAGAGAATAAAGTTTAGAATTTTATCTGGTACCTTTATTGCGTTGGCATTCGTTGGTACTACTCGTATGTCTTCGATTATAAAATAAATTCATTTGATTTTCAATTTGAAATTGTAATTTTGAATGGCATTGACAAAACTTAAAACTATCTACCGTAATAGCACAGTAATAGGTTAGACTGGATTACGCGGGACACTCAATTTTATTCTATATTATTTTTGAGGACTAGGATCATTAACTTAAGTACAGTTTTTTTATTAAACGCTTCTTTAGCTTTAGATTTCGGTCTCATGACATTCAATAGAATTGAACAAAATCAAGTCCAGAATAAACCAGGAGATCATAAATATTCAACGGCACTGCGTTCCAAACAACGTGCAGGACGAAATTGATAATATACTGTTTTCTGGAAACTGTGTTCCCTCTAGTCGCCAGAACATTCGTACCCAGCTGTACTAATAGGATATGTTTACCATACGTTCGCAATACCAGGTCACCAGACACTATCGCCACCATGCCGTAGGGCCAAGCAGAAATATTAATTGACTTTCAGCCTCGATTACAATTCACGCGAATGATTTAAGAAATTGAATTATTATTAGTTATTATCTACTGGGACCAAATATTGCATATATCTTATACGAAAAGCTAATTTTCAGCGATGAACGATTGTTGAGTGATTACAATCGCTATTTAGAGTACAGTTAATTGTTGTCGCGTACTGTGACAGTTTCAAAATTTGAACTTCGGCAATAGTATTGTTCGGTGGTAAAAGTCGGCCACTCACTTTACAAATATAATAAATATAGCAATGATGCAGACGTTGTGCAACAGTAAGATTTTCGGCATATCGTAACTACAGAAACATTGTTAGTAAAATATTGATTTGCTATAAATGTTTTGTTTAGTTTGCTCGATGCTTATAAACTTTAGTTTGTATTCTGGAGACTGTCCCGCCCTCACACCCGCCACTGCAACTCCTGTAAGCCAGGATCAACAGTGGCACGTATTTTAATGATACCGAGCATTGTGGCTCATCGAGTCTCCGGGAATGTCCAGTTTGCCTTTAACTCGCAACAAAATTAATCATAAAGTTAAATTAATAGGAGTTGGAAATATTTTTTGTCCACTTCCCTCCGTAGCAAAGCGGGTGACAAAACAATGTTATTTTGTTTGTATTCATATTATGGGCCACGATTTACAATATTGGTATTTACTTTTAATATTAAGAAGGAGAGAAACCTCATAAACAGTTCAAACCTATGATCCATTGAGGTATATAGAATTTTGCTTCACAAATTACAAACAACAATACATTACAATAATTATCACCTGTTGTTCTTCAAGTGGTGACATGCTTAAAACCTTACTGCTGAAAATCTATTACTCCATGTTTTCACGGAGATTATCATGGCTATAACGAATAGCTTAACTCAACTATACTTTTCGTAGGAATATCAAAAGACCGCGTTGATAAGATGGTTCAAATTAGATATGCGTAAAAATGGTACATTTTCGAGTTATTGCCTTGTTTTGGCTGGTGCTTTTAAACGTCGACGCTCATGGAATCAAGCGCACATTACCAGCTCTAACAATCTTGTCTGTTCTTTCTCGCTTACAGGCTTCTAATTAGTGACTAGTGGCTTAGCAGATACAAAAGTGTAATTACGCCATTTATCGGGCTTATCATGTAGTTTGGGAATGTGTGGAGTGAAGATGAAGGCCTGGTTAGTGTGAGATGAGCCGGAGCGTGGAGGGCGGCGCGGGCGACGGGCGTCAGAGGTGGCGCAGCGGCGCACGGCAGTCCACCCGCGACATCCACGCCAGGTCGCGCGTCGTCACCTGGAACATAGGTATATACTTACATTATTATTTGTATGAACTAACCACATTAGCGACAGTGATTTACGCGCTGAAATTCACACTATCAGACAAGGGTGGAGACTAGTTCACTCATGTGGAGGTGGACAGGGCACGAAATTGGAATGGATACAGACTGTTGAGCGAAGCTGGTTACGGGCTGGATCCCAGCGAATGATTGCAGATAGTGTGGATAGAGGAACTAGATGCATGCGACCCAAAATGAAAAGAAATTGCGGAAGGCAGAAATAGATGGACGAAGAAAGGAGTGTGGAGCTTTCTCCAGTATGAAATAAATGCATATGAAAAATTTGTTTATTGTTGTTACTATGAGAGAGTTAGGAACTGACTGATAGGTAAAAAAAGAAGCGATGGGTCGTGCTTCGTATTTGAAAAAGTCTACTTTTAGCTAGGTAGTTAATTATGACGACTTTCCGAGATTAACAACGTCAACCAAGACAAAATGTCTTGACTCTAGACGAATATGTTTGGGCTGTTATTAATCTCCAATGACATTTGTAAATTGTATTGTATCTGTGGGAGGTTGTTGAACGAACTACTCGTTAAAGATAACTTGAATTCACGTAGATAGCGCCCAGCACAAATGTCAGCAGTCATGAGCAAGAGCGTTGCAAACATTTACATATTGCAGCGTAAAATAACTTTTCACCAAAATTATTGACTTGGACGTTCCAATCTCATTGTCTGTCTTGAACCACAAAAAGTCGATTGCTCAACATAGGCTCTCTCCAATAATTGCCATTAACTATGGAGCCTAAATACTATTGGATGCTAGAGCTTAAAATAAATAGGGCGAGCCGCGAACATTCGACCAGACAAAGTGACGACCGCTGGCGCAAAATAAATAAATACTGGGAACTTGTACAAAAAGTTGACTTCATTACTCCACACAGCAGGATCAATGCAATTGGGTATTTGACTATAATCGAATTTTTGTATTATTTTGCAGACAAACAGAAGCGCCATTAAAACAAAACAGTTTTGTGAAAACAGTGATAAAGTAGCTTGTAACATGAGGCAAATATTAGTATTTTAAATGAAAGAGTGGGGACGTAGTGGGGACATCTTACCGTCTCTTTCACACCCGCACGCTATTATGCACTATAATGCACAGTGACGTCACTTACTTTGTTTTGCATCCCTTTTCTATTACCCCCACTACTAGATTTAAAAAGTTTCTAACTTGTTTAATTCTGAATGGATTTAGAAAATTCTTCGTTTGCTAGATTTCGGATATGGATACTTTTTGATTAATCCAATAAAAAAAATGAGTCAAATACCCTATTCAACAGTCAACACACGTATGACGATCTGCTCGCAACTAGATAAACACTGACTAATGTTTGATTGGTGGTATATTTGTTCGAAAATAGACATACAAGGATCAAAGACTGATTGGTGGTTATACCCTGAGAAGAATATAAGACTTGTAAAGCTGGCTGATGATGTTTAAATGGTGAGGTGATATATCTGGGGGAATAATATAAGACTAGAGACCTGGTGCATGGAGTAGACGGCGAGCACGACGAGTACGTGCATGATGTTGTGCGAGTTCAGGCAGCGGTCCACGGCGCCCGGGAACCACTTCTCTGGGATGTGCAGCGCGCCGATCACGCCGCCGCCCAGGGACACCGCGTCCTGGAAGGAAACGTTACACCCTGAACTCCCAGATATGTCGACATTTAATCGTATGCTCATTACTGTAACTGGGCTTAGAACGTAATAATTCATATAAAGATCATTTTCTGCCTGGTACATTGCATGGGCATAGTATGATAATACCTACTTTGCAGCGGAAAGAGATCCTTTATTTACACTTACATAGCTTGGGAAATAAACTATCAAAATTAACCAATTTCCTGCTAAATGCAAAGACTTTTGCTTTGTCTCTCATATTTTTGTGCCTGTTTTACTCAACTGAGCTGAACATGTATCATCAACCAGTGCTCTACGCCTTAAGAATACGACTATTAAAATAATATTATGATTTAATTGAAAAATATATTTTCCTGTAATTTGTGGGAAGAAATGGCGGGCTTCTTGGAAGTCGTGTAGCACGAACTAATTCAGGTCAATTAGTTCCAAGCGCAATCAAATAGTAATTGCTAAAAATGTACACAGAAGGAAATGTTTAAGACAAACAGTATTTCGGATACGTAGAAATTAAGCTGTAATGTTTCAAATAGATCAATTGCTGTGAATATATGGGGATAGCCTACTATGCCCACACACTAACCACTGCACTTTCGGTGAGACCGAATAAATAGTACTAATAATATAGCCTATAACCCACTGCTCATGTACAAGAGATCAATTGAGAGAGGTTTGGCCATTCACCTCAATGCCAAGTGCCAGTTGGCGGACTTCACATAACAGAAGTTATCGAAAATCTAAACGGAATGCAGGTTTCCCCACGATGTTTCCGTTCACCTTCGAAGCACGTGGTTTGATTATCAAAAATAATGAATAGTAGTCGCACTAGAATGCCACCAATCTCCGGAGTTCGGCGATGCTCTTAGGAATACTAGCTATGTTTAAATCTTAACGAAATGAATTAGAAAGAAAAAAAGGAGATAAAAGCAAGCAATTTCCCTCTTCTCTATTTTACAGAAAAGGGTATTAAGAGAAAAGTGATAAGTAATTATGCACTTACGCAGGGCCGCTGAAGCCTTATAATTATGGACTCATTTCAACAACACCAGTGTTGGTATGATGTACGCCCGTATAATCTGGTTTGAACGCAATCCTATTAAACACGCATGTGTACATACGGCTAATGAAGTTTATTTGAATATGATATTGATATTTACAGGCACATGTCGTATTTTAGGGTCATTTCGTCGGTAGAAAGAATCCAAATAGTGCCCCAGCATTCTGTATCGATATATCGGATAGATGCCTATCCTATGATAACTTGAACCATTGTGGGTGTTAATACATCGGGGGCGAGCCTATCGCCATATCGGGCACAAATTCCTGATTCCGGCCTGATATCATTATCATCATCATATCATAGAAGAATCATATACCACTTTTGCCCCAACCGGGATTCGAACCCGAAACCTCAGCTTTGCAATCGTACCGTAATACAACTACGCCACCGAGGCAGTGGTATAATAATTATTTACAGGTAATTTATAAACTGCGACTTAGGTAACGCAAATTGTAGTGAATGTTACGATAAATACGAAGTCGGCGCGAGGAGTTAGTTTTCTTTGGGTAAAACCTTTACATTTCCCTAGACTTGATGTCGAAGAACGTAGGAATATTTTATTTTATAAGTTTATACACAACACACATTACCTAGTATTTTCCGGCACGAATTTCATATTAAGCAATCCGTGCAATGTAGAAAATTATACCTATTTATTAAAACAAGATAAGTTTACACTTAATTATATTTCTTGTTTATATCTTCGGTGATAAAAAAGTTCTAGAAATCACATGTTTGTACCTATGGACCCTGGTCACGTTATCAAATTGACTTATTAGTACCTACCAAAATGCAACCGTTATAATAATATCTTACAATACATACAAAACATATTTTTGTTATTAAAAAACAAATGCAAATTATCACATTAAGATCGTAGTATGTAACCGTAAGCGCTGAAATTTCGACTGGAGGCATTTTAAAGAATGATTACGGCGAACTGTGGGGCGCAGAATTCAGATCAATTTATTATGCGTCCGAGAGGTTCCTTGTCGGCCCGGGGCGCGCTGTCGCGACCGGGAGCCGGGACTCGGGAGTAGGGAGTCGGGGCAGGGAGCCGGGAGTAGGGAGCCCTGAGCGCCGGCGTCATTTGCCCGCCCGCCGCCGCATTGTGCGTCCTTTAAAAGGACCCAAATTAATTTACGTTCACACAATACCTAACATAATCTGGGAATATATATATTAATTATTTTTTCGTCCTGTATTACCTTTCAACACACATGTCTGTTATTAGATTAGTAAATATACATTTATTTATAAATTTCGTGCGTACGTTTTTTAGAAAAAGGTGAGTTCATTTAAAGGCGTTTTGTTTCAAAACGAACGAAAAATTAATTAATTTGTCAAAAGTTAATTAAATATATCCGATATTACATGTAATTAATTTTGTAAAAGTTTTGATTTACAACGGGCAGCGTCGCAAACGCCAGATGTTAATTCTCGTTGAGAACACTCAGTAGGGCTTATAAAGTGGTGCTTATCTCGGACGGGAGAATAAAGATACATATATGGTGAAGCTCGTATGAACATTAACGAGTATAATAACAGCTTTAAAAAAAGTTACTAAATCTTTTACATTGTAAGCAATTCTTACGTAGCTTGAAAACAAATAGGTATAAGGGAAAACGCGGATAATTATCGGAATTATAATACAAAAGCTTACCTAACGCATATTTTTTTCCTTATTACGACTATGCAATTTATATAGTCACGCTCAGTATATTAAATTGACGATAGTGTGGTTCGTGTGATTCTTTAACACGCTTTGTATGTCATGAATCACTAAATTACCAACTAAGCATAAAATAGATTTAATTGTTTTCCTGTAGTTTCCTCAATAGATATGTCTACAAAATATGAATATATTACAGGAAAAATCAGATGTGTCACTTACTGAGGTACATTAACGCCTGCGGTATTTGAATATTAGGTCACATTGGGAGAGTCAAATTAATAGCAAGTTAATAAGATATTAATATCCGCCGCCATAAACCATGGTGGAATTTGGAAAACCTGTAAAGGCGGCCAACGTATTCTAACACGTTTTAGGTTCAATCTGTGTGCATATATTCGTTGTTGACTAAACATGTACATTTAATTATGTTGTTCGGCTGTAAATTAACATATTTTTTGGTGCCTATTCTATTTCAAACGCACTGGACTTGCCATCACACGCATTGCATTCACTCTGTCATGCTAATAAAAAAATTGGTTGTAGTATTCTTATTTTGAAGCGATCGCATCGCGCCTTAGGAATAAAGAGAAAAACACTATCCATAGTTCAACAGTAGGCCACTTAACATTAGTTTTTTTTCCATGCACAGGAATAGACAAGAGTTTAGTTGTCGTCACATTCCCAGTGAAGGTGTAGGATAAATACCAGGCATCGCAGCGGTGCCGCTGGACATCTGCCAACCTCCGCGGATCCAACGGTTATTAACTCGGCACCCACCGCTATTTATTAAATTCACTTGATTAAACAGCTAACTATGTACATTGGTAGTTAAGTTGCGAATACTAGCATTTTTAAGGATTATTCTAATATGTTCTTTTATATTATTGCATAGGTCCGGCAAACGACTAAACAGGTCACCAGATGCCTGTCACACACGCCCATGAACATCCACAGCGTTGGATCATGGATGTGCTGCCAGCCCATCAAATTAAAAAATAATGGGAAAAGGAAGGAAAAAGAAAAGGAAGAAAAAGGAAGGGGGGTATTGACCATCCGGCAATCTCGCTCACCGAACCTATTTTCTGTGAGACAGTGGTACCGCCCCGGACGAGCCTTTCATGCTGAGTCATGACTGACGATAGCGTAGCTCTATCACTGCCAATATGAGTAATGGTTAAAGATGGATTGATTTTACACAAGTACCTACAGAAATCACATATAATATATTGAAAATATCGCTGATTGCCTAGAATAGCTATTGGCCTCAGGAAATTGGAAAACTTATTTGAGAAAAAGGGTTGATTTTAGTTGTAATATGAATACGAAGTTTTCATTGTACTACGGCTAGATTAATTTGGTCAAATATTATTTAGCAATAAAAATAAATATCTTTTTTTTACACTGCCCTCTCTTTCTTTTTCTCCGTCTTTTAAATCCATCCCATGGTTGTCTGTAAGACATTGCTTTATGCGATAAGACCGCCATTTGTAATGTTTTTTTTTATTTTCTGTTCCTGTATGTTATTTTACTGTGTACAATAAAGATTTAAATAAATAAATAAATCTTTCAATGTACAACCTGTCTTAAAATATATATTTAGGTACTAAAGTAGAATGCTCCTTACACATCGTGGCTGAAGTATGAATACCTTATGTTACACGGTTAATAATAAAATGTAACAGCATTGCTTCATAGAAACGTAGTAAAATAACCCGCGGTCAACATACAGCGGTCAATTTATTACCCGTTATGGGCCATTCGGCAGTTTCAGTGCATCGCGTGGCCTTTTAAATTGTCATCTGGCTAAAATTATAGCAACTAAGCCTTAGTTAATACGTCATTTAATTGCTATTAGGAGGAAACGGAATTCAACGTAGTTGATTGCTCGGTCGATATACAGCGATCGGATTTAATATAATTTTATAGAGTGAGGGCACCCTACATGCGGGCTACATCGACCAATGAGAAAAGCCATAAGAGCCAAGCTAACTGGCCGCAGTCATTGTCCATTAGTAGTGTCCCTGTATTTACAGCTAACTCTTTTACTACAGTCGACAATATCGTTGTGCTACAGTGCTTTCTATGTTTATAGTCTTTTTATTTTTCCCGGAAAGTAATTTTACATTGTTGATTTATGACCTAAGTCACCAGTATAGTCAAGATAGTAACACTAACTTTGTCATTGAATTCAGAAATCACTGAAGATTTTTAAGTCTCATTAATTTCTCCATACAGGTAGCTTGTTTGCTTCGCGGCAGATTTCTCAAGCAAACACATCACGGTTTTTTCAGACTACTCCTCTATACGTATTCTAAGTAAAAGAGAGTGAATACCTGTAAGAAGACGTGCAGTATGGCGTGCGGGTCCCCGCCGCCGAGGCGAGCGGCGCGCGCGCCCGCCAGCAGGAGCCGCATGCAGAACGGCGCCGCGAAGCACAGCCGCCGCTCCCACGGAGACCACGCGCGCATCGCCTGCGAACGCGCTTGTATTAGTTACTAGTCTTATTTATTGGGCATTTGTCTCCTCATGCCCCTTACCAAAATAATTTGTTGTTAATTTGGTGTATAAAATTTATAGATGGATTAATTTATAAACAAAATAATCAACCTTGATATTACTTTCTCTACTAATGAGCATATTTTTTCTATCATACAATTTCTTAATTTGCTTGCATGAAGTAATATAAGAAAAGTATCGTTATAGAATTCAAGATGCTTATTTTTTTTCCTTAATTACTGTGAAGAATTGTTTTAGTTTTGGTTCTTATATTACGCTTCAAGACGCTCAGTTTTATCTGACTAATTGTTGTTTGTAATATGCCATTAATTTTCAGTAACATTAACTAACGCATGTTCTGTAATTAATTCAAATGGTTATAATTTATTTTTAAATTGTCTCTACTTAACGTTCATATATTCACTATTAAGTAAATAATGTTTGGTACCTTATATAAGCCTAACAAGCAGCCGAGGCTGTAGACGGTGAGCGCGGCGTACCGCAGCGGCGTGGGCGCGCAGTACACCGTCGCCGTCACCATCGGGATCGCTCCTGCGAACAATACAATGGTTATAACACTGTTCCACGGCGTGAATAAACAATCAACATCTATGAGATGGACCCCTAATGGTATCCCGAGGCATCCCGAAATCAATATGCATCTAGGAATATCCAATGAACTTTGTCAGGGCTCCTACAAACTAGACGGCCGCAATTTCCTCGAATCATTTTATTTATTTGTTCATCTTTTAACAACATATAGAAAAAAAAAATGTATAAAGATGTTACAAAAATTAACACTGATTTAAGTAAAGTTTTACTTAAAAAAGTAAGAAATATACAGCAAGAGCTGCACAGTTCGTCTTCGAAAGTACTGACTTAAAACATTTTAAGACTTGCATTGGAAAAAAAGGAAATGCAGATGGTTAGATCATTTTAAAGTTTAATGTAGAGTAATTATTGAAAATTGTTTCTGTTGCTTCAATTGTGCCAGATGAAGAGTAAATATAATAAAGCAACGTAATTGTCTAAATTTCACACTCTCGAAATATTTTTTTTATCATTTGGCAGGACTTGATAATGTGCAACAAATATGTTCATATTATGAGCTCTGAAAACAGCTTAAATATGGCAAAGAGAACATGGTTAAATAATTTGGTAAGCGTTTTTTTTATTCTCTGTGTATTGCAAATAAACAGCTTTGTGACAATATTTACCGCTTCTTTCAGTGGGATTACCAAAATTTGATACGTGACAAAAACTCTAGTTGGAGCCTTTGTTCTCTAAGCCGTTGCTATGTGAGGATTAGGTGGCCATTTTGTGTTCACTTCTTTTGTTCCATTTTGAAACTCGTTTAGCAAGTTTAATCAAGCGCACCCTGTCATATCATGTTAGAATATTTTGTATAAACAAAGTATATATTAATATGGAAACCTTATGGTGTTTTGATTTTTTAAAGTATATTCCTAACTGTGCACGTGGAATGCTTATTACTTTTAGAGGTAGGTATCAAAATATCTCGTAATTGCAACTTTTTGATTATGTTCTTGCAATTAAACTAGTGTATAATTTTAATAAGATTTTCAGTAAATTGGCAACATTTTATCAAGCATCTTTAATTAATCATTTTCGAAAGAAAACAGTCAACAAACCTATTATCCTTGGAATGTTCCAAACCAATTATAAGATTGGTAAGAAAAAGTCCCTGAATGTTCCCTGAGAATTCAAGGTTTTCTTCCCTTTACTTAGCGAATTTCCTTGTGACTCGGTATCGCTGTCGACATCGGAGGTATCGCAACAGACATTAGTGTAAACTAGTTTGTAGTGGTTGGCTTGTCGCTCCGTAATGTATACCGGTAATAGCGTTACCGGAGGAGCCGCGACACTGCCGACAGATGCGGGGGCGGCGGAATGTTTTCTGATCATATCTACATATCAGAAATATATGCTACTTCTTGTAAATAATACTTTGTTGTGTTATTACTTATTATTGTAATAGGAAAAAAATATATTTTCATTACATTGAACACACCAGAATAGCTTGAAAGTGAATACTTTATACTTATTGGTAAACCAATAAGTGTTTTATATAGATGTTTGAATTTAAGTTTAGTATCGATTTTACCATTCTGTCTGAAGAAGTAAATACAAACACCTACAGCTACAGAGAACCGCCCACCGAACAAAGAGCATCAACAAAGTAAAGTTGTAAAGGCGAAAATACATAAATAAAGCCAAGATTAAACACTACAACCCGTAATAAATAATCCTCTGGCGGCTAACTGCTAGATCCCGCCACACAGACGAGCGAAACTTTTCACAATCTCCGTAAATTGAAGTAAACTATAAAACCAACTCGTGTTTAAAGTAACATTTCTCATGTTTTCATTTACAACATGCACTCTCCATTCACTTTTATCTGCTGCATTATGTCCCACATTTAATGCAACGAGTAAACGTAAAAAACGAATGGCTGAGAAAATCAACAAAGTGCGTCCATTCAGATACGGTAATGTTTGATGTAAAATCTCTGAATTTTGAATTTGTTTTACTGGTGGTAGGATGTTCGCTTTCGAAGTACACTATAGTGAAAAACCCGTCCATTAACGTGTGTTTAGTGCATTTAAGGTTAAACATGTCTAGCAACTACAACTTTCAAGCCGGCCAGTGTAATTATAATATTTTGCTGTATGTGGACTTCACTGCATTTATAGTTGGTGCGTTATAGTTGCTTTGTCATCCTAGAAAGAACAACTTCTAAGTTCTTGGTCAAAAACCATGACGTAAACAAAAAGAAAAGCCAGCTACTGATATAAGCAAAATGGAGGCTTAAATTTGCCGTTTGCGTAAATCTTCAGCGGTTCTTTTCGCCATATTTTTGTTCCCTCGCTAGTGTCTTTGTAAGCAACAGTATGCGCAGAAGACGCCATTGTAATTTCCGCCCGTGTTGTCTTTATTACATCGCTTCAGTATTGAGCTCCTGTTTTGTAAACTTATTTTTCGTCTTATTCCACCTACTCGTAATGTCAATAATTTGTTGGTCCAGAAAATCTTTTTCAAAGCGAAAATTATTTGTTCAAGGAAATCAGGACTTTGTAGCTCTTCCGTTTTTTATTAAACATAAACACTGATTACATTGCCTATGGAATACAATATTTTTTTTATGTTTTTGTATTTAATTTGCTGATCTTATAAAATTGAAACTGAGGATATGTTAAATTTATTGAATTTTAGAATTCGATTGCGAATTCAATTTATTTAAAAATTGCGTCTATTATTATTTTATGTATTTTAAAAACATTGTTCCGTCAATAAACTGTATATCTAATATAGTCGTGCGTTAGTATTAGCTTTCTTTATAGTTCTAGTGGTTTTCATACAGTCAATGTTTCGTATTATATAATAATAGTGTGTTGATGTTCATATAAAGAAAAAATATAATTGTTTATCTTCCCTTCGAGCTTTCATCGCTATCATAGCAAACTTCCGTTGTTCCTTTGGTTTTACTTATCCCAGTGACTATATAGATTTGACTCATATTGCGAAGATACCTAGTCTTCTTTCGTACGCCCCAGTAACCTGAGTGTTCGTCCATTCTTCTTGTAATTTCGCCTAATTCCTGGTCATTAGTTACAGGGAGCTGTCAATAAAACACATGTAGTGCTCGTGATAAATATGTTTTTAATGACCTCACACGCCGAGGATTGTCTTTCAATGATCAGCTTTTTGCTTTGGTTCATATTTCTTCATTTGGACTTTATCGATAAAGTCATACTTAATTTACTGTATAACGTTCAGTGGGTGTTGTTAACATAAAAATATATCGTAGACAAGATTAGGTAACTACCCTCATTAACACGTTTTTATGGACCTCGCCTGTATTTTTATTTAAAAAAATTGTTTTAGTCTGTCAGTGACACCTAATGGAGAAAATTGATTCGTTTACAATAGAGGTACTTCAAACGTGAGTGGATATTTGTTACAATTTTAATATTTCGTAACTTTGATATTGATTTATTTGTAAATAATGCGAGTATAGTTGTTAGTTAACTAAGAATACATAATATGATTAATAAGTCGACTACCCGTGCCTTAGTCACGAACCAGCTACTTCTACTTTGATTGTACGTTACACACCCAACCTAGCTATATGAAATAGGCGGAATAAAAGGGAATGAGGCAGTATATCTTCAGTAATTCGTTTCTGCGTGGCGTATGACGTCCACACACAATTAATTCGGAGATGTAATCTGTCTTCCAGTCGACGTTATTGGAATAACTTTGGGTACACCATTTATTGCTTTATTTGTTTAGCTCTTAGTGTTTACTATACTTATATAATTATACGGATGGTATAATACATACATACATACATGACCTTACGCCTTTTTCTTAGAAGGAGTAGGCAGAGGCGCCACCAGGACACCCATGTATCGCCTTGAGTGTTCCGTCCCACGTTGTGATAGAGGGCGAGCCTATCGCCATATCGGGCACATATTCCTGACTTCGGGCTAATAATGAATAGATAAATCCAATACCACTATGTCCGGCGCGGGATTCGAACCCGAGACCTCAGCATTGTAAATGTACCGAAGTACAACTACGCCACCGAGGCAGTCACGTAAAAAGTACACATACCACTAATTCTTTGTCTATTAATTATAGGGGTAGTTCCGGCAGTAAATGAATTAGAATGTGCGATGTTAGATGATTGAGAATATATTATGCCCAATTTTCATTGATTTATTGAAATAGATATTTTATAGACCAACAGAATTGGTCTAAAAAGAATGTGTCTATTTTTACCACATAATTATGAAGTCAATATGAGCAGACTAAGAAAAAAAAAATTGATACATTTTATTAAAATACTTCACAACGAAAGCCAAAACTACTCAACTGGTAATTTAAGTTTCATTTATGACATTAAAATACTTAACTATTGAAATAGCAAAAGAATGATAATTCCACGGGCCTTAGCGCAAAACAATTGGAGCTGCCATGTATGAAAGTGAGACGTTTTTCAATCGGCAAATGCGTTCCACTTTTCCAGTTACAGCTCCCGGGAGTGTTGTCGTGAATAACAAACTCACACGTTTGGACTCTCGATGCTGTTTTATCCACAACGGATTTTATTATTCTTTCTAAATGTCTCAATCAAAATAAAGTTTGCTGTGAGCTCTGGCAAAATTGGCTTATGTACTACATAGGCCCCTTGCGGATAGGCTGTGCCTCGTATTCATGGAGTAGACTTGGTCCATAATTGGCAGTTATAGTGGTAAGGCGGTCGCATTAATCCCAAGTGGATTGTACGCAAAGATTTCAGAGCACAAGGAATAGTTTCAATTCATTCATCGCTTCTATTGGTGCTCGAAACTATGTTGTACCAAAATTAAATGGAAATCTCATTAATTGTTAATTTTCTTAGTGAAATTAGGGCGAAGTGTGAATGCGGTGAGGGGTAATCGTATTAGAAGCTGACTGATAGTAATTGACCCGCAGAGCTTGTTGCTGTCTGTTCTACACGTAGCTCTGTTCAAATTTGATGCCATTTTCGTTATGTGTTTTGGCAATTTGATATAGTTTGTTAGTAATATTGTAGATTAACGACTAAGTGCCAGTATTACTTATAGATGTTAAACAAACATTGTCTATGATAGCAGTAGTAATATGTTGTCTGTGTTTTTCTTACTTCCTTCCGGTCGTCTCTTGACATGCGTTCCATACTCTCTGAGTACTGTATATATTTGTTTAATATATCATCCTAGTTAATCTTGTTCGCTAGTTTATTTATTTATCTAAACTAATCATAGTTAAGCTGTATTTTTTCTTTCATGATTTTTTATTGCACACAATGTGTAATTTAAAGGTTCTGACTTAGGTTAATGAGAAAGTTAGAATGACGTAAACTCCGACATTGAAAAAAATATTGTCCTAGTAATAAAATAATGGTCGGTTTTCCTTAGAATACTCATTTGATAAACATTAACCACACTGGTCTGACCAATTAAGTCACGAGCAATAATTAATATCTCAATAACATTAACTATGTTACGGATGGTTTATTAATAGGTGGTAAAACCGAAATGTGACGCGTATTTTTTATTATCACATTGAGTATAATTCTTAATACCGTAGCGTCGATTAAACCGATTATGGATGGATAGTTAAATGACTGGTACTTACTATATTATTAGTCCACTTGTATTATGGTTCATGTTTTTCCATGGATTTATGCTTTATCTACATCTTTCACTGAATAGTATTGATGAAGGCGATTAGAGTTGTAATGACAGGCCGGTAGACTCGCCGTCGGCCGCAGCCCGGTGTCGCTGTAGTTACATGGATTGTGCTCGACACGCGTCCCTCCCACGCTGTTGCGTAATTATCAAACACGCGGGATTTCATTACATTACACCGGATTTTGATTGGGTAGTTACAATTTGGTTGTTTTTGTTTATATGGTAGGTTTTGAACTGAATAACATTGTATTTTTTTTTATAGTTACTTGATCTATACTAGTAGGAATGGATCGGCTCTTCACGTCATCGTTAATTAAATGGTTAATAAATTAAAATATACGTTTACAAATACGGTTTTGCAAAAAGAACATTTACTAATTAATGATAGGCCGCTGACAACAACTTTAGAGATAAATATCCCCCTTTAAATATTTTATTTTAGACATTCTCTTCGAATATTAGGAGGGTTGTGGCATTAAAAGCTAATTCTTGTCTAAAACTCAACTATTATATAGGTACATTATATTTCCAGCCCAATTTTAACACAAAAGGTTGAAAGAGATTTGAAATAATTTGATAAAACTACATAGATACATCCCTTTGACTATTAGAAGCCAGATACAAAGTAGGAATAATAAAATCCGTCTCGGCACGATGTAGCAGAATATTAAAGCTCGTCGCTGGTAGCGCAGTAATTTGCGCGGCAGCAGCCAGCGTGGCACCAACATGCCGACGCGGTTCTTATCACAAACCAGCTGATGCGGATTTTGCGTAGGTTGTATCTATTTTTTATTCATCTGTATTTAAAAATAGAACAAAGTATTGTTGAAAATAGCAAACGGAACCGTACTCTGGTTTGAACATGTGGTCGAAAATATTAGTCTCACGACCGTAATATATACTCGTACATATCATATCTAACCAAGTCAAAAGATATTTGCGGCTAAAGGAAGTAACACTTATGAAGAAAATTGAAAACCATGCAATGATAAAACTTTAATAATCTTATGTTTTATTCTACTTATGGTTATAATTATTTTATGTCAAATATCAATCAATTAAAAAAATCTAAAGGATTGGCACAATTTTTAAGTCCTATAGACATCTCGAGTTCATAACTGATAATTCACTTTCACTGACAATATAGTTACAGCAGATATCATCAAGGGAATTTTGATATACCTCCTTATACAGTTTGCTACATCAAGCGCTGTCATTGCAATTGGCGTGTTTTGAACAGCATAATCACATCATAAAAATATACAAAACGTATCAATTGTTTGTCATTCCATTCAATTTGAGACTAATGTCTTTGGTTGGCGGTGATTGAATGAAGCGGCGATCAATGAAAAGCTTTCGTCAGAAATTCAGCATAAGCATTTCGGGTGCCCTTTGTTCGACACCACATTATTCCTTTTATTTAAAATAATACTGAAATATGTTCTCGAGTAATAAATAAAAATGCGACCTATTTATTGTCCATTGGCGTTTTCTGCGTCATGTTATTTGTTAGTTCGTTTTCGTTCAGTTTGAAAGCATTGTATTTGTTGCCGTCCTACCATTTGATGTAATTTGCTGATTGCACGACTCCAACAGACAAACTGTATATATTTATATGAAACAATAACATTAGATACGTCGAAAACAATAATATTAAAAAGTTAGTTATTAATGACTAATTAACATAATATCATTTGTCTCATAGGTGCTTCAGGCAATATATTTACATGCGTAAACAGATGTTGCTTTGTTATAAATTCGGACTTTTGTAGAACTCATTCATAATTTTGATTGAAATAATTGGCGATTGACAACAATGCTAGGTCATGAAATATTATTGTTCGTGGCATATTCATTATAATATGAATACTAAAAAGCCACATTCCAGCAGGTTATTTATGTTTACTGCCAACCATCTCTTGTATTTATTGCATAGTGTAGATATATGAATTGAATTCGGTGACAGCGGCAAACACTCGTGTTCTACGGCTAAGACGGTTGCACCACGTTAGTTCTCATTACATATTTTATCGCAACAAGCGAGTGTGTGACAAATGCTTCGGCATGCAAATACTACGTTTAAAGTTTTAACGCATACGTTGAAAGTGAAAATATAACCAAGGTATGTTTGCAAGCCGAGCCCTTCGCGTGAAAGTAAACACTGCTTTGAATATTAACAGGCAATTGAATTATGTAAAACTTATGATAGTGAAATTATTGGTACGAGTAATTGGTTTCATTTATTTCGTCACAATCAAATGCCGAAGGTCCATAAATGATTACTAGACATATCTCGCCCTTTCAGTAACCTAGAGTAGGGTTTCTCAATATTTTGGCTCCATGAATCTCTGTTAAAGTTGCCAGATGACGGCGAACTCCTAAGTAATTAAATCCCCCCTCCCCCAAAGAAAATATCAAACTAAAAGGTAACAAATACAGTGCCAATAGAAATATTTTTTAAAATATATATGTATTTGAGGGGTGGTCTTATTTCTTGTCGCAAATTGTGTCTATTTAAGGAGTAATTTTAGTCAATTTTAACCTTAATTCTGACCCACTCTCACATAAATATGTTGTAGAAAAGGGCGAAAGGAAATTCACCGCTTTGCGCGACAGTTCAGGATACTCTTCCTGTCGACCTGCATAAAAATCTATCAAATACATTCTTCTTAAATCAACTTGAAGAGATTCAACTACGGACATTTCTATTAATGACTGAATTATCAAACTACTATAACGTAAATCTTGTTGCGAACCCCCCATCGTTGAATGGTGAACCCCTAAGGGATCCCGTACCCCACTTTCAGTAACCCTGTCCTAGGGGAATACTGTACTCGTAAGAAACCAACCGATAGGAAACTGTGAATTATCTGTTTAGATAAAGCTCAATTAGAAAGAACCGTCACGAGAGACATCGATATCCATAGAACGAATTAGTTTGGGGGCGTCCTGATTGAACTACCTTTCACTGCAATTTATTAGTGTTTGTCTAAATATAGGTACTTTAAAATTGTATTCCCTGTTTTTTACTCCACTAAGGCCTCAAGTTGACCTGATATAGAATTTTTATGTTTCTCCAACCATTGGCTTTTTCTACAGCACAGAACGGTAGTGAGTGCATGCTCCGATTCTGTTCAATATTAAAAATTGTTTGCTAGATTTTTTTCCTATCAATATTGATCTGATCTGAAAATACAGTTGCGGGAGTGAGAATATTGTAAGGAAGTATCTCGCTTGTAATGTTTTCAATTAATAAAATGTAATAAAAACACGCGATATACACGAGCCCTAATGCGAGTAATTTAATTATAGGAAATATTTTTATCTTTTAACATGTCCAATGTTTATAGTTCACAGTAAAGCATATTCATTGTATATTCCATATATTAAAAATACAGAGGCAATGTTTAAAAATTTAAATAGCAATGCCTGTGAATATCCTAAATATTTTATATACTAGTGCATATTGTGTGCTCAGACATTGCTTATGGTTCGCGGATATTCTAAAGCGCGGTCATTAAAAACCGTTGATTCTTTGTATTCCATATTTTTAGTTGACCTTTTGTACTCAGTTGCAACATGCATTAACTATTACCTTGAACATTAAAAATAGATTTCATTTATAATGAAATTTTATACAAAAACTGTAAAGCTCGAGGTAATTAGATTCAGCTTTAGATTCTCTAACATTTGAATATAGAATGATTTTATATTTCAAAAATCAATCGTGATAATTTTATTATACCTAAATAGATACTAGTTACGTATTGGTATAACAGCTACATCTTTTAATTAATACTACCATATGATTTGCAAGTGTGTAGCGAGCGCGCGGCGTCGGTCACACTGCGCACGTGGCGCCGCACCGCAGCCAACACCCTCCTACGAATTACGGAATGCTCCTCCACCGCTATTGTATCGAAATCACCGACTCAAAATGAACACCACTTCTTTCATAAAAGATAAAAGACTTTCTTATGTCAATACATTTTTAAAAGGAACAGGGTGAACGAATGTGAAGTGACCGTTGATGTCTTTTGTTAGCTCGTATTTCGATTTCATTGATTAATGGTGTATTTTATGTCCAGTATGTTTCCACTGAATTTCAGCCCATTGTTTTTGTTCTACTGACCTCGAGCTAAAAGCTGGGGTTGAAATGAAATAAAGGCATACAACAAAACTGTCTGTTGGTTATAGTTAAAAACTAATATTGGGTGAGCCTCGATGGCTCGGCCGACAGTCGACATATCACGAATCCGCAATTCAGTTTTAATGGCTTGCTGGCGAAAGTTTCAGTCAGTTTAGAATTCAGTTTCATTACCGTCGGCGCATGTATATGGAAATATTACTGTGACTTTTTCAATTTATTTGAAATAAGTGATATTTTAATTGAAAGTAGAACAGTCTGCCTTCGTGGATAAGGGTTATGGGACATTTTATTTACAAGTCTTGTACTGTTATTACTAGAAGTATTTAAATAGTTATTACCTATTCGTTAAGCATCTCTAATTTGTTTTAGTAAAATAAATGTCAACTATTACCAAAATGGTAACTACGTGGTAATTAGACTACAGAACATTACATTAATATGTAGACTGCCTCAATCAAATACCACTATAAATTATCGTTTATATAATCCATGTGTCGTGTCCACATAATTTCCCATTTGCCATTAGTCCAAAAAGTAATTTATTACGGCTGGCACCGTCGTGGCCTCATGTATGCAACCCTCCGTGATTGGTGTTCAATAATAACCATCGCGTGGGGAAGTTCGTGATACCATCAGCTAATATTGACAGCAAGGTAAAAACCTACAGACACACACCTGTGTAATATTAGGGTAGGTAGACATTATAGAGCACTTAGTGCCACGGTCCAAATATACCACTTTTGATTATTAAATTGTGATTAATATCTTCACGAAACGTCTTCCGTTACTACTCCTAATTTGCTCTTCCTTCTAAATAATCCATTTTTTAAATAGTATTTGGTGGCGCAGGTGTTTCGCCGGGCTTATGAAATGATAAAACTATTGGCATTTGTGTTCGGTAGTTACTTTAAGATCGAAAGTCTAAATTCGTTTTTGAAATCTACTGAACAAGATATTTCAGTTATTTCGTTGAAAAATATTCAAAATTATCGCATTTAATGCAACAACTGAGCGTTCAAGGTGCTTAAGAGTACATGAAATCTGAACACGATATATCACATATGAGGATACAATCTTCGGCTGACAGCATGTTGGAAGGTTTTTTGCAATTTTGCGGAGTCATAGCTCAAAGTGTCGAGGGCAATATGTTGGTCGACCTTGGCCCTCGTTCACCGCGCCTTGCTCCACTGTGGCTCGTGCCCCGAGCCTCCCACGACAGCTTGATTGCCCCTCCGATATCGATCACGGCTTTTTGATAAAAAATCTGATGGGAGCCTTGAACTGAATGCCTTTACAGCAAACGTTGCTCATCATGTATAAAAATGACGGAATTATGATGTACGATGAAATTTCTTTTAAAAAATATCTAGGTTGTTGCAACTTTTGTGCCTAATTACATTAAAAAGACCTCTGTTTATGCCTTTTCACCTCACGTGTAGGAACTTTATAAATATTGAAATGTATTTTTTGTCAAAGAAGAAATAGTTGACTAGTTTTAAAAGCACTTTTCCGCGAGAATGAATTAGCATAAAAAGTGTTTAATATGAAACATCTCGTCACGTCGCCGCCGTAAAGTGAGGCTAAACTTGCTCCCGATGTCTAAACTTCTCCACGGCGCGGCTGGCTAGTTTGTATTACGGTTTCTATTACTTGGAGATTTATATTTTGAAATTAGTTGAAGTTGTCTCGGCTTGAAGGACGCACCGGATACTACCACGTGTGTTTTTGATAAGGTTTCATTGATCCGGATTCCTCGTGAATGATACATTTTAACGCTTTGAAAAAAAGACGCGTGTTTTTGTACATATGTATAAGGGATCTCAGAGAGTTGTTGATAGGTTTTCGTTGCTTTTAAGTAGGTAGTGGTATTAGCACTAAATTAATTATGGTAGGTTTTGATTATCAGTATTTCCATGAAAATATACAATTATTAAATTAAGGATATGATTATTAAAAATACATCACCATAAAAAGTGGAATAATTAGTTTCAGCCTATTTAATAAAAGAATCAAGATAACTATGAAGGTTATAACTGTAATTAAAATCCTGAAGCATAATTTTAAAACAAATAACGTATAAATCGTGATGGCATTTAATTAATTCAAATCTATACAAATGTCACATACTAGGCTTTAACAATACAGACGATATTATACGAAGAATGTTAATGAGGCATTGTTCCAATAATGTTAACTCAAGATATTTGGGAGTATAATGTGATAGCAATTGAATGCTTTTACAATGAAACCTCTGCCATTCTGGTTTAATTCGGAGCCATTGTAAAAGTGGGTCGAGCCGCGAACGAGTCTTGTTGATCAACACAATTTTACATATTGTACGAGAATATGCAATTATAGGGAGCACTGCAAATTCTTATGGATGTGAAATTGGAACATGTTTATATTGACTTTCATAAAAGGGAAGTATGGCAACTCGTCTTGAAAATCTCATATTGATTTTTCACATTTCTGTAGGGCGGTAGTGGCGCCCACCGCGGAAGTCGAATATTTCTGAATATCATTGCGACACTAAACCGCCCCATGCTTGGTTGGTTGGGCGTGAACTACGCCGAAAACTTTCCGTATGGGAAATGCGCAATGTAGACACGGGGTGCGTTCGGATTTTTTATTTTGGATAAAAATAAATATCGTAAAATATGGGTAGAGATTCCCTGGTGTAGGTTAGGCACATCTAAATTGTACTTTTAAAATCGGCCACGTTATGCCTGTCGCTTGGTGGTATTGGTTAGAATAATATCAGCGTAATAAGGCACGAAATTAATGTATTTTGATTTCAGTTTTTGCACACATGGGTGTTGATGATGTAGGAAGGTCTAAGTCAGTCGTTTAGTATGGGTAAGTGATGACAAGATCAAAATCTTGTCTTAATTAGTATGAATTTTTTGTTTGATGTGGGAATAAAGAGTTAATTTGTTCACAGTAACAATAGTTTAATAGTTTAATATTTCTTAAAGTTAAAAATCACGGTATAGGTTAAAAAGGAAAAAAATATATAAATACCCTTTGCTTGTTCGTGAATTTATGAGTTGTATGGCAATAACAAATCTTGTTACGACCACAAAGTCAATCAGAAGTTTGCAAAGTTAACCCGAATTGAAACCTTGTTCTGAAAGATTACCTTTCAAGTGTGGTTACAATGCAGATAATCGGATCGTAAAGGGACGGGCACCGAAGCTAAATATACTTGTATGTACAATGTATTTGTATGTATGTACAAAGGTGGTCCCATAATGAATTGGCCTAACTACTAAATAATAAAACCATTGAAATAAAAACAATTTTATATTTTTATGTATGTACCACTAATACTAATGCACACCTTTGTTAAAAACGTCTAAATCTGTATCTTAGAAAATGTCTGAAAACGGCCACCTGAAAGTCTTCATCGCAAAAAAATGTTGCTCCCCATAAGACCCGTCTAAAATTTAGAGATAAATAATAATTGAATAGGATAATGACGGGACTGTAAAGCAGATGTTCTAATTTGACGAGCCTCCACTGACAAATTTCACCATTCTAAACACCGGCGCTGTGAATGTGTATTTTTTTGAAGCAACAGGACACTTTTAGATGGTTTGCCTCTGTGCTCCTATCTTACGTAGTCACGAAGTTTATGTAATAATGAAGTATAATATTCGCTGTTTACGACCGTGCTATATTCCTTAAACTGCAACATCGAAACAATAAGAAAATCCCAAAAGATTTTGCATATAATTTTTTAGTGGAATAGTGAACTTTGCCTTTAGGGTGGCTTTTCACTGTGGTAACACCACTCCATTAACTCCCGCTTGCACTCTGGATCATCATACAAGATCATAGTTTTATCATTATTCTCCAGTCGTTCGATAAAATTCTTTGGGTTTTCTCCAAAACGATCCAAAATTCGGAAACGCAGCGCGCTCACTTCTGTCCCTGCACGGTTGAAAGAAGTTACGACTTACGAGTTACATCTTATTCATAATTTTTTACCATAGCCCAAGCTTTGTTGCAATTTCTCTAATCTGCAAATGACGGTCACTCTAAAGCCCCTCTTCAGTAAGAGTGATAGTTTCAGGAGTGAGCACTCCTTTCGGTTGACGATCACCAACCACATAACCATAATTTTGTTGTACGGGATAAATTATTTCATTTGGTATACCTATTGGATTTGACTCGACCGGTCAGGTTTGTTTGTGTAGGTGCTGATCTCGAGTTGGCGCAGATCGCTGCCGATGAATCCGTTCATCTCGCTTTATGAGATACACTTTCAATATTAGCTTTGCAACTAATATAAGAGCTCAAACTGATTCACCCAATTGCTGTTTGAAATGAAGGCATAGTTTATCTTTGAATGAGAATTGTATTACAATGTAATGATAATTTTGTAAGGGGGATTACCTAATAATAATTTATATATTAAAATATACCTAAAGGTATATATAGAACTATAACGTATTTTTTTGCCGCTGCCTACTTTCTCAATCCACCTGTCCCCTTTCCGTCCCATCCTGTTTTTGGAAGAGGTAGAGCCACGCTGTTGTCAGTCATGACCTAGCAAGAATAAGCAGGTTCGTCCGGGGCAGTAACACTGTCTCAAAGTAAATCGACGTGAAGCGACAGCTTTGCTGTCGAGATAGATAACACGCCACTCGATACAAGTACCGGCGTAATTAAATGTTTCTTCACACTTCTTGAAATAATTATAAGAAGCAAGAAACTTGCCGACAAACTGTTCCACATCTAGATGGTACAAAAATATAAGAAATGGCAAGCCTTGTTTCTTCTTAGCGAGTGGACAAATTCATCCGCTGTATTCTCTTTGTCTGCGGAAGTAGCTGCGTCCATTAAACATTCAAGGAGAAGTTCTTTGTGTTATGGACAGTTGTTTTGATGGTAACAGTTTCGCGTTGTGCAGAGTGTAACGCACAGACACAATGATGTTTTTCCGACAATGTCGTGTCCCAGTTTCCTGCAGTTGGAAGACAGTTTATTGCTACGCGAGCTCCATTAAAAATTAACTTTATTAATATTTCCCTTCCCAGTTGGCTGTCATAGTTAATTTTAGGTCAACTGTGTAGTTTTGGCGTATGGGTATGGCGTTTTCAATAATTATAGTAAAATCCCGCGGGAGTAATTTTATCACGTAATGACCTAATTTAGTATATTCCAACTAAAACAGACCGACAGTACCTATAAACCTATTCCCGCACTTAAAAAGACTAAAGAGTGTTAAAAGTACTTATCAATTTTATCATACAAATAATTTGATCGCCAATTTATAATTAAGTACATACATCAGCCATTACTGTCCCACTGCAGGAAAAAGTGCTCTCCACCCTCATTCCATTTTGTCTTTTTCAGGATTCTATCCTGCCAGTGTCTATAATATGAGTCTAGGTCGTCCCACCCCCTCTTTGTGGCCCAAAGTCATAATTACATTCATAAAATAAGTACCCTAAGTTAAAATTACTTGAAATTGCGCCGAGGCGTCGCAATAAACCGTATCACATTATCCTAAAGGATTGAACGCTTTATTACATAAACGCATGGAATCTCGGGATTTCAACATTTTCGAAATATGGAAATGAGGCAGTTTAACATCACCATAGCTTTATCTGGGTCATTAAAACACAGAACCACCAAGTTTGCGCGAGTTAACGAGATAGATGTGCATCCACACGTAACAATCTCATTAAATACAGCTGATAATGATTTTAATCTCGAACAAGCCGTTAAATCGCGAGTCCCGCTGCTGTCGTCATAAATTATGCTTCGCTTCATCCTTATATTTCGATTTTAACTCATTAGCCATGCCTTCAGTGGTCATAATTACGAAAAGTGAAAAGCGAAAATTAATTTTAAATATTTTATGTGCGAGTGATTTTGTGCGAGTGGTTCGGAAGGGTTGTGGTGCTCATGACCTTGTTCTGTGTAATTATGTTTGTTATATAAGCGACCCTCGCGGTTACAGTGGCCGCATTTGAAAAAAAAACCCGGCCGAGTGCGAGAACAACTCATGCCTCGAAGGTTCCGTAATTAATGACGTATTACTTGCCAGTTGCAATGAGGTTTTTATCTCTATAAGTATACCCGATTGCGTGTCTAAAATAGATTTCTTCGTGATATTATCCTATCCAGTTTGAATATGAAAAAATATAGAAAGATCAACAGAGAAATAGCTTTACTACGATGCAAAAATATTTCGTATTAGTAATTCGTAATACATTCAATACCGTTGGTTCTTGCGGTTTATTAGAAACATACAGATGGACGAGCCTATTATGTCACAAATCATCTCAATTAAATTACGATGCTCGGTGAGTTTGCGTGCTCATAAAGGACATCAAATTGTTTTGGTATTTAGAGCATTTGCAGTTACCGTACCGTGTAACTCAACCTGGCAGATGAAATTTTACGCTACAATGAATTTACAGAGTAATAACTCAGTGGCACAATTGTTATTCTAGATAAGTTATGTGTCTCTCGGTATTTATAGTGGTGTATACCTAAACTATCACTGCTTGTTTTAGGAACATGCATACATAGAGTGATAGTCTATGTTATTCATAATGTTGAGGATTATTATGAAAATGATAACAAGCCTGTACTAGACGTTATAAACTCGATAAATCATTACGAATAACACTAGAAGTAAATATAGAAATGTTCAATAAGTATCTACAGAATAAATTCAAATATTCTCTCACAATATCTATTTGTTATTTATACCACCACAGCTCCGGAATGTGTTCAGCTGTAAAAAAGAAACAGCGCAACACGAGAAACTCCCTCGCTGACACGAAATATCTTTTTATTTTCCTCATATTTTTCTATCATTTTATCTAACTTACAGCAATAAGTATAAAGTATAGTTTCTCCTGTGATTTACCAGTTACAATGTTTTATGAAGATTTCATCAGGAAGCAAAAAAAGTCCCGACGAGAGGAAAATTGTAGGCGCTAGTCTTCATTAAGTATAGATTAATTCCCGTAATTTCTCTCGATGTTGAGACTTAAATCGCTAAGTATTTTACGGATTAATCGCCGCAATCTTCTCAGCCATATAGAAGTAGTTTGAACTAATACAAAAACTTACACAGGCCTTTGGAACGAACTTTACAATCGAAGGGTTGGTCCTTTAGTAAAGTTCTCTGTGAATCGGTGCCGCAAAGCGATATTGTTTGTTAGTGATAAATTGGTAATAAAGTTCGGAGTTGGCAAAACTGAATCTTCAAAGGTACTGAGGTATTCAGGTGCGTGGAATTGTATCTCGAACTGAATTGGGGTATTTCTTATACAGAAAAAAGGGGTTTCTTTGTTGATAGACAACCTTACATCGAGTTTGTTTATCTTTATAAGTTTTGTTTTATTTCGCTGAGTAACTATAGACGCACAATCGCCCAGAGTATTTAGTTGGGGCAATTGTTCCTCAGAAGGACCAGTATAGATACTGCGCCGGGCCAATACGTTAAAGAAGGCTGAGACGCTTCTTGCTTTGTAATGGCCTAGGACGCCCATTCACCAGACGTTCACCAAGGGGTTTTAGACAGAATATCGGCGTAGGATTTGTTATAGACCCGACCCGTCAGCGCGCGAAGCTGGAAATCTGGTGATACCGCTGTACTCCTCTCGGCCTCCTCCTTGATTATCCGAAGTTGGGCTTGACAGCTTTGGCTTTTTCCACAATACTTTAATAAGTTTGGACCGTAATCCGCATCGCTGCTGGACCAACGGTTGATTTAATTAGAGCAGCGGTCGTTCCAGTATAAGACTTCTTATTTATTGTTTTGTACAATTAAGTTTATTTGTTTTTAGGTTAAGCCCTCATTTTCACAGAATGAGAAGCCATGCCGAACGTGTTAGTGTCAATGTTTTAGTCACAGAAATATATCTAGATTATATTTCTGTGGTTTCAGTCAAGTATTTACTTATATTATGACAACACACCCCCGTTCTCCGCTTCGCAATGTAGTCAAAGCTTATATTAGTCTATAATAAAATGATTTAATAAAGTACTGCGAAAATTAAATTTACTATCCCAGTGAAAAATAACATGGTGTAACGAAGGAAGTGAACTTATAACCGATCCGAGCCGTCCGCGTCGTGAGGTCGTCTTGAGATATTAGTTGCGAACTACACCCGACTGTGGAAACTTTAATACCTTATTTTCACTTACTTCGTTACCCATACTGGTTATATTGATTAATCAAGTTATAATCATTATTGCAGAACTTTTATGTATGTATATTTTTTGCGGTTTATGCATTTGTGTTATTTTTCTTTTGTTTTCAGATCCATGCGTAAAGTGAAATAAGTGAAAGGGTAAGTCGTGATCTTTCATCATCATATTATAATAAATTCTTACTTGTGAAGAAAATTTTATATTTATTTTATTTTATAATACAGATTTATTTTAGAATATACGTGTAGATACACAAATATCTAAAAATATTAGCAGACAGTAACAGTTGTAAAACAAAGTTGAGTTAATTATTTTGTAGGTACAACGCGCAATTTACATAAAACATATGATATTAAACTATTCGTGATACGAATCTATTTAAAGCTTTTTAGTTTACTAACAAAAATTTATATGTTTTATGCATGAATTTCGACCAAGTAATGAATGCACTAAAAAAAGAACTAGCAAGAGCTTGCTAGCTAAATGTTGTATGTTTCCGCTTACGATAAACTTTTCTTACAGCTGTTTTAATTTTGCTTCTTGCAAATAAAGTTTGCACGTTTTACGTTAAAAATAAAGTATACAATCTTTACCTTATAAAGGCTTCGCTCCGCGGTGTCACCCGCATTTAAATTGGAACCCATCCCTTAGGAACCGTGCATTTTTCGGTAACCCATCTTAGTTTTTGCCCTTAAGCGATCTCTGTGTAATAAATCACGTCAATGCATTCCATGAAATAAGGGCAAATTAACCAACATGCTGTTTCATATAATATACTAATATAATTATACTTATAAATCATGATTTTTTAAAACCGCATCTGTATTAATATCCACATTTTCGAGCAAAAAATAGAGCTTATAGCACCCGAGCAGCAGAGACTGTAATTAAAAAGGGTCAGGCCTTTTAATAGTGTTTGCAAGTCGACCAGCACTTACCGTGTGTAAATATTCAAGACTTAGGCAGTCGTTAGTCGGCCGGAGCCTCATTAATACAGTCGAAACGTTTATTTAGCGCCCAGCGCTGACAGTAGACTACAGACAGCACAGACTGCAGCTTCAAAGCGATATGAAAGTGAACTGTGAAGCACTGCGCTGTTAATAAGGTGACCCAGTTAGTGGCGCCGGCCTACTGACATTTGTTGACTGTAGCCAGAGTTGTCATAGCCCACGCGCTGTCACTGGGGTGACCGCAAAAATATAAGCTGATGATGGATTAATCTAAAGTGCCAGTGATTACTCCATTTAAATTAGCGATCGGTTCTGCATTTGCTTAAGAAAAAATAAATATCCAGACTATGGTATTACTTTCTTTTTAAGGTATTCATATATCAGTCCTAAGAAAATTATATCTAGTATTATTTAACTGCGATATTTAAGGTTCAGTTTTTTTTATTTATATTTTGAAGCCGATATTTTTAATGTCTGATTTATTTTATCAGATTCTGACACCCTAAATGAAATTCCGCTACAATAAATAAACTGAATTATGATAACACAATGAGAACTAAACTACTCAATTAAACAAATTTAAATTTACTAAAGCTTTGAGTTAAATTGATGACGGGTTATATAATTCCATTTCTAAATAAATAAACACCATTACAACTTGAAGCCTAGAACAAGTTGTTCCATAACACCCATTAATTATGTTCAGAGCAATAAATTATCCAACTTGCGTGAAACTTGTGATGAGCGTAGTTTAAAGCTAAAGACCCACTACGCGGGTACTCGTTGCAAGCAAAAACTACATTTATATGAAAGTGAAATAATTAGAGTCCAATTAAAATTTCTCGGTCATTTACACATGACGTCATGGCTTTCCGGCTTTTTCTGTGGTGGATGTATAGCTTTATCTCGCGTCGTGGTTTCGCTCGTGTTTTGCCTAACACCGCGAAATCACGAGCGCTGCAAGCGTGCCGCCATTTTCTCCTTCATTACATATTTACTTAGAATTTGGGCGACACCTTTTGCTATTCACAAAGCAGTCGCGTTGAAAAGCTGGTTCTACTGTAATAAACACAATGTATTATACTAGTATAGTTAAGATATTTCTTTATAGTTATAATCAAATAATAGAAAATTATTGATTTTTTAATTCTTACATTAAAAAGGGTATCGCGTCAACATTAGAAATATAATATTTTCGTACTCCTATAATATTTTTGTGAAATTTCACGTCATGAGGGTAATTCAATATTATCCTTTACTAGGATTTATAAGCTTAATTAAATATTTAACGCGAGAAACAAGAATATTCGTAGCGCCGCATATTGTTGTTTGCCTTTAGTGAAAGGCTCGAACTTTCCACTCGCCTCTTGTAAGGATGCCTGTCAATTCCGCGAGGGTGTAATTCTATAGAAACTGTACTTAGATACGTCAAACTGGTCTTGTCAGGTTTATTAATTAATTACAAGGCAGTTTCTTTGGAATTAATAAGTTAAATTTACGTTTATGAAACGAAACATTTAACTAAGAAAAGAAGACATTTGATGTGCTGTAGAGTGTAGTAACTAGTTTCTTTTACCGTTTCATCTTCATAACTATAAGACGCCCCAAACGTTAGTAGTATTGTTTAAAATTTCCAAAAAACTTTGTTAAACATACATACATACATAAACTCACGCCATTATCCCAGAAGGGGTAGGCAGCGGCGCCACTAGGACACCCACATTTCGCCTTGTATGTTCCGTCCCATGATGTGATAGGGGGCGAGCCTATCGCCATATCGGGCACAAATTCCAATTAACATTCGGTCTGGTATTATAATCTCAGTGTCCTATTCAAAGGTTACCTCCAAAAAAATCCATGAACTTTGCTAGCCAGTACGAGTATAATTAGCTCGTCACAAAACAACAATACTTGGTATAATAGTGTATATTATGGCAGACGGGCAATCGAATATAAGTAATTAAGTGGACATCCAATTTCCATTAAAGTCATATCATATCAGTCATATTCGTTATCACGTTCACGAGAGATAAAGAGTCGTTTAATAGCAATATAATTACATGTATCACACTCAAGCACGTCATACTTTAATGTTTAGATTGTAGCAATATATGGATGGTTAAGAGCTATAAATTAAATAATAAATCAACGGCTATTAAATTGTGTCGGACTTCTATGCCGGATATAAGAATAATCGATGTCGATGTTAGATTCCGAAGAAATTTCATCTCCATACATTGCTGAAGAAAAATATAAACCGCTTTAATCAGGTCTATGTAAAATACCTGGGTAAATTAGAAATCCAAAGTTAATTACATAAACTTACACATTTTTCCCAGAAGGGGTAGGCAGAGGTTCTCCTGGTACGAACCAGGACACCCACGATTCGCTTTGCGTGTTCTGTCCCACGATGTGATAGGAGGCGAGCCTATTGCCAAATCGGGCATAAATTCTTGACTCTGGGCTGGTAATGAACAGAAAAATCCAATATCACTTTGTCTGACCCGGGATTCGAACCCAAGCGAGGTAACCGTACCGTACAACTACGCTGCCGAGGCAGTCAATTTTAAAAGTAATTTATGTAGGTAATAAATGATCAACATTGTTATCTCCATCTACATTCCAAAGAAAATCTACTGCTGAAAGTAGTTGCTCCTAAAGGGCAGTCGCTTGCACTCAGCAAATTCGCGCAACCACTAATAGCTTAATTCATACATCGTTTAATTAACAAATTAGCACAAAGTTAATACATGCCTGTTTATACTACTAACGATGTTTTTAAAATAAGCTGATCGTTAACACTTCAATTATAATTACCGTAATAGCTTATGGTTTAATAAATATAATACTCAGCGTCATTCGCCGACTATTAATTATAGCAATTTTTCGCACTTTAATTAACCTATTTATTTACAATCGGAATAGTTAGATCATATATTAGATAATATATAAATACACCCAACAGTCACATACATAGTCCAGATTAAGATCAAATAAGTCTTGTGTCGTAGGTATCATAAACTACAAGAGATTTTTCGATCTCACAAAGACTTAGACCCGTAACAATTAACTGTGGTTCATACAAATATTTGTTTCGGTGCGGGGATCGAATCCTCGGCCTCTCGTTTCACAGCCGGCGTATAACCAACTGCGCCACGGAGGCTGTCAAAGTCTATCTGTGTGTCTATATAATAGTCTTTCTATATAATAATAAACTCTTTATTTAAACACCATACAGTAAACAAGTGGTTTACTGGTGGTAGGTCTCTCATATGTGAGAGGCCGCCTGGGTAGGTACCACCGCAATGTCTATTTCTCCCGCCAAACAGCAGTGTAAATGCACTGTTGTGTTCCGGTTTGAAGGACATTGTAGCCAGAGTAACTACTGGACATATCGAGACTTAACATCTTATGTCTCAGGATGGCGAGCGCAGTGGAATGCCAAGCAATGCCTTGTAACTCATGGTGTTGTTTGGTTTTGCTACTGTCAATGAGCGGTCGTATCGCTTTCCATCAGGCGAATGGCAGGCTCGTCTCGTCATTCATAGCAATAAAAAAAAAAAAAAAAAAAAAACAAAATAAAATTAAAAACCATATAATAATGTATCTTTAATTCATGGTTGGGCCCGAGCTTCTAATATTAATATGGCCGTAGGCCGTAGCTTGCCACGCTGGCATAATGCGAGGTAAATAGATAATGTAATATTTAATACAAGTTGCATTCTAAAATTACATTACTTGGTTTTGTTGGTGGCGAAGTACAATATAAGAAGTAATGTAGTAGAAATTTACATCAATTTCGCATACTTTGTCGACGAAACTAAAAAGTATATATTATTATCATGATTTTATATTGATAAAAATATTTTTGAGGATGAACTCGTCGTGTGAAGTAATGTTCTTGTATAAAAATTTTATACGGAGACATTATTAGTTTTACGATCAAATCAATATACTTTTTATGACATTGTTATGGGAGTAGTAAACAGAGCTTATTACGTTACGGTGTTTACGATTTCTATCGATTAGAGTTTGACAAAATACGGATAGAAAAGGAATACGGATTTAGCTTTGCGTGCGTCAGTGCGTTTAGTCAGAAAACAACAAAACAAGGATAGCGCTTGCATATTCACTATTCCAGCATTCCATTCATTATGGTGTTCTTTTACACATTTCCATATTTTTAATTTCTTGTATTGCTGTAAATTTCTAAAGGACAAAATTGCAATGTATTCTAAAACTAAATAAATGCTAAATTGTGAAATATATTCACTTTAATTTGCAAACATGCTCCAAATCGGAGTTATTTTGATTTAATTGAATTAAGATTTACTGCACAATACTTCAACAAAATCGTGTTACGGTTATATAGGAACGGATTTACTTAAATTCAAAACTAAGGAAGTGCGCACGCGCATTTACTACGAGCAATTTGTTATCACAATCCATAATAAAATTTCAGACTATGTTTACCAAAATGTCGTAAAATTCAAAATAATACACATGCAGTTCCACAACTGGGCACTTTACGTGTTGCGTTAGATTCAAATGAGACGTTTTCAAGTCTCAGGTAGTCTGACCCAATTTGGTACAGTTTTCGCGAGATTTTGCATGAAAAATAAGTTCTTCTAACATTTTCTCAGCTCTGCCGGGCTCAGACAATACCCGTCATTTAAGAACACGCGCTTTGAGACTTGAGTGAGTGAGCAGATGACAAATTCTAGTTTTATAACTTTTGGTGTAGCGTCGCGTTTTACAATGATTCATTAGGATCTTGTATCTGGATGAGAAGCTTTGTTAATAAGTGTTAAATAGAAAGTATTTAATTAAAGCTTTACAAACTTCGGTGGCTTTGTTTCGGTGGGGTATCTATATAATGAAACAATGCGAATCATTTTAAAAAGCATGTTTTTTTATTTAGAATTACACATTAATCTAGAACATGTTTATGATGAATAAATGTAATTGCTACGCAAAACCGAAAAACTTCATGATACTTTTAATACGTCACTCAAGATAAATGGTATAATTTGGACTGCAATGATAAATATAATATACCTACAAACGTTATTGCTGCGAAACTCATCGAATATTCGCGTTTACAACATAATAGATAATCCACTTAGTGCGTTAGTTACGGCATTTAGCCAACCGTTAAACATAAACCGCGTCAAGGCTGGCCACGAATTATTAAGTCTCATGTAAACTCAATTCAAAACTTGCAATGGCGTTGATGGGCTAGTTAGAAGACTATGTTGCTAACTAGAGGGTATTATTCGAGCCCAGGGTACCACCATTTACTTCTGAGTAGCCATACTTAACGGGGAAACATCGCCAGTAGATCTACACTTATAACAGCCCTATAATATAATTCTGTCAGTATTAGGCTTCATTTTGCAACAAAGGCAAAAATTCATGTTATGCACACACTCTCAAATATTATCATAAAGAATTGCTTTATCCGCCTACCTTGCACACACAACAATTTTCTAGATAAAGTACGAAAGGTTGGCTCACGAATTATATATCTCTCTATTCGACATACTATTGCTTTTTACGGAAAACGAATCCCGGATAGCCGAATGGTCGTGACCTAGGGTTTCAGCTTTAAACGCCAGCTAAACTCGTTAGAGTGCTCGTCTAGACTAGATATAAATACGAGCTACTTTTTAGCGCTACCTAAATTTAAAGGGGAACATCGCCGGGTGGAAATGGGGCGCCATTTTTTGAGTGCGGCTGGTGGAGTGTTTGCCTAGGTGTAATTTATTTATTTATTTATTTATAATATATTCTTTATTACCACCACGGAAAAAAGACAGAGATAATAACAAAACTAAACAATAAGTACAATCGGCGGCCTTATTGCACAAGGCAATCTCTTCCAGGCAACCTTAGGATGGACATAGAAGAAAGGACATAGAAAAATTAACTAGGTGTTCGCCATTGAATTTACGCTTTATACTGTCAATCTCTATTAAGTGGTTTGATTGCGATACTCATACTGTTAGTAATGAGAAGTATGAATGTTTGGAGCTATGACACATATTAAGTCTTTGATATCCTACATATCCTACCCTGTATCCTACATACTTATAAAATAGTACCACTTTTTCAGATGGCTTTGAAATCTACCATTCTACCTTCTTTATGTTCCTTCTTAAATTAAACAAATGAAGCAGGGATACAACATGGAGAAATAAGTAATTTCACCAACATTGCAGTTGTTATAACACGTTCTTATTCTCTAAAGTCGCTGAGTTTAATATTCAAGGTCCCCGAGCTTCTTAAGAAGAATCCCCTTAATGTCAGAATAAGGAATTATCTAGAAACAATGTGCTCACTCACGATAACAATCTTGGGAAGTGGTGCTGCAAGGGCCACGAATAAATAACAAGGGGTATGCATACCCAACAAGGCAGAAATATTCGTCTCAAGAAACAAATTATAAAGATAGATACACTTCACGAACACCGACAAAAATAAACGACATTTTCCTACCAAAAATATATTTGGGCACCGCTAGTTGTTGCTGAAACGTAACTTTTAAATAATGCGCGTTATTTACAACGAGACTTACTTTCCTTTTGTTGCGCTACTTTATACAACAAAAGTAATTTATACTTCTTATCTTAAAATAAGAAGTGGTTACAATTTTGCCTTCAATAAATGACTTTGAAACTTACAAATATTGTAAATTAAATAAAGGCGTACACCTTGGGAGTTACTTTTGTCCAGCAGTGGACTGCAACAGGCTGATTATGATGAAATAAAGGTGTGTAATTAAGTCATACCTAAATATGTGCACATAGGTACTCATTAATTTAATAAGATTAAGATTCTTCAATAAGGATTTTGGAATAGATTGGATTTAAATTTTTTGACCTGATTAACTGGGATCATATGAAATATTTTAAACATTGAAAACATTGTCTGATAACTAAGTGATGGCACAATTTCTCCTAATCATGAATTCATTTACAAAGACAACATTCACACTCAGATGACAACAACTCGTAACTTAGTTGCGCTAAAAGCTAACCCGCTGCGCTAATCGCTCTTAAATTTAAATTAAATCAATCCATTATAATGGTTCATCGCAACCACAAGCTTCAATCGAATTACAACAATAATCTCAGCTGTCATAGTGAAAACATAATATTCTAAAACGTAAACATGTTACGTAAGTTAAAATTTGTATAATTGATTTGTTTTTTTTTTGCTCAAAACTCGCAATTACTTTATTGATAATAGCAATATTATTGTTCAGAGAATATCTGGCTGACGTTTTAATAAATCTACGCCTTTGTCGCAGCACATTTCTGCAAATATTTTGTACTTATATTTCTTTCCTATTGTGAAACGCCCTTTTTTCATTTGCGGCTGTCAAAACCTTTAGGCACAACCGGCGATGCTTTTTATATTAAAGAAAATAATGGAACCACGAATGTTTGGTTATGAAACGGCAAATCATTTATCTTGTATGTCAGCACGTCAAGATATTTCCTTGCGAATGGTTGCTAATGGGAAAGATATTATTGAGACGAAACTGGTTGCCGAATTTGTAGGCTTTTTCGACTCGCTAACAATGCCTTTTATTTTTTTGATATTAGCCAATATGTGGGGTTATATTGAGTATGTTGTAGTACATTTCTCCATATTTTGCTCACCGAGTGGCCTCCCAACTCACAGAATTGGGGAAACCGCGTCTCTGAATACCTACGCAAATACAAATATTGAATCCAAACTTGTTATTTTGTGAATAATGGCTGGTAAATGTTGTTGGTCTAGTTTGAATTAGTAGCAAATACAATAGGAAGCAAAAGTTGTATATTGATATATAGGTCTACTTTTTTATTATTTTCACGAATAACCTTTTTTTCAATCTATTTCAGCTTGAAATAGCGTTTCAAAAAGGTTTTACAGAAGATTTTTAAATAACACAATGACCCTAGGTCTCCGATTAAGCTGGTCATTTGGCAATTAACCCTGTTGATGTAATTCGTCTACCAATGTAATTTATTAATTTAATTGGCTCCGTGTCTTTGACTAAGCTGTTGCTTCAGGACTTTAGTAAGGACTTTAGTTATTACGAACCCCCTTTACTCAAGTTGTGCTCACAGCGCTGTGCCATCAGGTTTTGGTTGTAGCGCTTCAATGCTGCAAAAATACCCGCAAAGTAACATTTCGCCGATTTTTTCAACTGCGTTTGAAATCCAAAAACATTAAGAATATAAATTAGATTCAAAAAGTTCCAGAAGTCTTAAAAATTATTGCTCGTTAAAAAAAATGCAATGAAAGCAATTTAAGTTTTACCATGTAACAACCAACCCTACGGGTAGGGATGATTGTAACAAATTCCACTGTTTTATTGTTCTACACTATTTGTACATTTTCTCAATATCTGAAATAGCAGTTAACAAGTTGGTGTTGATATCCAAAAGATCAGTATGTCATGTGTAGTAATTATTATTTTGTAATCGAATAAGGTCTGTAAGATATTAAATACATATATACATAAACTCACGCCTTTTCCCAGAAGGGATAGGCAGCGGTGCTACCAGGACACCCACATTTCGCCTTGTATGTTCCGTCCCATGATGTGATAGGGGCCGAGCTTATCGCCATATCGGGCGTCAAATTCCTGACGCCTGGATGATAATGACTAGAAAAATCCAACATCAAATAAAATAAATGAGATATTAAATAAAATAAGACAATTGAAAATCGTTACTTTCGTTCCTGGTCTCCCCTACTTCACAATGGAGAAAAACCAGAAGCGCTTTCCAGCAATAAATGGCTACCGCTCGCAACTTACTGCGCTATAATTTATGCACGTAAAAATACATTTACGTATTTGAAATGCTTAAGTACTTCAGCAGGCAAGTACATAATTATGTATATTGAGTTTTTTAAGGGTTAAAGTTTGTTGTATTTAACTTTGTGATTTTGTATTTGTTTGCATTTCATTTGTAGATATTTTAATACATAAATAAGCAAATTCCATGTAATCAGACTCTGAATTCCTTGCCTTTTCATTAACAATACCTATTCTAAACGACACTTAATTCATGCATTTAATTAAACATATCTAATAATATTATTATGTTTAATTAAATGTTGAATGTGGGATGAATATTGCTTACATAGCAATATTCATCCCATTCATAATTATTAGGGACTCATAAAGTATGTATTAATATTCATAATACGAGAACAAATATTTATGATGTGCGATTAACTGGATACGGCTGATTAATGAGCTTGTCCAACGAACAATAAATAGTGGTCCGACAGAAAGTATTACATTGTCCGCCTGAGTAAATAATACGAGCAAACTGTGCCTTGTTATTTATTGGTCGGTTCTTATAGATTAGACTGCCGATTAATAATTTATGCTAAAGTAACCAAAACTCTGTCAATAGAAGACGATTGTACAGGAGTACTATGCTTGCAGTGGTCGGTTTTTTTTTAATACGTCGGTAATGACCTGGTTACTAATGTAGATCCGTACTAATTGGAAACTAATAGGATAAGGAAAGTCAATAATAGGCACAACATTAGATACTACCCACAAGGTAGGTTATAAGTTCCTTTGGATATTTTTAGTTGCGGCAAACATTCAGTGGTTTTTAGGACACAGTAGGAAGTGTTTAAATCGGAAGTGCACCCGCTTACACAAACATATTTACAGAAACATCAAACAATAGTTCTGCGTCTGCGATTGTAGCAGTTGCATTATTTTAATAGCTGGCCTATAAAACGTAACGGTCGTCAGGCACAAAGCCTGCGCGGCGGACGTAAAAAGGCATTTAATTGTTTTTACCGTACAATTTCTTTCGCGTACGTCGATTTAACTTCACTCGCAGCTTTGTTAGGTCGTTTAGTGAAAACAGTGACGTCAGTCTTTTAGGTCACTGACAGTTGTTTGTCTTTATCATTTACCACTTCCTGTGACGTAATAATATCTATTGGAAGGTTCCTTGTAGGACTTTAAATAGTCAATCCGCGTTAATACAAATGTGTTTTCTATCACAAAAATGATTGCTCTGTGAATACGCTACGTTCAGGATTGATCTGTTGCACATAGAACTCACTAAATGCAAGTCACGAGCGATACATTCCCTAGACGTGCTATGAATCGTCCATTCATCTATCAATACATGTTGTCCCAATGTGGGGAATAAGATATAAGCTCTTGTACATGTATGAGGACCGCTGAGCCCATCCGTGGTAGCTACATACACGTTGATAGAGAAAGACACTTGTATTAAGCTTGACTCACCGTCCATTTTACGGCTAGCGTAATAAAACCCTAAATTGTATAATAAACAAACAAAACTCTCGTATTTTAGCTTTTACTACATACATAAATTTATTATGCACTCTAGTCCATAAATTTTGCTTTATTAAATTTATCGATTCGTGTCAGTATACATAAGGAGCAGTTTTTACGAGCGTGTGTCAGTGTATTTTATGCTTTTTTTAAAATGAGCTTTGTTACTTCCTCGTCTTGTCCAATTTAGTAGATTCTCTACTTCCCCGCAACTCTACTAGTGTTATCAATTTAAACTAATGCAAACAATTATTTCATACATTGTACTCAATTAGGCACCTTCATATTATTGAAACTCGTCATAATTCATCAAGGTTTAGTTAATACTTTTTTTTATTTGTAGGGTTGAGTAAAGCGGGAATGAATATATTGCCTAAATTTGTAACCCCATTTCTCTCTCTAGGCTTTGAATTTAGCAAGTGCAAATAGCCTATGTCATTCTTCTGAACTGTGGCTACTCCTTTTTAATTCTCCTATTATGTTTGTTTTATTTTATCAGCCCGGAGTTAGGAATTTGTGCTCTATATGGCGATAGGCTCGCCCCCTATCAAACCGTGGGACGAAACATGCAAGGCGAAATGTGGATGTCCTGGTAGCACCTCTGCCTACCCCATCTGGGAAAAAAAGTGTAGGTTTATGTATGTATGTATGTTAGTGTAGCGGGTTAATGTAGGTTGCCTATGAGGTATAGGCAGCGATTACTAGTAGTAGTGCGCCGTCGACACGGTCGCGTGTAGTGGTGTCAGGTGCAATGTAAGGGCGTAATTAAAGTTCTACACCAAAGTTCACAGCGTTTATTACACAGCACAACACATATAATGAACAGTCACAATAAACAGTTAGGATACCAGTTCTTAATACTACACTTATTATCTACTAGAGTTTATTGTCTTTACACTACACACTACAGAAGGATAGAAGAGCGACAGTCTATATAAAGCGAGAGATAGAAGAGCAGAAAGAAGATATTATAAAACACGAAAGCGGTCAGAGCGTACGATAAGCTAGCGGGTAAGCGGTACGTGGCGCAAAGCGTTAACAGGAGCGATGTACCGAGTGTCGCGCACAGCGAGCAAAGGGCAACTGGCGCGGCGGTGCGACGGCCGGCTGCGCGGGCGCAGGCCGGTGACGTCATATCTACCTGAGCCGGCCGGTGCTCAGCTGGTTGACCGTTATTGCGTGTGTATATATAGTGTGTCTGCTGTCCGAGTGTTTGTAAATTTATTTATTTTATATGGAGTGTAAATTTGATGTATGACTGCGTGTATATTATGTGGTGTGTGTGTTGTATGTATGAGTGTGTGCGTGTGTTATGTATAGTGGGGGTCTCCCCACATCACTCCCCCCCAGAGACCTGGTTAGGGGCGATAAGAATCAGGAAACCTGACTCGTCGTCCAGACCGAGTAGTCATGGGTACCCTGTCATGTGGTGTTGGGTCCTTGTCCTGACTAATAGGCGAAGGTGTTTGCGGTGACGGTGATCTGGGTGGCAGATCGTTAGCGTCACTCAACACGTATGCCGGTTTGAGGCGATCCACGGTAACGGTGACTACTTTGCCGTGGACAAGTAGCTTGTACACCTTGTCTGTACGTGCCACTACCTCGTAAGGGCCTGTGTAAGCCGGCTGAAGAGGGGCACGTGAAGCGTCTTCTCGGAGGAAGACATGGTTCGCTGTGGCCAAGTCTTTGAAAACAAAGATTTTATTTTTATTGTGGCGTGACGCTGCTACCGGCTTTAGCTTCTCGGCGAAAAGGCGCAGACGCGCTGTAAAATCCGATGTGTCGGTTGTACATGCGGTGCTCGGGTTGAAAAATTCGCCGGGAAGTCTCAGTGGTTCGCCGTAAACCAGCTCCGCCGAAGAGGATTTTAGGTCCTCTTTGAAGGCGCTGCGAATGCCTAATAATACCAACGGCAAAACTTCGGTCCAGTTCTCATTGGCATGGCAGGTGATGGAGGCTTTGAGCTGCCGATGAAAGCGCTCCACCAACCCGTTGCAGGCTGGGTGGTACGCAGTCGTACGACGATGTTGGAAGCCGGTGATTCTGGAGACATATTGGAACAGTGCGGACTCAAATTGTCGTCCGCGGTCTGTTACAATATGCTCCGGGCACCCAAACCTCGATATCCAACTGGATATTAAGGCCTTGGCTACTGTCTCTGCCATGATATCCGGTATCGGGGTCACTTCGGGCCACCGAGTAAACCGGTCGATAGCTGTGAGACAGTAGCGATGACCTTGTGAAACTGGAAGAGGTCCTATAAGGTCTATATGGACCTGCTTAAACCGTGCGCGGGGCAGATTGTAAGTGCCCAACGGTGCCGAAACATGTTTGGTCACCTTTGCGCGTTGACATGGCAAGCAAGTTCGAGCCCATTCCCGACAGTCTTTACGGACTCCTGGCCAGACAAACCGCTCTGCCACCAGCTTTACTGTCGCAGCAGCGCCGGGATGGCTAAGGGAGTGGAGGCTGTCGAAAACTTGCTTGCGGAATACTTTAGGTACGAATGGCCTGGGGGTCGGCGTACTGACATCGCAATACAGGGAAACACGACTCCCAGGTAATTCTCGTTTTGTTAGACGCAGCGATAAACCGTCTTTCAGGTACTGAGACAGCTCCGGATCGTTCTCCTGAGATTCGGCCAGCTTGGCCAAGTCTACAGGAGCTCCCAGTTCGTCAACACGAGATAAGGTGTCGGCCACGACGTTGTCTTTGCCGGAAATATGCCTTATATCGGTTGTGAACTGGGAGATATAATCCAGTTGGCGAAACTGTCTCGGAGAACAGGTAAGTTTTCGCTCAGCAAAAGCATAGGTAATAGGCTTATGGTCGGTAAAAATGATGAAGTCTCGCGCCTCGACCATATACCTAAAGTGCTTAATAGCCTCGTAGATCGCGAGAAGCTCACGGTCATACGGGGAATATTTTTGTTGCGACGGGCTTAGCTTCTGGGAAAAGAATGCTAGCGGTCGCCACGCATTATTCTGGAGTTGCTGGAGGACAGCTCCAATGGCAACATCTGATGCATCAGTGACCAATGCAATTTGGGCCCGACAGTCGGGGTGCGCAAGTAATGCTGCATTGGACAGACTATCTTTAGTCTCTGTAAAAGCCTTCAGAGCATCGTCTGTCAGGGTTATTGGCGCAGAACCCTTGACTGCCCCCGTAAGGAGAGCGTTGAGAGGTGCTTGGGTTTTGGCGGCATTGGGCAAGAAACGCCTATAAAAATTTGCCATGCCCAAGAATCGTCTTAACGACCTTACGTTCTTTGGCGGGGGAAAGTCACGAATGGCCTGCACTTTTTCATCCAGAGGTTTCGTTCCGCTCGCCGAAATACGGTATCCAAGAAAGGTCACCTCGGGAGCCCCAAAGACGCACTTGGACGTATTAATGACTATGCCATAGTTGCGAAGCCTGGAAAATATTAGGCGAAGGTGATTCTCATGCTCGACTTCGTTTTTGCTAAAGACGAGAAAATCATCCAGGTAGCAATAAACGAAGTCGAGTCCTCGTGTCATCTCGTCCACGAAACGCTGGAACGTTTGGCCCGCATTGCGTAGACCAAACGTCATGTACGGGAACTCGAACATCCCGAATGGTGTGGTGATGGCTGTTTTGGGAATGTCCTCCGTGCTGACAGGTATCTGGTGGTAGGCCTTCACCAGGTCGATGGTGCTGAAGATTTTGCACCCTGCCAAGGAGTGTGCAAAATCCTGAATGTGCCTAATTGGATACCTGTCTGGCACGGTACGGGCGTTCAGCCTGCGGTAATCACCACACGGACGCCAACCGTTGTCCTTCTTCGCCACGAGGTGCAAGGGCGAGGACCAGGCACTCTCGGATGGTCTGGCTGTGCCATTGTCGAGCATGGACTGAAATTCCTGCCTGGCTATCTTCAATTTGTCCGAGGCAAGACGTCGAGGAGTTGAGGATACCGGTGGCCCTGGTGTCGTGCGGATGTGGTGAACGGTGTTGTGTTTGATGGTGCGGTGTGTCCCAGCTGGTCGGGTGATATCTGGAAATTCCAGTAGTATTTTGTGAAATTTAGTATCGCCAATAGCTACTTTAACCGAAAACAATGTACTGCTACAATCTGCTAGGCTAGCTACGGCAGCTAAAGATGTAGTACCATCTATAAGACGCTTATTTCTACAGTCTACGATAATATTGTAGAAGTTTAGGAAATCTACGCCTATAATGGGTTTCGTGACGTCAGCTACTACAAAACTCCAAGCGTAAGCTCTACGTAACCCAAAATTAAGTTTAAGGTGTACATAACCGTAAGTTTTGATGCTGGAACCGTTAGCAGCACGTAGTTCAAATCCTGTTGATTCACGACGTTCACGCAGGCCCGAACGAGGGAAGACGCAGAGGTCACTGCCAGTGTCGACCAAGAACTGCGTCTTCGAAGATCGATCGGTGATGAACAGGCGACCAGTAGAAGTTGGGCAATCGTCCGTCGCCATTACGGATTGCCCGCGGCGTTTCCCGCCACGTTGTAGTCACAGGGCTTCAGACATCTTCGCGCGTCGGCCCCGAACTTTACGTGGTACCAACATATGGGGTACCGTCGGTAATTGGAGCTTGTACGGGTCCTGCTTCCCGAAGAAGATCGTCGGCGTTGTGGTCTGGAACGCCAAGGGGTTCTGTCCTTAGGCCTATGTTCTCGAGCTTGGTCGTCGAGTTTTGCCTCCAGTCGCTTCACCATTCTTCTTAGCTCTGCTATCTCCCCAGATGAACTGCCGCAGGAACACACATGGGAAGTGGAGGTAGATGCGACATTAACGGGCGCAGTTAGATCTTGCACGCGGTCGGCAAGGTCAGCCAACTGCTGGAGAGAGTGGGTAGTTTGGGACGCCAGCAGGGTTTGTATCTCCCTTGGTAGCCGGTCACACCATATAGTCCTAAGAAAATCTTCCGGAACTCGTGGTCCAGCCAGATCTTGGAGGTGGCGCAGGAACTGGGATGGCTTCCTGTCTCCCAGCTGTTCATGTGTAAGAAGCTGGCGTACTTTGTTCTCGTGCGAAGCCGTAAGCCGCTTGATAAGCTCGCCCTTTATGCGCTCGTACTTCTGAGTTTTCGGTGGGCTGACGATAATATCTTTTATCGTCTTGGCATGCACCATATCCAAATTCATGATGACGGTAGTGTACATTGCAGCGTCATCAGTGATGCCGAATAAATTAAATTGGCCCTCTAACAGTGCAAACCACAGCTCAGGTTCGTCCGCAGAAAATGTTGGCACTTTAAAATTGTTTTTAAAATTTTCCGCTGTCATTGTCGGTGGTTGGACGGGTGTGCACACTTTTCTGACCCGGCGGGTCACCTTGCTGTACTCACCGCCATTACGTGATTCGACAGTTTTATTTGAATCACTGCTGTCGCTCATGATGGTATTCTTCGTCGGGGTCACCAATTATGTAGCGGGTTAATGTAGGTTGCCTATGAGGTATAGGCAGCGATTACTAGTAGTAGTGCGCCGTCGACACGGTCGCGTGTAGTGGTGTCAGGTGCAATGTAAGGGCGTAATTAAAGTTCTACACCAAAGTTCACAGCGTTTATTACACAGCACAACACATATAATGAACAGTCACAATAAACAGTTAGGATACCAGTTCTTAATACTACACTTATTATCTACTAGAGTTTATTGTCTTTACACTACACACTACAGAAGGATAGAAGAGCGACAGTCTATATAAAGCGAGAGATAGAAGAGCAGAAAGAAGATATTATAAAACACGAAAGCGGTCAGAGCGTACGATAAGCTAGCGGGTAAGCGGTACGTGGCGCAAAGCGTTAACAGGAGCGATGTACCGAGTGTCGCGCACAGCGAGCAAAGGGCAACTGGCGCGGCGGTGCGACGGCCGGCTGCGCGGGCGCAGGCCGGTGACGTCATATCTACCTGAGCCGGCCGGTGCTCAGCTGGTTGACCGTTATTGCGTGTGTATATATAGTGTGTCTGCTGTCCGAGTGTTTGTAAATTTATTTATTTTATATGGAGTGTAAATTTGATGTATGACTGCGTGTATATTATGTGGTGTGTGTGTTGTATGTATGAGTGTGTGCGTGTGTTATGTATAGTGGGGGTCTCCCCACATTAGTTTCAAATGTTAAATCTAGAATCAGCAACAAACATACAAACTTACATTTTCATTTGCAGTATTCACATGGATTATTCCAAATGCAAGATATGCACTAAGTAGTGAAGTAAATAAGTTTATTTGGGGAAATATATCGCGCGGCAGATGTTGTGCCTTCTATAAATGCATGATATTCCTTCCGCAGTCGCTGCTGTCAGAAAAAATGCGCTCTATATGATAATTCAAGAAACGGATTGCTGCTTGAAATAATCTTTTGCTCCGTTATTTTTCTACGTTTGTTACTTTTTTGTATAAATATTCAGGCACTGTATGTTTTAAAAATTATGAAACAAGTGAACTTTCAAAGTAAATGTAATACATATATACTTATAGTTTGGGAGCATAAATGTGTCAGGAAAATGCATATACTATGCATTGTTTTTCAATAAATTTTGAAAATGGCTCTATTGGCTACAAGGCAATTTATTATACATATATGCGTAATTATATTATAGTGGTAATTTCAACCAAGTTTTGTGTAATTTTTTCTAATAAAAAGACATGATTATTTTTGAACTTTTTGACAGGATTTATATCCAACGCGAACATGCGCGTTGTTCGAAAAATCATAAACAAAAATTTTAAGCAAATGCCAAAAGACTTTTTTATTGGACTTGTAGTATTAAACAAAATATTGCTTTAATGTAATACTATAAATTTAATAAAATACATGTAGTTAATCATATTTTTGTAACCCTTTAAAAAGAACAAAATGGAAAATATAAACCTATTAAGTACAACAAAACACCTTTCAATGTATAGATGACAAACCATATCAATATATTCAGTAATTTGACGTCAACACAGGCACGTATAGAATATCAGCCCGTATATCCGTGTACCGAGGCAAGATCACACATTACCGTGCGCGTAACAAACGGCCTCGCATCGAACTTTGTACCACTTTATACTCGCCTGTAATCAGCCTGAATCAATCCGAGGCAAATACTTTCAGGCAACCTAGCTGTAAGTCGAATGTCCATGAACATAAACGTGAATAATAATTGTAATATTTCGTAACGTGATTTATTTTAAGGCTGGTAAACTGGTCCAAGGACTGATGGTTAAATTGAAGTTCGTAGAGTTGGAGGTTAAAATTAAGTTTTTTTAGTCGAAATTAGGTACAGTATGAAAGTTTGGACTTAAAAGGAATGGGACAAAAGTTTTCGTTTTGTTGGCATGTTGTGTGCTGTAAGCGATATTGCCGAAAACTTCATAATGATTACATGCGCATAGAAAAGATTTTTTCCCTTTCTCTTTAATTTTCCATCCTCTAAACCTATTTTTCAGGTGTGTGTAGGCTTGCTCGTTAGCGGCGCCTATCTTTAATAAAAAAACAAAGCTAGACATAACACTTTGAACAAACAATATCGTGCCTCTGTGAGGCAAGTTTAGTGATCAAAGCGGGAGATCGCTTGCAAATCTAAAGTGTTGTGGAGGGTGACACCCCGTCCGGTGTCAGCGCCAGGAGCGCGGTGTCTCAAGAGCATGCAGTCACGTACGCGTATCCGGTGTTCACTTAATATCCGAATAGTTTTGAGAATGTATTTCAAGTATATTCCAGTGCTTTATTCGGATGACTTCAAAGAAGAGGCTAGTCGATTTGTTTGTGTATATTTTTATGCGTGATCGAGCATAATTCTGGAATTATATAGTTAATCATGAGTGGAGGAGACCCCTCAATTAAAAGCGACCATTAACTCGTTTATCGGCTTTTATTTTTATCTATCAGTCCTCAAGTAATACCCAGCTGAGGATATATTTTCCTTATCGACAGCGCAGGCCACAGAGACCTATTGGAAATTGTCTCTTTTATACGCCTGGAGATCGTCTGTTCTCAAATCACGTTGAAACAAAGAAAGAATGATTTGTAGTTCCCTTTTAATGCTATAAAAACACAGAGCGTTGTAATCACAGACGCGATGTTTCGCATGAACGTTGGAACGAAACGAAAAACGGGTATCAGGATTATGAAAATATAATAAAATATTCTCCGTCCCAGCGGTTACGTAAAACAGATTTGACATCAGTTATGTTTGTCCATCGTCACTCACGCTCCCGTATTCATTGCTCGGACGGTTTGAATTTTAAAACGTCGTCGCCTCGTGAGTTTGAATCATAATATTTTATGTATGCCAACATTTGGTTTAGATTTAGTTAAGACACTAAGGTTTTATGATAAATTTATACTTAAAGATATTATAATCGCTTCAATGACTTGAAGTAGCTATTCCGTAAAATTAGGTTGCTTTTGATAGAGTCCATATAAAATACCTTGAAGACACTTAATTAATAAAATCTTAAGTCTTATGCTTGTTAATTATAGTTTTTTTTTAACGAATACTTTGTTATGACCAAGTGTTACCTAAGTAAACGTTACTTATCTGTTAATTTTTATTTTTATTTTATTTATTTAGGACTACCAGTGGTAATTACATTGTATCTTATATCTAATACACAAATTAAATATGTAACATGTTAAATGTACTACCTGCAGGTGTCACAACATGCACTGAGTAATAAACAACTGCCAAGCAATACCAAAATTAAATTTTATAAACATAAAGAAATAAACCATAATCATAAAATTTTAAAAATTATACAAAGTGAAACAACAAACAAACCAGAAATTAATAAGAAATAACAATTATAATGAGTTAAAAAAGGAAAAAAACAAAAATAAATTTATGAAAATAAATAATATGTCTACAATTTCTTATCACTAATTAATTTCGACTGCCTCGGTGGCGTAGTTGTACTACGGTACGGTTACAAAGCTGAGGTCTCGGGTTCGAATCCCGGGTCGGGCAAAGTGATATTGGATTTTTCTATTCATTATCAGCCCGGAGTCAGGAATTTGTGCCCGATATGGCGATAGGCTCGCCACCTATCACATCATGGGACGGAACATACAAGGCGAAATGTGGGTGTCCTGGTGGCGCCTCTGCCTACCCCTTCTGGGATAAAGGCGTGAGTTTATGTATGTATGTAATTAATTTTAGAACTTCAGTCTTGAAAGTACCCATTGAGTCATTAAACACATCAACGCTTTGGCCGAGAGAGTTGTAGGACCTGGATAACCTGGCTATTGTAGAATTTTGCTTAAGATTAGTTCTTGATGGAGGTGGACATAATAACCCCATGGGTTTTCTTGGTAAACGATTAGGGACACGTATTTTTATTAAGTCTAGCAATGGTGGACAATCTACTTGATTTCTTAAAGTTTTATATAGAAAGTTCATATCCAAGAGTTTCCTTCTGTCACTCAGACTATTCATTTTAAAGCGTTTTAAACGTATTGGGTAAGAATTTAATGTCTTTAGGGATTTACTGTGGAATGCAAGGTGTCTGGTAAATCTTTTCTGAATCCGTTCTATGCGTAGTTGATGGACTGTATAATGTGGTGACCAGATAATACTGCAGTACTCTAAGGTTGACCTAACGTATGAATTGTAAAGTATTATCTTTGTCTTATGATTTTTAAATATTTTGCCATTTCTGATCACAAATCCAAGCATTTTTGACGCTTTGCTTATTATATTGTCGATATGAGGCAAGAAAGTGAGTTTGGTGTCAAATAGTATTCCTAGGTCTCTTATTTTATCGCATTCCTGTAGGGGTGTACCATCTATACTATAATCAGTAGAGAATATGTTGTGTTTACGTGTGAATTTTATGTGATGACATTTGGTCTTGTTCATTGTTAGGTTATTGCTAGAGCACCAGTTTGCAAGGTTATTTATGTCTTGTTGAAGTTGTAAACTATCTTCTGGAGTTTTTATGACTTTACATAATTTAAGATCGTCTGCGAAAAGGTAAACTTGGCTGTGTTCAATTTTAGAGATAACGTCGTTTATTAGTAAATTGAATAACCAAGGTCCCAAGTGCGACCCTTGTGGAACTCCCGAACTGGCTATATAATTTGTTGACTCAAAACCTTTAACAACTACATACTGTTCGCGATTTTTTAAGTATGATGCAAACCAATTTATTAGTCTACCATAAATACCATAGTTTTCTAATTTGTTAATTAATAAATTATGACAAACACGGTCAAATGCTTTAGAAAAATCTGTATATATAGAATCTACTTGGTGACCGCCATCAACAGCATCTACTAAATAATTAGTATACGTTACTAAATTCGTATTGACTGACCTGGATTCGACAAAACCGTGTTGTTCATTGATGAGATGTTGTTTAAAATGAAATTTCAAATACGGATACACAAGAGTTTCGAAAACTTTGGCAAATACGGGTAATATAGATATGGGACGGTAGTTAGATATGCATTCAGGGTCGCCAGTTTTGTGTATAGGTACCACCTTCGCTCTCTTCCAGGCTGTAGGAAATTCTCCCTCGGATAAAGATTTATTAACAAAAATGCTTTGTATTTAGAGTATTTTCTTTTGGTAAATTTGAGACGTAGAACTGCAATCGATCTCTTCCCATAGTGTGTATGACGTGTGAGCGTGGGCAACGTTATCACATGTAATCAATCACTAGCAGGCACGCACCTTCCCAAACAGGTTCAATCACGCCACTCACTGTCGATTTTCACGATAAATTGAACGGTTCGGATGGGGTTTTTGTCCTGGGAATGTTGTTAACATTGTGAGAGGAAAAGGATCGCTTTTTGCTTCAGTGGATTATTTATTAAGGATTAAAAAAAAATATATTAGAGGAAGTATATTTATGGGTCAGTTAAGTAAAGCTAGTTATGTTGGTAAAAATGCCATTTAAATATCACTATGATCTTAGCTTTTAGCTGCACAATCATCACTACTTATTTATCTTTTATAAAAGTTTAAAGAAATAAAAAAGTATAAAATACATCCATGCCCCGGAGTGAACGTTAATCCGTGGTAGTCTAATGGCTGTAGTTATAAAGTTACACCGCACACCCACAGGGAATATGGAATTTTGAATGGGTGTTCTGAGTAAACGTATTCATTATTTCGTATTTATTAATCATGCAGATTATAAACAGTCACCTATAAACTTCATATTTTAAAAAACTGTATGTACCTATATATTTGACCGTAACCCACCCACAAGATTAAGTCATTCGTTTTAAAAATACTTGAATTACATCCATTTTCATACACAGTGGAAATATAATTTTAACAGCGTTTACTTTGAAGCTGAGCTCTCGTGTACGTTTTTTTTTAAACGTATTAAATATGCAAATCGGAATTTGCGGGCGGTTGAGCGTCACGTTTTATTTCAGCTTTTAACTCGGCATCAGATTTACAGTCATCCGAGCCACAGAATTAACACATTATCGCTGGGGAACATGTTAATAATTCCGATAGCGTATTTTTATTTCAACTACATTGTTACTGGTTCCTTTACATAATTTCGTGCTTTTTTTATCTAGAATAGGCAAAATTACATAATCTATTTACATATGAGCTGAGTTGCTGGTTCGTACTATATATATCATTTATTTTTCGTTGATATTCATGCGAATGTCAATTTTCAAATTTATATCAACCGTCTTTGAACATCCCATTAAGCATTTCTCGATAAAAAGAGCCATATTTTATTCAGCTATTTGCTTTCTGTTATTATCTTATCTTCAAGTTTTGTTCGAGAGACGAATAAATTACAGGACATCGTAAATACATACATTTTCAATACGGCATAACATCTTCACATTGGAGCGCCCGGCACGTACGCATCATAAGGCAGAATACATCTTGGTCCATTTATCAAGGGTGCTTACGTCACACGTGTGATAAGTAAAGGTAACAGAAGGTTACTCTGCGGTCCATCTGTCTCTCCTCGGCTTGACTAGGCCCATACGTCAACCCTCTACCCTCCTTCAAACGGGTAAAGGCAAATGCGGCATACGTAATTACTAAAGGGTTTTTCTGGGTCTTTCAGTGAGTCACGATCCACTTGACATCTCCTTTGAGCCTTTCTTTTAACTACAGTCTTTATTTGTTGCTTGTAAGTCTGAATTTGAATAAAATATATTTTTTCTCAGCCCGGTCTTGTAATGTTGGTGCATTTTATTACAGTATAGAGTCGGAATAATGTTGTCTGGGTTTCAAAACTGTGTATAAGATTTCTGGAGTGGCTTAACCGCTGCCACCAATGCCAGTTAATATAGTAAACTCCAACAGATATTCTCTATATCACGAAGTTTATGTTTTTTTTTCATAACCCATTATTGTATATGTATATTGAAAACTTTTCGCAGTAATTCTAAGAAACACCTGAAAAATACACCTGAGCTAAATAACACCATCTTCTGTAGGTACTTGATTTCAACAGTAGATATCTAAGTTGGTAATTTAATTTCATTGATACGTTTACCTGACCACGGCTTATTTGAAGACCCCTAATCCGTCTGCGACCTCTGTACACTATTGTTTATGTACAAATACAATTTAAGTTAATTTTGCGATGTTTGTGTAGGCGGCGCGGGCGAACATTATGCGTGTGATGCGTAATGAAATAGCCGAAAAACCCAATAATACTGCTATTCACATGATTATTTTCTTAAAATATGATAAAGAGGTCACGCACGATGTTCATTAATATTTCTTTGAATAGATAAACCCACGATGGCTATTAATATTTCTTTCTATAGATAAATTAATTAATAAAATAAATTAATATACCCAACAGTCACATATCTGCATAATTCTGACCCCACATTAAGATTACTTAAGTCTTGTGTCGTAGGTATCAGAAACTACGAAAGATTTTTCAGTCTCACAAACACAAACCCGAGACAAATACTTGTGGGTCTCACAAACATTTGTATCGGTGCGGGGATCGAACCCGCGGCCTCTCGTTTCACAGCCGGCGTCAAACCAACTGCGCCACGGTGGCTGTCAAACATAATTATATATTGACTTGTTGAACTTATTATTATGATAAAAAGAGTTTAGTAATCTAGTGGCTGCTAAATATTATCACTAGCTGTTATACACAAATCACCTCTAAATTTTTTAAATGTAATTTGGAATACATCTGCGACTTACTGCGAGTTTACTACTTCTTGTATTATTATAGTTCTTATTATCAATCTCACTCCAAGCCATTGCAAGCAATCAAATTATAAGATGTACCTATTGTATCTATTGTATCTAACTCGCTCCCAAGTATACCTTTAGAGGAGTTTATCCCACCTCAATATGCAACACTTGTAATTCACCGAAGCTTGGTGAAACTCTCAGGTCTACTAACTTGAATCCAACAAAATTGACCAAAAAGAAAATAAATAGGAGCTGGAAACCTACTCCAGTCAAAATATTCATAGTCTGGCTCGGATTACGTTTAAATAAAACATCAGTTGGTTATGAAATGATGGCGACAAACAGCGTGTACCCGCGTCCTATACGCCTACAATTTTATCACACTTGTATTTTGTTTTGCGGTTTGCCCTTCAGATTGTACGCAACATATATTGTGTCATAATAAGATAAGGGACAGGGCCTGTTTTGTGAATCATGAGGATTTAAATGTGGGTTTAATGAAAGCAAATGTCAGCAGGATTGAGAAATGTAACATTTGTTTTCATTAACGAATGAGGCGATAAATCTGTTCAGAGAATTACTCTCCTAAAATATGATGTCTAATTCGGTGACCACATATTAATAACGCAAGTATTGGTCGCCTTTTTGACGTATTTGATCCACACATGAACCGCGAAGTTTTAAATTGGCTCTACGAAACTCCAATTCGTGACATATTTAAATGACAAAAAAAAAACGATTGTTGACAATCTTAAACGATTATATACACCTTCTCACTTCGAAGAATTCTGAAATTACAAACGTCCTTTATGTGTGCTTCGATTGCATCTCCTTCATGCCTGCAACTAGATCTATTTATTTAATTTCACTACTTCAGTAGCACTCACCTATGCTCTGGCTGACCCAGATGCCGAGCATGTCGAGCTGCAGCAGGCGGTGGTAGAGGCTCTCTCCGCGCGTGTGGTTCATGAACAGGTGGTAGAGGAAGGAGCCGCACCAGGGCGCCAGGGCTCCCAGCAGGTGGCACAGCGACAGGAACCACGCACCGCCGCCGCCCCACGGCAGCAGCCATGGTAGCACCACCAGGATGTACAGCAGTGATACGCCTGGTAACATATATTTTAGTTTAATCTACATTACAGCTGTGATCTTTATGAATTGAAATGTACGTGGTGCTGAAGGTAAATGCAACATTGTTAGTGCTGGCAAGTCAAAGTGATTAAAACACCGATGGTGGTAAACAGTAAACACAGTGCCATTTCTCAAACTTGGTGATTGGATCTATATCATCCGCCATTAGTTTGAGTCAATCTTTTTGTTATACGAGTAGCTTAGCCGAAAAACGCATCACCTGATGGTTAATGATAAGCAACTTCCATTAATTATTGAAACCTTAAAAAATATTGGTTGTAGACTAAATAGTAATACAGAGAAAGAATAAATATGGAAATTTGAACTACAATAATAAAAATCATATCTATTGCTGACCATTAGAATCCATTTTTCTCGGGATAATTGTATAATATTACAGAAATTAGAAAAAGCACATATAAAGGACACACAACCAAACCTAACTGTAATAACTCGAAACAATTAAAATTGTATCCGAGGGTATGAACTATCCGTGACGGTATAAATACTCTTAAATCTATTAAGTAAATACTACACAGCTGGAATGGCCTGCAGTATCTACTAGACAAAACAAGTAATTTAATAACAGTTGTTTAAAAGTAGCACGCACAAGTTGTTAATCGTATCTGCACAGATCGCAACAGAGCGACGCGACGCGGTCTAGAAATGAATCGGACCTCGCTAATAGTGTTACAGAAGTTCATGTACAGGAAGAACTAATTAGTTGTACTTGATTGTATCGGGCACTAAAGGCGTTTAAGAAGGGGGGATAGATGAGTTTCGTGAATGAGATTATCATTTCAGATGTAAGCGAACTTGGACTTTTATCATCATCTACAATCTCAAGTGTTTGATGGACATGGGTTTCTCTTAATTAATGTCAAAATTAATTAAGAGAAGTTAATGTCAAAGTCGGCATCTTTTGCTCATCCCTGGCTTTGGCTTCCTCATCACTTTGTAAAATTCGGTGTATATTCTGAAAATGAACGTACTAAAATAAAATTGCAGTCTACACAAAAAATTCTTTTATGAATTGCTACAGTTCATTTGTTCTTTTATCACTTATTTATTAAAAAAAACAAAGGGTTTCTTCTTGAATATGTGAATATTTTTTTCTATAGTAACCACGTACTATATTCATAATAAAATTCTTGTAGCGTAGGTGGATACGTGAGAGGCCTGCTTATTGAGACGGACCACTCGTATTGTGAAAGAATGCGCCGCGTGGCACAATACGCTTTGTTATCGCTATACTTTCATATCGATAATAAGATTACAGGATCCTAGATGTTTGGTTTTAAAACACAATTCTAATGCACAGCATATCGGTTTATTTCGCAGAATAATGGAAGTTATAAAAATATCACCGGGAATATTAATGTGAAAAAGAAAGCCAAGTTTGCTTTGTGCCAATTTGCATAGTGTTACGATATAAATTTAAATGAGCTCAGTTCTTAATAAAAGCACATCCTGTACAGTAATAAATTGTTGTACATTTGATAAATTTTATTATATCTGTGATTAAATTAAATCTTATCTTATTGATAACACCACATTATATTGGAATTTTAAGGTGTAACAATAATGATACATTCCTAATTATTAGTTTCGAATGAGGGAATTCGTTGAAAGTTATAATTTCAAGAAGCATTAAATGAAGCTGCATTTATCAGGAAATATTGTACTTTTAGGAAAGAGATAACAAAATTCTATTATAAAACCAGTAACCTGGGTGTTTGTTTGGTAATGACATTGGGGTACTCTCGCGAGTGTGAATGGTTCGCTAAACGGGTTTGGCGTTCATTTTTAGGGCTCGTTTTCCGCCCCCGTTATTCTCATTACTGTTACCCATCGTGAAGCACGATAATGTGGGCTTTCCTTCCGTAAAAAGTTTTTTCTGTGTCTATTTAGCAAGGTAATATTGAGTTGTGATACACACGAAGTTTTCGTTTTTGTATGCATAACGGATAGTTGTAATAAAGTTAAGATTCACATAATTAAAACATGATTTAATCAATAGATACATCACAATAACAATCTGATCTATATAATATAAATAGGCATAGATGTATTAAATCTATGTATGTAGGTAACAGCTATATCACATTGAATGTTTAAAATGTATTACTTTTAATATTAAATTGGTCAAAATATTTGTAAAATCCACCTGTGTTGAATTACATACATACATAAACTCACAACTTTTCCCCAGAAGGGGTAGGCAGAGGTGCAACCAGGACAACCACGTTTCGCCTTGTATTTTCCGTCTCACGATGTGATAGTGGGCGAGCCTATCGGCATATCAAGCACAATTACCTGACTCCGGGATGATAATGAATAGAAAAGTCCAATACCACTTTGCCTGACCCGGATTCGAACCCGAGACCTCAGCTTTGCAATTGTACCGTAGTACAACTGCGCCACCGAGGCAGTGTGTTGAATTAATTCCATACAAATATTTTTCTATGTTTCTGTAATTCAGAGCGGATAGGTACGTATGATACGGATACCATACGTTTTAATAATATTTTTAAATATTGGCAAAAGTATTATAGCAAACTATTTAACAATATTTATTTCATCTGTTTCATTCCTCTTAAATGTGTAATGCACATGTAGCCACATGTCCCAGCGTCCGAACGATATAATTCGTTTAGCCGTGCTCCGCAGCGGTCACCGCCGGACGTGCGCGCTCGTCAAACCAATTCAATTTACAATTAGGTATTATGTTATTGTTTGCAAAAGTAATATGGAATGTTAACTTAACAATACTATACTAAAAACGAAGCCAGGTGGTAGTTTTAGTGATTACAGACACAATGCAACTAAAAATTTCACCTAAAAAAGCGAGAATTTATTGCAATTTCTTAAATATCATAGTGTTTGGGTGGTAAACACCTAGGTTTTGCTAAAATTTTAATTATTAAATCCTTGCGTACCATTGCGTCTTTAAAACTAAAAGCGTACATTATTATTTTAAGAAAACTGTCTTTCACGGTTTTCTGGAAGAGATCGTTCTCAGCGAAAAGACCGCCGAGGTTTCAGCATTTTAAGTTTTAGTTTATAAGTAGGTAATCTCTTGTTTGTATTGTGAGGTGCTATAAATAAAGAGTTTATTATTATTATTTTCCACCCAAATACGACAATAAGAAAAAAATAGAAATAAAATTGCTTCCTTTTGCGAAACATTTAGTTGCTTTGCGTCTGTTTTAGTAACTGAGTTTTAAGTCAGTACCACATAGCAAAGAGATACATCCAAATATATTTCAATCAAACAACCGAAAGCGAGCACAACACAAAATGTCCATATACAGACCTTTGTCTACCCTAAGTTTTCAATTTTCGCAGACAAGGGTTCAGAGGACTAGGCACAAATCATCCATACCTAATTATCTCGAACCGTAAATACGAGTGAAATGTAAATTGTTGGGAGTATAAACCGTATTCTTTAATTCCCACCCCTCGCAGGTACTATGCCGCCCCTGATAACGCCCCGTTGCTTACATTATCCCTAATTACACTTTTAACTTCCACTTTTTGAGTTTGCACCCGGCTAATGAGTTTCTGTAATTGTTGCTCGATGAAATAAAATAAATTGTTTGTAGGTTTTACAAAAAAAAAAAAATTTTTTTGATAATTGTGATGGGCTGCCTGTACATGTTTTTTTTATTTAAGAACTTTAATATTAGGTGTTTATTTGGTTTTGAGGCGCGATAATTCTGTTTGTTACTTTAGATGAAAAAAATATGAAGCTGGGGTAAACACGGGGATGACAGTTCTTTCTACAGTTGCAAGGGTTTGTTCTCAGAAACTATACGAACTGAAGTAAATTGACGAGATAATAGACATTAACCAGACATAACCAGATATAGACAGAAACCCAATTTTCATTCAAAAACCGAAAGAAGTTTCCTTAAATTAAATTATATTTTTAGAAAACTTTTGGAATAATCCTTCCACCTTATTTACATTATGTTCTTAATCTACCATATTTTTATAGGTCAAAAAAATTAATACATATATAAATATGTTTAAATAGGACACACAAATAACATTACAGCAACTCAGCAGTTCAGAGTTTGGCGAGTATGTGATTTCCAGTTTTTCACCGCCGCTACCCCTTCCGGTTTTCCCGCATCGTGAAATTTCCTTTAATCATCAATGCGGCAAGCGATGTTACGATTGCTATAAGTTTATTTATTACCTGGACTGCCTATACTACCAGGAAATTATGTTACTGACTGCCACGTTGGCGCAGTTGTACTCCGGTATGATTGCAAAGCTGAGGTCTCGGGTTCCCAGGTCGGGCAAAGTGATATTGGATTTTTCTATTCAGTATCAGCCCAGAGTCGAAGAATTTGTGTCCGATATGTCGGTAGGCTCGTCCCCTATCACATAGTGGGACGGAAAATACAAGGCGAGCCGTGGGTTGTTCTTGTGGTTGCACCTCTACCTACCTCTTCTGGGAAAAAGGCGTGAGTTTATGTGTGTATGTATATATGTAATATATACGTACATATATGTTACACGTATTAATATATCCAGTTGAATAAATATGTAAATGAAGTTCGGCCTCGTGTACCGGAATGCCGATACGGAGGTCAGAAGTTTTACTCCTGACTTATCAACCTTTGAATGTAGGTAAAGTTTGTCAAGGCCGCACCTGAACAGTGTTGCATGAAGACTGAATCTCTCTCAATCGTAGTGATTGCAAGTGAACCTGTGGAGGCGTTAAACAATAAAGATTCCTACAGGGTCGGCAACGCGCGAGTGACACCTCTGATGTTGCAGACGTCTATAGGCTACGGTGACTGCTTACCATCAGACAGGCCATACCTATGGTTGTTTGCCTCCTTGGTTGTATAAAAAAAAGTCATTATAAACTCACGCCTACATCCCCCATAGTTGGGAGTGATTTGTGGCATCCCCATAAGAGTAGGTCGAGATGTCACATAGGTCACACACAGTTTGATGCTTATTTTCGACCCAAGACGTGAGAAATTTTTCGCCGCCGGACTTAAACTCGCGCGATTTTTTCGTCATCTTTTGTTGCCGTTACCTCATCGGTTTACTGGCAGCTTTTTAAACTATAACTAGAAAATATTATGTTATATCACTAGTAGTTCGATCCGACTTCGTGCAGGAACTTCGCCTTACTCCCTTCCACTTAGATACACTCCAAATATCGGTTCACTCGACGCATACATTTTCTGACTTATTTGAGTGTCATCCTTATTATTTGGCCAATTTACTTTGTATATCTATAAACCATTTTAAGGTATTTGATTTCCTTATGTTTATACAAAGTTCATTCTATAAAACTGTATTTTTTTTAATTCGTTCAGTTATTTGCGTGAAACAGCTATAAACAGCCTTAAAAAATATACATCCTTACAAACTTTTACATGGATAATATGACTAGAATTACTTTTAACGTACATATTATTACAATTAATAAAGGAATATGTCGTTCGCTTTACACGTGTGTTCTAGTAATAATTACATACAGGCAAGTTATTAGACTTCGCAATTACAGTGCAAATATATCGATTGTATCCAGTGTTCGTGACCGTAGACGTATAATATAAGCGGTAGTTATGCCACTGCAAGCTACATGGAAAATTATTCCACCTATTTATTTTTTATTGATATTTACTTAATGTAACTACATTGTCTCGTAGAAGTCAAGGCAGGAGAGTGATCCGTTAACTTTTGTCTTCAATGGAGAGTGTGATGCGTTGTGTTAAAAACGTCTCGGTTACCTACATTATACAGGGTATATCAAGACTGCGACCAAAAACGAAGCCAATGGTAGTATTAGTGACTTCAGACACAATACAACTAAAAATTTCGCTAAAAAATCGTAATTTTTTTTTTAATTTTTTTTCTTATCGTCGTCGTATTTGGGTGATAAATTATACATATTGTTTCCAAAATAATGATGTATACCTTTTTATTTTGAAAGTACTCGATGGTACGTAAGGGTTTAAATAACTATTTTTGCAAAAACTAAGGATTTACCAGCTGAAAACGAGGAATTTTAAAAAATTTCAAAAAATAATCTGTCCGTTTTTTTGCGAAATTTTTAGTCGCATTGTGTCTATAACCACTAAAACTACCACCCGGCTTCGTTTTCGGTCGCGGTCTTGATATAGGTACCCATTACCGGTATATAGGTATTATATATTTTTATTTAAGACTAGGTCTTACATTATTAGGATTTTATCCACTTTGATTCGTCAAGGTAGATAAATGTCTTTTCCAACAGGTTATCGTTGAAATCTTAGGAAGGCCAACATTCTGAAGTGAGCAAAGATGATAACATTGCTACTGCATCAAAGAATCCAATCAATATCAATATTGCACATTTGTTCTATCGTGACACAATCTCACTTTTTCACAACATTTCATGAACGAAACAAAGTTATAAATTCACGCATAATCAAAATGCTTTCAACGTTTTAGTTGTATAAACAAACGCGGGGATTAAATTATTTGTTTTACGCACGTATTTGTAAAAAAATTGAGCCTTTTAAGCCCCCACAACAAATGCGCTTGTCGTTCGTTTTGTATTGTTCTACATTAGGGCAGGATAACTTGCATGGCTTATGCCTATTATCAGAATGAGTCATTAACGTTAGTCATGATTACAAAGTACATATCGTGGAAGCATGTGCAAACAACTGCTGTACAGGGAATAGTTGGTTTACATACTCTACTTGATAAAATACTATATAATTGACAACAAGTTTTTGATTCTCAAAATTTGTACTAGACTTCCTTAGTACCTACTAAAAATAATTGGTAATTCGTCCTGTAAAAGGGTAAAATAATGGGTATAATTGTACATCGAAGATTGACTTTTTTTATTTACAAAACATGGTTTATTTTATAACATAATGTTGAAAGCAAATCTCTTCGGGTACCTCCCCAAATAAGGCGAGTAGCTATTGTTGAGTTGTAGGTAATTGAAAAAATTACCTACAATTACGTTTTAAATTTATTTTGTAGGTAAACACCTATTAGAATATTGTGTTAACGTTATACAATATGTTTTCTATCATCAAGTTACTCCAATATTGCATAAGTGTGTTGTAAGGACGAGCAGAGCAGAAAATCCCCCACGGCAACTCCCGGTAAGTCTATTCCTAAATACATACATAAACTCACGCCTTTATCCCAGAAGGGGTAGGTAGAGGCGCCACCGGGACACTCACATTTCGCCTTGATATTGAGTTTTTTATTCCTAAATCTATAGATCAAAACCAATTATTATTAACTATCATAACTACTATCACTACGAGCTTGAACCTAAAAAAACTATCGATTTTTTAAATTGCATACGTGTGTCTGGCAAACGAGAAATCAGGTCACCTGATGGTAAGTGATCACTGCCACCCATGAACATCCACAACGCTGGACCATTGATGTGTGGCCAAACCATCAAATTGGGAAGAGTGCGGGAAGGAAAAATAATGTGAAGTGGAGTGAAGGGGTATTGGGCATCCGGCAATTTTTAGCCTCCTTCTTACTGGATTACAGATTAGTTTAGTAACAAATAATAATACCAGGAACACATAACATAAAATTAATGTAGTGTTTAATTGCATCCGCATTCATTCACAATCGATATCGTGAATGTAAAAATTTAATTGCCAAATTGCGTGCATCAGCGATTATAACATTCAAAAGGGTTGACTGTAATCGATATAAAAACCGTTCTATTGACACGATTTCAGTAAAAACATATTGATTTACCAGTAGGTATTTCGTAATTTGAATTGTAGGCATTTTTCACGGAAAAGCAGAGTTTCAATCTTAAATATTTAATGGTTGAAAAGGACCGTGCATAAAACACGAGAGAGCTAAACACGGCCGTCGCGCTGAATATTTCATTGGTTTAAGTTGTATATAAAAAAAACTGCAACCTTCTAATTTATTTTCTTCGCGTTGATTGACTGAGATTAATTGACCAGCCACCGCCGATGACATAATTGCGAAGCGAGAAAACTATTGTAATTCGTTAAACGGTTCTACGGTTACACGAAATGAGGTTTTGTTTTAATACAAAAAATGGCCGTCTAGGTGTATGGTTTGATGTTTTAAAATTTATCCAAAAAATTATGATTGTGGAAAGATTAGTGGCTAATTTTTGTGTTTAATTTAATTAACTCTTTTCCGTTATTAGTTTATTGTATGTATAAGAATTCAAAAATATACCAATTATGATGACGCCGAAAAAAACACAATTTTTTACTTTAATTTGATCAATATAATGAAATTCTTTTATGATTTTACATCAATTAATGCCATTAAAGCTATACATGAAATAGTCATTAAATGCAGCGCTGAAGTTATGTAAATACCGAGTATGCATACCGTAGTGCAAGTTCCATCGACCTGCAATGTTCAGGATCTTATGAATATTGCACAAGGGGCCAGCCGACTTGGCGCCTACTCGGAATAATATGCCCTTCCCAACTACCAAGTTTGCTTTGTTTGACCGAACCATTGAATAATTGATGCTACGGACATCACTGCAGTTAGGGATGTGCATTCACCCTTCCATCTCGATATCGATCGTCCGTGTAACCGAATGGGACTCCACTCGGATGGATTTAACCAAATTTCCTGACTGACGATTGCAGCGCAGTTGACGCTGTTTTTAATTCTGAAACAGCTTTCGTTATTACGTTTCGACGTGGCTGACGCTGATGCCCAGATTGCGTTTTAATTTGTCTATTTTGTTCCTGAATGTTAATTTCAAATAAAGTTAATCACGTAGACGAAGTTTTCGGGCAGAAGCTAGTTTTGGAATAAAAATACAAAAATCGCGCTTCGATTCTCACCTTAAACCCATTGGTTATGCACACATTAAAAATTCCGCGTGTACAGACGGGAGAGGCAAATGGGGATCACGGACCTTCCTGACCCCTGCTGAATAATGCAGGTGCTCGTGGAAGCTCAGATTAATAAGTTGATACCGGCTGTACATATTGAGTGGCTGCGGGGACGCACGCTACTTATAATAATCATGAGGAAGCTGGGGAACTGTTGGCAGCCTTAATGTGACTTAACTTTATTTATTCAAAACTATATTAGTTCTGTAATGGATTATTGATGTGAGGTTGACTTTAAATAGAAAACGGCTATATTAAGCTCTAAGTTTGATAGCGGTAGCATTAAATAGAAAAGGTCGTTGTGCTTTATTATTATAGCCATGGGCTGAATGCGATTTAGTTTTGGAGAATTATAAAATAATGTTTATTGTTCGTTTATTTTTTCATCTTTTTTTATTCCAGTCTTATACTCGTATGTACTGATAATTCTTTGTTTATTTTGATTAATACAGCGTCGGAGCATTACGATTTTTATGTATGACATATTGTTGATATTATTTTTGCTGGAAAATTATCCAACGCCGAGCAAATTATGTGTTTCAATTGGAAAGTATGATCCAATACGAAATAAAACTTCACGCACATGATATATATTACGGTTGAAAGTCGGTACACTTTGTACAAGATTAATGAAACAATAACTATTGAGTAATAACAAGAACGTAAAAAAAGACATTTCCGCCGTAAATCCCAATGAGTTCACTCAAAAACTAATAACTATGGCAGGCATTAAGTAAAACAGAACAAGAAAGATTGACGTACCGAATGGAAATGCCTCATGTCAGCGCTGATGTAGGTTAAAAATCCACACATTTCCAATTACTGTTACTAGGGCATCATGAATAGAGCCTTAACCCAAAGGGAGTGATTGTGTAATATTGGCCAGCAGCCAAGTGACCTTCTCCGCTTAATTTATCGCTGGTCACCTGCTTCAACAAATAACTGAATAACAAAATACCTAATTTCTTCATTGGCTTTGTTGCTAGGCGTGTCAAATTGGGTTTGGGTTTGTTTTCCTATTTTTTCTGGCATGGAAATGTGCACACATTTATGTAGGTAATGTTAAATGTAATGAGATTGTCGGTGAAACAGAAGTATCTCTCTAATTAGGTTAACACTGGCTGGCCTATTAACACTGGCTTCTTGACTTTCATAGTCATAGTCCGAATTATCTACATCCAACCTCATCATTCGCGCATAAGGACTTGATTGTCGTTGATCAACTTTAATTTTGGAATTACCATAATCTTACGGTCCAATGAGATAGTGTTATTTTACGTAATTAATCAATACTATTAAAAAGAAAAATATTATTGCAAAAAGTTAGTGCGGTTTTAAGAACCATTACCGAGCCTCCAGATCCTCCTGGGATGATTATCATAAAAACGCGGTAAAATTTCTCAACGCTTTTTTTATTAAGGGACCTAAAACCTTTTCAGTTCCAAGATAAAATTGACTGTGTTTCTCAAATTGGGTATGTAGTACAACAAGCAATGATTAAAGTATTAATGTTTTGATACATTTTAATATTGTATGTATTCGGTTTTCCTAGCGGCAAGAAAGTGGATAGGTCTTTTAGCAACAGACTTCTAAATTTTACAAGTTTTTAAGTCATTAATACAATCAATACTAATTTGAGTTCGCAAATATTTACGTATACATATTAAATAAACTCGAAGGACCATACACTATACTCTATACTTATAGCAATAATATAACGCTCCATATGTATAGGATGCGCCATCAGAAAGATTGAGATCCACTGATTTAAATTAAAAACCTCCGTGACACGCCGGTTGTGAAACGCTAGGCTGCGGGTACGATATCCGCGCCGAGACAAAATATTCCTGTGATCCACAGGAATTTGTTCCGGATCTGGATATTTGAAAGACCGAAAAGTCTCTCGTAGTTCCTGATACCTACGACACAAGACTCGATCTTAGTGTGAGGTCAGGTCTATAATTGTGACTGTTGGGTATATTTTATTTATTTAAAAATATTAGGTAACACCGGGCGAGCTTAAAATCTTGTAGCGTAACATAGTAATAAAATATTAATGTTTGGTCATCAGAAATTTTGTTACACAATATGTTCTATTTCTTCGATCGAATGTAGACACAAACATATTCGCCTTTATATATATAAGGAAAGACTTGTGTCTTTCCTCAATAAGAATAAAAGAAATATTTTGATCCTACAACCAGCGCGGCAGTAAACCGGTTATGTATAAAATCACGGCCCCTGTTTATATTTGACAGTCTGGCGACGGAATTCCTTTTGATCCCTTTTTCGGTATACACATATTTAGGTTTTATTTTTGATCGCACATAATTTTCGACATAAAGTATTTTATTATTTTAAGGTGCTACCTCGGGGGCATAGTTGTTCTACGGTACGATGACAAAGCTGAGGTCTCGGGTTCGAATTCCGGGTCGGGCATAATGATATTGGGTTCTTTTATCCATTATCAGCTCGGAGTCAGGAATTTGTGCCCGATATGGCGATAGGCTCGCTCCCTATTACATCGTGGGACGGAACATACAAGGCGAAATGTGGGTGTCCTGGTGGCGCCTCTGACTACCCCTTCTGGGATAAAGGCGTGAGTTTGTGTATGTATGTATTATTTTAAGGCCCTCACAGCTTAGTAAAGGAAGCGATGTTCAAGATATGTAGGTAGGTAAAAAATATTTTCTACAGATTGGCTTTCTCTTTGATAGCATTGCCTGCTACCTCCACTCTCGACCATGGAAGGAATAACGAGCGATAGATAGATCTCTGTGTTCGTTACCCAAGGCTAGACCTTCGTGAGGATGTTGGTTAGTGCCCACCGGGCAGTTGTGAATACAACGGTGGCACACAGCAGACTTTTTGCACCCATCCTGCTACATGTGCAAACTCGGTAGAACTGACCCATAGGGCCATACTTACAACCTTCTTGATTATAAAAGCCATTTTAACATTTTGTCCTAAAATTCAATTCTGATTAAACCATTCAGGAAAAAACCGAGCATAGATTTCTGCAGCCTTATATCCTCTCTAACAGACGGACAATGTGTTTATTGTTCGACCCCCGAGGGAGCAGCGTCGATTTGTGGTGTAGCACTCGGCTTAGCACCATTATTGCGTTCTTATATCACTTCGGATGTCACGTTCAATGGGTTCCTTGGCTTCCCGCATATTGGCACACTATATTCCAGATAATACTGCTATATGATTTATATTTATGAACCTATATCGCAAGAAAGCCAATGTTTTACGTAACCATTGATCCGGGGGGAATGACTTTGCGGTGTACCTATGATCTTTAACTTTTGCGAACGTTGGTAATAACGTTTATTTGTCTTCATAAAACATTTCCAATTTTACTTAACAGCATAAATTTGAATATATCTCTGGATTTACGTAGACTACAAACCAATGTATAAAATCAAGAATGAAAGGATCGAAAGGTCAGGTGATGTGAGTTACCCTTGTATAAGCTTTTCGATTAGTTCTAGGTGTATACTGTACCTATATCTTCAGTAAATTATATTTTTCTCAGTTATATTTGTTGCAGCGGATACTTAAAACAAGTTGGTGGAATATGGGAGCTCGTCGTATTCGTAACACTGTAAATTCCTACTGTACGATATAGGCGTGAATAAACATATTTTAAAGCAAAAGTACTATTTTAAACGTAAAGCTTATGAGAAGAAGTGAGTTATCCTTATAATACAGCCAAAAATGTTATTAAATCATAAAGTGAATATGATTAATATATTAGATTTATGTTCGCGTTTCAAATTTTGAAGCTTTTTCTGTACGCATGATGTTAAGATTATAAACTCTTGGAATTACCATAAAGTAAGCATCTTAATTAAGTTAATGTCACGTAACGAAAAAGTAAAACTCACAGTTCCAGCACTTCAGTAATTACAGAATTTAATCGATTAAGTTCTGGAGAATTATGGATTCGGGCACCTTGCGAGGAGCTTGTCCATTTTATTAGCAAAATTTACCATTAGAAGGAAAGATAAATCATCCAAATTATTGTAACTAGGTATCAACAAGAAAAAATCGAAGGATAACTATAATATTTCGATCAAAGCTTACCAATAATCAAAGAGTCCTTTCAGCGATGTACAATTAATTTATATAAAAGAAAATAGATAATTTGCTTTCATAATAAACGCCATGACCTTGTAAATGTGTTATTTATTAGCCGCATTGAAGGCTACCCAGCCAGTGTCGTTATTATAGCTTAAGTGATAATTTTCTATAATCGGCGCGTTGCTGTTTGTTATTTGAAAAGTCAATATAATGAATGTTTTGCTGAAACGTGTTTGCTTACGTGGACATTGATTTGTAATGAATACCTCGTACTATGATGGGAACACTACCTTAGTATAACACATTTTCGTCATAGTTATAAGTTTCATTAGCGTGGTTTAGAATATGAAACGCGGGGTATCAATACACGTGGTTGAATGAAATAAAATTCAAATTAATTTTCAAAAATATTTAACTCAATTTATAACCTTGTCATGTAATGTTATGAAAAATTTTAATATCCTAATATTTTTTTGTGTGTCTTCTAGACTTTTGTTCATATTTAGGTTATGCATGTTACAAAACAATTTTGTTTACAATTGTGAACGACAGAAAGAAAAGTAACAAATAAAAAGAACACGGCTTTCCACTAGATTTATTCTGTCACACCCGTGATTTAGTATATCTGTTGTTACTAGGTTTCGTTTTAAATTTATATCGAAATGCAATAAGTAAAACAGTAAATAACTGAGCATTCGTCAACGATGTTGAGAATACTTGATATTCGAGACGCGCCATCAGATTGTTCACAGAGGGTACAGGACGCATGCATCCCAATAATCAAACAATAGACGACTCCCCTTGTTACTTTCAAATGAATACGACCACATTTCTCTCTTCACATCACCGAGATTGACGGAAACATAAGCAGCTGCCCCATTTAAAACGAAATCTAGTACAGTTATAAGTTATAAAACGTTCCATATTTATAAATGTAAAAAAGTTTCCGAGTTAAATGTCGCTTTGCCATGAGATCGCCTTGTTAGCGAGTCGGTTCGGAATGAAGTGTAATATCTCGGCACATGTGTCTCGTCTAGATTTCACCACGAGTTGGGAGCAGCTGCGATGTGTTACTCGTATCAACTTTGTTTCTATTTAACCGTGAAATTGCTTCATCTAAAATCTTGGAGTAACGGAGCTGAACAACCGTGTGCGAATTTGGAGTGAAGTTTTTACGGATGCTTTATTGGATTTTTGTCATGTAAAGTTTTGATATGTATCTGTTTAAAATATATTAATATCTGGTGTTAGAACCTTACTAGGTAGTAACAATTGCAAGGAAAAACCTATGTCCCGTAGTACAAGGATAATTTTGAATGAAAAAGTCGGGTGGTAACGTGTATAGAAAGTAAAACCATTATTTCCTGATTTCGCAGGACTACAAGGATTTCGAGTAAGTTATTTTGTAGACACGCTAAGATCATGTTAGCGGTAGACAGTACAAATCTAATAATTATTGAGTAGCAACTTTTTTGGAAAATATTAACGCAATCGTACATTTTCGTTTAACAATATATTTCATAAACAAATGTGGATTTTAATGAAATTGTCAATTGTGCTGATCAACGCAACAAAACCAAGTTATGTTAGAACGTCGCAAATATTTTATACAGGGTATATCAAGACTGCGACTGCGTTTTTCTAGTCATTATTAGCCTGCAGTCCGGAATTTGTGCCCGATAAATAAATACACCCAACAGTCACATACAAACATACAACGTGAAATGTGGGTGTCCTGGTGGCGCCTCTGCCTACCCCTTCTGGGATAAAGGCGTGAGTTTATGTATGTATGTAGTGCATGTTATTAAAGTAGTACAATGCACATACATCTACTATATTTAGGGATAAGGGGAAGGAGAAGAGGGATCTTTTACCCACCAGTCGCACAATATAGGTTTAGAAATCTACGAATAAAATAAGGTTAGATTTAGTTTATTATTTATTTGCATTTGGCATTAAATACTTTATTAGGCCAGCGTGTTGGACTATAGCCTATTACCGAAAGAGTTGATGTCAGACAAATGGTCAGTCGTGAAATTATAAAGTACCTACCTAAATAAATCTGCATCATAGATAAAGAAATTATTTTGCGGCGGCCGGGCCCCATATAAGCAGGCAAAAGAAAATAATAATACGAAAGTTGATGTGGTATAGGTAATAGAATAGGACTTTTGTTATAAATTTAAGTATTTAATTCCCTTTTCAACGTGCCCTGGGGTAAAGTATAAATAAGGAAAAGGGGCTCAAATTTTCTCGCACCCTCACTAACAAGGAAATGTAAGAATTCCTATCTCACAATGTAACTGAAAGTTCCAACCCATCGTCGCAGGGCTCTTTGGAATCTTTTCAATTCACCATTCAGTTAATAAAACGCCGAGGGTCACCCGATAAGCGTTCGAAATGGTACAAAAGTATTTGGCAAACATTCACTGGGGCCGTTAGCTTTGGATTAAAAACTGGAGCGACATAATGAGAGCCAGCGACAGCGTATCGAGGCAGGCGATACATCGACCTAACAAAACTGCTGCCTATTTTATTATACGGAATAAAGGTGCGGGCTTATTCACGAATTTCCTATACTTATGCTGCCATATTTTTAATTATAAAACATACATATTTTAATTAATCATCTCTGCGGTTTAATGTAATTTATAAATATCTGTACGCATAACTCCAAGAACCGGTGTAGCTAACACAAATATATCTTATTAAAATATATGAATTTCATACAGTGTATTGTTAGTTGTTACACATTTGTATTTTTCAGCTTACTATGCATCGTGGATTTCGTAGCACCTGTAGTATTGCAGCTACGGGACGCGTAGCGTACTCTACGGGTTTCAAGCGCGGTAACTTACAGTAGTAACCTAAATACCTTGTGAATGCATTATTGAGAAAGCCTCGCATTCATAAAGGAGGTAACAGATAATAATATGATATAGTGGTACATTACCGTGTGTGAGAATGTTGATAGTCTCATTGTGGAAGTAGAAGAGGCTGCGCACACAGTCCCCCCAGCCCTGCAGCGGGCGGTAGCCGGTGAGCACGTAGGGGTTGAACTGCAGGTGCTGCGGCATGTCACGCCAGTGCAGCAGCTCCACGCCGCTGCCCGCCGGCTTCTCGCCCTTCGCCTGGCCGCCGCTCTCACTAGACTCACTCGCGTTCAACTCGGAACGCTCCCGACCCTCATTATCACAGATACGCTCTAACGACTTCTTCCTTTTTTTAGGTCCTTTGCCGTTAACCTCTTGAATTGACGCGTCGAACATTTTAGTACACGAGTCGGGTACGCTTCCTGCTTCCCTCATAACTTCGCGCCCTCGGCACGCTCGCGGCGCGGAACAACGGGATGCTGCGGTGTCGTCGTTCCCACCGACCCGCGTGTCCGCATGACCGACTGAGTGCGGCTTTGAGACGAGTTTTTATAAATAATATCACAGTATTGGTGTCTACAAGGGCCGTATGTATGCTGACGAGGATCACCGGGTCGGTGTTCAGTCAGCTATCGTCCGCGTTGGCGATGCGGCTCGGCTCGGCAGGAGGGTGTGTGCGGGGCGCGGGGCGGCGGGGCGGCCGAGAGAGCGCCGGCTGGGCGGGCGGCCGCGGAAGCGCGCGACTGGCCTGGCGCCGCCGCACGCCCCGGCCGCGTATCTCGCGCCCCGCACCCCGCGCCCCATACATTTGCGCACTGCGCAAACCTGATCAGCTGATTCCCGCCAGAAGGTCGACCCGCTCCCTTTTCCACGATTACACTTTCACTGATCCTTAAGGCACATTCTGTGCCACATAAAATAGGCCAACCCCATTTTTCCATCCTGGTTACCTATATGGGTATGTGCCCAAATGCTGTATCCTCGATTAACTGAATAGTGCCTACTTTTGAAAACATAACAGTTTTAAAAACTTTTTAGGCGAAGAGGGAAAATACGAGTAGTACAAAATTTTTTCAAATTAAGTATAATTGCAATGATGTAAACTTGTGATATAAAACATACAAATAAAAATTACTTATATTTTATTTAAGATTTACGAATAAATTGAATGCTATTGTTTGTTCGATAACTTTAGCGTAAGCTTAGACGCGCCATCTAGCGCTCTCTTTATAAAACAAAGAGCTTTTATAACTTTTCTAGGATACAGAAAAATCCTAGAAAATTACCGAAATATGAATTTCAGTGCCTATTTGATGCTGTGTCTCAATTGTATTTGAATTAAATTTTCTTTATCATTAATTAAACCATTAAATTATATTAACGAATAATCGTCGTCTAAATTTAATTTTTGACAATAAGTTTTTACCTAACAGTTGTTGATCATCGAACTAAATAATGATAATAATGTATTATTAATTCATTAACTAATTGACCGTCTCTGTGATGCAATAAGTTCGATCTTAATGCCTGCTGTAAAACTAAAGGCCGGGGATTCGAACTAGGCATCGAGACAAAATATGTTTGTGTAATGTGTGGACTGTAAGTAAGTATTTTATTAAAGTTTGGGTGTCTGTGGGACAGAAAAGTCTCTCTTAATTGCTGATACCCACGAGTCACGACAAAATACTTGTGTCTAGTGTGGGGTCTTATGTATGTGACAATATGCATGAAAAATGCGTAAATTATGCAGGAAAACTAATGACAACTGGTAAAATATGCAACATAAATGTTAAATTTTGGGAAATTAAGGAGAAAAAGAATGCTATATCTATTTTTTATTTATAATTAATGTATGTATCTGTATCAGCCCATATACGTCCCTCTGCAGGGCACGGGCCTACTCTAAAATCGAGAGAATCGATTGAGAGTGGTTAGGCCATATAGTAATACAATATATATTAATACAGAATAAAATTAGAAAATTACGTATTTATTCAACCATAAATTATAGTGTATAATAACTAATGAGCGATGGAGACCGCTTTGCAAAACATGCGGTTTACGTATGAACTTATATATTCGACCAGCATTAACAATAACTTTTTTTTGTTTATATATATGGAACTAAAATTTTCACAGATAATTTTACCATTATAAAGAGGTAACCCACCGAAAATAAAGTAAATATTGCGAAATTTGCATAAGCATTATATTTTAGTCAAAATATGCTATGATCGCTGGAAAATGGAGTTAATATGCAATTGCATATGGCATATGCAAGAGCATAATAATATAATCCTGTCCCATTTTCCTTATTTTGTCACATCTCTTTCGCCTCTTTCACATTCATGCATTTTCTACAGAATCAAGGTACTCCTGACTAACCCAGTTCGGAAGAGTTCGTAAATTTGGTCAACATGCATTTTCCCCAAATATCCGCTTCCGTTCACATACCCTTTTAATTGCAATTATAGCATGTTTTCATATATAATTTAATTCGCCAATAAAATAAATTAATAGGAACATAAAATATATAATTTAAACATAGTAGTGGCGTTCTTATGCAATGATGTTTTATTAGATTATATTTTAGTTTTTAGAGGCCGCGGGTTCGATCCCCGCACCGAAACAAATATTTGTGTGAACCACAAGTATTTGTTTCGGGTCTGGGTGTTTGTGAGACCGAAAAGTCTCTCGTAGTTTCTAAAACCCACGACACAAGACTCGATCTTAGTGTGGGGTCAGGACTATGTATGTGACTGTTGGGTGTATTTATTTATTTATAGATAAATTGCAAAAGGATTACGCACATTGTAGTTTTCTTGGACTATTGTATGAATGGTTTGGGTGCGTAAGATTACTAAAGGCCAAATACAAATCAATACGAAACATGTCATCCTCAATCTCAATCATTCAATGAGAGTTCATTGTCCCCTTTTCCACATTCCGCGTCAAGGGAGTCAAAGTACCTATGATTAAAACGATGTACGTGTTCATGGCATGAATAATAGAGATTAGAAGCACCATCCTGTTTATGAAAATTTCCTCAAAAGATAAGACATTAAAATGATGCTACTGAGGCAAGAGAGTTAATTTTAAAGAAAGCTTTAATCTATAGCGTCAACCTCCATGGCGCTGCTGGTTAGACGCCGCCTGTGAAGCGAGAGGCCGCGGGTTCGATTCCCGCACGGCGCACCCAAACAAATATGTGTGATCCGCAGGTATGTGTTTGTGAGACCGAAAAGTCTTTAGTAGTTCCTGATACCCACGAGACAAGACTCGATCTTAGTGTGGGGTAAGCACTATGAATGTGACTGTTGGTGTAAATATTATTATTATACTAATATACTAGGTAATTTTCACATATGGTATTTAATTTAACCCACGTGTTTCTTCTCACGCCAAGCGACATTGTAAAAAAATTAAAAAAAACGGTATGATTATTTGTCAAAAATCGTGATTTTACTTTTCACAATATTTTGGTCACCCTGTATAGATAGGAGTATTTTAAATGCTTAGCTGAACTTCAGTGGTTGTTCAAAGGCCTTGAAAACCAAAATCGCGTTTTTCGACAAAAGTACCAGGCATTACAAACTTGGTACAATGTTACCTGGGGTGGCTTGGAACATGTGGTTTAAATGAAATACAATATTATTTCAGTATCATCCTTTCTAAAGCAAAACATTACTTAAAAGAAAAATTAATTAGTAATAATTTCAGTAAATGTTGTCATCTAAAAATGTAGGTCGAGAACAGTTTAGATTAATAGATTTTGTGAATACTATAAGGATTACTGAACAGAGGTTTTCATATATTAGCTTCGAACAATATTTTAGAAGCTCGAAGTATTTTAAATCACTAAACAAAAGAGCAAAATAAAATTTTTATCTCGTTAAAAAGATACTTAGGAAAGAAATCTGTGGTTTTAAAATATTTATAAAAAAATAATAGAACTAATTTTGTTGATATAAAAAAATGCACCTCGGCGGAGCCGAGCCGGGCCGCAACTATACATATACCTAAGTATATAAAATATTTTCCATTGTGTGAAATAGTTACTTGTGTGAAAAACTCACGTCTTTATCCCAGAAGGGGTAGGCAGAGGCGCCACCAGGACACCCACATTTCGCCTTGTATGTTCCGTCCCACGATGTGATAGGGGGCGAGCCTATGGCCATATCGGGCACAAATTTTTGACTCCGGCCTGATAATGAATAGAAAAACCCAATATCACTTTGCCCGACCCGGGATTCGAACCCGATACCTCGGCTTTGAAACCATACCGTAGTAGGTACAACTACGCCACCGAGGCAGTCCAATTTGCAAGTTGTGCTTAAATACAAATGATTAATATCTAAGCACTTGTTCGAGTTGTCACTTTAGCAATAAGTGGCAATAAGTAAAAATCGTATCGATCGCATCGAACAATGGGGGCTACTACAAACAATTATATTCGATATATCGTGAGATCCCGGTGTTAAAACCAATGCAACGGTTAAAACCTACTTCTAGTGCCTTCGTTCTTACTCATATCGACTGATGAACGCGTAGACAACGGCTGAACTTTTCAACAGTGTTGATAAGCATCGCATCAGAATAGATTTCAATTCGAAGAATGGCACGATATACTTAATATAGTGTTTCGTAGTAGCCCCAGTATTTAACATCTTATGTCGCAGGATGGCGAGCGGAAAAGAATGCCATTCAGCATTGCTTTGTAATTCATGGTGTTTGGTTTCGCTATTGTCCATAGGCTGTGGTATTGCTTACTATCAATGTGAATCACAAACCAACAAAAAAGAAGGCGAATGACATGCTCAGTGCTCACACCTCACAATTCATTATAATAAAAAAAATGATGATTTTTTCATTTATATAATGTGCTTATGCTATTTGAAAAATAAATAAAATTATTTATTTCCTGATTCCACAAACAGCAATTTAGGTTTAGTTATTAAATAAAGCGTAGACAGAAATGCATTACTCAAGGCCGTAATGTTGGCAGCCCATATGTAGTACTGTCTTTGCTCGTCAGATGGAAGTAGTTACGGAGAAAAAGTGTGCTTGACGTACTTTTTAAATATTTTTTCTCATTTGAACTTAAAGGAGACTTGTCATTTATTTAAAAAATAATTATATATTTTTTAACGTTTTTAGTGGGTATTTTTGGTTAGTTTTTGTTTATTTTATTATTATCATATACTTTACTTGACAAGGAAAAGAAACGCCATGTTACGACTTTACGCCATTGCTCTGCGTCAACCAACCAACAAACTTCTGTCTTGATTCGGATCGATGTTCGGGCCTTTACTGCGAAGAAGCATTCTTCAAGGTTCAGCATCGCGAACTTGGAATTGTCTTACTAATTTCACTCAACTACTTTGGTGTAAATTGAAATATTTACGTGACTTGAGGGTAAGTTACAATAACTACGATTTTACTAGTGAAATGTTTATTGTAGGGCTCCATTGGAGTATGTATTAGAAAAACCAACATGGCGTCAGCATGTATAATGTAAATAACTGTGACATTTATTGTATTGGCTATAATATGAACATTAGTAATTGTAAGTTAGTTCATTTCAAGTACAGTGCAATAGTGTTAGTTAAATAATATTTTATATTTTGGTATTTAGCACGTCATCCATCATACGAAGCATATTTAACTATTAGTGTATGGATGCAAACATTTCAGCTGTTGGTTGAAGTTAGATGCGTGATTTTAAGATGGTTCTAGATCATAGCCACAATTTTATTTGTAAAATGAAATTCTTTTGATAGTTATTCCTACTTATAATTGGAGCTACAATATCTTATATTATTTCCATTCTGTCAACTGGATTTAGAGATTTTTCTTTCTCAGCAATACTATACCTGCTGACGTTCTTTTAGTTTAGTGATTGTAATCTTGCGTAGAAGCTCTTATGTCTGCCACAGTGAATTTCTATCCAGGTATCCTATAAATTTACTTTTACAGAATGGCCTCTTATCAGATAGCATGGCCTTGCTATATTGGAAATTAATTTCTCACATTTAGCTTTATTTCATCATTATCATTAATTAAAATCAATTTGTTTTAAGAGCTTCAAAAATGTGCATGTTGGTTTGTAGTTACTATCACTATGCACCTTTGACTTGTCGTCAATGGTCTAAACAATTTATGTTTTTCAGCTTAAACCGCTCGGATACGAGTTTTGGTATCTTTGTTTATGGTAAGTGGAAGTACTTGGTGTACTTTCCTAGACATGTGGCTGGCAAAAATAATGTTTTGATAATATGTTTGAGAGATTGTGAGACCTGACGTCATGTTTGGTTTCATCATACTTCAGCAATCACCCAGAAATATGCTATGTTAACAACGCTTATTCAAAATTAATCTAGTTTCAAATTTTAAAACAATTCTAAGAGCATAAATTAGGAAAATGCTTCTAATCCAACATTACCCCAATAGTTATACATGCTTTACAAATTGGACTTACATAAATTATTTAAAAGGAAATTTTTTAAACATTAAAGTCACATTTATTTTTATTGTGTCCTAAAATCAATTGCAAACCTACTCATATTTGGAAAAGTATATGCATAGCATAATATAGCTATAACATTATCAAAATTATATTTATTTTTGACAGACACAAAATAAGCATGATTGGTTTAACAAGGAATGGCTTTATAATGCAAGTCTTTAAAATTCATGAATATCCTTATATTTATAATAAATACAGCTTTACACATACATATAACATGTGGTTATGTTGTTTAAATTTCTCAAGGTCTGCAGCATTTAGACCTGTTTCATAATACATTCTTATATGGATATGTTAACAAAAGAAAATCTTCATTAAAAACACAGTTGATTTAAGAATATAACACCAAATTTTGTTTGAAATTAAAAATAAAGTGATTTGATTTTTATGTTCATATTTAACATGACATGTTGTGATTTATATCATCAACTTTACATTTTGAAATAGATTTCAAAAAATGATACACACTTATATTTGAGTTATTTTGCTGTAATTTCAATAAAATCTAAACATATTTTTTATAATTAATAACATATTAAAAAGACATACCTATTCAACTTCTAAAATTGTTTTTTTTTTTAGCTTTTGGCAAAATTCTTTATTTGTGCTGCAATATTGTCATTCTAATCATGTTAGTATTGTAGTGTAGAGTTGATGATAAAATCTTTAGTTGTTAATTATACATTGATTAACAACTACATTGTCTAACTGCATTCAGCAAGGTCCATATTCAGTGGTACATCATTGTTACACTAAGTTCCAACATGTACAATGTTGACATTTCCAGCTTGGCTGTAGATTAGCTTTGCCCCCGGCTTCCTTGTGAATTTTGGATATTTATCCTACCATTCAAATGTGGAAGTTGTATTAAAGAATACAGCTTCGCTTTATGTAAATATAAGACATATCACAGCTGTATTTTCCCATGACAAAATTGCAAATCTTATCCTAATGCACATTACAATGTTTCGCGCTTCAATACAAATTGAATTAGTTTTGCATTTGTCTAAAAGTAATGCTGAGCTAGAAATGCAAACATTTCTGCTTTGTGGAATGCTTGGTCCTGGTTATGATTGATGAGATCTAGCATGAATATTATGTAACACGGTTACAGATGCCGCGTACCCGGAGGAAGCACTACTCGTCGCACTCGAGGTCGCGGTCGAGGTCATACGAGGCGAAGCGCCGCCGCCTCGATGACGGGTCCGCTGAAGGATCCTACAGGAAGAGAAGCCGCAGCAGAGATCGTGACAGGTAGGTTGAGTTTTTTTTGTGACGATGGCTAAAACGTCGTTATTTAACACATAATAGATGTATATTTGCGCTATCATGATGTTGCCTGTAGGTATTCTACAATAACTACAAATATTTTCCTTTTGAAATGAAACACTCATGGTATAAAATACTACGACCTGATTCTAGATCATTCCGCTTATCCTAATTAAAATCAAAGTCTGTCCTCACTAGATTATTCACGATACATATATTTACAAATTATACGGATTTTTGTATGTGTTTTATTTCATATCCGACGTTTCGAAACCTTTGCAGGGTCCATGGTGGTGGGCAGACACGGAATACTTTGGTAAACAAAAGTAATATACACGCGATAAAAGTCCGTACAATTTGTTTAATTTTTGAAACCTCAAGGATAGCCTGGCGTATAGTATTATTTTGGTCCCTTTTGAGCACCTCTGAGCAATTATCTAGTTTCTTCTTGGGACAAACCAAAAACTTACTTCACTTGTAATAAAATATAGAGTAGAATTATGAGCAAAAGCAACCATAACTGTATAAACTTCAATTGAAACATGTTAAATTATATTTTCAAGGTCAATAAATATACTTAAATGCGTAGTTATCATCAAGTCGAAAACACATATTATATAAATTATTGATAAATAACATAATCTATACATATAATATATTCTATACATATATTCGATAGATGTCTGTACATGGAAGATAAACAAGCAAAACTATTATGGGGGTATTAACTATTTACGTAATAGAACCCAAAACAATGATTTTTAGAATGTTTGTCTCTTTGTTTGTCAGTGCGGTTGTGCGCGGTGAACTCAGATACCGCTTAACGGATTTTGATGAAATTTGGTATGGAAGTAGCTGACACCCTGAATTAACACTTTTTATCCCGAAATATTAAGTGTTTCCGTGGGATGAGGAAGGACTTCCGATATATTTGTTACTATTTATACTCAAACGGATGGGATGGGACTGGATTACATGCCTTGAGTGAGAATGAGACCGGACGGGCGGGATATAATGGGACGGGACGGGATGAGATATTCCAAATAAAGTTAATCAGGCAGACGAAGTTTGCGGGCAGAAGCTAGTACTTACTATAAATATATACACTATTTTTAAGAGATTCGTTAAAGCCGTTGTTTTCATCTAGAAAAGAAAGCTTAAATGTTAGAAGTAATAAGGAAATTGTTGTCTAGCTCACGATACAGAAATTAAATTGCTACAAGGTTCATAGCCACTTTTAGATTCAACCTTCTTAAATGCGACCTTAGCCATACTGTTTCGGCTCTAATAGTATTAGGTCCATCAATAATGTACTATCTCTGAAGATTATAATCGTTATGCAATTTTTTTTAAATTTACGACTAAAATTGATATACGCAGTAAAATAATTGATTCATTAGGGTTTTTTGCTGGCATTAACTTTCACATGACGTAACATAGCTTCGAGCTGGTACGATTTTAATGTATTCAATATTTATTGTACTGTAAAACCTATTTCCTTACCGTGAACGGTGCCCTCGTATAAGTATTATTACGACAATTTGATCAGAAACTATGAAAATGCAGCAGGTACTTTTATATTTTCGCCAAAATGGCTGAGAAATAGTAGAAAGATGTATTTAAAAAGTTTATTTTATTTATAAATTATTAGTCTCTGCCCATTATACCGTATCATGTCATGACCGCACTATAAATTACCATGGACCGCTACACACGCGTCACCAGTGTAGACAGAACGGTCTAGTGACCAGACTCCGCCAGAGTACCAACTACCATAATATTTCATATTAGCATATAGTATTTATTTAAATAAATAAAATAGTTTTATCCCATACATTCTTAGCTGTCATGCTATAATACTGTATAGAATAGGCTGATTGATACCTTTATCTATTGATTTAATTTTACCTTTATTTATTTATACAACCGAATCGATTCTATGGTAAGTCAATTTGCAACAAGAAACCAGATAGCTGTTAGAATTAGATTACAGTCAAATATTTTATAGTTGGACAATTGAGATTAAAATGCTCATGTGAATTTTATGTATTAGTTGAATCTAATAATTTCAATTAACATATGCTAAAACAGCAATGAAGTCGTATGTTACGAGTATTATAATATAGCACCCTTTGAAAGTATGTCAGGCAGTAAACAAATGTTTAGAACTAGTATGTTAAGTACTACATCATAGTGATTTATCAGGCTTTATATAATACATGAATATACCAACAGTTGCACACATCCTGATCTCGCATTAAGATTTTTGTGGCAGGGAGAAACCAAGGTTTTCCCGCACGACGAATATTTATCGCCTCATGGGAACAAACTAGCGTCCTCTAGTTTGTGTTGTAAGTAAATACATTTTATGTATTGCTACGACATCTAGTGGACACAGTAGACATATAGCTGTTCACAGCGGTAGTTCTACAAACAGTAATGTGAGGCCGTGAATGTTCACGTTAAAATCCACTAGATGGCGACACTTTGATGATTCCAGTTCAGTTTTAACTTTTAGATAAGTTGTAATGTCGATGCACAGTTATCAGTGCCACTAAATTAATTTGTAATATGATGACACATTAATATGTCATAACGATATCCCAGAAATTTCCTGTCCCAATTACATGTCGTTAAGCCCACTGTACGTAAGTGATATTTATTTGGAATGACACACGGATATTGGAAAACAACATTTGATTTAGTTAGAATTTATTACAATTTAAAACAACGAAGAGTTTACGTGTAAATCTATTCATTACAATACATGAGGTTAGGAAATTCACATAAATGCATGTAATTTGTCATTCATTATGTGTTTCTTAAATTATGCAAATATATACTTAAATAAATTATAAAATATTATAAAACCTTTTACACGATTTTGTACATACATTTAATTACAAAAGGAAAATATTTTTCTGTGAAGCCCTATTAACAATAATACAATGAAAAAGGCAAACACTTAATTGACATGGTTATGCATTACATTTATTCATACAACTACATTATAATTATAAGGAAGTCAAACGTTTTTGATATACCTATGGATATTCCAATTTATGAATCGTTTTAAAATTATGATTTAAAATGTTTACCATGATTTGGTTATTGATATTGCGATTAAATAAATATCAATCTTATGTCTTACTCCTTGCGTAGATTCCCCAATGCTGGGGGTCATGACTCATCAGGGAAACAATCCTTCGCGCACGATGTTGTGCCATCAGGTCCGGTTTTTGGCCTCATGAACCGCTTCAGAAACATTCATTTTCATGTCTTACTGTTTACTTGCAAATATATAGCACAACAAGAGTTTATACTCCCGGTTTAGCGCAGTGTATTACGAAAGTACAATTACCAGGAAAACTTTTAGTAACATATATCTTGGATTTGTCTAATGCTGTGTATAAACTTTTTCATGATTACGCCATTGGGCGCTAATCAATAAAGATCTTCCTTTACTTATCCACATCTACTACCAGTGGTGATGGTGGCCAGTACTAGACTTTGTTATTTGTCAGCCCCGATCTTATGGCTTGGAAAAACAGCTAAGAAATCAGTTCCAAGCTTGGCGTCTGCCTGTGCAATGTCTTTGTGATTACTGTCCTTCTACCCCCCGACGGATAACCAATGTGGTTTACAGATATGATACTACTATACCATAAATTCTATCACCTTCCGGTAAAATTCTTTCAGTCTATCGAATTGTCTTGTGACTTTTAACTCCCCTCGGTTGTAACTCGTGCCCAGCAGTGAATGATTATGGACTGATACTTACAGTATAGTTGAAAGGGGCAGAAAGATATAAGAAAGAAAATTTAATGTAGTAATTAAATATAATAAGCATAAGTGATAATAGTCACTTGAACAAAGAACATTACAATATTTACTTAAGTCTTAAACCATTGAAATGATTCAATATTTTTTTGGTAACAGTAAGAAAACTGCGGTTTCGTTTTATTTACACGACATAAATTAAATGTTAAAGAATATAGATGCAATCTTATTCTTTATGTGAATGCCGAATACCATCTGACACATCCGACGCAAGTATCCGCAGCGAAATTTATTTCGACGTGTATTCGAACGTCAATAAATAAGTGGATTTTATAGATTTGTTTTCAAAATTGCTCACGAACCCACAATTCAAGAGGATTGTGTCTGATTGCGTTGTTGTCAATCGTCATGAGTTGTCAATCAGCTACAAGATGATTAAGTAGGTGGTTGTACCGTAAATTGGCAGCATAGGCGGTGGTTCTGTTGTCGGTGGTGTCATGTCGGCGTCGTCACAATGTCTGATTAACGCATCGACCTTCGCCGCGTCGCTCCGTGGGAACGCACTTGACTTTTTTCTCCATTTGGCTTCGCTAACATTGACATTCGTGTCAAATTATGTTTATTTTCTTGGCTTATTAACCCAGATTGTTTTCGTGTTGAATGAGATGATGACAACAGTGCAAAGGCGTCGACAGGCACATAAAATAAATTCAAAATATTTAACAATGAAAATGCCCTACAAATAAACTGATTCAATATATTGCGTAGGTTATCTGTGAAAATACAATATTATATTGCTATAATTATAACCAACTGTATGCAGTTAATTAAAAACAAGTTTCGTATACGGGTTTGCTCGCTTTAAAATGCATTGACATCCTTTACAAGCTGGTTTAATAGGGGCCGTGTAAAAAAATAGGCAGGCAATTATAGTAAGTATATATTTGTCAGAAATAGATTCGTTTTCATTTCAGTCGAATCAATGCCGTGTTACAGGAATTATAGATAACTTTAGTATTAGGGACGTGAATGTTTTGACGTAGAAAAGACTAGAACATCGACACTCCTGGATGTCAGCTGTGTCGATACTTTACTTCCAAGCTAATTTCTCGGTAGGTGACAAGAATATCGAGGGATTCTTTTTTTTTATTTCGTAATTATTTTATTTGTACAAAAAGTTAATTGCAAGTGTAACTTCAATAAAGACTTTAAACCCGTTTTAAACTAGTCAAACTGAAATTGTTCTTGGCTGCTATTTTTAAATAGACTTCAAGCAGCGACTTGAATGTGCATTGTTACCTTGAGTAGAAATGAAGCCTTTGTGTGTTACGAAACGGTAAAAAGCATTATGACGGCGAATGGATTTGTCGGAAAGTAAACTGGACACCACCACTTATTCATTTTAAAATCTTACTCATATATACATAAGATTCTATATGGCAAACAAAATATTGATATTTTGCACAAAGGGCCTTCGCGTGTAATTACTGAGTTGCCGACAAATTATACATTTACGAGTTGTGAAAATGATTTCTTTAATCGCATGGCCGAGTATGATTGTATGACTCAAGGATGCCGTCGCTAATGTCAAACATTAATTTATAACAATCGACGCTCATGTCTTCCGAAGGTGGTCGTTTGCGTTGAGTGAACCTCCAATGTTTTCTTATTCATACCTATATGATAATACTGTGCGTGTGCATACGTTTTAATTTTCTTGTCTTTCGCAATCATTGTATGCCAAGGACCTCTGAAAGGCCACTCACTAAAACGGTAATCTTTATATTATCTGTAAGCAAACATTGTATGATTTTAAGTTTTATCTAACCGTGTACACTTCATCATTTAACAAGTGGGAATTCCTTGGTTGGAGTTGGAGTGCAAAGCATTTGAACAAAATGTTACGTTCGTCGCGTACACGTATAACATTGTTCTTTAATCATGATTGTTTTAGAACAGTGGGACAAGTTTCCAAATAAGGAAATGTCAAATTTCATTGTTATGAAGTAAAAAGTGCAACATCTTTGGGTCGGGCGGCGTGGTTCGGCGCGGCGGGCGCACACAAATTGTCGCAATAGCCGGTGGTTCGTGTATTATTGAGGTGACAAATGGTGGCGCGGTGGCTCGGTGCGGGTTGGGGGCGACAGACGTTGTTCTTGACACAGTAAAACTAGAAGTGCAGTAGGTAGGTGCAGCTGCGGCCCACGCTGAGCTTTTTGCGAATTGCTAATACGTCTGTACGCAACATTTCTGAGCTTTGGATACACTGTAGACTTTCAATGTTTCAACTGATACATTAAGCCATTATAATATTTATTAAATGAAATACTCGGTGTGACGTTATCGTTGCATTGTTTTAGTGGTTATGCGACTGAAATGTTAATATAATAACTTATTAAAACATTTTATAACAATAGTTGAATTAATAATATTGTGTATATTTGATTTCACCGCGTTCCCAGCCCCGTACGGCATGCGGTGCACGAGAATTATCTGGCGTGATCTATGTCGATCTCGGCCAAGAAACGCTTTCCATGTTGCGAGGCGGAACGCCGCAGCTGCACCGGCGATTTATGTTTCGTATCGAGACGCCCGATATTATCCATTTGGGGATTTATGACATTTTGCGTTTGCTCGTTAGTTAACCAGTCTTAACAACTAAATACTTCCTTTTTATTATTACACAAAACACGTTTTGCACGTTTAGACAATAACATCACGATATTCTAATCATCATTTTTTACAATCGTAAGGGCAAAAAACTTAATGTTTCTTTTCAAGGTGTTAAATGTTCGTTGTCATAGTGTTTAATATTTGTAGATGGAGGCAAGGTAATGCACTTTGAAGAGAATCGTTTCCTATCGGTGTATGATGCCACGAGGTCACACTTCGTCATATCCTGTATAAATAATAATAAACTAAAGTGAATTGGCATAAAATATCCTTTAAACATATCATTATGTACATTTACGTTTGCATTGTTTGATCGACAATAATGAATTTGATAACGGTTAAATATTTTCTGTAACCGTTTTACAGTACCGCTTTGATTTAGTCAATACTTAAAATATTAATTTATTCCATTTCTGTACATTAAAATCCACGTATCGATCGTACAATCGCCTAGTTGCTTTATTAGCAATTTCACACTGGCTGTTTTGTTTATAGCGCTCTACAAAATTAAATTAATGTATTCGGAAGTTTTTGTCAGTGTTTATAATTGATTATGTAATGCAGACTGGAATTCTTCCCATACGGTTTAATGGATCGAATTGAAAATTACTTGTCTGACGAGAGATAGATAACTATCAGGAACATCGGAAAATATTTATCAAAAACAGTTCCTTCATCCGGTATACAACAAGTAGATATCGCTGTTGTCGCAGGTCCTGTTGAGAATTCGCGGCCAATTGTCTGCGTATTTATGACGAGTGCTATTTATTCCGACTGGCCGTGTACTCTGGCGACTGGACGCTATTGTACGTAGAACGAGGTATGTGACGGAATCAACGACCGTTCAGTGAGAGCTCCACGATTTATCACGACACTTAAATGTATCATTGACTGCGCAAAATTAAACTAGCCACTCGAATACTTTTCTAATTTTAGATTATAATTTGGTGCCAAATTACATGTTGATTGAGCATATATTTCTCTGATCTTGTTTCAAACGGAATATCTAATGCGTATCGATTGATGGCGTTATAAAACTATAAATTAAGCGATAGAACGTAATGTGTTTTCATCGTAAATGGACAATATATAAAAATACATTTGATAAAGTGTGCCGTATTTTACGAGACACTCGTTCTTATAAATCACTCTTCTCGGACCCTACATGGTTAGTTTGTAAATCATTCGGCCTGTAACAGCGACTTTAACTGGGACTGTCGACTGTAGTCTGTAACATAACGATATGTGGTCTATATTATGCATATAACATTAACGACTGTTCCAGTTATGTTGCAACAATAGAGACTGTATGTGGCTGTATTGTTAATAAGAAAAAAATGAGTGCATAAACAAAGCATTTGGAAGAGCTGCAACTGTTGCGTCTGTCAGGCATCGGTCGTGCGTCGTTTTACTAACAAAATCACATTATTGTCACGCCCGCGCTCCTGGTCGGATTCAATGACGTAGGCAAAGTGTAACGCACGTGTCAATGAATTCACAGGAATTGATATGCGTTGCAATGGCTGTATCCAAGTTCACGGTATACTTATGTTTAACGTTTCTACGTGGAAAACTTTTGACGCAAACTATTGACATTTCTATTGCAAACTCTTAAGCAAATATTATATAGTTAATATCGCATACATAAATACAAACAGTGAAATGTTTATGTCCATTGCCAAGGCTCGGAACCGGTTTAAAGGGAGCGGTTAATTTTGATAAAATACCGGTAAATTATATCGCTCCTGCGTTTACCGGTTAAACCAATGAACGGTTTCAAAATAACCCAAACGATAAGGGTTACAGGTTACTTACGCAAGAACGTTTTAGCACCCAAATTAACCGGTTAATTCCATAATAATACGCAACGCAAAATCAGACTTGTACGGTTCGGGTGGATTCGTGCTGTGACGTGTTTATGTCGATACCGCGCTAAGGTGAAAATACGGGACAGCGGAAGGTATTATTACAATACTTGGTTTTAACCGGTTAATTATCACTCCCAAAACCTAAATTCGTGAAAAACCGGTTTTCAACATTAACCGGTTAAGCAAAACCCTTAACCGAAATTGATTTTTATTTGGGGTCAATGACCGAAACCGGTTTAGGAATTAAACCGGTTTCAGAGCCTTGTCCATTGCAAAAATCTTAGAGATTTAAACGTGGTTATTAAATGTTATGAAAATATGTGTGTGAATTGGGAAAAAATGCATAATTTGCGGCACATGCTGGTGCAGAGTGCAGAGGAGCCGTTAGTCGCGTTTAGGTGCGGACAGGAGCGCGAGTAAGCCGGTGCGGGATCGATTAGTGAACCGGTCCTCACAGTACGTTGACTCCTGAGGGCCAGTGGCTGCGCCTATAGACGCGAATTGTGCACTGTATAGAGTACACCTCTCGCCATTGCACCACGCCCGCGCACTCCGCGCCCCGCGCTTCCCCTAACAACCACCTTGTTTCCAACAGCGCTGTTTTTGTATGTTTTGTTGCCAATTCCACAGCAACTTGGTGTTTTGACCTCTAAACAGACATAGAATTACTAGCTTACGGTTGATTTTTTATGCATAAACAAAGTGCACTTTTCTTTTTGAGAACATATTTTGTTCTGAGCTAAGCTTAACAAAAACATTGTAATGTTACCGTTAATTTTACCTATGAAAAAGAAACCTAGTTTGATTTAGCGTGTATTTTGAAGAACAAACTGCTTCATTTCCTCCCAAACCGCATAGTAGACACTTGACTAGGTATGTTCTGGTTCAAATGATTGTAATGGCAAACGTTATTGCTCTACAAGTTTCTCTTCGCGGAAGACGAGTGGTGCCCGTGTTTCATACTTGACTCGTAAGGCTGTTCGCAAGTAATTGACAGCAGGTGCGCCTGGCGAGCACGTATCATCTCAATTATAGGAAAACTCTTTTTACATGTGCGACAGGCTTAAAACTGATTGCCGGTGTCTATACACGGATAAGACCGCAATACTGAGAAAGCTGCGTGACAGCCCGTTTCATAGTAACTTTCCTCACATACATACATATAATTGTTTGACATTGCGTTGTATTAATTTATCGCGTAGTTAAGGTTACAAGTTATTAAATTGACATTTCCGCTGGTTGCTCAACAAGGGACGCGTGTAAAGTTATTAACATCTGGTGTTCACCAAGAACCATTAGGTGTCTCGCCATCTATGGCCTGAACTGCCCGCTAGGTAAGCAATGTGATCTTGAAGAAATAGTATGTGCTTTTTTTAGTTTATATTTGTTATAACAAAATTGGTGCCAATCCATAGCATTGTAAAAAAAAACAAAGCTCTTCGAATAATAAGATTCACATTTGTACGTATATTTTACTATGTAAGAAGTGTTTTCAAACATCTTTAGACGTTACAAGTGATAATGAAATAACAAAGACAATTGGACTCGCATAATAAGACACCATTGATAATGATGATTAATGTTTACGATGTTCAAGATGTGAAATGTAAACAAGGAGCAGTGAAGGTGCTGATTAAACATGATAAAGCTGTCTGGCATTGTGTGCGGTGTAAGGGCCCGGGTTCGGAGCCCGGGGGCTGCGCGGCGGGGACAGGGGAAGCGCAAGGGAGCGCGGGCGTCGAACCCGCGTGGGTCGAGGGTCAGCGGCGCGACAAACGTTCATTAGCGCATTCATGCGCCTGCGCAGCCGGCAATGCATGCGCTCGCCGCTCACACACGCCACACGCACATTCACTGCCTTCTCTAAGAGAACCTTTCAAATACAAGTCAAAATCGCAAACAACATACATATTAAAGGCTCGCATGAACTTTATTACTTCCTGTCCAACCACTTGGTTCATTTGGAGGAGGTGACTCAATGTTTTGGTGCATCTTTTCATTATGTTGTTACTTTGACCGACTCAGATTTGATATTTTCTTTTCTCCGTGTTGAAATTAGTGAAAACTTTTTACATTATTAAATCTGTTGTTGACAACGTATGTGTATATTAACTAGCTTTCAACATTGTTACTAGACTTCTGATAACTTGCGAAGACCTGTTTGAATACGCTGTCTGCCGTCTGTTTTTGTTTTTTGTTTATTTTAACCAAAATCTGTATAAATATTCATAGAGAGTACAAGAAGCAAAATTATGTAGTATATTGTCAGAGATCTAAATCTCTGTTTCATGTTGTTAATTCTAGTTACAGGTATTGGTATCTGTTAAGTTAAAAATGTGTCCGTCTTTAATTATTCTTTTCTGCCCATAGACCCCCCCCCCCCCCTAGACCCACCACTGCAACTCCTGTAAGCCAGTATTAACAGTCGCACGCATTTTAATGACACTGACAATGAAGCTCAACGAGTCTCCGGGATTGTCTAACTTGTCTTTAATCCGCAACGAAATCAATCACAAAGTTAAATTAATAGGAAGAATTGAAAATACATTATTGTCCAGTTCCCTCCCTAATAAAGCGTCCGTCTTTAAATATCTGGTTGTGAAATGGTTTAATAATTGAATAAACAAACGTGTGTCATGTTCAGCTTGAGAAACATTCAATGTTTACTCGTGTCCCCGAAAACTTATGTTGAACACAAACCAGAGCGAACGCCGAACATGTTGTTCACCGTACGTCATTACAACTTGCGGCGTGAATTAGTGTCGAGTGAAAGTATATTCTTTGTTGACATTTCTTTATGTGGCAATTTCGTGTCCTCCGAGATCAGTCCAGATAACTATCATTAATCTAATTGGAAATGCTAGACATATGCAATGAATTAGTGTGAGTCAATTGAGAAAGTAAACCAGTGAGTATTGTTCCGAGTGGATGCGCGTTGTACTAAGTGCGTGGGCGCAGGCAGCGGCGCGAATTAAAGCAGCTCTCTATTCATTACTCATCGTTATTGCTATCACCATTTTGGGAGACGAAAGCGAGTGTAGGTTTGTTTGGTGCCTAATTATTATTTTAGTGTCGCTTTTATTTTTCCTGCGTCCAACGTGAGTGATATTTTCATAAATCGATTCAACGCTCAGTGAGCACTTACCTGACCGTAATGTATCTGCTGATGCAAATGATCAAACGCATTAAACACCTCGCCTCCTATAAATATAAAATGACCTTGTCGTAATTATTAAAATGTAAAAGTAATGAATATTCAAACGTCCATGTCGTTACGTTATCTGTAACCGATAGACATGGGTCACGTTTTGATTTGCTTTTCACTCCCGTATCAGTGTAGTAATCTATGAAATAGAAAACGTTAGAGGAGGAAAATGCTATGTGCGTTTACTTTTACTAATAGAGACAAAAAAGTGTGATAATGTGATTGTTCATTGTAGACACACGAGCCTTGTAGAAAGTACCGAGACAACGCATGCGAGAACAGCAATTACGACAATACCGACCCAGTTCCACTGCACTTTATTGCAATTAAAACTTGTGGAAGAACCGCGATTAATTACTGCCAGCTACCGATTTATTTATTCCCGCTGCGCGAGACAATAGTTGAATTTATTTGTCCGCACTAAGCCACCGAAACTACTTTATTATTTTCGAAAAAAAGAAAACATTATACTGGGTATATCACGACTGCGACCGAAAACGTAGCCAGGTGTTAGTATTAGTGACATCAGACACAGAGCAACTAAAAAAAAATTACTGATCGTCGTATGTAGATGATAAATTCATAGTTTTCCTAAAATAATAATGTACACGTTTTTATATTTAAATACGCTATGGTGCACAGGGATTTAAATTACTATTTTCGCAAAAACTATGTATTTACCACCCAAACACTAAAAAAAAAGTCAAAAAGTTAAGTATAAAGTGCAAAAAAATCAATCGCTTTTTTGCAAAATTTCTAGTTGCATTGTGTCTGTAAGCACTTAAACTACCACCTAGCTTCATTTTCGGTCGCAGTCTTGATATACCCGGTATTTTATGGAAAGAAAATGAAATATAAAATGAGTAGACTGTAAAACATAAGCTGATTTTGATTAACTGCGGGAAGGTGAATTTCATTTAGAAAAAAACTCATGGAACCAAAGACAATTGTAAAGTGTTGTTACTTTACAGTTCATGTAGGTTTTCTTTGAAACTGTACTACAATCCGGGCCGAAACAGCTCATTAGTTGTTTGACTGTTAAACATGTTATAATTTACAGTTTTAAATTGTTTTAAAATTTTACTATTGTATATTCTGTGCATGTAACGCCATTGATAACGTCGAACAAAAAAATATCCACTTCTAAATTCTATGTTCGGCGTTATTTTAGGCATTTCGGTGAAGCCTTTCTCTCTCGAAATTATAAACCGTGACATCTTTTCACTTTCACTATTACTATGCCAATCAAATTTTGGAACAATTCATAATTAGCGGACACTAATTAACTTGATTTTATTAAAGCGAGGCGGTTGTAGGTGTTAACACAGGCGCGTCACGTTTCGACTTTTCTAAAGCTTAAACCTGTATTTTGTGGGATTGTACGGTGTACCCCGGTGCGGCAGTGGTAGGCGTTTAGTGAAAGCTTCTTACTGGGAACTTGTTTATGGTTGCTTATTAAATACACTGACTTAATTATGGCGTCCATTTCACGGAATCGTTATGCTTTTATATTAGTTTGCTACAGCCGTCTGTTGCCACTTGCCAAAGTCTGTGAATGAACTATCATATTTTTCATTTTTCTATCAAATACATTACTTAAATTAGCGTTAACAGTTGCCCGAGGAATGTTGTCGTTAAAATATACGTGTTTTGTACACATTAATTTATATCACCAGGTATTTCTATTGGACTTCCCCCCATTCGGCTGGCTTCTTTAATTTAAGGAAACATTGTTTCCAATTTGCCAACAAGTAAATCCAGATTGAGTGTTTGGGTCTCAAATCAATTGATTCGAAAAGTGTTGAATCGAACCCGATAAAGCATCTCCATTGTATTCATATTAACAATTGTCGAACGCATAGAATAATATATACACATGTTAGTAGAATAGTGTCTAAATCCGTTAGCTGTGTGCGTTTCATGGAAATCGTACATAATTGTATTGTTTGATCGAAGTGTGTGGGCGTGTGGTTTGGTACAACGGTATATGGGTCATGTACACATATTAAACACATAATTAATTTTGTTTTCTTTATGATACCAAGAATGTATTAAAACGCGTGCGACACAAATTATATCCATATTGTGTTTTATTCAATGGGCGCAACAAAGAATTATGAGAACAAAACCGGCACATGAATGTAACGCGATATGAAAAGATATAGAAAATTGGAGCAAGTGCGAACCTAGACCACAGGCCACAGCACGGTTAACTGTTCCTCGTGATTCATCTTCGCCAAAACATTACGTTAACTCGAATTGTCAAGAGCACTTAGTGTCTACTGTCTCCGATGTCTTTATTTGCCCGTACTGAAATCGACGCCGTGTATGTTGACATAATTATGGGCATTTCTTAAAAACGTGACAGTCATATGTACAATATATGTGAGCTATCGCACCGACGCTTGTGATGCGTGTGTTAAACACATGCTGATTGCCATGTGCTAACGTGTGATATGCCAGTTAAGAAATCACTTGCCAAACGGAACTCATACGTCTTTTTGTGTCATACTTGGCTCTTTGTTCGTTTATGTTGCTAGTTGAACATACAATGACATTGACCGTCGCATTTTATAGTAGTCACTGCAAGATTAAAACAAAACCTCGCCGCACACACCTCGGAACAAATTCAACCCATGCGAATGTTTTGCATTAGATAAAGCTTTATTGATAATTTATTCAAAGCTATGCGGTTACACTTATACGTGGGGAGATTATTCTATTGGTTGGGCCGCTGAATAAAAACAATGCGTGACGCGTCACAGAAATGCAAATGAAACCAATAATTTTCCTTTCTTATATGAATTGAAAAATAGGAAGTGTAAGCGTCGATGCACTCTTCGTGGTGTTATGAACAAGGGGCACGGGCAAACACGGGTCACGACTGCGGAAGCTCCAAAACATATTTGAATCATTTTCGTGAAGGACGCGCCGATTGCCGACGCACCGTATACGTACATAATAAGTTGCAGATAAGATTCTTTGCTTCGAGAGCCGATGTAATGACAGCAGACCTTGACGAACTTCGATATCGGCTATCCTAAAGGGAAGACAAGTAGGTAAACGAGATTTCCGTTTAAGGATTGGCAATGCATCGGCCGCCCACGTATTGTTCAGATATCGACGAAGGCGTCGCACTAAAACACTGCTACGATCATTCGGTAATTCGTTCGTTCACGGAAGTGTTTAACAGACGGTCATTCGTTGTAAATCGATTTACTTTTAAGTCATAACTTATGTGGGAACATTATAGATTTAACTTCATCTCGAACCGAACGTGGGATTTAATGTCTGTATAATAAGCGCTCGTTATAGATTATAATTTAACTGGAGCATTTGTAATTTATTATTGATGTGTTAGGATGTACTAAAAAAAAGAGTTGGTTATTTTTAAAATAATAATAATAACAAGCGTTGCTTTACACAACGTATTGGCTTATGATCTTTTTAGGTATAAAAATGAATGATAACTGTTATAGTCTACGTATCAGTACTGCATTAGAGCATGTGGAGCAAATGGTGACGATTTTTGTTTTTAAACATGTACTGAGATATGGTGGGACTTGCTCTCGTCGTCCGCGATTGTTATCCACCTGCGCCGTTGCATATTGTCTGCAGTCGTTTGTCACGTGGCCTGGCATGATTTCCCTTTTATCAAAAGAAATATTAATAAGCGAAAGTTCTCTTGCGAGCTCGGAGCCACTGCGAAGATTTATTTCTTGTATTTTATCATAAATGACGTGTCGGAAAGTAACTTCAATCGTTTAACCTTCTCCTCGACAAAATACATGCTTCCGTGTTTCGAGTACAGCAAAGTAATATATCTTTTTTCTACGTGTGAGTCACCATCAGGTGCTAATCATGGTTGACATAATTAATGAACAGTTAAGTAACACCTAGAGTAATTTTGTTTTACAGCTGTATCACACTTGTTAGTTGTAAATAACATTTTCTTTAATAAGCACATGAAAAAAAATTGCGATACGCGTACATCAAACATGCCATCAATAAAGAATTAATTAACAATTAGTTAATGAATTAATATATCTACGTGACTGGTGCTTAATTGAAATATAGTAATGTGTTGCGATGAAATAATCAAAATGTTTTCTTACTAGTAAGTGAGGCATTACCATTTCCTTTCTAATTTCGCTTCATAAGTGTGACGGCGACCCCGAATATAAATTATGGGAACAAGTAATTTCTTGTACGAAGGATGGCGAGCTGCGCTAATGTGGCTGGCAACACCTACGCGCGTCTTCGGCGAATCCAACTGTACGCCGGAAGACTACTTTCTGCCCTAATTGCACGGGCGCCAGTAACAGCCTGTGGGCAAGTAAACTTTCATATTGGTAACACCGAAGTGTGACACATCGTAATATCTTCGCCCAGTAAATTAACTTCCACTGACTTCGTGTGCTTACGAAAGTCTCGCAATACACATAAAAAAAATCTGGTAAGGATTGTCTTGTAGTACGGATTTGTTTTGACAGCAGTGTTAAATATGGATTTTTGACATAGCCTTGGCGGGCCGTGCTCGTTTTATTTGTTGTCTGGAGTTAAGGCTCTACCAAAGATGAGTCACCAAGTCGTACAGGATCTTTGTTGTACTTCCGAGAATCTTAATGGGCAATGCTTTGTGGGAAAGGTATTTCTTATGCGGGTCGACGGACGAATATTCACTCTTTCTGCGTATAACACAATGATACCTTAATGTCAATATTTTTTTTTTTTTTTTTTTTTTTTTGCTATGAATGACGAGACGAGCCTGCCATTCGCCTGATGGTAAGCGATACGACCGCTCATGGACAGTAGCAAAACCAAACAACACCATGAGTTACAAGGCATTGCTTGGCATTCCACTGCGCTCGCCATCCTGAGACATAAGATGTTAAGTCTCGATATGTCCAGTAGTTACTCTGGCTACAATGTCCTTCAAACCGGAACACAACAGTGCATTTACACTGCTGTTTGGCGGGAGAAATAGACATTGCGGTGGTACCTACCCAGGCGGCCTCTCACATATGAGAGACCTACATGACATGTGTATTCAACGTAATCGTAGCACTAATCTATACATATAAATAAAATTGAAGAGTCTGTTTGTTGATAGAGGTTACCTTTTTTTCAAGTACATAAGGCTATGGCGTGAAATTGTTTGTACATAATATGCCATATATTTTGGCCAACGGGATAATCGCAAATGGTTATGCAATAATGACGTGATTCGTGGTTTTAGATTTTTCTTATTTTGAGGGGGGATATAAGGAAGTATTTAGGTATATAATACATATCGTATAATACATAAGAAATTATAACATTTAAATGCAAATATCTGTTTCCAAAACATGACGTAGGTACCACTTATAAAAACCAATTGAGATTTAATTCTATGATTATAATTTGTCATTCAGCTCCTCCACGTTATTATGTTTTTCGTATCCTTCTTTAGACCGATGTTTGTTCCTAATTTTATCTAGAAACATGGAAATGGTTGATAAATGTGCATATTTTCATAGTAAGTAATGCGTAATTCAAACTTTTTTAATGACGACGACACGGACTCTGAATTTTAATACAATCAGTGGATGACGAATCAATAAAAACAATTTTGTTTTACCTGTGTACGTGTTCGGTTGTTTGACCGATTTTGACCTCGATAATTAAAGAGGACCGTTAGACTTGACTCAGTTATTATTGCGTTATTTTTTGAAACATCAAACAGGATCGTCTTTTGCAAATTCATTGCAATTACCGAGATACGAATCAATAGACTAACAACGCTTCCTTGTACACATTCATGCTGTGACGTTTTTGCTGATGGCTCCTAAAATGCTCTAAATATTTTTTTCTCCTGTATGCCTAACCTCGTAAGCTTTAGGAAGTCTATTTAAGGATGTGATTTTGATAAATAGTTTAGATTGTGTTAGACTACAGTTCGCCAGATCGACTTGCTGCTGCTATGCCGTTTATGGCGTGGGATTAATTCGCCACGGTCATTGCTAGCCCAGCGGGAACACATTTGAAGTACTCAAACCATACCTATAACGATGCCGGATTTTTTGTTTGTAATAAAATTTGGTCCGCTTGAAGAGCAACTCGAGCCATTCAACATGACTAATTTGTAGCTTCATGGTTTTATACATTGCTCAATGCTGCGGAAATCTCCGTCCTAAATTACCATTACATCCTTATTGTCGGTTTAGAAATTGAATTAACACCGTAGATAGATATTATCTTGTGGCGCGTTAACCCGACTACTTTGCCAAGAGGAAACCGCGCGGCGTACTGCACTAGACAGCGACCGATTTTTCTTTCGTTACTTAGTCTAAGCGGCCTAGTAATGAACCATTTGGGTCATTGGACCTCGCCGTTTGTCGGTTACTCACCGCCTCCGGTGCCATTATTTTTTGCCGCCATTTACGCGCCACCAATTGTATAGACAACTGACGCAGTCGCCTACGAGCGCAAATGGAGAGCTCTTTTTGTCTGTGTATTTATTTCTATCGATTAGACTTGTGCATCATGTACTCGTACATACTTAACGGATTGCCCTCAATTAGGGTTCGTAGAAAGAATTCGTGGGACGAAAACTTGCTAATGTTTTCTCAGGAAATTTATAATGACTCACAATAAAAAAAGTAATACAGTTAATGATATGTAAAAGTGTTGTGAATTTCATTTAATATCTATTCGATTAATATCGATTGGACATTGAATATTTCCAGTAAAAGCTTATTGGAACAGGGCTGGTCTATATTTTTTAATCGTCTTTTTTTTTCGTTAGGCTCGGCGATACATCTATAAGACAACTAACTAGCCTTGTGTAAAATATTTTGGGTTGTTCTTAATATTAATGTTATTTACAATTTATATTTATTAGTCTGCTTTCCCAGGATCAATATAATTAATGAGTGTCGATTAATATGTTGTATATTATTTATATAAGTTATTATGTTACACGGAAAGTCTTTGTAAGTATTCCGAAGTAAATAATTATGTTATCTTTAGAACACAGGCAAATATGAATATGTTTGTGCGTCAATAACAGTGTTGGGAATGGAATATTAGTTTTAGGGCAAAATTTTCCTTGTACTGCTGTTGAATTTATAAAATATTCCCCACAAGTTTATAACTCACAAAAGGTTTAATTAATTTTTGGTTAAAACGTAACGTGTAGGTTTAAGGCTTATTTTCTTTTCTCTGTCTCTCCCCAGACTCAGAAAGTCCACAGCTGACCACAGGTCCCCTCCACCTTCCCACATCGACCTGTTGTTATTTTCTTGATACAGTATTATTTTATTAAACGTATTGCTCTACAAAGCCATTAAGCAAGATCTTACGTTTCTAAGTCACACAAAGATAACTGATATCTGAAAAATAAACATATGATATTCATTTTCTTATATAATCCTCACTGCATCTGATGTCTAATCAAGCTCTATGCCACTGCTGTGTTAAAATTACACGCGGCGTACACTATTTTTATCTAATTAACTTTTTTGTAGGTCAAGCTAATGTTGCGCAGCTTAAAGCCCTAAGGGGAATATAATCATACGAGCATATATGCCATCGATGGCAGTGACACACATCACCACTGAATAAGCAATAATGTTCCAGTCTAGGCCATGTTTGTTCCACACATAAATAAATATTAAATGAACCATGTCATATAATATTGTACATGTACGTAAAATACACAGTGCGAGCATCGAAAGTATGGTATCGGTGCTTTTGGGGTAAGCAAACGATGAGACGCCGAATCGCATGCAAGTAATTGCAAATCGTTGGAACTACATTAAGGAGCACCAGTACTCGTTGAGTATATTTCTATACCTCGAAACAGGATGTGCATGTTGCTTGTTCAGCGTTCAAGTGGAATCCTTTTTTTCATCATCCTTAATACACATTATATTTATAAGTTTCAATATGTAGGTGCGGTAATAAATCGTTGTAACCTCGACAAGCTATTAATTATTTTCAAACTTTCTCACGGAATGAGTTCCAAGTGAAAATTTGCTTGTCACTTTTATGTATTGAGCTTTGGCGAATCAATTTGTCATCATTTCCTTTTTTTTTCTACGATTATTTGTACGATTGTGCGCAAATACTGGGTGCGATTCTATATTTTATTTCTGTTTATAAAAACTTTTGTTTATAACGTAAAATGTATTCGTATTGTATTAATAAAAATACATACGGTTCATACACAGTTGTTGGTTTTTTTTTGTCAGTGGCCCAAATGCATATATAATAATATTCGTTTTAATGCATTGTAGTTTCGCAACCAAATTGACCTTCTGTGCCTCGGCTGGTTAATGATTACTTACATTGAGTATTATTATTAATATTTTTGTTATTTTTTTAGAATGTTCGTGTTACTTTACTGATTTTTGCATTTGTTTGTTTCAGGTAAAAATATTTGCATCATATTAAACAAGACTGTTTGGTGAGGTATTAAAATAATAGAATTGCTGAGTACTATAGTTATTTTGTCGATTTTATCGGTGCAAAGTATGTTTAACAGTATAAGCGTTATGATAAATAATTTATATAACACGTGATCGTAATTAACACATGTGAAAATAAAAAGTATTGTGGTAGTTATCATACCCCTGATTAAGATACGCGCTTGATTTATTGATTACGCGATGTTAGTGTTCGTTGGCAGTCTGTACACAGCTGCATTAAATTGGTAGCTACTTGAAAACTCGTACAGTAATGCACTCGGTGGGGGCTCGGAGCGCGGACGCGAGCCGGCACTCGAACTCGCTAGGCGGCGGTGCCACCAATATCGGCATCTGAGCGTCGCAGCGAAGGTCAGTGCTCCTGCGATTCGGCCCGTAGTGCTCTCGAGTTAGAGTCACAAGTGGTGGACCGCAGGAGAGAGGCGGCGGCAGCGGCTGCGGTGGGGTCCTCGCGGCCGCCGCGCGCTCGCCGCTGCCTCCCTTTAGTCAGTATAGTCGCAGCGGTGCACGCACACCGCACGCAGTTCTCGCGCGCGCAACGAGAAGGTATGCACGTACCGGCCGCCGACACCCGCCGACACCGCCGCACTCCAACACACGCATTAGCTTCCGGTGGCTGCTCTCTTTCCAATTCGTACGCACGTACATGTAGTGCCGGCCCGGTGCATGTAGTGTGTTACGATTATGACATTCGACGTTTTTCCTCTTTGTTGCAACGACCGCTGGAGTGGTGTTTATAGTAACAGAGTGCGGCCACCGTTGGCGCCCGTGTGTTGTGTGCTGTTTATTGTCCGCGTTCAAGTGCTCTTATCTTAAATGGATTTCTCTTTCAAAAGTGTCACGCGTAAATCACCTTGTGGAAATGTGTTGAACTAAATCATTGTGCTCTCCTTTGTTTTCATCGATGTCAAAACAATAACGCGGTTTAATTCGTTTATAAATAAGGCTTGTGTTTTATCTCATATGGCGCATTTAACAATACTTAATACAATAATGTATACTTCGGATGAATATTGTTTACCGTAACGGAAAATTTGATTAATGGTTCTTATAGAACAAGTCTAAACTTTATTGACTGTGAATACACTAGTTGGGCAGAAGAACCACATAAAAGTAGATTTATTTGATTGACATCGGTCGTTAAGATTAAAAGTGAAGCCATATTTTTGTAGAAGTAGTATATTATATTAGAGTCAATGCGGTACAGCTGGAGAGCAGACAGGCGAGGATGTGTCGGCCGCGGACCATATGGCAGCATTGCTACTATCCATATTAGGGACGCCACCAAGGCGATACTTGTTGCACATATACGGCATAACTGTTCCACAATGCGAGCTAATGCTTGCGTGACATCTTATCACTGTCTACAAATTAATGAATCCATTTACAAGTTGTAGTGGTTAAAAATGTACAGTCGTGGTAGCATAATTATGTTGGATATTTTCGTGTTGTACATCATTGTACCATGTACCGTTGGATAGATGAGTCCTCGAGCTGGGCCAGTGGTTCGCGAATGCGTTATGCAAGTTGGTGGCCGGGTTGGCCGGCGCACGGGGCGGTTCGTTGACCAGTGCGTTGTCCCGCCGCTCCGCCGCCCACCGCGAAGGTCGCGGCCCACAGACCGCCGACACATCCATTTCGTGCACCTTTTATTTACTGCATATGATAACTTACCACTTCCGAAGACTCGATGTCGCATTGACAATGTTTAGTTCAACACAATTCTTAACGCAAGCTCTCCCACAGGTAGAGTCGATATGTGTTCAGTGTGCCCTGTGTAAAAAGTTTGTGAGTTAAGTTAAATAATATTATAACAAGGAAAAATTGATCTCAAAATGGTAACTTCGAGGATACCGGCATATTCTCTGAGCTCAGAGTTTAATAGAGAATTTAGGAGCTTCCGGATAACGCGAGCTACGCCAAGATCGACGCTGTACGCGCCCGCCATCGTCCCGATACACGAGTACCCCAGGGTCAGCGTGCACGAGCGGCGCGAAGCGCTTAAAGCTGCGCTCGCTAAAGCCTGGTCTTCGAAAAGTAGTGAGAAAAAGAAGCATGACACTTGGACCGTCCCCTCGGAACATAACAGGGCTGGTATTACAGCTGCTGACTTCACTGCCAAAACGCACTATAAGAACGGCGACGTCTCGCACGTAGCACTTGTAAAACATGAATTTGAAAGCAAGGATGCTGAAAGGACAGATGTAGATAATCGAGCAGACAGTGGGCATCCTGCGAGCTTTAATTACAGTCGAATGAACGGGGACGGTGTCGACATACAAGAGACTCTCAAAAAAGGCTGTGATAAAGGGTTACACAATAAAGATTTAAGTTATAGCGACTACCTTAACAATGTTCCTAAATGTAAAGCTAATTTCGAAAATAGTTTCCTCAAACAGAGCCACGAGGAACGCTACAGTAAGCGAAACGGGTACGATGCCGTGTCTAAACGAGTCGACAGAGACATCAACCTGAACATCGAATACAGTAGCCTCAACGGCGATACGTACGATTCTTTGAAGTATTCGCGAACAGCGAACGTAACAGAATCAGTGCAGTATAAATGTTACGGTAAGGCGGACACCGTTAAAAGCAAATTGCTTAGCACAGATAGCTCCAAAAGCGTGACGTCTTGCAACGAAGAGAAATTGAACGGATACGGGTGCTCAGAACGACGCAACGGGAAGGAGCAGCCGCGGCCTCTCACGAGCGGGCCCAAGGCGATCGTGGAGCAAAGGCTGGCCGAGCGCCTCGAGGTGAAGGTAGCCGAGCTGCCGGCGCTCTACCGCGGCGTCGACTCCTGGACGCCCAAGTCGGCCGCCTTCCAGAAGAACATGCGCGACCACGAGTGGAGCGTGTCGTATGTACCCCGCCCTGCCCACAATACCACGCTTTATCTTTACTAACAACTACCAACCCTCCCAACATCCCTTATTTGCACATTGCAACTTTTAGCCGAACGGTTTAATTTGCTGCGTTCAGTAGGATAAGCACTGAAGTTTACTAAATACGTTGAAATTAAACTCGTCCTGTGTGTGTATAAATAGAAAAAAGCTACACACAAGTTTACAGTGTGCAGTGAGCACCCCAGGTGCATCGACTTGCTATTTGGTCCGGTTTGAATGCAATTTGAACAGGCTTTGTATTGTAAATGTGCGATCTTAGCTGGTTATATAATGAAGTATTTTACATTTACTTGAGCTCGGCGTTTATGCCGTTTACGGTAGTAATGTTCACTTATGCCGTAAATATGCTTTGCACCGTTATTCCTTTCTCAGTTCCGTTTTTATAACGTATTGGGTTAATAACTTTTAAATAATAATGAGTAGGATTTATAGTGTTTGATTGGGTAAAATAAAAACGTCCATGACCGTTGCATATAGTGTCAAGCCATAATACGTATGTTAACATTTGATGTTACGCGCCAGTTTGTCTGAAACATAATTTATTATGCAGTATGACAGAGTTGTCGAGTGCTTCATGGTTGTGTAAAACCATTGCACAAGCCTCCGTGACTCACCGCCGTTGTGCGTTATTCTATCCTGCCGAGCCGGTTGCTAAATATCTTTGTTTATTATCGTCACTTGCTCGAATAATCAGAAAAGTTTAAATAAGTTTAGCAGAACTGTTGTAACAAGTATTGGTTGTGGCTTATTAGTTGAGACATCGTGAAATATTTTCAGACGATGCCCTCATGACGGTTTGATCGTCGACCGTGATGTTCATGCGCTGTTATCACTGCAAATAGTTTACATTATAGAGTGTCATTATCTCACGTGAATGCACGTAGTGTGTGCCCGTTGTAATTTATCTAACACACATTCGTCGCAAATTCGTGGGCGCACAGCCGCGGCTCAAAAGATTCGTCTCGATAGTGTTCATACTTCATAGTGAATGTTTCAAGGTCCTGTCCTGGTTTGTGCGCTCGCAAAGGATTTGTCAACTTTGTAGGCGTTTATGACGTAATTTGACTTTTTTTGTTGTTAATATATTTGGCCCAAAATATATAATATAAACAATGGAAATACATTCTTTGGTTTAAATATGGTAGGTTCATTAACATTAATTGCTCGTGGTCAACACTTAGATTACTTTGATTTCTAGCCGTCAGCAACTCGTTTCCCAGTATGAAAGACGACTAATTTCTTCGAGTCATATATACAATACTAATGAGGTGGTAAACTTAGCACGCAGTTCACGATTTTGTAGCGAATATTCAAAAACACACGTTGAACGATCAACTTTCACTGGCGACTGGTCGGAGCCGGCTGCTCATCGTTATTACATCTCAAAACATTAGCTGCTTCTGATTTGAACAAATATCTCATGTCGATAAGTTTAAAGTAAATAAATATGCAGTATTATTTAAACATTTTTTTTTAAACTTTCTCTTGTCTTAATAGAAAATAACCGTAAAGTTCTTAAACGGTTATATCACTTTAATACCGACGGTGTTCGTGATACAATTACGACAAAACAAAATGCGAATTTTGATTTCAGTCAGTAAAATGTGAGATCATATTCCGGGTTCATTCATATTTCGGATCCTCTAAATGTTGTATTTCAATACCATTTTCATTTTCAATGCTTTAATAATATAATTTTTCAAACAAAAACTATGTCCTAATCCTTACAGTAAAATAGAGTAAATAAAAATTAAAGAGAGGACTTAAGATGGTCGGTTTTATATTTAGAACACAAAATTATTTTTTCTACAATTGGGAAAAAACACATACCAGGTATATCAAGACTGCGACCGAAAACGAAGCCAGTTGGTAGTTTTAATGATTACAGACACGATGCAAATAAAAATTTCACCAAAACAGCGACAGTTTTTTTTCTAGATTTTTTTAAAAATCGTGTTGTTTGGGTGGTAAATTCCTAGTTTTTGCGAAAATAACAATTTAAACCCTTACGTACCATTGAGTGTTTAAAAATAAGGAGGTCTTAATAATTATTTTTAGGAAAAATATGTATTTATCACCCAAATACTACGATAAGTAAAAAATTAAAAAAAAAGTTGTAAATTTTTTGCGAAATTTTTACTTGCATTGTGTCTGAAGTCGCTAATACCTGGCTTCGTTTTCGGTCGCAGTCTTGATATACCCTTTATATTATTTCAGATATCAAAATACGTCATATTTCATTAATACTCGGACACGTTTGGTTGCTATTTACCCCATTTTTCCGGGAAACTATTTACTGTATACATACTTAAATATTTTCACAGATTTGATGTTTTCATTATTTTTAATTTTGTTCACACTTCCTGTGCTACGTCATGTCAAGCATCAATTTTGTTGAGAAAACATCTAAAATAATGACAAAGGTAGGGCAATCATAGGTTTACACTTTACAACTGCATGTTTCAATATAAATTAATTGGTTTGGGATGGACGCCGGCGCGGCGCGGTGCGGGCGTTAGGAAAGTTTCTGCGATAATGTATGGCTCGATTAGGCGCACTAGGGTAAAAACTATCTTTTGCCTGATGGAAAGCGCGTGGTGCGGTGCCGTGCTTGTCATTGACCTGACGAAACGCGGCGCGGCCAGGCGATTAGACGCGGGCTGCAGCGTTGACACGGTTCACAGTAATCGCTCATCCGACGCGGCCTTGTCTCTCACCCAACCGAATGCCCGCATACACATTAGGTACCGCCCGTTTGACCACTATGCCGTTGTAACCTGATCATCACAAAAAAGGGCTGCTCGGTCACCACAAAAACGGACTTTTATATAAAATTAAAAAAAAGTATTCTCAGCCATCCAATGAAAAGGATTTTTATGGCTTATGAAATAAAAAGTGTTGAACATTATTTTTATAGATCACGTAGTTTTGTTGTATACAGAGTACAGACACCAAAAAAACTGAGCCGCTGCGGCGGTCGCGGAGCTGGTGTCCGAGGGATCCTTGACCAGCAGGCGATCGTGTCACGTTGCAAACTTCGGCTTTCGATTTCGTAACCGAACACGCAGTATGCACCACCCGACCGATCGATTATGGTCATTGTGCCACAGGCGTTCCACTCTCGCTGTAATTTCAGTCCACGTTGCCTCTTTGACCTTTGGCCACCTTGTTATTTTTGCTGATTTACTTACCTTTGTATTGACATTACCATAACTAAAAGGTCGTTCCATTTAATTTAACAGACGGTCTGTTAATTGATTTAAAAGAAATAGGTTAAAGAAAGTAATATTACGAAACCTCACGAGGAAATACCAACGAAACAGTAAACAGAAGAGATGATTCAATCCAGTACACGTGTTGGATATTTCTAAATATAAAGAACCGTTGTATGGATACCGTTTGTTGCTTTAAATGTAGATAGCGTTTGCGAATTGATGCTTTCTTCATACTTTTTTCTTTAACTTATTTTGCGTCAGTTTCATAATGGCATTATACATATATTTGTGATAATTTTATGACTTAGCGTACTCGGAGTGAGGGATACGATGATTATCTTCCACATATCCGCATAGAAAGGCAAAAAGCTTTCTCGTATATTTTCTACCAATATTGACAGTCGTTATTATTACAAGACATTTCGACATGATCCGATAGCACATGCTGCATTAACGTACAAGTAAGGTACAAGGTTGCTTTCACTGTAAACAAGAATCAGGCATCACTGTAATCTTTAATACTTGCATATTATGTTTAAGTAGGATTTAAGTAATAAATAGCAAGATACGGCTATTTCACCCATACGTTGCGGGATACCTATAATTAAGGAAGTAAGATGTTTTTATATGACTGCTATGACGAGGCGACCGGTCACACTAGTTGTAGATTTCATGAAACAGCCGGTTTTTAGAGTGGCTTATACATAGGCCTACAAGAAGCTTCGATTTGATAATTCCGATGTCGTCAGCCGTTGAAAGTGAATGTTCCGGTGTTTGTTATTCGCGACGGCGACGAACGTATCGTGTGACGTGACGAGCTTTGTTGAGTCCAACATCCACGGCCGATTCATTTCAAATTATATTGATATGAGCAATGATTATAAATTTACTCAACTAGATCGCAAGTTCCATGTTTGTTATGCGACGATAACAAATTTAGCACACTTTGTATATGAGTTTCCTTCCGTTAGTGATTATGAAGGACATATTTATAAAACAGTGGTGTAATTTTTATTGTAACCGGTATTTAAGTCCGCTTTTATTGAGTTAACTTAAGTTACTGTTACATACTGTGTATAGAATCAATTGAACGCAATGTAAAGGTCCGCCGCCAGAGACAAGTATGTTCAAGTTCAGCTTGTTGGCGCTAAACAATGTGACATTAAGCTAGACATATATCAACGACGCCCGCGCAAGCCCCCGCGGTCTATTTTGTTGGAACACTACATTAGGAATCAAACCATAAAACTCCCGTGAATTTCCATTACCGAAACGGACTCTTTTAACATGAGAAATGACACATTTTTGAAGTTCAACACAATTCACTTAGCAACTGGTTATAGTAGGTATGTGTACTATAATAACACAGTTTCACATAATTAACATTTGAATGAAGTTTACAGTATTTCTTTAGCTTTATGTTTTGCTCTCCGTCTTATATTTCCAGTTCCCTTAATATTGAATAAAAGCTCAGTAACCTGATTTATTGAAGAACCTTATATAATAGTCATTTCTACTTTGTTCGACACCAAATCTCTTAAATACAAACTGTTACTGTTTTATAATAATATTTGCTGCTAAAAATGTAACATCCCAGTGGTGCTAAGTTAGATGTCCTTTACGAATAACAAGTTACCTTGGGATTTTCTAAAACAAAAACATAAAGCAGTGCAAACAACGTGCTGCGAAAATCATATTGTATTGAATTTCTAAAATATTATAGGTATGATATTAAACATACGCAAAAAGATCCATATTTAACACAGTATCATAACCGTTGCTGACTTATCTCTACTGTGTCTGGGTAAACCAATTACGTATTCTTAATTCTATTAGAGACGACTGCGTCCCGTGTTGCCATTCTTGTCCAACTACAACTGTTTACCAGTCGTAAGCAGCACGCCCGCGTAAACGTAATTCAAGTGTAACATTTAAACGAACATGTTTTTTGACCATGGAAGAGTGTAATAACTTGACCAGAATTGACAGCAGCCTTACATTGAGTCCTCAAGGTTTTCGAGTTTGTTGGTGAGCCTCCACGCGAATTCAAACTTGACCAATTTTAAAGTTAACCATTTTAGAAAATACGAGCGTTAAAATAAATGGTGTTGAACATATATTTGTATTGATAGAGATTAGTTAGTAGACAGATGACGTTATTGCAGTGGATGACGTGGAGGTTTTGATTGTTCGATTGTTAAAGTGACACAGTAAAGGTTCTGAAACTGCCATTTGATTGTACGTAGTTTTACTTCAGCAAGTATCTCGTGCGCAAACGGCGTGTCGGAGCTGGCAGTGCGTCCGCGACCGCAGCCCGCGCCGGGTCCCCGCTGAGTGGTCAACTTGTGACATAACCAACGCTCAGCGCTCGACGCTCGGCACTCGACGTTACGACGTTACGTCTTCCTCGCTTTCTGTTGTAATACAGATTTAGTATTCGTCGACCGTATCTTATCTGCTAGTTTGCTTACGTTTATAGTGTTCGCCACACGTAATAGTACGCGCCACATGTTACCTAATTAGGACTATAATATTACAATTACTTACAATTATAGAGCCTAATTTATGTCGTAACTTCGGTCGTAAGTCGTGTACTTCTAATGCATAAATATCAACTATATGAACTTGCTTTAATAACTATCAATGCAATGTAGTTTGGTGAATGCCGGAACACAAACGTTGCATAGAGTGGTGTAACTCTATAACAGGAAGTTTCAACAGAAAGGACGGGTCAAGCGCGTTGGTCGGCTGTTCGGGCGCTGTTAAGCGCCTGCTGCTCGCCTTCCTCAGACTATCTCGTTCAGCTCGTAGATCCACATACCGGCTACGGTGAACGTTCACCAACGTTAGTAAACTTCAGATGCACTATAGTTCTCAGCAATATTTTGAAACCTCACCCAAACGATCTTAGTGTACGTTGCAAAGCCTGCTCACTAACCCCTACAGCCTAGTGATCGATGATTTCACAGCTCCGAGCATTCGTGGAGGCGGAGAAATGAACGTTCCAAACGGTCACATCACCGGCGTTCACCCACATCACACAGGCGGAGGAGGCATCATCGCGACGACTCCTCTCCACGTTCACCCCCTGAACAGGTGAGTCTTGCCGTTACTTTTTTCTATTAAGACGATGAGCGAAAGAATGGTGCGACTATTAAAATCCAGCCTCCGCAACAATCACATACAAGTGTCCACCCGAAACCTGTCCGTCACTTCGTTGACTCCGTAGGTACACGTTGTAGGCAAAGTCCGGAACCAGAATAAAGCGTAAACGTCACTCTGCCTGTTTGGAATAATATGCGGGACGTGTTTGGCTGGCGAGTGCGCGTGCGCGTGCGCCTTCGCCCGTGAAGATGTGCGCGAGAGACGGCGACCTCCTCGCGCTTGCGTCCGTTCTATTTGCGTTCGCCTTCGTCACTCGATGCGCCTTTAGTCAGTACCGAAGCTCAGCCGGCCGCCCGGCGTGTGTCCGCCGTCGCGCAACGAAATAGTAATCCGCCGCGCAGGCCGCGGCGGCCAGCGCCGGAGCCATGGCTGCCCAGCCGCCGCGTCCACCCCCCAACAATTTACTTTTCTGTGGACCCCCGCCAACCTTACCACGTGTAGTTCTGTTACCGAGCAATGTCGTTTGCAATATCGGAACCGTGGATACCGTACCTGACTCCGTTAACCAAACAAACGATGTGGATTCCTTACAAGAAATAAACAACGTGGGTGTGCCACTTTGTCAAAAATCGTTCAACGATGAAGTAGAAAACAGCGAGTATGACATTAACCACGACGTATATTATCAGATGCCTCCGGAAAATTATTTGAGAAGAACGCACAGCTTTGATATTTCTGACATCTATAGTGCTAATATTGAAAGCGAAATCGACTATCGCGCATTCCGGCACAGACGGTCCGAACCAGACTTATCAAAATATGGACTGTTCGTTGAACCTACAGTGACTATAGAATACGAAACACAACAACCTCCGTCATTAGTGCTCAATAACCCGTTCTACGACGGCTCGTATGCTCTAGATCCAACGCAACTAAATCAAAATTTAATAGCTTTACCAGAGAATTATCTAGCGTTTGAAGATTCGTTCGTTCCTACCTGGGATTATAAACCAGAATTACTAGTTAACAGAGAATTAAATCCGGATATGTATTACGACGGCATACCATTAATCCCTTCGAATGACCCGTGGTCCGTATACTGTAGTGATAATGCAAGTTTTGAATACTACACACCACATATGGAAATTCCGATAAGTGATCAAGACGGTGTACATTACATGCCTTTACCTGATTTCGATTATATACCTCAATATATGAATTTACCGACGGTAGAAGAACCAAAAGTCGAAACCTATGGGGGTGTTAATCAACAACCAGCTAATATATCTTACGTTAATGATACAAATGATAATATTGAAGGTACAAATGTAGAAACAAACTTACATCAAAATGCGTCAGTGGTGACCAATGTAGTAGCTGATATAATAAGTGAAGATGAAAAAGGTAATACTGTTGATTCTTCCGCTAATAGAGAATCGTCTACGCAAAGCGAAGCGTCTTTCAACGCTGATATGTCTAACGACGTGACTTCTAGTTTAGCTTTCGTGCCTAGTAGTAAAAGTTCACAACGGCCTGACGGTGCAGATGATACGAGTGACGATACCTCACCGTGCTCTACCGATTATCACGAAGCTTCAGCGTTGGACCTAGTGCAAAGTTTAGATGAACTTTCTTGCTGTGATAGCGCGGACTTTTCTCAAAGCAGAGACGATATTTCACCCATCCCCTCCGACGCGCAAAAATCAAACACAGTTAAAAGTAGTGAGAATGATCAAAACCAAAGTGCAAATTATAATCCGGTTCCAAATGAGTCCGATGTGCCTAACAGTCTACCTCCCAACGAGTTGTCATTCATTCCAGTTCACGATCAATTGCCGGGAAATTTACCCCCAACGTCCAATGAACTTTCTGCTAAGAATAATTTTAATGAAAATATTGTGCCTAAGACATCTAGTCAATCTAAAAATAAGCAAGTAGTTAATGATTCTCAACATGAAGTTCCTAAAAAAAATGCCACAGTGGCGAGCACGACGAACCGGCCCGCCCCCGATAACAACGTTAAGAACAGTGCCAATCCCGTGAAGATAACACGAAAACCCCCTCATCCCCCTGCCGTGCCTCCCTCTTGGTTACCTGCAAAACCGCCTGTGAATAGTAATCAGACAAATGCCGCGTTATTGCCGCAGATTTGCGTTCAAAACACCGAAGGGGTGTCTACAAACTTTGAGAGCCCGAATCCTGTCCCGCAACCTCAAGCGAAGAAAAATGAACCTCCAGCGGTGGAATGTCAGCCTCAGCCTTCTTGCTCATTTACACAAACTCATGTGCCTTTGCCAACTCACGCGTCTCAACTTAAACCTGAAAAACAACCGAAAGAAGTAGAGGTCAGCCAAAGCACAATATCTTTATTAACATATTTCACTCCGTTCTGAAAACACTAACGACTTACTTAACTGCAGTTTATATTATGCTCCTTGTATTCCGTGATGAGCCGCCATACGATTCGAAATATTAAAAAAATACGCTGTTATTATAATTATTATTTTGCTTTTGTATAAACTACATACTCAATAGTACATTCCTATATTTTAAAACACATTCCATAGAGTACAAAATGTACTTATATTAAAAGTAACGCGCAGTGCGCTGGCACAGAGCGTGTATTGGGAACGTTGTGTATCTATTTTAGCATATATTATTAGGTCAAGGATTTAATTTATAGTCATCCTGTTTTATACCTAATTACATTTGTAGTCCGTTTTTGGAAGGATCTGCAAATTAACTGTGAAAATAAAACTAATAAATTCCAACATTCCTCATACTTTCCAAATGCATGGTCGTATTATGTTTGTGTTTATTTTGTAGTTGTATACAGCAATTGTTGTAATACAGCATGACTGACCAAATAACATTATAATCGTTAGCCAAGTTTCCCAAGAAGAGATAACGTCAGGCTCGTCACCGGCCGTGAAAGCAATAATCCAATACCCTAGTACGTACACAACCACCGCACATAATGGGATAACAACTACTAGATGAATCGTCATCTTAGCAAACTCAATTATATACCCAACTTTCCAACCGGCCGAATGTAACGCTACTTGCAATTTCATTCTGCAATATTATGCTTGTGATTTTTACGTTTCCAACACCTAACATTCGTGTGATTAATAGACCAAAATAGTATCTGCAGCTGGCACAAAGTATGCGATACCGATGTAGATCGCTAGATGGCGCCACGTGGTTTTATTCCAGTGTTAAAAACGGAGACTACGCATGCGCACGAAAATAGGAGCGCGACGATCACCTTCACCTAGGCAAAACCGCCGACATACCAACTCTGTTATGATAACAGCCAGCAACAGTTCACGCGCCGCCCACTTGATTAGGGAAATAGAAAACAAACACGTAATTTATAGCAATTACTCGGGAACGTTTCCTTACCCCATGCTCTTTGTTTTAACAATGTTTACTTAACAGCGTTCCCGTTTCTAATGTACACTATTTTCAGAACCAATGTATTTATACGTATAGTAATTATTTTGTGTATCCTTTTTCGCTATGAACTAGTTGTGATCCTAATTAATACAATTGAAGAAAAATTTACTTACGCATGTACCTCTCAGCTGATCTATTAAAATTGTAAGAGAACGTACAAACTACAAGGAGTACGCACGCTTCAATTGTTTTGAATTGTACGAAACAAACCTCTTAATTGTAACTAGTTGTAACTGGATGGCGCGAGACGGATGCTGTGTGTACACGACGCACAACAATTGTTTTTATTAAATCATTTTGTATGTACATATCATAGCTGTTTACCACGGCTCGACTCATTACTAATAGAAACAATAATACAAATATCCAAAATAAATTATGTAGTCTGACTGTGTGTTCAGAAAAAGTCAACCATAAAACGAAGCCATAACTATATTAAACCAAACTAAATACTGCCAAATACGTTTCGTTCCAACTATCCCATTCATACCAATCAGTGACATCTATTGTGTCTATGACCACATTAAGGTGCCATGCAAATAAAATCGTTTTGAGATTAGTCATGCGTGTAAATTCCCATTTAATTAGTAACATTTCTGTGGCTTGAAATGGGATTACAACCATTTTCCTTTTAAATAACAAACAAGGAAAATATCACAATAGTTGTTTAGCATTGTTTTTCATAGTTTTCTATACTCATAATATTAGATTGTAAATGTCTGTCTATGGAAGATATTTCAGAAATTTCAATGTGAGAACCAACTCTTCTTTTTTTAGTCCCCATATTAATTATTATGTGCGCGACTGCGCGTCACGTAAAAACTCCTGCATAGAATGGCATGCGGTTTTCACAGTTGCATTATTACAGATCTAACTTGAAAACTGGTATACGAGTATGATTACCGTCTAGAAGCAGAGTCATCAATACATACGGGTGTTTTATTGATTCATAAGAAATACAAGGAAACTAAACTTTTAAAACCTGTAGTAATAACAAGACCGTTGCCTGCTTCAATCTGTATCAGGCCATATACTTCCTACTGCAGGGCACGCGCCTCCTCTACAATCGAGAGTATGATTGTGAGTGGTTAGGCCATATAGTCTAACACGCTGGCCTCGTGCGGGTTGGCGGACGTTTACATACCATAGAAATTTATACACATCGCTATGGTATGCAGGTTCCTTCACGATGTTTTCCTTCACCGTTATAGTGCGGGGTGATTGACTATCAATACACATATGACTCCGAAATGTCAGAGGTGGGCCCTGGGATTTGAACCCGCGACCACCGTGAATACGTAGGCAGCCACGTCTGGTCCGCTACCAACAGGCCACCACGCACTTTAATAATCTGCTTCAATAGAAAACATTAAAATGATTGGAATCAAAATTCGCAATTTAAGATTTAGTAGTCACTGTCTTTTACACGCGTTATTATTGTAGCAAATGGTATTGTATAATTTGTAAATTCGTTAAAAAATAGCGGGACGATCAAATAGAATCGTAATATGGATTGTTTTTTATTTGTTTTATTGATGCTATCATAAGGTCTCTTAATGACACACGCTGATTAGTCGCGATCTCGGTTCAGCCTGTTAATTTTTATATTATGGGTAAATAAGTTTATTTTTACTTGTAAAGAAAAATTACACCTACTTCGTAATTCCTTTGACTGCCTCGGTGGCGCAATTAAACTACGGTACGTTTACAACGCTAAGGTTCTGGGTTCGAATTCCATGGGTCGGGCAAAGTGGTATTGGATTATTCTAATTTAGCCCGGTGTCAGGAATTTGTGCAAGATATGGCAATAGGCTCGCCCCCAATCACATTGTGGAACGGAAAATATAGGGCGAAACGTGGGTGTTATGGTTACACCTCTGCCTTCCCTCTGGGAAAAAGGCGTAAGTTTATGTTTTTTTATTTATTAGGTCCGGCAAACGAGCAAACAGGTCACCTGGTGGTAATCGATCACTGCCGCCCATGAACATACACAACGCTTGGATAATAGATGTTTGTCCGGCCCTTGAAATCAGGAGGGGAGAGGGAAGGAAAAAGGATGGGAAGAGGGAAGGGGTATTGGGCATCCGGCAATCTCACTTAACGAACGCAACGCGACAGCAAAGCTGTCGCTACACGTCAATTTCCTGTGAGACAGTGGTACCACCCCGGACGAGCCTGCACATTCATGCTGAGTCATGAATGAAAACAGCGTAGCTCTACCACATATAATACCACATAATATATGTATTTTTGTATTTCGTAATTCCACGCATACGGATTCGCTGGCAAAAGCTAGTTTTAAAAATATGAAATCGATAACTGCAATGCACCTGCCATCAAAATAGAAGAATATCCACCGGCGAAAGGCGATTATGTTACCCTGTTTGTGTTAATAGGCAGGAAAAAGTGCAATAGAACTGTGGTTAAATTACTACCCAATTTGACGTGTAATAAGATCCATTGTTTATAATTGCCAATTAAAATACATTGCAAGTTCCAAAAGCTGCTATTAGGATATTATTATCCGCCCAAATGGGAAACCCTTTAATTTTACATACGCGTTTGCAGCTCAGCCTGTAAATATCAGGATTCGACTAGACCGAAAGATTCTTTCGATCTTGTTGCAGCGATTTTGTCTTATTTATAAAATTCTTTTTATTGCTTCCCATAGAAATGGCAAACACTATCTAAAAAAATTACAAGGTTTTCTATTAAAAATATGCCCAACAGTTATAGTTTATTACCGAAACCTTTCCTAATTAGTGCTTGTTTCAGTTTGTTTCTATGTTAATTGTGTTTAAAAAATAATAAAAAGAACACAATTTTGTTAACAGAGCTCGAAGCTGCACAACACTGGCAGCAAATATTAATGCACATATTATACATTTGCAAGACGTACACATATCGATTTTTTTACTAATCTGATAAAGCTTTTATTAAGAGGTCAAGTTCACTAGTGGATACTAATGTTATCATGTAACATTAATTCGTCTGGCGCGTTCGCTGTTGGAGGGTGGCCGAGATACGGTTTGATAAATGCGGTACCCGCCCATGTATTTAGAAATGCCCAGTTCCTTCCGGTGGACCTCGCCGATATCGCTCATGCAGCGCACAGAATGAAGAGGTCATTACAACAGGCGGAATGCCCCGCGTCCAAATGGATCTACTATATTTTTATACTTTTTCGTTTTTTACAATACGTACAAAGAGTTCGCGGCATCGCTGTTTAAATACTTGTCGGAAATATTTAATCACAGACATTTCTACATACATACATATAGCAACTCATTTTATGATACAGATTATTTTGATTCAAAACATTATCTACAGACTAAATATTAATAACAAATAAAAAAGAGACAAGGGCGATGACCCGGACAACCATGTTGCGTCACAATCACAATTGAATAAATACGAAAGGTGGTTGTTTGATACGATTTGCCTCCGTACAAACGATTCGTAGATACGCTTAGTGCTTCAAAGAACATTCATGACAATTACCCGATGTGTCACTCAGGGCGGATAAATCCTGTTCGAACCGCGAGGTTCAGTAACAAATTTATTTGCTCCATTTGTGGCCGGTATCCTTAATTAAAATGCCACACTGGAGACGGTCCTCAGTCGATTCTTAGCCGCGGGACGACGCGAGGCGGCTCTTAGCGCTGGATGTGATCGCATTGCATTGTGTGCCCTGTTATCTGATTTTTTTTATGTTGACGGGTGTGGGGGCCGCTCAGTGAGGACGAAGTGTACACTAGCAGCGGTATCGCTCGGCACAGTTGTGTAATAACCGGCCGGCAGCCCGGCCGCACCACGCCGCGCCGCCGCACGCCGCCGGCTGTCGCCCGCGTTCCTAAACACTCGTGTATCAGTGTGCAGTGCTATGTTGAGTGCATAATGGCGGAATTGTCAATAAAAAATGATCGCTCACGGTTGCCCCTTAGGCTAAGCTCCTTCTATGAGCTATATAAAAGGTTTCTTAAGGAGAACGGCTGTAAATGGCACGATGTGGCGAAATTACTCTCCGTCGTGGCGGAGATCCTTTTTGATATAGACGGTGCGTGTAGTCGACTCGTGGGGAAGGTCAGTAATCATATTCGAAAATTAATATAGCTAACGTTTTACGATCCCTTGCATAATTCCTAGATCAGTAAATATCTCCAATTTATAGATTAGAAACTGATAATTTCCTTTTGTGTGAATGTAGCAAATGAAAATACTGACGGAACGTAATATTTTCTACGAAATTGTAACAAGGTTCGCGTACATGCAAGTAGATTTTATTAGTTTATCCTTAGCAACATTGCCAATAGCCGACATCCCGTTAGGGTCATTTTTACCTGCTCCCGACTCACAATGGGTTTTTTTACACAACGCTCCCTACTGCACCCTTATGGAACAGCTGTTCGAGGATGTCTCATGTGTATCGGTAGTTGCCAGTTGTGCACGATGCGAGCTAACGATTCCTGTGTCATAGCATTTAATAACGTCTATAATACTGTAATAAGTGCGGAAGTGTTGTTCTGGTCACTATTAGCATTAGTAATTTATCTTTATCTAAAGATCTCTAATATTAATTTATACCAATTATTGAGCGTCTTCCAATATATCATTATATACAACTATCCCCTGTCACCTCACGATTACGTTTATTGGAAGGTATGTAGCTTTTAGAAACTTAACGAAGCAATAAAAATCAGGTTTTCGTGACAGTTCATGCGTAAAATTTCTTCGTAATGGCACAATTAGAATAGCGAATGTTTTGCGGGTAATTAAAAAATATTCTAGCTACAAAAATGTAAGCAGAGTGCAAAGAATGTTTAATATTTTCTCGATGTTTCCGTTGCAATGAAAGCAGTAAAACTGTCTTCGTAAACATTGTATCGTTTTGTATTTAATTCTGAGACCTTGTACATTACTTGGTTGGGGTTACGATCGTCGTTAGCTCCGCGTACCATAACATGCGTCGAGACAATGAGAAATATCTAAAGTGCTATAAATTATTCTGTAATAAATTATATTGTACCTAGTTATGTATGGCCCTACAATATGAATAAAATGATAATTATAAGCGAAGAAGCAGTCTTATCAACGCAAATAGCGTTTTAACATGAGAATAGTCGAACGTGCATCATTTGTTTCATGTTTTGTATTATCAGTCTGTCTCGTCATGGGTTAAAACACGCTCGCGTCCGCTCGTCTCATTCAGGACAGATAACAGGGCTCTGAAGCTGTTTGTGTAAATAAGCAATGCTAAGCTATGATTATGATTGACCTATGCATGCGTCGGTCGGCAGCGACTACATCAGTGCGTGCTTATGATGATTATGTGTGATGTATGCCGCGTGCGCAGGCGGCGAGCGAGTGTCTGTCGCGGACACCTCGCAACGGCGGCATTGTTCACTACTCGCTCGCTCCACTAACCCAATTACCGATCTCTTATTGACAGAACTGTCTTGGCTCCAACACCTCGACTCGCAGAGAAAGGTGTCGGTACATATCCATTACAAACATCACGCGATGCATCATAATGTATCATCCACGTACGCTCCAATGACCACTGTATTGAGCTAGTTGAGAAAACCCTACTAAAGTATTCTTGATGACAGGTAAATTAATGGCGTTTTCATGTGGGTGGCGTGTGTAAATAAATATTATGTTTTTGGTTTATGAAAGCCAGTAATCTAGGTTCGTTGACTTGTCACAAAATAATTGTTGTAGATATGCGTCACCAATAATACCAAGTTGTAAAGCAATGATTGCAAAAAATAGAAAAAATTAAGATATGTAACGGAGTGTGTAAGAAAAGCTCGCGCGGCGCGGGCACCTCGGAGTGCGCGGGAGGGCGCTCCCACGGGTTGGCGATATTTTTAGTCCACGACCATTACTTGGCACCGGCGGCCGCACTCGCCTGTGCTAGTGATCTTTTTGAAATTCGTTCGGTTCGCGTTTAGGTACGCTCCGAATCTCGAGATAGACCCAGTCTCATGAGTGGTAGTGAACAATACGCCGCGTTGCAGGAAGAGTCGCTTGCAAACTGTCAATGTTTTGGAAAATAGTTTCGCGCGTGCAATTATGATGCTATTTGAACATTACGTGATATATCCAGGCTAAAGTGCTCCATAACAGTTTGAACTAACAACAATATGACCAGCGTGACAAGTCCCAGTGGCACGACGAGTCCGCGTCGTCAGCGTTACAACCGTGCGTCCACCACTAGCGTGACTCAGTTGCTTTCTGACGGCTACTCGAGTTTTATAAATCGTCTCACTCGCAGAGGACCCTCGGAGAAAAGTGATGTGGTGGCCGACACAAAACTCTCAGCAGGACGCACTCGTTTTGATGACAAGATACTTTCTAGCAAAAATTCCGCATTAGCTAATATACGCCGTTACGAGAACAATGGGCATATATCGCCGTACGCGTCTCTGACGTCCGTGGTGACCGCGCCGACCTCGAGGAAGTTGAATGACGATAGGCTGTACTCCAGCTACCTGAGCGGCCCGAAACCCCGGATCGACACCTCACCTTTGCATACCACCTCCGGTATTAGCGCTCTCGGCCGCAGTGACTCATTCCGTAAAGCTCACACTAAAGATAATAAATCATCGCCGTTCACTAAACGATATCCTCTCAAGGAAGCCAATAATAACATCGATAATACAATCCTCTTAGGGAGCACTCGTAGCCGCTTAGAAGATAAATACTCATCTGTCTTAGATAGAATTGCAACTCAGAAAAAAGAAAAGGCCAAGAAGGAAAAGGAAGACCGCGATAAAACTTTAGAACCGGAAATATCCCTCTCTCGAGGCTTAATGAGAAGTTTGACTACAGCTGTTTTTGGCGAACATACTTTCAAAAATAATATATATTCTCGAGAAAAGACTAGAGATAAAACACCATACAGGAATACAGCTGATCGCAGGCTCTCTAGTCACAAACTTAAGGATAAGGAGGAATTTAAAAATGGATTTGAAACTTCTCAGAAAGAGCGTTCTTCCCACTACGGTAAAGACAGGGACAGTGTGTACCGAAGGCATCAGAGAAGATCTCTCAGAGCTGAAAGAAGTCAAAATAGTGACAGTAAAGGTGGAAAATTATGCTTACGGCCGGTAGATATAAACATTCAAACTGGAGCTCGCGATCTGATTTCACCACCGCAAGGCGGCCACGAAACGAACTCGAAATTAAAGATAGCAAAAACGCCCGCTTCATCGCCCGTGAGGGAAGTAGGTAGGCAAAAACAGATTTATTTCCCGTCGAGCGACGAAGATGACGACAAAACGCCCGTCGGAGACCCGGTATTGAACGAGAGGGAAACCAGGCGTATGGAAATTCAAGGCCTGATAATGAAGTACGCGCATCTCGATGAAGTATACGGTCGTATCGGAAACAAAGAGGCGGATGAATTGGGCTCGAATACAAGCGCGTTGAAGAAACCGGAACCGTTGTCGGTGGGCGACGTGGTGGTGCTACCGCCGGAGCTGCGCAGCCGCCACCGGCCGCAGCGGCCGCGCCACCTCGTGCGCCACGCGGCCACGCCGCCTGTAAGCACAAGCTAACCGCCTGCCCGCCTGCCCGCCTCTGTGTGCCGCTAACATGTACCTGGTCCGTCATATTTATTTACGCATCGTAACCATGTTTACACATATTGCCCTCTATTTACTTCACTACTGCTACGAATCCTTTGAAATCAATGACAATTACGTATATCATCTATAAAACGTATAAATAAGATCTAAAGATTCAGAGGGCCTGCCACCAGCAGATGTGTAGACTCGTTTACTTAACCTTTTATTTATTCAATGCATTTACATTCCCAAAATGACAAGCATTAGGTATTCTATAAATATATGAAATATTTACGTTACATAGTATAATATAATAAATGGATTATACACTGGACATAACGTTTCCGCTTAGCCGATTAGGTTGAATCTATTCACAATATTTAACTTATTACCAAAAGCACTTACCTGACGTATCGATTGAATAATAAAATTTACTCGAAAATAAATTTACGAATATTATGGCGGCTCAGATGTAACCGGCTGCTTGCAAATATAATAACCATTTCATATTATAGATTTGAAACATGACAAATAACATGTATGTCATGTATGCTCATACTCAGCCTAAAAGATTTATACGTGACCATACATAGCTTTGCTTTTTTGCTGCATGTGTTTTCACGACGAAATGTCAGATAATGAACAATAAAATGAATAATGTTGCTTGTGGGTAGGTACTATAAACTTTACATCACTTGACAGTTATAGTTCGATAGAATGAAACAGTGGTGATGATAGTGCATGTGTTTAACTTTTTTATACGTGTCTTTACGGATAAAATGGCCTTCTGCTGTTTAAAAATACTCTTTTATTTCAAACGCAAATCAAGGAATTTGCATAGGGAAAGAGATGATCCCAATAGTACCGTTAGTATGTTTATATAAAATTTATAGTTAATGGATTATTCGGGTGGACACTTTCCTGACGTCCCGTGTGAAACGTAACTACGAAAGTGTGAGGAATGTTCGGTACCGGTCCCCTTCCTGCCCGGTCCAGTGGGCACCACCCGTCCGCCCTTTAACAGCATGCACCCCCGACACACCATACCAATTGTCGCTTGTCTGACGGGCAACCGTTCCATTGTTTGATTGTTGGGTACAACACTACTCGGGTCGTGGCGATCGTGTGGCGCGTCTCCGTGGCATGTGGTCGGTGCGTGGCGCGGTCCGGATGTGCTGCCATGTGCTGATGTGCTGTCGGGCTGTCGTGCTGACGTGCTGACGTGCCGACGCGCTGACGCCGCTGCCGCCTGCAGAGCTCCCGCGCACGCTCCTCCGTCAAGGACGACAAGGACGGACATCTGGTCTACTGGCCCGGATATGTCATGGGAGCGAGATGTTCGTGTCCACAACATAACTAAACCGATTGCATTATCTACACTATCACACCCTCACACTATCACAGTGACACACACTCTTACACACATACAAACACATTATACACAGTACACACAAAAATACACAAACAAGGAGAATCATAACACACATTATAAATGATATAATTTTATCTAACGAAACATTCCATTTACACATATCAAATGAAACACTAAACAGAAGAACATGACTGTCGCATACATTGCACTGCACTGTTTGATCAACAAGAGCTCTTGCAGTTCAGTGATCTGTGTTAAATGAAGATTAAAACCAATTAATAATGTTGAATTCTCTGTAACGTTAACAATGGCAACGTTGTGTATTGTCCTTCGTTGTAAACGATATCGTTTCCGCAGCTTTGTTTATTCTTGATATTTTTGTCACAGTAAAGCCCCGGGTACAATTTTTATGTGCTCGAGAATTTGTCATAATTCTCCGAGTCCGCTACGGTGCATCGGTGGGCTCAACGTATAGTTGTCGAAATGGACCGATGATTAATTATGGTTTCTTGGTTTCATTACAGACAAAATCATCGACACGCTCGGTGAGGGTACGTTCGGCAAGGTGGTCGAGGTGAAAGACTTGGAATTGTAAGTATCACATTGACATAATTATATTAAAACTCTAGCGATATTTCTGCCTTGATGACGTCCGCCGGTGACTATTTATCCCGTGATGTGTTATATACTCCCCTATCATTGTTAATTCCTATTTGCGTCAAACGTGAAATATTTGCTCGTTTGTATTTGTCACGAATATCTTGGGATCTGTGAGCGTGTTCCAGCGATTATTCTCTATATTGAGAGTGAACATGTGTACCATTCAAATGATGTCAATGTTTTTATATTCACTTGGACCACACCGACGGAAGACGACACGTAGTGTTTGGCGCAGCCGGCATATTTCACGCTAATTATTCATAGCATCTATTTTCACCTGTTTACATTATCACGTCAACTGCCGATAGTTAAATTAAGAATATATATTCGTGTATTTTAAAAGTTTTGTAACGTAATGCGTCGTTTTCTATTTCCAGGGAGCACAGAATGGCTCTGAAGATTATTAAGAACGTTGAGAAGTACAGAGAGGCTGCAAAACTCGAGATTAACGTATTAGAAAAATTGGCAGACGTCGACCCCGACTGCAAAAAGTGAGTAAATATCGATGCTGATGGCGTTGTTGTGGTGCTTCATGCTTGTAGTGCTGTAGCGCGGACACGCGGCCGACTGCGCCAATATCTGACCTTGCACGTTTATATGCGACGTTATAGGATGCCTGGCGGCGCGCCAATCAACAACCCGATGTCAACTGTGTGCACACAAAAATATCCCCTCTCGCTCGCTCCAAACTTTCCACATTATGTCGTTTTCCCGACGCCGCCGCACCGTGCCGCCCTTGATTTTTAAATTCCATATATACCTCCATATAATGTTACCGTTGTTAATAAAAAATGTATAATTTAACTTGCAGCCTGTGCGTGAAGATGTTGGACTGGTTCGAGTACCACGGTCACATGTGCATCGCGTTTGAAATGCTCGGACAGAGTGTGTTCGACTTCCTGGTGAGTAACCGTTCCACCACGACTTTAATGATGCCCATATAAATAAACATACGGGCTCCCTTTACAGCAAATGATACTCATTACTGCACGACCGACGATATAAACCATTGAAATAGCAACGACTTATTTACGATGTTTGTTTTTTCAACTTGTAATATTTAAAAACACGTGACTAACGAGTGATACTCGTAGTTTTTGTTCCATCTTTTTCCTACTGAGAATGCATAAATACTTTTTAATGTATGTATTTTTAAAGACACAGCATTAAACGGTTATTTACGCTATAATTTTACTTGTATTATTCAAAACAGATGCGTAGTGTACTACTATAAATATCCACTGTAAACAATAAACAAGCTAAATAAAATGTGCACGTAATTACACTTGCTTTTTGGACTATATTCTAAAATCTTTTGATAAGATATATTCAGATCTGGTTTTATATTTGCACGGCAGAAAATAAATGTTTGCAAATTCACAAAAAAATATATTTTCTGGGATAATGCAGTACAGTCACCGCAGTAGTTAATGTTACGCATAAACGTAAGAATTACAATATCGACACGTTCATTGATAAATTACCATACTTGTTGAAGTGTGCGTTCATATTACAAGCGGAAGCCTGAGCTCCCAGTGACTTGTAAATATACCTATAATGAGTCATTTCAGCGTACGAATAATGAACGCGCCTAGACCTCACTCGGATATATTTCAAATCGGATGTATGAAGGCACTGGCCATTTATCCTGTCACTTGCGATTTAAACGTACACCAGAAAGTCATAGTATTGAAAACGCAAAATAAAGCCACGTTTATTTTTTTTTAAATCTTTAGTGTACACAATAAATATAACAGTATAAAGAGACAATAAAACAACAAATAGAAATGGCGGTCTTATCGCACTAAGGCAATCTCTACCAGACAACCATTGAATGGATTTATGAGAAGCAGAAAGGGGGATATAGCTATCCAAAGAAAAGGGTTAGGTATCAGGGATCTTCCTGAGGGTTTTTATTTCGACAACAATTGGTCCATACAAATTGTTTTACGATGGTTATAGTATGAATAAGCAACAGTAGTATGAATGTTGATGTTTGGATTACAGAAAGACAACAACTACCAGCCGTACCCGTTGGAGCAGGTGCGACACATCTCGTACCAGCTCATATACAGCGTGCTGTTCCTCCACGACAACAAGCTCACGCACACCGACCTCAAGCCAGAGAACATCCTATTCGTGGACAGCGACTACGAGGTCGTCAGCGTCTACACTAGCTCTAAGAAGGTACAGTTGCTACCTTCCATCTACGTCACTTGTTCAATGAGTGATCAATTCTAAAATGCATGCTGGGAATTTGTCACTGCAAATACTCGGAAACAGGGCAATATGTCTTTATATTAAAATGTTTTGTCTGCTATTATGCGTCACGTTTGTATTCGTATTTAACGGTAAGGAAAACGAATTTGTGACAACCCGCATACCTGCGAGTTCCATAAGAATGTCAAAGATATAATACCTACAATGCGCACTAGGTCGACATAGTGGATTTAGATATACACCTCTACGAATAAGACCTATGCTGTTGATATATGCACGCATGTTTTCTATTTGTATTCAAAACATAATAATTTGTTTGTTTGCAGACACATGACTTGCGGCGCGTGAAGCGCAGCGACGTGCGGCTGATCGACTTCGGCAGCGCCACGTTCGACCACGAGCACCACAGCACCATCGTGTCCACGCGCCACTACCGCGCGCCTGAAGTCATCTTAGGTGTGCTATTACGTCATTTCATATTTTTCCTACAGTTTTTATACAAAAATTAAATCTAACGACGCAGTGCTATCATTAAATCCCAATTTTTAAAGAACATTCATAGACCATGTTATAAAATAGGAAGATTTCTATACTACTATTAGTAGTTCAATGGCAATATTTTAATGTCACGGCTTGCGATACCTTGACTTCATTTATTATCTAAGTAAAAAGGTAACTGGCAAGCAAAAAAAATGGTCTTATCTTTAAAAACATCTAATCACGTAAACTGCATTGTTTCGCCCATAAGAAGTATAAAGGGCGCTTTATATTGATTAATGGATATAATATTTATTCAATTGCTAAGGTTTCATTAATTAATACGGGTATTTATGTTAATGAATTATCTGTAATTGGTGAATAACAAATTGTTTTTTTGCAGAGCTCGGTTGGTCACAACCTTGCGACGTGTGGTCAATCGGCTGTATAATGTTTGAGTTGTACCTCGGCATCACACTCTTCCAGACACATGACAACCGGGAACACCTTGCCATGATGGAGAGGATTTTAGGACCAATACCTTACAGGTTAATATACACTCTTTCTTAAGGCCTTTGATCGTAAAAGAATACCATAGTGGTGTGTATTCCACATTACACATTTTCTATAACACATTTTAAAACACCCTAACATATTTGTCCTTAATTATTTGCGTCATTTACTTTCCCCTGACATAAATCTTTAGATTTCGTATTGTCACCCAATGTAATTACGAGTCAAAAAACTGGTGTTAAAAACCTCAAATCTATTTTTAATCGCGACATCTAGTGCCAAATCTAGAGTTATTATTGCGTTGGTATCATATGTTTGTTACCATAATAGAAACTATTTTAGTTCAAATGAAACGCGTATTCATTTGAGAATTCGAGCCAAAAAGCATCTTTCGAATTATTGAGGGTTTTATAAATTGTATACGCATTAAATCCACTTGTGTGGAATAAATAACCACTAGTACCAAGTGTGAACTTGATACCTATTATATAAGCTAAATTTAGGGTAATGTTTTTATCGTTGCATTGTGTCAGATGATGCACACTTCTAGTCACATGAAAAAAACACAAATATACGGAAATATCCACACAACTCAACTAAAAAGTGGTAATTTCACAATTACGCATTTATTGCAAAGCTAAATCTACTTCATTTTCGTTTATAGTTTCATATAGGAGTCTTTGCACAAGTAGCATGCGAACTGTGTTATTCAAACTATGTATGTATATTTTGAGATGTATTTACTCATTTGTGCTGCCGAAAATAAACAATGGAAAATAACAGTGTAGCGTTTGGGAACTAGGGCGTTACATTATCATTGTTTGATTCTAGAAACTAAGTGACCGTGTTTTTCTTCTTTTTTTTTACATTTAAATACCTTTTTTTTTTCAGAATGGCACGCAAAACGAGGACAAAATATTTCTACCACGGCAAATTAGACTGGGACGAGAAATCGTCCGCCGGCAGATACGTCAGAGAAAACTGCAAACCTCTATTAGTAAGTCTTTGTTGTGTATTTTTTCATCGTCGCCCACGTAAAAACATCCATTTGAATACATTAATGTTTAAAGTTGTTCACACCGCTATAATTGATTATTCACACACTATTGTTGTAGCGGGCTATTATTATGTAAACTAGTAATATAAACATGGTTTACGTTTTTATATTAGTAATAAATGTTTATAACACATATTTCAAAGCTAATAGAAATACTTTGCGTTGTTAGATTAAATTTTTAGTTTGAATTGAGGTTTTATCGCACTGGAGAAAATAAATTTATTGAAATGTGTTTAGTGTAGGAAATTCGTTTCTGCTAAACAAGAACTGCAAACAAGGCATTTAATGTTAAAATGAATTCTTTCTTTGTAATTATTTATTAACTTACTATTTTTATTTGGTAATGTTTCATTTTTACTACACTAATAAATGATGAAAAATACCATTCAACATTCGTAATCTTCCAAATTGCTTTTTGTAGATTTGTACAGTAACTTATAACCTAACCTTTCCTAACCCATATTTTTGTAGTAATTGTTCTTTTAATGATTAGTATAGTGAAGATTGGAGATATGAATGTGTATGTTGTGTGTGCAGAGGTACATGCAGAGCAACAGCGAGGAGGCGCGGCAGTTGTTCGAGCTGATCGCGCGCATGCTGGACTACGAGCCCACGCAGCGCATCACGCTGCGCGACGCGCTGCGACATCCCTTCTTCAACAAGCTGCCGCCGCACCAGCGACTCGGTCCGTACCACAACTATGCACTACGATTAGCTTCCTAAATCTCTGATCTTAATACATACATTCATATATTAGAAAATAAAATATACTCATATGATAAAAATTACAATAAGCCACTCCCCAATTATACAATTTAATTAAATAATATACAATTGACTGATATCATAAATTGTGTGTTTATTGTATTTCAATATATTATTTGAACTGCATATTTTGCCTTATGGCATCTGTTACGACGACCTGCCTGTATAATTACATGATCGGTCGTCCATTATGTTGTTATACATCCACAAGTGTCGTAACGAAAGATATCTTTTGTTATAGGACACCAGTTTACAAGACCATCATTCCTTAGGTCAGGCCCGTTTATAGCCGTTAGATGCTTCTCTATGACTATGTTCGCATTGTCGTTTGGCTTACTTAGCACCTAGATAAATTAAAGAAATAGGCTCACAAGATTTTTAATAGCATTTAATAGATTTTTAAGTAGGTCTCTAGGTGCTACGGGAGTAACCAGTGCGAATGTACCTATAAGCTTTGTTTTTACTACCAAACACATGTTGAGACATGGATTTTGTATCTACTGTTTTAATTTTCAGTGGTTCGTCTATTATTGTTAGTGTGCATTTTCATTTCGCTTTCTACTCGTACTATTTGTCGTTTAATTTTATTTTCAATTTATTAATTAAACATTGTCGAGTGAAATCTCAATACACACGCAAACGACTGTAATATTTTATTATCCCTCGTAAAAACTGTGTGTTGTGATCGTACTTGTTATTTATTCGTTATTGAATTGTCCACTCTGCGAACGAGAGTAGTGAAACGTAGTGCTGTGATATTGCAGGCAATGACCGCGCGCGGTGCAACGGGGAGAGCTCGGGGTCCCGAGAGCGATCGCTTTCTCTCAGCGCCAGCTACTAGCGCGCTCCCCGCCGCGCCGGCGCCGCGCGCCGCCCCGCCCCGCGGCCCCGTCTCCCGCGGCCTCGTCTCCCGCGGCCTCGCCTCCCGCGGCCCCGCCCGCCGCGCGCGCCCGCCGAGGCCGGCGCGGCCGCGGCTCCCGCGTGTGTGCGCGCTAGGTGTAAACTTGTACAGTTGTAATAAAGTGATAAGTGATCATTATTTTGTCGAACGCTGTAATCTAGGTAATACTTTTGTTGTGAATCGGTACTTCTCAATTTGTATTTATAAATAATTATTATCGAAATAAAGACTGTTAGTCTGAAAGTTCTGTTTATTTCTCACTGTTCTCGTTGGTTGCTCGTTCCTGTGTTTGGAAGAGATGGTCGTCAATTTTGTAATCTTTTAGTGCAACAATGCGAGTACAAAATGTGGAGAGTGCGTACTTACTGTTTATAAAGCTAGGTGTTGACACATGCTAAAATATTATGTGACACGGGTCGAGTGTAAAGAGGAGACTTGTATTGTGCAGTGTAATTGTTAAGTTTATGATTTGCACGCAACAAGAAACCGATGGGCTCTGGGTCGAAAATAAATTGGAGAAAATGATCTCAATCGAGACGGCCTTGTCTAAATTGTCGCAAACTACTCTCAAACAATTATTAATGTTTCGTATATACCGTAATATTTGTAAACCCACTTCCATTTATTTAAACTATAATCACTGAAGTCGTCATGAAATGTTGATGTAATTTTATGTTACGAACGCGAGGTCATGTACGTTCTAATATTAGTTGGTAGTGTATACATTCGACGCGGTAGTTGCATGATCCGAAGTTTCCAGACTTCCACATTGTGAAAGTAATATTACCTTAGTTAGTTAATTCAAGATGTAATATAACTGTTATTAGGATGTCGACAATTTAAGGGCAGAATAATAAATTTTATTTCAGAATAAATGGTGTTCTTTATTGCAAATAATCACATCGTTACATTATTACATATTCGATACATTTGATATATCAAAACTAAAAACTTAAGTACAATATAAAACTAATTTTAGGTTTTGGAATGATGAATAAATAGGTAACAATAACGTTAGTTGGCAAGTTTATAAATGCTCATCTTTTAAAAAAGTATTAAATCTGTTGACATAAAGATGAATTATAATTCTAGAGTAATAAATAATTTGTCCGAAGTAGGTAGGTCATAAGTGAATCTTAAACGAAATCAAGGATGTAGAAAAGAATATTACAAAATACAAGGTTCTATAAATAACAATTAGTCATATGAGATAAAAACATTTCTTAAATAGGATTACAATACCTTTATCGAAATTTACTTAATTTTCAATAAATAAGTTAAAATTTCCTGTAGTTTTCAAAATATATAAATCGACAATAAAATTTTACTAAAATTGGTTTGCACGTAATTACCATTATACACTTACAATTTACACATTTCTTAAGTATCCCTTTACATAGTATTGTAAGAATATGTAATAGACAGGAGGAATTTACAGGAACCGAGAGAGATAAGCGTTACACACTAGAACAACCTGGTGGACTTCCACAATGCTAACTAGGTAGCGCCACTATAACTGACAAGTTGCTTGTAGATTCACACCAGGGCATACACTTGGCATTTTCTTCGAACACGGCCAAAACGTTTTAATGGTAAGTGGCATTCACAATTCCGAGTCATAATGAGGGGATGTCAGTGTGTGAGCCGTGTTCGACAGTACAAATGCCCAGTTAGATTACGGCTAGATCATGTCGACGCGCGGGCGCTGGTCGGGCCAGGCGTACACGGGCGGCACGGCGGGGCCGTAGCGCACGTCGTACATCTGCGCGCGGATGAACGCCTCCGTGTCCAGCGGCTGCGGCATCACCGACGCCTTGCCTGTAAACAATCCAGTATTTAATCAATAATCAAACAATAATCTACTTATAATAATTTATTACAAAATAAAGAATTAAGAAGGTAGTTGAATCGGATTCTGACAGAGTGGGGAAAATGTATAAAAAGGGGTGCACGAGCCATTATTGCATCAGTCGAGGTTTAGTATTCGACGCTGCACCTTCTGTACGCTGCACTGCTCAACAGTCAACTGACCACTTTTGGTAAGTCTATTTTTACTTATTGTTATTATTGAAATTGCACTTGTTAAATAATTTATGCTACTCTTACAAATTTTGATATCTTCCATGGCGCTTGAAAATCGATTGTCAAACGAGACCGCGGGTTCGATCCCGCGCAGAGACAAATATTTGATTGCCTACGGGCCACCAAAATTTGTTTCGGGTCAAAATTTGTTTGTTCGTTTCAGATACCTACGCGTGACAAAGCTTGAATTTTAATGTGACGAAGACTGTTACTGTTGGATGTATCTATTTAGTATTTATGTTGATCAAAGAAAATTTGCACCACTTGTAGGAAACGTATTATTTTTTTATACTGCAATGTTTGTTTTTGTATTTTCGTATAATAGAGTTGGGTATTTAAAAAACCAATGTTTTATTTTCCAAATGTGCTCCATTTCTAGATCCCGTAATTAATCAGTAGAATTAAACCGAACAATTAAGATGTTGAAACACAACCATAGATGTAGTATAACATAGATCGGAAATGTATCATTTTGAGTGAAACCAAAACGAGAATATGATAGTGTGCGTGAAGTTTGCATGTGTGCGTGACAGATAATGCTGCGCCATGCACTGTCGATACTATCATATCGATATACCTAACGGCCCAACCAATAACATTAAATTTTATAGATATATATAACATTTCATGGTATTTTAACAGAAAAATAATGATTGTGTTTATTTCTACACAGATACGTAAACACAAGATAAATCGTCATATTTGAGAATAATTTTATTTGACAAGTTTTGTAAAGCATTCCTTATAATAATATCTAATGTTCTATTGTTTTATTAAAATGACAGCCTCCGTGGCACAGTTAATTTGAAACCGGCTCAGAAATGGTAAATTACGCACACGAAATATTAATATTAAGCAAATATCAATAGTGAATAAATAAAGTGAAGTAATAACTGTTATTATAGAATTGATGTTATACTACGAGATTATAAAATGAAGTGAAACCTCTTTGGTCATTGACTATTTTTATCGACATAATATTATTGATCGAAACTGTCAATCAATCTCTAGCAAATGTTGGTTGAAATTATTATAAATTCACGTATATGATATCATTTTTTATAGGCAATGGATGCTTTCTATGCATTTAAATAATGAATAAGGACATTCTGTTCTACCGATATACATACAAGGTTTGTCTTACAAATCTACAATATTGTCACTAAACAACATTGAAAAAAGTGATACGATCTTATAAAAAACTATGATTATTCGGGTTTTTACACTAAAATCAATCACATCCAGGCACTGGACAACTCACCATAATAAATTACATTCAATAAAAGTAGCTCAGTACTGAAATATTAAATAAATCAAGAAAATAAGCGAAATTTGTCGTTCGCTTAAATGACATATTTTCACACAAATCGCTAAAGTTAGCTCTCCGTGTAAACGCATGGTCGCATCATGCATCTCGCTTTAATGTATGATATAAATCATTCTATCTTTTTCACATTGCCGATCTATGTTATACTACATCTATGAACACAACAATTCGCAATGAAATATGTTACAGTCGATATTAAAATTTCGTATGTTTCAACTAATACTTCGTCACGCTTCCGTGGGCTTGTATACACGCTCTTTGCGATTTTTATTACTTATGATCCTAGATTTAAAGACTAATGGCCCTAATAGGCCCTTTAATTTAGTACATGGACAGCATACAAAAAGACATGAAAATCGCGGAATCACTTAGGTTTTTTCGTAACTACTTAGTGTGCTTAAGCCATTGGCGCAAATCCGTCAGTTACCTTGTGACAACGCTTTATTTAATTCATGTTTTTTTTTACTGTATAAATCCAAATAAACTGAATAAAATGCTTTTAAATCCATTTAGCAGGCACTATCAAAATCGTTGCGACTACTTTCAGTAACGTCGTCGACGTAACTAACGCTTCACTCGAGAGATTCCATTAATTTTGTTGGAGCATTTTACGCGCTCTCAGTCATGTCCATATACATATGTATACCGGGTATATCAAGACTGCGACCGAAAACGAAGCGCGGTGGTAGTTTTAGTGGTTACAGACGCAATGCAACCAAACATTTCGCAAAGAAGCAATTTCTTTTTGCAATTAAAAATCATCGTGTTTGGATGGTAAATACCATTTTTTTTTTCGATAATAGTACTTTGTACTATTCTTTGTACAACTTACTCGAAAGGTGTACATCATTATTTTAGAAAGCTGTGTATTTATCATCCAAATACAAGTAAAATATTACAAAAAAATTGTATTATTTTTTTGTGAAATTTTTAGTTGCATTGTGTCTGAAGTCACTAATACTACCACCCTGGCTTCGTTCTTCGATTAAGATATACCCTGTATGTATGTCAATGTTTCTGATTATTTTATTCAGAAGTAATAGAAATCGCATCTAGTTACAATTTTATTCCGAGCATTCCTTATATAGTCATCTACTTTTGTGGTTTCAGTGATCCTATTTTTTATACGGCGATGTAACGTGTCGCAAGAATGTTCCATAATCCATAGTATTCATTTCCTAAGATTAGACTGGTCATTTCAATCTTCTGATACCATGTTCTCAGGGATATTGATTTGACACTTGTTCGAAAGACGAGCGTGATCAATAAGTGGAACCTCTGATTATCAAACAAAAGCTTATTCTGGTTTCATCGGAGAACACACAAGTAACTTTTTTCTGTCTAATTTTGGTAATTCGTTCTCTACTTAATCTTGTATGTTTACGGACCCTGTTGAATATTGGTCCCTGCCAGACTTTTGGACGTCATCACCTAGTTGCTTCTTAGCACTTGCAAGGTAATCATTCTCCCGGTTAATTACCTATTAGGATTTAGGACCACTTTAGACTACAATGACCAGTCTAGTTTATGAATTCTATTTAAATGTTTGGGAGTTAAGACGTGCTGCATCACCGTAGAAAAATGAGGTTCAGTGGAAATCATAACAGTATGGGATGTCTTTATAGGGATAGAAATCGCAACAGGGAGTATACAAAACCTCAGAAGTTGCAGGGTATTTGACTCATTCTTTTTGTAGCAAACAAAGAATTTTGTAAATCCATTCAGAATTAAACAAGTTAGAAACGTTTTAAATCTTGTAGTGGGGGTAATAGAAAAGGAATGCAAAACAAAATTAGTAACGTCACTGTACGTGTGCGGGTGTGAAAGAGACGACGGTAAGATGTCCCTACTACGTCCCCACTCTTTCATTTAAAATTCTAATATTTGCCTCATGTTACAAACTACTTTAATACTGTTTTCACAAAAATGTTTTGTTTTAATGGCACTTGTTTGTCTACAAAATAATACAAACATTCGATGATAGTCAAATACCCTATTGGTTAAACCTTAGCTTGTCATCAAATTCGAATTTAAAACATTTTATGATGCATAGGCCAAAAGTTTAAGTTTTGCAGATCTGTAATCTTTTCTATTGTGAATTGGTTTATTTTTAAAATCGCCTTACTTTACGATTTAGTCATAAATACCTACGTGTTGCAAGCGGTGTTAAACTTTCTTTGATCAGTAAATTTTTATATGTGACGGCCTTCGTGGCGCATTTGGTAAGACACCTGTGAGTCCGCGGGTTCGATCCCCGCACCGAAACAAATATTTGTGATCCACAGGTATTTGTTTGGGTGTTAGACACATAGGTCTCTAGACAGAGTTTAAAGGAGCCCTTTGCATCCTTTATCCCCGTGTGGGACTTTGTGTTGCAGATTCTAACGCATATCCTACGCGTGTGTGTTCACCGGCCCGCGCATCGAGCCCAGCGGCGTGACCGTCACCGTCCACGAGCCCGGCTCACCCCGGCTGGCAGCTGCCCTAGCCTGCCTACGCTCCAAGCAAGCGCACCGCCAGGTCTACGCATCGTTAGAACTTCAACCTGGCATGCGTGCCACATCAAGAGCGAAATAACGCGTAGAGTTCAGTTGAGCAGGCTTACCTAAGCGTTTTGGATCGGCGCGGAAGGATAATAAAAAGCCATTTTTCTTATACATCGAGTCTTTATTATTACCCTATCCTATATGCCTCACATCTGCCAATATCGCATAGTTTAAAACTCTTGACGATGGTAGCCACGCAGCCGTGCACGCGTGTATCTCGGTCTAGTACTCTTATGGTGTATCAGCCCGTGTCGCGGACGTGTGCGGAGCAGAAGCCGCTACGGTGGGAAAAAAGCACGATGTACTTACAAGTAGTGTATGCGTGTTCCACAATCTTCTTCGCGATTTTGACGGAACAGTCCTGGATCACCTCGAGCGGTGGGTACAGGCTGCCTTGGTCCAAGTCCTTTTGGGTAACGATGTCCGCCAGAGCCTAGAAGAAAGAAAGATAGTTAATAAATGGAAAAGGCCGATGGATAGTGGATGGCGCAAAATTTTGCTTCAATTATGGTAGATAAGTAACAAAGATATACACATACCTCAGCGGCGAGCAGCATGAAGTCGTCGGAGATGTCGACGATGCCGGCGCAGATGATGCCGAGCGCGAGGCCAGGGAAGATGTACGAGTTGTTGCCCTGGCCGGGCTTCAGGATGCGCCCGTCCTTAGTGCGGTACTCGGGGAACGGTGAGCCCGACGCGAAGATCGCGCGCTCCTGAACACGAAACATACAGTGAGCCATCATTGATACAAGAAAATAATATTCACTTAACGGAAATAAGTTACTAATTTCTTTCTTCAAAGCCAAGGGGATGTGGGCCATAATGACCGGTTAAGATAATTGTGATCAGACTTATGGTTTGAACTATGGAAACATTATTAACTGATGGTATCGCATTACTAAGCAGCGTTAACAATTTCGCAAGGAGTAGTGAAAATGTATTTATACTTACATCTGTATTACTGTAGGCCTCCTCGGCGGTGCACTCCGCCTTGCTGGTGGGGTTGGAGAGAGCGAAGATGACGGGCCGCTCGTTGATGGCGCCCATGTTGCGCAGGATCTCGGGAGTGAACGCCCCTCCGATGGCAGCAGCACCTACAAACAAAATACATGATTGATTTTAACTTTTAACTGCACAGGCAGGTTATATCCTCCCGATCGCTTTCACCATACATAGTGGTCAAGGTCCCGTTGTAGTGACCCTTGAGGGTGTACAATATCGAGTTCTTTGCAAGTTTGCTGTTATCGAGTGAATTTCCAAAAAAAAAACCAGTTGTTAAAGAATTTAATGATACCATTAACGGGTAGGATTGAGGTATATCTTAAGCTGCGTATTGACAAAAATTACATTTTCACATGTGGAGTTCACAGCAAAGTTTGTCAAGTATACCGGAGGCTTCCTTTGTACTAGCACTATCAACGAAACACTTAACAATGAGAACGAAAGGAACCAACACTAATCATTAATAGAAGTCTGAAAGTTTAACACAACTTACCAATAAGCACGGAAGGTTTAGCGACCTCCACGACCTCGGCCAGGGTACGCACGGGCGCGTGGTCCTTGGCGAACTTCTCCTTGTGCTCGTTGATGCCTCCTTCAGGGCGGTTCTTGACGATGAGTCCCTTGGAGTCCACCATCCAGATGCGGCCGCGCGCCGCCGCCTCCGCCGTGCCCTCCGCCTTCATCGCCATCACGCACAGCTCCGCGATACCCAGTGACGCCTGGGGACAAATATTAAATGATAGCTTTGTGTCCATTTGTGATTATTTTGTATACTTTTGACAATAAAGCAGTAATAAATTAAAATTGTTTTGTTCATTCGTCATAATTTAATCGTAAAATATTGGTATGGGAGTAAAACGAAAGTTTTTGCATCGGTCAGTCATTAAATACTTTTTGACTGCTTACTTTTGTAAGCAATTCACGAGTATTTCCACATTCATAAAGAAACAAATATGAAGTGCCTACTACACCGCTTCAGTATAATGCCACATTTACACTCGGCCCTGTAGGACAGGGAAATGGGCAGCCCGAGTGTGTAAATAGATCACTCCCACTGCCACTGCTCATGCCGTTGCCATTGCTCGGCGCTCCCTCAAGTGTCGGTTTTTCGTGCGGGAGACAAAGGACAGGCAGGGCGAGCGCGATGAATCGCATCAGTAATAATTTGGATACTCCAATAGAAGAATTAAAATCGATCAGAATATAATATACTGAGCAGACATAATGCCGTTCACCGCAACAAACTTTGACGTCATCCATTGTTGCCAGTCGTTCGGTGAAAGAGTAATGGGGCTGAGTGTGAACACTCACTCGCGTCGATATTGCAACAGAAGTATTTAGGGAAATATTTCCGACAACGGCAGGAGTAGTGGCAAGGGCTGAGTGTAAATGAGGCATAAGATAAAGACAGATAAACAAAGAACCACGTAAAACAATGTGTCTGCATATTATAAATGTATCTAAATTCTAAACAGTCAGATTTAACTAATGAAAGCAGAAGTAGATACCTCTCCGGCGCCCTGGAACACAATGGTGTTTTCGGAGAGCTTCTTGCCGGTGATGCGCAGACTGGCCAGCAGGCCCGCCACAGCGACAGCCGCCGTGCCTTGGATGTCGTCGTTAAACGTGCAGTATCTGGACACAAAGAAAAGAACATTTGAGATTTTTAGTGGATTTAAAATTGTTTTTAAATGTGGGTACTCTTATGAGTCTCTGACGGCAGACTGATACTATCGATTTACAATTAAGCATATACGAAATGCCTATTTTCTACTATAAAAACTTGCAATGCAGTGCACCAATATTGATTCGAGAATTTTAGGCCATTCCTAGCACGCTAACCTAAGCTCATAGTGCAATACTGTAAATTTAACTTTAACAATTTTGGCAATTTAACTTTACCGGTTTCGGGTAATACCAATGCACTGTTTCGTGTAGTAAATTCGATGTCGATACTTACAATCTTCAAAATTTCACAGTATTATAAAATTATCCGTCACGGATTATAACAATCAATACGTAAAGTCAACTTGTAAGAGGAAAAACGAAAGTAATATCACAAAACACTTTTTTGCTATGTAGGAATTGAAAATCAAGTATGACTTACTTGCCGCGGTACTTCTCAAGCAGTCTGAAGGCGTTGGCGTTGCCAAAGTCCTCGAACTGTATGAGGCAGTTCTGTCCGAAGCGGCGCACCACCGCCTGCATGAACTCCTCGATAAACTCGTCGTACTCGACGCCACGCACGCGCTTCTGACGCAGCCCGATGTACAGCGGGTCGTCCAACATCGACTGAGTGTTGGTGCCCACGTCTGCAACAACCATTATAATAAAAATCATCAGCATTAATAAGGATCGACACCATATTATTCTTTAACCACAGAATATCTACTGCTAAGATGCGCCATATTAATGCATCCAACATTTGTTTTAAGCCCTCATACATGTGGTTAAGTTGAACGACCGGATAGACTCACCCCATCAGCGATAGGCGATTGCACAAAAATAAGCTCGGCAAACCGGTGTCACCGCTGTCTTCCCCTATGCCGATATAGGCGAGAGCTTATGTAATTTTCTCACTGAACAATGTACTTGTATTATGAGGTCCGAGCGCCACAACGGCTGCAATACGACTGATCATTGAACCCGCTGACGTCGGTATTTATTGAGATCACTTTTATTTCTTAATATTTGGTAGGGTAGTTTGGAATTTATAAGCAAAATATCTATTACTTACTTTTTTATTTTCGTTATCGCTTGTTGGTTATTATAACACGCTGATATTATATAATCTTATTTAACTAATATATTTTAGATAGCATTTCTAAGCCCAGTTTCATTATTTTCAACCACATTTGTTTGAACATGACAAGCCAAATATACTTAACCAGTTTCTTTATTAATAAACTAAGTTAAATTTGAATTGCATACATGCTGTCTGTAACATTAAAACAGTCTTCTATCTACGTTACTTCCATACAAACGTCTGATCAAGATGTTTAATCTAATAAAAATTGCACAAATATAATATATTTGGCAACTGATTTTACGACTGAACGGCGCCGCGCGGCGATGATAACCTTCAAAAAATTTAATGTCAGTTCATTCATACGCTTGGGTCGGAAAATTCACATGAAGGATTTATTTGTTTGGAAATATATCCCACAAAATACTCCATTCCAATATTATTTACTACTACTAGTTGGAATAAATCTATTGCAACATCTTTACAACAAATGTTAAGGATTGATTATACTAAACTGAATTCGTGGTCTATGCTTTTGGCTTCCTTTTCAATGAAGCATATATGTGAAGGAATCCACTAATGATTTTATACATCTATGATATAGATGAGTTGAATGCGATTTGTTAATTTATTTAATTTAACTTATCTATTTCAAGTAAAATGCAATTTACAGCATTGAAACCAAAACACTAACATTATAGTTAATTAAAAATACAAACTTATAAATCTTAATATTAATTCTAAAATTTATTTAGTATTTACCTGACACAGGACATTTACATATTCATTTGGTAGTAAAAAAATAAAGTAACCTAGTTAACAAAGTATTAATATAGGTACACAATACACATCTCCGCTCAAATACGATCGTCTTCGCTTCATAGGAAATGCAACCCAACAGTGAGCTGAAAAGGAAGGAGACTAAATATAAATGTGTTCTCAGTTCTCACCAAGCGTGATGGGCAGGCACTGGTGCGGCTTGATGCCGGCGAGCGCGGTGTAGAGCGCCAGCTTGCCCACGGGGATGCCCATGCCGCACGCGCCCAGGTCTCCCAGCCCCAGGATGCGCTCGCCGTCCGTCACCACGATGGCGCGCACGTCTGTTTCAGGCCTAGGGTAGATACCATTACAAGTTAGTATGGACACGTGTTGGATGTATGTGGAAAGAACAGTCATGTCTGTAGATCCAGATAGTGTTTTTCATAAACTAGAACATTATCAAAAATGTAAAAAGATGAAATCCGATAAGGAACAATGAAACAGTTCGTCGAAGCATTCAATAAGGAAGGAAATGCTTTCAATGAGGCCACATGGCTATTTTTACTATCGCACTTTTAATACCTAGATACTCTTGAGTAAGTTTTAAACAGTGTCCTAGCTGCAGAAGTTTCTTCAGTTTTTGAATTTATTGTTATTCATGTGTCAATAACATGGACCACGAAATATCCCTAAAGGTCCTCGAAAGGCCTAGGTAGGTTGTTGTTGTCCATTTGTAACCAATCAAAATGTACTTATCAGAAATTAAGTGTGTAATCATTTACACAATATACGCGTTCATGAGTGTACGGAAGTGACTCACCAGTTCTTGAGTACATCATACACGTGTCCCTTGTCGTGGATGGTGATGAAGAGTCCGCGCGGGCGCCGGTACACCAGGCCGAACTTCTGGCACGCCAGGCCCACGGTGGGCGTGTACACGATGGGCATCATCTCCGCCACGTTCTCGCCCACGAACCGGTAGAACAAGTGCTCGTTGCGGTCCTACGATAAAAGAAAAAACAAATTATTGTTTATGGGGAAAATCAGCAGTCATTGAACGAGGTACGTTTTGAAGAAATTAAAAATTCTAATATTAAACTTAAAGCTCATTTAAATTAACTTACGAATCGAGGAACCTATGCCCAATTAAGAGTTAACAGATAAATCATTTAATTGCCATTCCTTTTCTAAAATAGGTTATTAAGAACGATTATTTTCAAATCACATCCGGGCTGATCCGACATATCCGCACCTACTGATTCAAGATTTCAAGAATACATTAACAGTAACCAATGTAGCCAACCCTTAACCCGTACATAAAGTAGTCTTAATCATTGTATCATAACAACCAAAGCACTCAGCATAATTAATAAATACATATTGAAATAAGACTATTTTATACGGATTTTATCGCGATTTAGTTTAATTTTTAACCGACTTCAAAAAAAGGAGGAGGTTCTCAATTCGACTGTATGTTGCTTTTTTATTTTTTTTTATGTTTGTTACCTCATTTCTCTGTACTGCTTGAACCGATTTCGATAATTCTTTCTTTAATTGAAAGCTGGTGCTTGTTGTTTGGTCCCATAATAATATGTTAACGATCTGATGAATATCTTCGGACCTGGAGAGGGGAACTACTTAAAATTAAGTAGGATTCCAATGATTCTTCTTGCATTGAATTAAGTATAAAAGCAAAATTACAGTGGTGGAGGAAAGTAGGGGTAGGGGCGAGGGGGGGATTAGAAAATTAAGAAACATGTAAATAGTCAATATCTTCGGCAGCTTTTAACCGATTGTAGTGATTCCTTTTGCATCAGAAAGAACGTATTAACACTTTGATTTCACCAAGAAATCAGGAAAATCTGATGAATATCTTCGGTCTTGGAGAGTAGAACTCCTCAAAATTGAGTATGATTCCAGTGGTTCTTTTTGCATTGGATTCAGTATAAAAGCAAAGTTACAGTGGTGGATGAAAGTAGGGGTAGGGGCGAGGGGGGCGGTTAATAAAATGAACAAACATGTGAATAGTCAATATCTTCGGCGGCTATACCAATAAATCATGAAGATCTGATGTAATAGTGACAAAGAATCATATTATTACAGTTTAATAGTATGCCATATACCATTCCGTAATGAAACCGATATCGGCAATTGGGGGCATTGCCGATTGTTATGTGTTGGTGAACAAATTGTACATGACGATGATAACTTTTGTGAAGTGAAGAACGAGCCGTCATGTCGGATGAATTGTTCCTAAAAAGCATTCGAGGATTAAATATCCAATAAAAGAATGTGTTTCAAAAAGTCTCAACGGCAATCAAAATCAATTTGCAAGGACGATTCAAAACTTTTTCATGTAAGCCCGCATTTTTGAAAGCCTATTATTGCGTTCTTTACAAGTATCTTTTGAAATTACTATGGAGATAGATTCCCTTATTTGAGACAGGCGTTGCTCCCTTTCTCCGTTTGTCTCATTTAAACGGCGCTCTCTCATACGAGCAGCGCGTTTACTAGGTCTACCCATATTCAGGCTATCGAACTTTTAAGTCACTAAAAATAAAAAAATAAACCAAAATTTTAACAAAAAAAATAACCGACTTCAAAAAACTGACAAAAATCATACTAAAAATAAAAATCTAAAAGAAGACAAAAAAATGTGACATAAAAAACAGACTAAAAATGCACTAAAAAGTAAAAAAATAATTGCGTATTCTAACGTCAATAATTTACAATCTATTCAATGTACATATAGGTACGATCTATGTGTTTTCCTCGCAAGATTGTATTTATATATTATGTATCCAGTTAAACTTTCCATCTAACTCAACACATACCTATGAGTAACAAATAATTATAAAAACATTTATTTACAGTTCACCTAAGCTAAAATTTGAAATATATGTATGCACTACTTAAAAGACAATCAAATTATTAGAATAATGTACAATTATTGTTATTTTTGGAGTCGGTGTCAGCCAAATAAACTCGACATTATACCTGACAATATTAAATCACAACTTTATGAAATCTATTTTATACGAATATCCTCTTATACTATTATGTGGTTTATTAACCTTAATTTAATAAAATATAATATCTGACGTTTATGTAGTTACTAACTCATAAAACTTGGATGACACCGACTCCAAAAATAACAATAATTGTACATTATTCTAATAATTTGATTGTCTTTTAAGTAGTGCATACATATATTTCAAATTTTAGCTTAGGTGAACTGTAAATAAATGTTTTTATAATTATTTGTTACTCATAGGTATGTGTTGAGTTAGATGGAAAGTTTAACTGGATACATAATATATAAATACAATCTTGCGAGGAAAACACATAGATCGTACCTATATGTACATTGAATAGATTGTAAATTATTGACGTTAGAATACGCAATTATTTTTTTACTTTTTAGTGCATTTTTAGTCTGTTTTTTATGTCACATTTTTTTGTCTTCTTTTAGATTTTTATTTTTAGTATGATTTTTGTCAGTTTTTTGAAGTCGGTTATTTTTTTTTTACATTTTTAACTTCCCGACGTTTCGATTACTTTACAGCTTTCGTGGTCACGGGGCGGACTGAGGTATTAGTCATCCGCTCAGTGACTGTTACAATTTAACTACCCTTATAAAAAAATAAATTAAATTAAATTAAATTAATTAAATAAAAAAATTTAAAAATTAAACCAAATCGCGATAAAATCCGTATAAAATAGTTTTATTTCAATGTGTAACATTCGCGTAAATCTAAGAAACCATTAATAAATACATTTAACTATAGGTACCAAAACATCAATGGATGTAAACAAAAGCATAAAATATTGGACGTCCTAAATGGAAGTGTATCTAAAGATAGTTCGTGTAGCGTCCTCGCAGAGCGCAGGAACTGTGCATGGTGAGCCGATCTGCTCGCTGCACGCAACCTTGCCGAGGCATCGAACCGTGAAAACGGTTAATGACGAGCTAAACGACAAGACTAATCGTCTTTCACTAGACCAATCTATAACTACAGCTAATTAGCTGAAAATTATTACCTAGCTATAATTGTCTTAAAATGTAAATGTTTAAGGAAAATATGGCTTTAAGACTGGAGGATTGATTTCTTTTTCAACAGCATTAATTATAAAGATTATGTACATAAGTGGCACAAGTCAAATGTTAAAATTAGTCTTAAGAAAAATCATAATAAATCATAACGCATAATTTAAATAGATATTTATGGTATTTTTACGACTACAGATAATGATAGAATTTTTTACTCACCAACAGTCCCATCAAGTAGATGTATTTGTTGAGCGGGTTCTCGTATCTCTCGATGGACAGCTTGCACAGCTGCACCTGCTCCTCCTGGGACTTGACGCGGGCTGGCAACAGGCCGTGGATGCCCAGGGTCTGACGCTCTTCAATCGTGAAGGCCATGCCCTGTTAACAATAACCAAGTTAAAGCGAATGGTCTAAAATGTAGCAAAACAGGCTGTAAAATTACGCTTTAATCTATCAAACGGGTAAATAAAATAGGTGTTTTTGCAGGAAATCTAAATTATTAATTTTACGTGGGTATTCATGGGATTTTCTTATTAATTAATTATTTGTTTCATGATTAAGGTTAACATGGTGATATATTAATCAAAATACGAATGGTATAAAAAAGGAGAAACACGATTATAATTTTACGATAGAACGATGTTTTTCGAGCTTTTATTCGTAAAAGAAACGTAATACGCATAAGCCTATAATAATTTTGATAGATTTAAAACTTGGCAAAGGATTGCTGAAAACAGCCAACAAATCAGCCAGCGAGCGACTTTTGAAATATTTATGAAGAAGTATTGGGGCGCATAAATGAAGATAACTTACTTGAATAAAACATTTCGCACGCTATCAAAGAAGTCAATGATTATTTAAAATAATTCTACAGAAACTCCAACATGCGCTCATTACCAATGCAGCGAAGAGGTAAATCGTAAAAAGTATTTTTCTTGAATTGGCTATTCAAAGAGTTGATGTTTACAAGTACGTGGAAATAACCATAGTGAATATAAAATATACAAGGACACGTTAAGTATTTTAGTAGAAGAACAATACATATACGCTCTCTATAGTTCCTAAAACTTATTTATGAACTAAAATTACTTCCTTATTGAAATTGCAGTGACAATATAAATGAAATCTAATAAAACAGTCATGTCAATCAGCCTTACATTCCTCAATTAAATAGCATTAATTACTACACCTAGTTGAATTAATTCGCTAGCGGAATATGCGGAAAGTTCATTACACATATTGTAGCCGAGATCAATGAGTACGTCCGGAAATGAACCATGCCGTCGCGACTCGCGAGTGTATCGGCGCGACTCTCAGCGGAGCAGTGACGTTGCCAAGGTGACCGCTCAAACACGACCTTGCCTTCATGCGAAGTAATTTTAAACCTTACAACAACAACATCATAAAGCCTATATATAATCGTGTTTATATTGGCGTGTTTATCACTGTATTTTAAACCATCTTGGACCACTAATGGCCATTTCCATACCGTAACGTTGCCCAATATTCAGCAGAATTTTCGTCACGGCACACATACGAATGGGGCGAGTCACGTTGAGCGGGCACAGTGAGGTAACATGGTGTAAGAACGTCGGTTATTAGCTATTACTACTGACAAATACCATTACGAGCATCATCGTATTACGAATAATTACCATACCAATAACACAGCAACAACTTTCGAAATAACTAATCAAAAACATGGAAAATAATAAAGATTTATTAAAATATAATGCCATTAAATATTATATGTAAGTATACAATAGTAACAAATAAAAATATATTATTTTCATAATTCAGGTAAAACTAAAAAAATAATATGCTATTAATCTTGACACGAATGTTTCAATACGATAATGCAACTATTTAATATTCATGAAACAATGTCTATAATTCATATTGCATTTCGGTTATATTTGAAATGCAATAATTAAAATATTGCACATACATTGACGTATCGACATTAAGTAAATTGCACTATGGTAAGTGATAATATAAAACGGTATAATATGTATTTTTTTATTACATCTACACGTAGTGACAGGAAATATTTGCCTTGTGGTTCGGGAGTGCAATAATTCCATCACGGTTTCCCCTACCCATCGTAAGAGGCGACCTAAAGGGTCATCGGAGGCGTAAGCGTAGGGCCGTAGGTAATGTTAGGGACCCAGCTCGGCCACAACATGTGCATTTTGTCAGGCCAGAAGACTAGTGACACGGATATACCCCTTTTGGGCTCCCCCGGGGTACCGAAAGTCGATCTCAATCCTCTTAAACACAAAAAAGTGACAATAAATATGACCAGAGCTGGGTTTAAATTAAATGTTTATGCATATTTCACGATTACATTGTCAGTTCCGAATTTAAAAAATAATTACAAACCCGCGAGTCAAGAGCTGCCAGACATTCTGGCACAGCTTGCGTCTCCCGGCGCGGCGTCAGCTGCCACCAATCCATACTGATTTCTCAATTTACCAACGTCAATCTCTTCGTAATCTTTAATTGATACTCTAGACTCATTATATATCCATTGAACGTAACGCCAAGAAGATCCTGGTACAAGATCTAACATGACGTTAAAATGTTACATACATACATAAACTCACGCCTTTTTTTCCAGAAGGTAGGCAGAGATGCTATCAGGACACCCACATTTCGCCTGACCTCAACGTTATAACAGTACCGTAGTACAACTGCGCCACCGAGGCAGTCAGTCAAAATGTTACAACCATTAGCCATTTATCTTATATCTTAATCAATTTGTTTTAATTTATTTCTCGGAACAAAAGGTCGCATGTCCATAGATTAACTTGTCATAATAAACTAAGATGTCTGCACGTGGTGTAAGAACTAAATAATACTTTTATTAGTAACATAGAGCAAGTAAACCGTTTCATTACATGCATTTACATTTGTTGCTTATTTTTGGCATTTAAATGCACAAAAAAAATCAAACAGCATATGCAATAAACTCCACAGTCCATCCAATAATCGATTTTATACCACGTTACTCTCCTAATCAATACAAAACAACTCGGAAATAATGTGTCACCGGGTTCAGAAACTCTCATAGCCTTCAGTAATGCGTCTATAAATATCGTCACAATCATCTGTCGTGTTCACTGTTCACTGTACAATAACATTGCACTAGAATGGTCACGAATTAAAACTGTCTACAATCATTCATTGACCGTAGTTGCCGTGTTACTGAAAACCAGGTGGTCCGTATAAAGGAACAATTTATTATTTTATTAGAAAATGTACCGCGACGTCTCACCGATCGATACTCAACGTGCCATTTTGTACACGATACATTGCTGCGAACTATACATGCGGGAATAAATAATGCAGAAGCATCAAAAGTTCTCGACTTGTGGAAATTTTAGGTATTGCAACTGAGGTACATTTTTGCATTGTACATATCCATTGGGTCATCTGTTAAAATATCTATAAATTTGTAGCTATGCAAGTTCCTAACGACATTAGAGAGAGTTATAACGGAAAGCAACATTTTCGCACAACCGGAAAATATTCCTTTCCGTTGAAGATGGTGTAATCTATAATAGTCACGAATAACTTAATATTTGGAATCAAACTTTGTAAATTAAACCAACTCGGAATTGTAAATGAGTTACCCAGTTGAGTAAGGGCAACGCCCGAAGCCATTCCCACTCCGCTTACCTGCCATTCCCATGAGTTTAGAATTATTTGTAGCATTCTCATTTGACTATTAATTGATTCACTGGTTACAATGGCACAATTCAACGGTTCTAAGTTTTGTAGATCAATGTAATTAAAATCACATTTTTGTTCATTTTAATCGCATGTAGCATGATAACTATTCATCAATAGCCACCCGGTAACTAGAAAGAGCAATCCATTGGTGGTGTAAACAAAAAGAAAAGCAACCGAAGAGAGATACACACAATATTAATGCTCCTCACACACATCATAAATACTGGTAATACAACCATCGCTGGTCTTCAGTAATACAGTCATCATCATCATCATCATCAGCCCTTTTACGTCCACTGCTGGACATAGGCCTCTCCCATAGCACGCCACTGGGCTCGATCTTCAGCCCATCGTCGTCAACCGCTACCAGCCACCCCACGAATATCGTAATACTGTACCAGTAATACTGTAAAAAACTACATCTCGCGAATGCTTCCTATTTGCTTACTATGCTTACTATTTCGTACGTCGTGAAGGTAAAGGTACATAAAGATGTAGATTGAGATTCAATTACTAAACGATACCGATCTCGGTAATTGGAGTACATTCGATCACAAATTGTCCTCAATATAAATACAAATGTGTATATGAGGCCTAACTTGATAGACTCGCTGGCACCGCCGACGGCGACGTGTATCACTCGCATCGACGTGTGGGGCTTGCGCACTAGACCTACTTTTATTAATATGATTAGATTTTATGATAAACGTAAATGCAAGGATAAAGCTGCAGTCGGCCCAAATAACTGATAAAACGTCTTTCCGTTCGGTCTGTCATAGGAACAATCCTTATTCTATAAAACATTAAAATCAAGAAACTAGAAATTTTCTATTTTTGTATGAGTTTAATATCCTCTTCAAATCATTCACTTGAATCAAATCATACAGATTACAAAAATGTCCGTGCAAAGTAAATCAAAGCAGCCAACAAATTGAGTTCGTGTTGAGTATCAACTGAACAAACTCAATCACGGTTGATCCAGCGACGACGAGCGGAATTACTTTACTGCCAATATCTGCGAGACATGATACTGTACAAGCACTCGATGAGTCGATACACGTCACTAACGAGCAAACAGAATGCTGTGTAGGCTTAATCCGAAAACATAATAGGAAAGAACTACGAGTAGGTATCACTTGCTCATTTCCACAAATCTTTAAGAAGTTAATGAGAGAAACATAATTCTGCAACAAAAGTGTCAGAGAAGTAAGAAGACAATCTATCCTCAGTAATTGATGCAAATTACATCGCATAGGCTTGCATTTTAGGCATACCGCAATCGATATGCCTAAAATGAAGGCCATCGAAGCTTAGTTCGTAAACCGCGTTCTCGAAATTCAACTCGCTGCGGTAACCAGTAGTGTTGAATTTAACATGACCAGGTATGACACCAAAAACCTTAACTACTTCGAAAATAACGGCATTGAATTTAAAAACATCAGAAACTGTCGATAAAAGTAAGAATAGCGGTCTTTGCACTAACCTATTTATCGTACATCATTTATTTCATTGTGGTTTTGCATATTCTATGCCAAAGGTAATCAATAAAAGCATAATAATAGAAGTTATATGGAATATTTAATACTGATGTGGAGTATTTTTTAAAGATTTCGTTAGAATGAGCCATAGAGGTAAAATTTAGGGTTAACTCAACGCTTAGAGTAGGTTTTCTCCGACAGACACCGCCAATAAAATACGCGAGACCTTTACCCCTGAGTTCGCTAACGAGATACATCAACTAACCGGGCCTATGTATATAACCGTAACCATCTAAATAAATATGGCAAGGGTCTGGATAAACACTCGCATAAACCCTTAATATTTTACGAGAAGTTCAGTAAAAGACCCGACGCCGCACCAATATACATATGTACATACATATATTTTAAGATAAATTATAAAACATGCCTAAAATTCGTTCTTAGCCTGGTTACAAATAAAAATCTCGTTTTTAGAAATACCAATCAAATCCAGTTTTTTTTTCTATTTCAAATGAAGGAATTTAAATCGTGGTATTTCACATTTTTATTTTAAATACATGAAAGTCAATTACTCGTCACGGTTTATAACTAGTAAAAGCGAAAAAGCTAATCCGGAGCATGGGATAATGCTAGTACTATAATCAGAACACTTTCTAAGTCTAGACTCTGGATAATTGGGGAGGTATTTAGTTTCTAGACCGGTCTAGTATTACCTGTGAAAATCCTTAAAGTAGCTCATACAATGAATATAAAATATAATAATGCATAAATATAGTTTACCAATATAAAATATACATATAAGGAATAAAGAACTAGAGTAATTTTTCTAGCTAATTTAGTTGCAGAAATCACAAGTATGATAAATAAATACGATCGTAAAAAGTAAAACATATTTCGAAAACGTCGTTCTTTAGCCAAACGTAGCCCTAGAAGTAGAGATAAAACAGAATAAAATAACAGAATAAAAATGGAATTATTTATGTTCTTCTCTGATTAAAATTTATCCTGATTAATAATTAATATGTTCTAAAATACAAAGCTCCACCTTCTTTAAGTAAGTTTATTTATGCAAGAACAATAATCATTACACAGACAAAGAAGATGTTTAATCGGAGCACCAAACAGTGATAATGACCTGAGTTTTTGTTCAAAATGAATACAGCATGAAACCTAATTACATTAGCATTGACCCCAACCGCAAAAACTACAAACTTTTTCTGTGTGTCTTGAATGATTTTTTATATAGACATTGCTTAAAACGAGGATTTAATTGGCACCTTTGTATTTCGTGTTAAGTGATATAAAAAAAATAGTATGTGTAAAATCGGTACATGCTTTACTTAAACCTTTCCCGTAACAAGTATATTTTTAGCAATTTTATATTGAATTATACTGTTTCAATTCAAACCAAAAGCGCCTACCTACTTGACATACAATATTATTTTATGTCTTACAAAAGTTTGGTTTTTGATATGTTACCGCCAGCGTCGAGGCTGATGTAGATGTAGCCTTGTACTGATGTACTTGTGCCGTTTCGGGAAATTTTCCAATGCTAAGAAAATCATGTGCCCACATAAAAGCTTACGAGATTTCTTAAAGAAATATCTAACCCAAGACTTTATGAGCAAACTAAACAAAACTCTAACCTATCAACAATTTTAGTATTTTGTGTAATTAATAAAATTGTGAATCAATTTTCCAAGTTATAATGAAAACGAAAACCTATATTGGAACAGCACGTTAGCCGCCGCGCCGGGGCTTCAAACGGATAATCTTCGCTTAATAGCTTCCATTTTCATTAAACAAGAAATTCAGCGAAGTTAATTTCAGGAAAAGCGTGAGAAATTAATCATTGAAATTACTGTAATCTGCTTTCACGGATGTTTATTTCGCAAAGGGCGCCAAATTAACTGCCAAGGAGAATTAATGAGGTTTATGGTATGGTTAATGGTAAATTTCGTGTATATACCTACTTTGTTAAAATGTTCAATGATGAGAGCTTAGTTGATTTGTTAAATTTTCATTGAATAATTTTACTATAAATACCCAGGTATGTGTGAATCAGTCTAGAGGACTTTTCAGGCTCTCATAAGTCAGAATAAGCTCTTTATAATTTGTATTACTGAGGATAACAGATCAATAAAATCCCATTTACTTCATTAAGGTACAAAATAAGCCTTGAGCGTAGACATGTAACGAATCGATTTCTGTTCGATTATATTTATAGATTAATATAAAAAATGTAAGCTCACGAGACCGGAGGCATGTTGGCCGGGTGTGGTAAGGTTGTCGTGTATCGGAAGCAGTGGCGACCTCTACACCCAGTGTATATCTAGGTCTAGTGCTTTGTCATACCCTTGTATTACATTTGAAAGTTATGCTCTTATGAATGTTAGGCGAACCTGTTGTGTATATCCAAAAGGTCGTGTGTGATTAATTTTAATCAGACGTCTGAGATATTAGTTTTATATTTCTTGTTACAGCTGAATTGTAATTGAATAGTAAATACGTTTTTATTATTGCATGGACTATGTCGTTGTTACCATTGATCTGTTATTTAAAATATATTATATCAATGTTATTATGTTCATCTTTTATACATTGAAGCTTGTATCGTAAAATGGGGTAAGACCAAAAACTGCCTTGTAAATTACGAGGCACCTACAACTGTGGGTCTAGAAACACGATTTACACAAGAGTTGCTTATGTAACGAAATAATGCAACCAGAAAGACTGTTTGAAATATCATCCCCTAATGACGGAAAATGGTAGTCTCTGAAATCTTATCGATAACATGCCAAATAACATGTTTGTTTATACCGACTATATGATATTTAAATGCAAATATTGCACATTAAAGATAAGTGTATCAAAACAAATAACATTATGAATTGAACACACGTAACACTATGAATAATCGAATAGGGCACTGTCCAATTAATCCCGCACTGGAAGCACATTAGTCACCGCAAAGCAATCAACACTACGGGGACAGGTATAACGCGCTCCCATTAAATAGAAAAGGGGGAACCACACGTTACTATGGCTACAGTATCCTAATCAGTAATCATTAGTAAACGATCATCCACACTATCGACAATGTTTCAAGCTTTCAAATGTTTCCTTGGTCAATGAATAAATTCTCAAAATGAAATAGTTGATGGCTTTTGAAAATTGTTCAGGAATTGAAGAGTCCTTAAAATTGAACATAGTGTCAATGTTCAATTCTTTATCATTACGCTTAGATTAACTAGCATTTGTTTTAAGATATTAACTATAATGAAAGTATTTTTTTCTTAACAAGGAATAACAATTTTAAATTAATTGCAACTTAATTAATCTAATAAAATTAGTCCCTGTCTTCATGCATTCTTGTTTAGTTTACTTTGTTCACTTCAAACTATTATTAACATCAGACATTTCAAATGTAAATTAATGTAAACCCATCACGTTTTCTTACAAAACGTGTCTCACACTTTATAACTCTATATACATATAATTTTATCTGCATTGTTATCAATAATAAAAAAACTATTCATGTGTTTGTTCTGTGATACAATGTTGTCGTCAGGTGTTACGCAAATATTATGTTTCAGGCTCGTGACCTGATCCAGGTAAAATAGCGTTGTTCTTGGCAACACTGTCAAAACAAAAGCTTATACTACTTACAAGTTACAAATTCATCATTTAATTTGAAATATATTTGTTTATAAGATAAAAATGCCTGAGAATAGATTGCTCAATGTTTACTACTAATATCATTATGTTGGTGTAATTGGTGTAATATAATTTATGACATGCATTGGTGATAATATACATAGCAATATATTTTGTATTTGCGATATGTAAACATAGCAAAAACAAATAAATAGAGAGAATAAAACAGGAAATAGAAAACAATTTAACTAGTGCGTATTTCTAAAGTAGTGTCCTGCCTCGTTTTTTGAGAGCTATAACACGCTCGGTAGCTTTATATCATAATAAGTATACAATAAAAATATACGCACTGGCAATCCAAAGTGGCTTAGTGCGATGGCAATTAAAGTCCCGATCCGCCGTTATAGGGGGCGGTTTTTCCCAGATTAAGGTTAACCCACAAAAGCCATATATTTTCTGTACACAATCTTCACCACCCTATGCCCCCCCGACTTGCCACCCTATTGATGGTAATACGTCTGAAACCTTAGTGGGCGTAAACACAACTCCACCAAATAAACAATTTTGTACATAAACATAGAGTTAATAAATCAGTTTGTTGCATTGGCAACATTAAATATTATTACAATTTATATTTTTTGTATGGCAACTCGGTCTCTTCCGCCGCATGCTTGGTCAAGTGAATACACGTTTTACGATCTCGAGTTGTTTCATTTAAATTCGGTGACAAATCAAGCCCTATACAGCCTTAAAGAACAGTCAACACTTAACACAGTTTTTAAATTAAAACTAATTAAATACAATGAAAAGTTAATAAAACATTCCTATAGAAATAAGGCGACAAATCATTGAATTAGTAACTAATTGTTACCATACCAAATTATTACTATGGGCTCTTTTAAAATGAAAGGATTATTCGATAAAACCGCAAATTTTACAATTTAATTGAAAAGTGAACCCTTTGAATCTCGTTGGGTTATTTGTACGGTGTCCGACCTCGATGAAAGGTCTCGATCGATTTCCATTTTTCAACGAAAGTTATTTGTGTCCACGAAAACGTCAGTAATGAATCGTAACGAGCAATGACGATCATCTTTAATTAATTATAGACAACTTTAACTGATTTCCATAAAGTAAGGTATTTATCCCCGTACATTACTTAACCAAAAGAGGGTTAAAATTATTTTTTCTATTTGAAAACTTTATCGAAAATTAAAAAAAAAATAGAGAATAGCCACTTTCTTCCAGAGAAGGCAGGCAGGATATTTTAGAAATTTAAGAATTTGGCTCTTTGATAATTCATTACGCGGAATGCTATCACCATGAAACTAAAAGATGCTAAGTGCGTCAAAATACATGATTCAACTGATATAAGCGGCATTACAATTGATAAAGATACAGACAGATAAAGACCACAGACGGGGCACTTACAAAGGCGTATTGCACAACTTATGATTACTACAATAAGATTACTGAGCTATTGACGGTTCACGGTAATTTGTTGCGACGCGATTATGAGCGATACATTTGGTTTCAACTAAATACTGATTTTAGTGTTTTTTGTTATGAAATGAAAAATATACATGTAAAATTTTTGGTTTCACCAAAATAATGAAAATTAAATTAACTGAAATAGCGAGATATTAAATTAATCCAATGAAATCGTGCTAGATATCTATTGTGGAGTGGAGAATCAATATTTAGCTCATATAAATCGCGTGTTTTTGTTTTGATTACCAGAAAATACCAAATAATTATTCGGTTTGAAAATAATAATAATTTGTCAAGATCATATGATTCCCCGATAAACTTATCAAGCCAGACGGCTAGTCTTTAAATCAAAAGCCTAATCTCGAACACGCATATAATGTTGCTCTGACGCCAAATAAATAAGATGTCAGATGTGTAGATAAGAGAAGATAGAATTTTATGAAAGAAAATTTCATAGCATTCATATGACCTTAAATGTTTTTGTAATAAAATTCAGTAGGTACCGTCTAATATTAGCATCTTAACATCCACGCAAAGAATGCAATACTCTCTCGGATAATATCGTCTGGTGACGTAATAGATATTGAGTGGATAGAAACGTCTGCTTCGACAGAATACATATATACTACATTATTATGTACCCAAACATCCGTATACCGCTGAACAACTCAATATTAATATGATTTATGTATAAGGGAAAGTCCTACAGTACCGGCCGGCATACAGTACCGGCCAGTTACAAATTCTCTAAATCTATAATAGATGGCACTGACAGTTTTACGCTATTTAGTGCGGTACCCTCGTGCAAGTATATGCCCCACGCGGCGTCTACCTGTCACAACCGGTTTACTGTCAGTGTAAAGATTTCTGTTGCGCGCGATGAATTTATGCTACGTAATTAAAATTCTGTAGGTGATTTTCGAAGTTAAGGGATTCAATTTAAAAAAAATTATCCTGGTAAGTTTAGTATGCTTATATGGCTATTAAAAACCGAATATTATTTCAGCCTTTGTACGTTTGCTTTCATCTGAAATCGAAACTCTTATTTTTTCCGTTTCCTCCAGTGCCGGCCAGTACGCTGTCCTGCAGTACCAGCCATTCCTTAAATTAGTTTAAAAGATTTGCATTACTTGCAAAAATTACTACTTAATACACGAAAATGCCAAATGATACAAATGATGGTCGGACGAGGCAAAAAAGGGCGCCTGAGATCCGGCAGATATGCATAAAGCTGTAGAAAAGGTACCGAATAACAAGATGAGTGTGTTAGAGTTGTATAACACAAAATATAAATAAAATATAATAATAATACATATTTATTCTTTACTCCAATATAATCTATTATATATCTTTCATAAACACAAATATATTCAAACACTGCTATACTTTAATTGATATACTTATAATAACATTATAATCATTAATTCACTATATTAACTATTAAAATAAGTATAACAAATATAATTACTAAAACAATATAAACCGACAATTATACTTATCTTGTTAATGGTACTCAGAGCCACATTTACACTGACAGGGGGCAGAGTAATGTCCTGCTCCACGACTCGAACAACACTGTGTCACTTCAAGCAATGCTGGTCTATTTATACATAATCGTGAGCAACCCCACTCTGCCCCACTTCTGACTACCCACATCAATTTGTATTTTCTTGTATTTGTTTATAAATTAAATTGATGTTTACACATTCCATAAAATGTACTCAGATAAGTAATTAATGTATATCTTTAAATCATTAACATCTCACACGGCCATTCTGATGGTTACTTCGCTCTCGAAGTAATGCTATTCACTGTTTCCATTAATTTATTCTTCGGCAGAATCTTCATTTAGATTTGTAGATCAATCAATACTTTATTTCATTGGTCACTTTTTCATGGTGTTGATCTCCCATCGGACCAACATGCTCAACATCTCACACGGCTCTCATAAAACCAACACCCTTAAGATCGCACAATCTCCCCTGCACCTGTCGTGATTAGGCCTACTATGTGCTGGTCATAGTATCTAACCCTTTCACCAGGCCAGTATACCCAGCATCTCATAATCCATTTCTTCATTATTCACCATTTGTCATGACATTTCTCAGGTTGGGCTGTCGTGTTCAGTCCCACCACGTGCTGCCTCGTGGTGTCCAGACATCACATCAGGCCACCTTTGCAGCAAGCATCTCATAATCCATTTCTTTATCATTGATCATTTCTCTTGGCCATTTCTTAGGTTGGGCTGTCGTGTTCAGTCCCACCACGTGCTGCCTCGTGGTGTCCAGACATCACACCAGGCCACCTTTGCAGCAAATACATACACATACACTTCCAATCTCTAAACTAAACTAAACTTCATACCTTGTTCTGTTGTGCTGTTTTCATCTTTTCATTCACCAAACCATCTTTAAGTTTTTTTTTTTTTTAGCGATTATCACATTTCGTAATTTTCCTTTGTCCTTTTAGTCGGTAATTGTCATTCTCCAAAAATTCTATTATTTCATAGGGTCAATTGTAATTGATATAACGAGTTCGGCCATTCTGCCTCTTTGGTACATGTGGTCGTCATCATATTAACGTATCGTTCCATTAGGCCGTTGCTATGCAGTGAATCCGCTTATTATAATTATTATTTTTTTTATTTGTTTTTCACGATCGAGTCTTTGTTTCACATTATCTGGAACAACAAAAATAAAATATGTAAGGCATTCGCAAGCTAAGTGGATAGAGATCCCTTGTTTATCGCATCATTTTTTTTTCAATTCATTATATTTTTTTTCATTTTTTTTTTTCACATCTTCTGCTTCTGGAGATTTTTAGTTAATACCAGGGTGGTTCCAACCAACTGCTTTCCTGGAATAGTGTAGCGACAGCCGTTACACTATTCCAACCGTTTTTTTTTTTAAGGAAGTCTTCTCCAAATCGATTTTGATTAGACTGAACACTAGTAGTGCAATGCAGTTATTTCTTGACCGAGAAATGCTGACAGGGTCTTTAATTTTCGTGTGTAGTTCCTTCAGAACGGTGTCGGCCATCCTCTAAAACAAAATAATATTTAGTATTATAAATAATAATGTCTTCCAAGACATCCAAGTTCGGACTTCCAAGGCACACAGTCACCGCTGATAGCTCTTGGTTACAATGAACTGCCTAGGCAGGCAGACGAGTTGGTGCCTCACTTAATGGTTAACAATCACCACGGCTCATAGGCGTTTTCAAAGTCAAGGATATAGCTAAACTGATGCCATATATATTGAATACAGGTTCAGGAACTCCGATTGCGTAGTTGAACAAAGAGCTTCCTTGATACTTGACAGGCTCTCCTCCCAACAAGGATGTTTTATCACTATAATAATAATAATAACGATATAATATGTTCTTTTGAAGGTTTTGGGAAACAGACGTATTCTAGACCAGGTCTTCCACTCAGAAGTAATCCTGTAGATATGCCCATTAGCTACAGGAATTCCATCATTGGAAACAGGTCTACATTAAAACTTCACACTGGGATCATTGATGATAGATGAACTACAGTTCTATGCGAACTAATTTCTGCTACCCTTATCAGGTATTCGGTCCATACTATAAGCAGATGTCTGACGCCATATTTGCTGGTATTTGTTCTCTGCATGGGGCCGGCTTGCCTTGCATCAGCCACCAATTTTCCGAGTCGTATTGCTGTGTAAGCGTGTCAGCTACCACTTGGCATAGACCGCGAAGATACCTTGAGCCTCTTTGATGCTGCTATATATGTAGCTGGTATATGACCTTAGTTTGATAATGTTTGGGCTTCATCAGTGAACAGCAATTGGTACCGTATATTTTGGCGGTTGCCTCTTGATACAGATCGTGAAGATACTTTGGGTCCACTAAAGAAGTCCATAGTTAAATGACGATGCAGTGTCAACAACACGACCGGCAGCATACTACAACCCAAGATCCTTTGAGATAATCTAGACGAGAAGACTTACTCGGTGAAATGCCATCCAATTAAACTGGGTGCTGGATGCAACTGGATGCAGTGGTTCTCTTGTCTCTTACAAACTTGGACCCGCCCAACTAAAGAATTAGTCTTCAGTAGATAGACCGTTAAATGCTTTGGCCTGGGCACAACATGACCTTTCGACACGATCTTTGGCTTGTCCACTTTAATCGATTCGCTTTGGTCAATCCTAGTAGTCGGTCCTTGCGGCATTCCTGATCGCTGATCATCGAATCTGAATTTGCTGACGAATTGTAGATCTGTCAGCTCTCTTTGTTATCTTGGAATATAAGCGCCACTGTCTCATAGAAATCGACTTGCGCAGAAATACCAGAAGCGACTCTTTCTGGTTCCTGGTCCTTGATTCCAATACAAGGTACTTTTTTTATCTCCTTTGTGTAGGTAGTCGTACGTCGTATTGTACTGTACTCGTTGCGGAACCGGGAGGTATCCTTCAGAGCGGCAGTAAATAGTTTCAAAGGTACAGCTTCTTGTCTCACATTTTTTTTCAGAGCAACTAGATGAAACCAAATACTCGTGGTCAGACTTTGTAATTGTCTCATCACTATAGTCACTTCCCAATGTACCAGCACTGTTTTAGCCACAATGGTGATACTGCTCCAGCCGATATTCACCGCAATTTCATCGATTGTGTTGCACCAGTTCTTTGCCCCATTTTAACTTATCAGGGTCAAAAGCTGGAAGGAAAAAGTCACTTCCACGTTGATTGTGAATATCCCGGATGGCCTTTTAAAAAAAATATATGGGCACCAGGATCAATTTTAATCCACGCTCACTGATCCTGCAACAATATAATTTCAAATTAAACATGTTATTTCTGATCCCACTTCTGATGTTAGAGTTGTATAACACAAAATATAAATAAAATATAATAATAATACATATTTATTCTTTACTCCAATATAATCTATTATATATCTTTCATAAACACAAATATATTCAAACACTGCTATACTTTAATTGATATACTTATAATAACATTATAATCATTAATTCACTATATTAACTATTAAAATAAGTATAACAAATATAATTACTAAAACAATATAAACCGACAATTATACTTATCTTGTTAATGGTACTCAGAGCCACATTTACACTGACAGGGGGCAGAGTAATGTCCTGCTCCACGACTCGAACAACACTGTGTCACTTCAAGCAATGCTGGTCTATTTATACATAATCGTGAGCAACCCCACTCTGCCCCACTTCTGACTACCCACATCAATTTGTATTTTCTTGTATTTGTTTATAAATTAAATTGATGTTTACACATTCCATAAAATGTACTCAGATAAGTAATTAATGTATATCTTTAAATCATTAACATCTCACAAGTGCACGTCAAGCCGCAGAAAGCTATTAGATACCCCGAAAAACGCTGAATGACAGAATTAGTGAAGAGAAAATGAAGAGTTACTGCATGAAGTCGTAAAGCTGAAATAAGTGAAATTATAACGAGTTTTCCGTACAAAAAGATGCTGGAAGGGAAACAAAATAGACAAAAAAAGAAATAGTTTTCAGTTTCAGGAAAAGGTGGTAATAGAAAAGGTAAGACTTTACTGTCAGCAAGAGATGTCAGTAAGAAAACAAAAAAAAATACAATCGAAAACCTACCTTCTACTCACAGACCGATTGAAGAAGATACAGTTTGCCCTTTGTGTGCTGAATGTCATGAAGAAGATTGGATACGGTGCGGAAACTGTAAAATTTGGGTCCATGAGGCTTGTGCAAATATATCGGAGCTATCCGATCAGTATATTTGCGATTATTGTATTGCCTAAATGGTTACATTCTTAGTGGCCGGTACTGTAGGCCTATTTTTTTTAGTCTGTATTTTCTTATTCTTGGAATTGCAATAATAAAGCTGATTTTGTCTAAACGATTTGGTTGTTTGTTATTTTTATTAATAGCACAATAGTTCTTTTAAATATATCAGGAGGTATTGAATATTTAACATTAAGAACTTTGATTTTTTTGTTGATAAACCTTAAGGTGACGGTACTGTAGGACTCTCCCCTATGCGCTGCAACCCGGGTTTTAAACGGACGTGAAACAACAGATTTGAGGTCGCGTATTGGTTTGGTAAAATTAAATTTCAGAACGCCAATAATTTTTGGTATCCCTCCCCTTTTACTACACTTTTCATCCTATTATCCTTTGTATTATATCTGCCAATGTGTCTACGAACTCCACGTATTTGGGGGTGTTTATAAAAAGTTTACAAGATTCTAATGATTCATAGAAAAATACGTACAAAATGTGACATTCGTCCAAGAGGAACAATACGACAGTGATGTGTAAAATTCAATTTGACCTTTGTTTTTGGTTTTGTAACGCAAAAAGCCCGATAACAAGGTCAGCGACATTCAAAAACATTCCAGGTCGCGTCCCAAATCCTCATACAATTAAATTCATCCCGAGGAACATGACAATTTGCCTTCGAGACGAGAATGCTATAAAATTGAGACTGAAAGCTCCACGCAAAGCACTTTACGTTGTTTTTCTTGAATTAATAAGATTGCGCTGGATCACGGATCACGGAATTTGCCCGGGGATTAACGTTAGTCTCTAATTTCACGGTTGATTAAGATTGACATTACTTTTATGTATCTTTTCTTTTTCGTGAAGAATTCACTTACTTTTCGTGTGCATAACAAATAAAATTTTATTTTTCAAAAGAAATCTGTACTCAGTTTTCATTAAAAATATACAGCCATAATATAATTTATAATTACTTCTTTCGAATTCTTGTGAGGGTTATTAAAAGTCATTCTATTAAATTCGTGCCGATTGCTGCAGAGTGAAATATGACTATTAAATTATTAACCCACGTACTAACCAAAGTACGCGAATTACTATACATTGTCAACAAAGTACCAGTCCACAATACCATACATGTAATTAGTGTTCAAGTTTTATGACACTCTGTAAACGCTGCAATATTGCACGGAATTTTCCTCCACACGCCGTCGATTTTTACACAAGCTTTTCAACCACTTGACCTAGTTCAAGAAGTCCTTGCTGTCTCGGCCTGAGCATTTCCCTTGTTGACTGAGTGCCCTCTCAAGTGGAAATGGCATGATAGAAACAAATTGCCCTTTGTGCTGTAGAGTATACAGTAAAACTTGCCGAGAGCACAGTAAACTATGAGACATGAGAAAATGCCCCAAGTCTATTTTACCAAACGAAGCATGAGCTGAAAATATAACAGAATGTCTAAATTGAAATAAAACTAATTATTACGGATATTATCGCGCATTTGGTTTAATTTCACATTTTTAACTTCCCGATGTTTCGATTGCTTTTCAGCTTTCGAAACGTCGCGTAGAAATAAGAAACCATTAAGAATGCCAAAAATTTAAAGTTGGTGTTGGAAACTACAAAAGTCTAAGATTGAACGAGCGCTTCCACAATATACTTCCACATTAGTATTTATTCCACGTAGACAACAAAGAGAACAACTTATACCTACCATAATAGGAATGGAACAACTTGCTCACCACTTTTCAAACTAACCTAAGGAAACTATCGCAAGTTCTATAGAAGGCTATAAACTATCAACGCTAGGATAACTTTAATCATGGAACAATTTGTCACCGGGAACTTTTACTCTTGACGGTATTAAAACTTTTAAAAGCCTCTATTACACACAAAAGCTGATTATTTCCTAGTAATGTTAAATTTGAATGTACCTATATATTTTTTCTATATTTTAAAGTTTAACTTGTAACTATATGTTGTGAAACATTTTTAATCGACTATAATCTTTTGATAACTGTCGCAATACATTATACATAAGTGTCCTAATCAAAACCACATAAGGCTTTTAACTTTGAAATACTTTGCATTTCGGCGCGGCTCGTGGCCAAACAATTACATTTCTAATTAAGTCTGCCACACCGAAATGATAATGTCGCTTAGGTTACATTTTCTAGAAATAGACTTGACTATATCATAACTACTTTACCACATTTTTTTTACTTTATATGTAGGTACTTTTGTTTTGAGACTCACATTATTATTCACAAAACTTTTTAGTTTTGTTTTAAAATCACTGATATAGGGAATGAAGCGTTGGTGGCGCAAAAAATTCGTTAACAGGAATAAACTTTATCGTAAACTCAATTTACGTCACAAGAACGAAAAAATTGGCTATCGGTGACGTAATTGACTGCGGCAAACAACTTATGATTTTCACAAGAGCTGTTTATCAAATCGATGCTATTTCTACCCATCAATGTAAAAGTACATCGATAAAACTGATTCAACGTCACAATCAGGTTTTGATTATATTTTTTCTGTTATCTAGGGGTAAAGTATAAAAAGAAACACTGTTCCTTTGATAAAGGTTATCTATTCAAGCCATAAAAGCCTTTTAAGTAAGGAAACGCTTCAAAGTGTGTCAAGGAGCCAGGAGATAATGTTAGAAGCACTCAGGATATTTCGCTTTGTAGACGTAAGTGCTTTAACTTCGTCAGTCGTTATTATTCCATTACGAGGAATAGCAGTATATACAGAAACAATAATTTTATTAATAAATAAATAAGTTAATTTTAAGAGGAATTCGAAGTATGAGTTAATTAAGTGGGTAAGATATTTGAAAAGAAATATTTAATTTCATATTTTCAAATTTTATTGCTTAATTGTTGTTTATTTTCTTAAACATAATTTCATCAAGGACATTTTATATGACGTACAATAACTGGAAATCTTAAATTTACATTTGCAAACAATTTCCATTTAAATTATCCTCCATTACGCAAGCACTACTTATGCACTCAAAATCCCAATGACGCGGACAGAAATCTGAATATATCTACTTCAAGCTTACAGCGGCTTCAAAATCGAATTGGATTTTTGCCATAAAAACCGCAAGATTTTATTATAAGATTATCAAATATGGAGTCATTTACATAAAAGTCAAAATATTATGGATTCAAGACGACTATCCTTATTTGAAAATATCGAAATATTATTTAAGGAAAAAGTTATGGCTTAGGCCCTGTTTAAGTAAATGTTACTATAAGTATTTAGCAAGTATATCAAAAGTTATAAATGATAACGTGAAGTCGGAATAATATTCTTTATTAATGTAACTAATAATGCAAACATATAAACATTACTACATTACCTATGTTCAAAACACGATTCTAAACCATACCTACTTCATTCTCAGACATTGTAACCTAATCAGAATATTTTGAGTGCTCATGTTATGCAATTGTCGGTTGCCAAATATCGATTTAGCAACACCTGGCAATTTCTCTCTGCCCGCAATGTTTATCATTTTCACCGACAGAAATCCATCGCTGAACACATTACACAGGCCTCCCCAAGATCAGTTGAATATGTATATTATTTTAACTGTTCTGTGGGCTTTTTTCGCGACCTGACTCAGCCTGTATGTAGCAATTTAATGCTTCTTACCTTAGCTCAATGATCAATTAAAGAATGTACTCTGTTACATTTTAAATTTGGAATTAGAAATGCAGTTATATAGGTAAGTCGAACGAGCGTACGACCATATGAGCAAATGCGTGACATTGTGTGAGCGACCTTGTGCGTCGATTACGTGCTATGACGTGGCACGGTGACACACCCACCGGACCGTTCGACTTAACGACCACTGTTCAATGTAATGCCATACAAAGTAATATCAACTCTATTTTTATTTAGCTAAAGCTCGAAATTGATTTTTATAACGTCACTTAACAGCTGGTTGTTGAGACAGTATTGGAATTCGATAAACTCGCTGTTGGCGTAAAAATGTATATTTAATGTTTTGTAGCAAGACTGATAATATAATTTATTCCAAAAATAAACAAAAATTAAGGTTTTTACAGAAAGAAAACTTTGATTTTTTACAAGAAAAGCCTTTAGTAAATTGTACGAAAATAATGATTTTTTAGACATAATTTCGAAACTGGTATTTAACAAATCCTTAGTTAACGTATATACTATATATTTCGCAACTCGCCCGCCCCCGGCATAACATTTCTAGTAAAACCTGACGGATTGATATCGGGTAATAGAAGGCAGTAATTAATCTAGGAATTACGCAAGCATATTGACCAATTGCCAAAGTATTTTCGCATTTATAACAGCTCAGGAACATTCCTGCGTTTACGAAAATTCCAACATCGCGATTCGAAATCATAAGGTGTCATCTTTTCATTATATTACATCATTTGAAACTATTTAGTAGAACGTAGTGCAAAGCTTACTTGGCCTTAATTAGATTAGCCGGATTTGCTAATGTTGCAATGAAGAGACGTTAATTACCAATATTTTCTCTTATTACAAGATATGTAAAATAAAAGTGTTATTTTTTTACGGCCGGCAAACGAGCAAACAGGTCCCCTGATGGTAATTGATCATTGGCACACATAAACAGCCACCACGCTGGATCATGGATGTGTTGCCGAACCATCAAATTGGAAGGAGAGCGGGAAGAAAAAAGGATATGAAGAGAAAAGGGTTATTGGCGATGGTTATTGGGCATCCGACAATTGCACTCACTGAACGAAACGCAACAGCGAACTTGTCTCTTCACGTCAATCTCCTGTAAGATAGTGGCACCGCCCCAGACGAACCTGTCCATTCATGCTGAGTCATGACTGACAACAGCGTGGCTCAACCATTTCCAAAATGTAAATGTTAAGTGACTCAAAAAACAATGTATCGCCTAAACGACTTAATATCATATTTTCAGCAGTAAAAATATAATTCTTAAACAGCCTTGGCAAAATCTTAATCAAATAAGTGTTATCACTGACCTACGTAACAAGAGACACTGCAGTAAATTCTTTATACAATTTTGATGTAAGCATTAACATGACACCGGTGATATTCAAATTTAATGATATAATTAACATTCCTCTGTATAATTGAGACATTGAAGTAACCCGTAGAAGCATTGACGGATTAATTAATAAAATACACCACTAAGTATGTATATGTTAAGCCTGTACTGTTAGGTATTGGCATATAAAGTGCTGTGTGTCATGTTAATAATTGAATAATATTAATGATATAAATCCATTTACGTCCCTCTGCACGGCACGGGTCTCTCCTAGGGTCGAAGGAGCTTTACAACTTAGCTCACATCTTTGATTTAGTTAGGTTTATTTTAACCCCATGACAGAACAAGGTTTATGAATTTCGTACCAGGCCTTTACCTTACATCAAAACTTTTACAGTATCTTACTTTAAAACCCCATTTCATGAACACATTAAAATGTTAATTGCCTTCCATAGCGAGGGTTTAAATATACGGAACGAGAAATCTCAATGTTTATTTAACTCCGGTCGTAATTTGCGAAACGGTTTAAATACTCGTGTTCGGTTTGTGTTTCGGCGTCCTATACAAATGTATGGACGTTGGACAAGTTTGATTTGTGCATATTGTTATCCGGAACGATAGCTTGCAGCCATCGAGTCGAGAGCAGTGACCCGCACAATCACTATTGTCGGCCTCTACACAGCATTGGACAATTAATATAAAGACATTGATATAAAAACAAATAGGTGATGCTTGATGTCAGTAAAAAAATATTTATCAGTATTTACATCTATAAGGATAAGTTATAATACAATGTGGTTAACTCATTCTCTATTAAGTTATAGTTACAACTAAATTATATACAGGGTGTACAAGAGAATGGCGCACCTGCTTATATACATTTTAGTAAATCGTGATTACGTCTAGATTATGATGCATTTTCGTAGCGTTCTCTGATAATAACAAAGATGCCGAGAAATCAAGAATTACCATCACACGTGCTTCCCCTTAACATATTACGCCAAAGTGATTGAACCTTACAACTGAACGGGTCGCTCCACAACAGATAAGTAGGAATACTTCTCCATAATAGGTGATTAACTACATGTTTGCCACACCACTTAGTGTACATAGTTAGGCAATAAGAATTTAGCATTGAACGAACCGTAGAATATGGTATCTAGAGAACATGGGCAGAAGACCTACAATAATTCAAGCGTACTTCTTAAGTCCCACTAATGATCACAAAATAAATAATAACTGACCCTATAATTTAAGTCGTAAATAGGTACCTTAGGTAAGGAGGTAAGTGCTGGACCTACCAAAATCCAACACGAAAGCACTGCCACAATTTGATAACATACAACACTTTTACGTTTATAATTCACTTCATTAGACACGTAAAATGTACTATGTGTACATAGAGCCGTCGCTCGGTCTTCCGATGCAACGTGTTTGATTCAACTTCGCGTAATTTTGCACAACTCACTAAAGTATTCTACCGTTTTAGCCACGAAACCATCATCATTGCAATGCCCGAAATACACTTAGATATTAAACTAACACTTCACAATAAATACCATGGGATATTCCGTACCTAAAATTCAATCAAAATTGATAAAATTCAATCAAAGTAACTGAAAACGAGTTAATAACACTAATATACACGATAAATACATGTACACCCGAACGTAGTCCGAATTCAACTAATAAAATACCAAATATTTTTTTCGAAAAACGAAAGATAAAGGCTTGTTCACATTAGACACCTTTACACCTATTTCAGTTCATAATATTTTTTTTTCCAAAATTGATACACGTTTTTACTGTCATGACTAATTTAATATCATAATATGCTATTTGTGAAGTAAACATCATTTTTTCGGCTACAATGATTTTTTAAATTTCGCTTGTAGTATGAGATTTTAGTACATTTTTATCACTTTAAAGCAACATCATTATTAATATTAATTAAATCATAAGCAAAGGCGGTCTTGTAACTGAATGGATTAAATTATGTAATTATTTTAACACATTTAAATAAGATTAATATCTCTGGGGAGAGTAACGATCATTTTATCAATCCATTATGATCTTCCGTTTTTACGTAACTCTAATTATCCAAGTACCTAACCAAATTAAGTTGTACTAAGTGTGAAGTGTGAACACACCCTAACGTGGCGGTCATCCTTTGAGTAACGCACACAAAACACCGCCAATGGTATTAGTGTCACTCAAACTCAGAAGCGGCGAGCTCAAAGGAAGAATAATCGAGCCGCGCTAGTTCCGACAAAGTTCCGACGAGTACACAGTGACCTTCGGCTTCCTTTAAGAAATGGGCCGAATTCTGCAATCATTTTAATATCTTATTTTTTATTTATCAGTGTAATTGCGTAAAAAGAAATTTTAATTAATATTAATTACTTAGATAATTTAAATAACGTATTACTAAAACGTTTGATATTAAATAATTTGCATGGTACAACATGGTTTAACCGAGGACCAGCGTGATTTAAGAAGATACCAATCTTAGAGTTTAAATTTGTGACACCTTAAGGAAAATAATGACAAAACACTCGATCCATGCACGATGCAACTATACCTACCTAGTTATTATGTTGTGAATTTGTTGACGCTATAAATCTAAGTACGCCCCTGTTTAACTGTTTTATTTCTTTGAAATGAAACAAAAATACATTTTTGTAAAATTAGAGAAGGACAGCTGAGAGTTAATGACCTGGCCTATTTGTAAAATATGTTAAGGCGAAGTCTATGAAATTTTTGTTGCTGATAAAAAATGTTTTCGTGGTATATTTCGTTAACCATTTAATTAACAACGAAACGAAAAAATACGTATATGTTAAGATCTTGTTCTTTACCCATTTCAATTGTTCTTTTGCGAAAATGTGATGATAATACTTAAAACTTTAAACGGTCATAACCCCAAAACGGATAAGTATTTTCCAAATATTATTCTTTTATTATCATATTAATATTATGCCCTTGCACCCAACTTAGCTAGTGCGCCATTCTCTTGTACACCCTGTATAGGCTGAATATAAAATATTATCCACTTCATTAATAATAAGATTTATGATAAGATCTAATTGTCTAGATTGGTCATTAGATTAAGTTTAACAGGTAGGTATCATAAAGATCTATATCCATTCGAGTGAGTAACATAAATTGACGACCCGCCAGTCAATTCGCCTAGACCTAAAAGAGCACCTAATCATGGACTAATAACAAAACTGAGATGAACAAAAAACTCACCCACATTGGATTTTGTACGAGCCATAACCCAAATTTCTAGTAGCTTGGCATAATCGATATTTGGTCACAAGTGCTTAAATTCTTAATGATGGTCACAACGGAGTGTGCCTAATCGATAGATATGAAGGACGCCATATTTATAAATGAATATACAACACTAACAATGCGATACTACATTGTCATATCGTCACTGGTGGCACCTAAAAAGCAAAATTCTGATTCCTTTACAGATTATATTTTGTATGGTTTCAAATAGTGTTGTGTCAAGAACAATGATAACATTACCTACTAAAAAAATTACACTTGGCGAATTAATTAAGTTATCTAACGTACTTGATTTATGTACGTGATAGAAGAAACGAAGACGTCATAATATCTATTACCAAGCAAGCAGGATTAAAAAAATGACAGAAATAATGGATAAAGAATAATTTTAAATATTTATAGTATGAATAAGCCTTAACTGATATCATCATACAACAGCCTATACACGAAGTAAACAATTTAGATTAGATTAAGGATGTGATAGCGATTGTATGTTAACAACAAATCTTTGAATATTAATATTACTTAATGTATTGTTTGTTAGAGAACTACATTTGATGTTTATGACGCTACATCTTGCGAGTCGAGTCACCAGTCGCTAACCGCATTACATAGACTAATGCGGAAAAAATATGATGTAGTGGTACAAACCACAAGTAGAACCCTGGTCATCTCAAGGAAGAAGGCGCAGGAAAAATATGCAAGCACAATATCACAAATTATATTATTGCTCATTCTGATTAATTAATTAGTTAGAATTTAGGAGACATCTAGGTATAATAAAATTTGATCTCGTGAAATTTTTGTACAACGTACATACAAGTGATTTATTCATATTAAGTCCTACGATGATTTGCAAATAAGAAGCTTGAATATTTGGTCATGGCATGTTATCAGAGGACAGGTTTACTAGTGTCGTAGAATTCGCAACAAGACGCAACAACTTCTAATTTCTAAGAGCTAGGTATTGAGTTATCAAATTAAAATTATTGTAAACGAAAAGAATCATCATATTAATTCTTTATACATTTTGAAATATTCCTGTATCGTAATTAAGCACATTCTTCGTAGAAATTTAACGAAAGTATCATTAAGATCTTTAATTAAAATAATTAACAAGCGCGTTGTTAAATAAGCAAAAAGTTAATTACTTTAAAAGTTATTTGCGTTGAATTTTGGTGCACTAAATATGTGTGCTGTATTTATTATTCCTAACAGTTTCAACAGATTTGGACTTAAAATATTAAAACGAATAACCAAACATAAAAGAAACACAAATCTAGTTCCTTTAAAAATGGGTAATACCATATGGGAATTCTTTACACATAGTCCAAATAAAAAATATAATGAAAAGAAAACATTCTGGTGGCCCCGCCAGACACCATCCGAGCTTTATGCTCTATTCACAAAAGAACTTTGCATATATTACCCCTTTGGCGTACAACTCGGAGATATTTCAGATAAACCCTGACTTATTCAAAGCAAGTTTTTCAAATTCAAATGTCAGCGCATTCACGGAAAGCATCACGTCGTAAATATTTCGTAATAATTAGGCATTGTTTGTTTATTTTAGTTCTCTTCCGAATATTTTGAGGTATCAATATCAACTGTTTTTATTTTACATATTAGTTTCTATATTTATTATTTGCAAAACATCTCGAAACGAATAAACTATCATGTGTCAGCTGAGATCATTTGTGTAGATTCTTAAAATTTAGTGCCACACAATAATAAAACATTCAAAATTTTATAGTCCTACATTATGCTATGAAAGTCCATAAAAAATCTAAAATGTATTCCTGATAAAAAAATATCTCTACACAGTACACCGAGAGAATAAATTTCCATAACCGAAATACGTGTTCAATCTTTTCGTTGGAACGTTATTTACACCTCTGTAAAAGAAAATCAGATTACGAATCGTTTTGTATACTAACATTAATGCTTGGTTTATTTTATTCGAAACTTTAACAAAATACCCTTGTAAATTAGCTCTTCAATTAAACAGGACAAAGAGGAACTTTACGTCTTTTCCATTTTAACCGGGCCATATTAATATGTGTTGGAAGAAAGTGCCATCTTACTTAATGTCATGTCAGGTACTATATAATGATAAGTTTAAGTAAGGTAAGCACAAAATATACTACGAAGAGTTAAAAACACTTATTTTACTTCTTCGTCTGTAGACCTTTTTCATAAGACACAAAGACTGTTTATTAAAAGTAAGGGCTCTACCGGCTTCGCTCGAATTAGCGTTTAATAAATTATAGCCGGTGTATTATTATTAATCTATAATACAACAAGGTCTCGTCAAAATTCATTCCGTATTTTTTGGGTGAAAGAGCAAAAACATTCACACATTATTCGTGCCGAATTCTCATTTATGTATAATATTACTACAATAGTGTGTGGAATTTTAAATGGTATCGTTTATGTCCTGCTTACATTCAAAAACACCTCACGTCATCAGTCCACAGACAAATAATAAATCGATACAGGCACGTTATGAAACTGCTAATAATTTTATATTCGCGAAATGAGGAAAGTTCTCGAAGCACAATACCTCGGAGCCGAGTCACCCCACTTCAGCGTATGTCTGGCGCCACCCCTATTTAACTATACAGGGGCGCAAGCACTAGCCATTTCTATAGCCCTTCGTTCAAGGCCTTAAATGCGTCAACAATTTAATTTTTATTTTTAAAATACGTATATTTTTTAATGTTTGGTATTTACAAAGCCGAATTAAGTTGATACAATTAGTTTTTGACTTGTAGTGTAAAATAAAATATTAGTAAATAAGTTTAATAGAAGTGTGAAATAGTACGATACTCGCATGTGTATTTTCCATTGTAACTTTGTCCTTAACGTGAACGTGTTACGTCATTCGCGGAACATTACTGTGTAATTTTTGAGTCAGGAATCAAATAACCTTGCCAGAGATTGGAAACAAGACATGAGTAATGAGTTATGGGGATAGGAAAAATACGAATATTGCATAACCATGATGACAAGCGAAAAAAGTAACAAATTCTTAAACCACGTTTTTTTTACATTTTGGTTGTTGTGCTACATGCATCTTACTAAACTATTACACAATACAATGAAATACCTAATAAATTCTTCTCGCATACTGTAAAAGGAGGTTTAAGTATCATACCTTTTATATGGTTAATATGTACCCATGATTGCAATGAAAATATTGACATATATCGACAACTACGCAATGTGTTTGGATTAGTAGATACTACATAAACAATAACTGATTTATATTCCACATAGTTACATAAACCTTACATTTCCTTTAAGAGTGCGTGGATAAATAGCCGGAATTCTAATTATATAATGTGACTTTGACAAAATTCTAATTAGTTGCTAATTTTCGAGCGTTGAGTCTTATTAGCGTTTATGGACTATTCCGTTTTCTAACTATAGACAGGTAATTTGTATCGAACCGGAAATAAATGTTGATCGTTGATATTATTTAACGAGTTCCGATTTCTATAAGGACTGTAAGGTGAACAAGTGCAATTGGCGGACCAATGTTATACACGTACATACTACATTCGAATCATTATGATAACATGTTTTCTTTTTATTTATAGTTTTATTGTATAGACTTTTATATATTTTTAACTTCCATAGTTTGAATATTTTTATGAAAGAAAACAAAACCATTAAAACACTAACTGCCCATTGTAACTTAAACTTGTTTTATGAATGAAAATGAGTAAAATATGTATTTTTCACTTTGCAATGTTACTGAAACTTTCAAATACCCGGGAAAATATAAAGTATTAACTATCGTAATAAAAGTAAACTAGCCAAGTGACAAAAAACGTTTGTTGACATCACGCTGAAACATACACGTGAACTTTGACGTCCGGTGTAAAGTTCAAAACAAACATACACAGACCGGCGAACGCTCGTGACTGGCGACCAGCGATACAAACAAAACATCATCTCATTGCAATGCACATGTCACAACAATGCGGGACACTGTGCTTCCGCGCTGCAACCATGACCTAACCAAATCACATATTATTAAGTAAACGTTTGAGGTGTGCTGAGGCACGTACCTTGTTGAGTCCGGGGTGTTTGAGCCGGTCGAGGCCGGAGACCCGGCTGCTGGACTGGCCATCGCCCGATCCCCACACTCCGATGCGATCGCGTTCCATGTCGTGCGTACAGTTGGCTCGGCTCGCGGGTAGCGACTGCTTGGCGGTGGCGAGCGCGGCGCCGCTTTTGTCTCGGTGCGCGGGGGGCGCCGGACTCATCGCGGTCTCGCTCCTGGGAAAGCGGGAAAACTTTTCAGCGATAACAGCGATACGGACCGCAACGCGCCGCCACCACCCGATAACAGATGGCGCGGCCTATGACCTGTTTATTTTTGTTTTTAACCACCACTTATGATATGGGGGTGTGATATTATATTATTTCATAACAGATAAAAAATATTTGGGTAAGTTATAGACGAAAATAAATATTGGTATTTTTTTTAATTTTATTTATGTAGGCTTAGTTTAACAAAATATTACTAGTTAAGACAAAATATACATTTTAACTGCGGCAGTTATATAAAAAATATGGAAATCTTTTCCGTCTAAAGTTTAAACTAGTGGAAATCTAAAATAACATTTTGTGTTTATGTATTTTAAAATGTTATTCAATAAATAGATGAAAATTTCTAACGAAACATGCTGTTTATGTATGTGAAGCACACACAAGTACCTATGTTATCGAAAAACCACATTCAACACGGTGATAAATAATTATTGTAAGTGTCAACGACACTGAAAATGCGGTAATGTTTAGATATACACACATATATACGATTTTAGAGTTATATAACGGGTGGTTATGAGTTTCTCTCAATCATAGAAATGATTTTTAAAAATATTTTTTTCCATCTTCATCTTATGCCTGCCATTATCCTACACTTACAAAAAAAAACATGAGTATGATATGGTAGTTAAACTGCAGAAATATTTAGCTTATAATTTTACGTCACTTTTTGACTTAAGGCCTTTTAGTCGTAATGCTTGCCTAATACGGTTCATAGACTTTACATAACTACGTAATATTTGCGGAAAACTCTCATGTATAAAGAATTCAGGATTATGGTTTTACTTCACCGTTAAAGCAAGCACTAATTTACTAATTATTCACACCTAACATCGAAGCCAGTGGAGTGTACATTAGATTTGGAACCACTCAAAAAATGGTCGGTCGCTTACGGCATTTTTTGACATACATACAGTCAACAGTCACATACATAGTCCTAACCCCACACTGAGATCGAGTCTTGTGGCGTGGGTATCGGAAACTAAGAGAGACTTTTCGGTCTCACAACACTCAGACCCGACACAAATACTTAGTTCACATAAACATTTGACAAACAAACAAACAAACCCGCGGCCTCTCGTTTCACAGTGTTTATTTTCTTTCTGATTATTAAAGCTTGCTAAGCTTTAGTGCTTGGTGTCATTTCACGTGATATCGTCGATCCTGGCAGACAACAAAGCAGGGAATGAGATATTTTTACTGTTAACTATTTTTTTCAATTCATTTTTTTATCCGTAATAGGTTTTTTTTATTGCGATGAATGACGAGACGTGCAGGCCATTCGCCTGATGGTAAGCGATACAATCGCTCATGGACAGTAGCAAAACCAAACAACACCATGTATTACAAAGCAATGCTTGGCATGCCACTGAGACATAAGATGTTAAGTCTTATTATGTTCAGTAGTTACTCTGGCTACAATGTTTTTAAACCGGAACACAACAATAGTCGGAATAAGTAAATACAAATATTAGTTATTTATGCAAATAAAATCTAATGAATAGTCAATCATTGAACGCGGTTACGCGCAAAAACATTTTAGTAAGATATTATTTATTCTAAATTTCTTATCATCGCGGTTGGAACACAAGAATTGGTAAGTTTTGAACGGTGGACTTCTAATTTGAATAAGTAAAAATTGTCTTTTGATTCGATATACAGATACTTAAATATTTTTTTATATGTAGGTAGGAATTTAGGAAAGGGAATGCGCCTATCAACATGCTTAAATAGTCCTGATAATAACAAATATTCCAAAAGATTATCAAAGTGATCATGCGTGAAGTCCGCTATATATCACAGTTTTCCAGTTGGTACTACCTGTGGTACTGAAAATAGTTATTTAATTGGAATAAATTAGACTTCAATAATAAGGACATTACTTCAAATTTCTCAAGACAATTGCGCCGCTGAAAACACCGTGAGCGAATTCCGAACAGACTCATTGTTGTGTACCAAGAAAACATTCCTTTGGGAAAACCTACCGACTACCTAATACCAAGATTCATTGGAGACGTAATAATTTCCCTATAGACTTGTTGTTCTCAATGATCAATTAATTGAATTTTAATTACGGCAAAGTGACTGCACGACACTTGGTGAATGTAGTGCGATCCAACTTACGTATGAACCTGTGACGAACATTGAGATTAGTCGGCACCATGCCGGCCTATTCAAATCCAGGGTAAGATTCTCTCTTTCTTTATTTTACATACATACATAAACTCACGCCTTTATCTCAGAAGGGGTAGGTAGAGGCGCCACCAGGACATGCACATTTCGCCTCCATCCCATGATATCATAGGGGGCGAGCCTATCGCCATATCGGGCACAAATTCCTGACTCCGGGCTGATAATGAATAGAAAAACCCATTATCACATTTGCCCGACCGGGATTCGAACCCGAGACCTCAGCTTTGTAGTCGTAACGTAGTACAACTACGCCACCGAGGCAATCAGTTCATTATTTTACGCTTTAATTTTCTTAAGTATTAGCGAAGTGCCTGCTACTTCCCCGGACAAATTGAAAAACGTTACATATATTTAAAGTTCTTAAACCTCGGATATCAGCAATCTTACACACTTGATAAACCCATTTTAGTCAGACAAGTGCGTTACGTATAGTGTGTATATCTGGTTTCGACCATGCTGGCATAATTTATCGACCGGCGATCAATAATCTTCAATCGCCGGTGGATTTTCTATTTATTACTTTAAATTAATACAAAAAGTAAGATGGCGGTTTTATCGCTCTAGGCGATTTCTTACAAAAAACCTTTGAATGAAAAAAATAAAAGGAAAAGAAGAAAATGCAGTCTGAACTCTAGAGTATAAAGGGTACAAACTCCAATAAATAATTTATAAACGATAATACCGTAATTATAGCTCTTTTAATAAAAGAATTTGAATTACTATAAAACACTATTGCATTACTAATAGACTATAACTTATAATACTACACCTATACCTTGCCTAAATAATTTACTAAAAAAAAGACTACTAGACAATAATTGGCTACTAATAGCGGGATACTGGGCTAGTCTACTAGGCCTACCCACAAGTTTCTTCGGCAGGGCAATGCTTGTCTCGTTGCTGGCAGGGGCAACTCATACACGGTATCACGGACCGCTCATATGCGACAACGCTGGCTGCAAACAAATAGGATATTTTAATCTATATTTTTACATTTCAGTCATCTATCCTTAAGCATTAGGCAAAGGATATAGATGTACAATTTGTTTTATCCCGGCATATAAGTTTCGTCATACATTTCGTCGGTTCAATACTTATTATTTTTTTATGAATTTTTCTATTGAATTAATTGAACAATGTTCAATCGTGAGTACGGCCACAGAACAGCACCATATTCAACTGTGCTGTGGGTATTGCTATTGAACGAAATGTCATAGCGGACTTTATTTCAAAGGGCGCGTTGTTTGCAATCTGTGATCATCAAGGCTACGGTAATTAGGCAACTTCATACAGATACTTTAGAGTACAAAACTAATTTAAGGCTAAAAAAAATATAACGATACTCATTATAAGATTTTCATTAAACTTTAATCAACACCACAATTTTTTGCATACTCCAATAGTATCTAACATTATACGTATTAAGTTATTGTGGTTAAATAACCAGATATAGACAGCAGACTTTTTTCGCAGGACAGATTTTTATTGCTAAAGCTAGACCTTTAACATCAACTGACATGGGATTATATGATACTCACGTAGTCTGCCACACGACTGCCCCCTACCACTTGATACGTTCCCTTATCATATACCCGATGATAACGTCATCTCAGCACTACATGTTCAATTCATGACAATCAGACATGCGTGAAATATCAGCTCCAAACAGTCGCAATAGTTTGTAATTTGTTTAAAACTTGTTTGCAAACATTCCAAAAATTTATATTTTCTTTTCTAAATTTGTATTATTTGATTAAATGTTATGACATGTCAATTTCTGTTGGTATTCACAGTCGTATTTCCTAGTCTAAACTAATCTAATTACTAACTAAATCTAATTACTAACCAGTAAAAGACCTTCGTAAATAACAAACGAAAGGTAACCAAAATAGCAATATCAATATAGAGTAGGTAACTCTCAAGACATTTTAAATACGACATCACTATTTATCTACATACTTATTGTGTATTATACAATGTCTCTGATAAACTACTGTTTACAGCTACTCGAACTGTACCTAAACTTCAGAGAAAAACAAGATTCGATACGAAAACAAACATTTAATCCGACACACACTTCGCGCTAACAATGCATGCGATTATCTACATCACATAACACAATGAAACAAGATAATTTTACCTACTTTTCCCGTTGATGACAGCTGCTGTTAATGCTCGGATAACAGCTAAAAAAATTACAGGACAATTAAAAACATAAATTGCTTATATACTTTCATGAAGGAACTAATAATACGTTTCAGGGTTTATCACTGTGACATCTCTACGGAAGTTGAGTCTGTGTGTTTTTGTCGTGTTTTTAAAAATTACCAAACCCTATTTAATTATTTATTATTATAAGAATCTTCAACGAAGATAACACAATATAAAATTTAAATATATAAGTATATTAATGTATCATTCTGCGCGCAACTTCAATAACATGAGAGTGCAGCCTGCACGGAGTTTAACAACAACAATATTTTAATAGTACAATTAAGCAAAACCGGATCAACTTACAGCGAAGCTTAAGAAATGACATATGACTCAATTATTATTATAAACCTTAAAATTGGGATAATATTAGATAGCATTTTTAATCAGAATATGGATGGACCTTTTGCCCACCCATAAAGGAATTCAGGAAAAATATTTCACAAACAGGCGACTTTAATTCATTGTTTACATGATTCAATTGTGGTGATTTATGGGTTACCTTAAAGGCGTACATGGGAGATCTCTAATGCTGAGATTTATAGTGTATTAAATATTAAATAAATTAACATATAAATGAATAGATATGGAAGACATGATGTTCCCAAAGTAACAATTGTAATTACTATGCTTGTCTAACGTCCATTAGTGAGTGGCCAATTTTAAAATAATGGAATAAAAATAACAATACCTACTGGGGGCAATAACCGTGGAAATTATGTAGAAATACCAGTGTTTTTATCTTTACGTCCAAAAATATAAAGAATTTTAAATTATCTCATAAGTTCCTGATTCGCACTTATTGATCAAATTGTCAGACATTAAATAAAAAATTACGGCTTTTACAATCAACTTACCGTTTATTTTTGTTAACGTCGACACCCGCGCCATTCACTTGACGTACTTCCAGATGTCCGTTTGACTTTATTTTACGCGACAAGAATTCCATTTTAGAAAAAATAAAAAGAGATCAAAATTATATCACAGATTCGAAAAGTTTTACAACACGAGGTTGTATTTAATTTACAATCCAAAGGATTTATTAAATTAAACTTAATTCAAATTTAATTCATTCCAAGAAAATAACCGCGGACTATTTCCGGTCAGTAATTTTCCTCAACTGATGCCAGCGCGAACTCTAAATGTCAACTAAAGGTTGAATATCTGGTGATCACGTTAATATTGCACTTATCAGAATTAATAAAATGTGGAGTAACGTGAACATACCTAGTTATCACGCGGTGCGAAAATAAATAAACTTAAAATGTGTGACCAAGCCAATTGACACCGCACATTTATCTTTAACCATTAATCCCGTCATAATACAATATTACGTTAGGAGGTACTAATTAGTACAGGAAAAAATTATAACATTTTTTTTCTCGTGTTTCGCTTTACTAAATGAGACGACGTAAAAAAATAACAATATTATGTGTTTATTTAACGAAGATATCCCTAATAGAATATTATCTAACAATCATCTGATCATTTTTTTAAGAATTTACCACACCACATGAAACAGACAATACATACATGTATTAGTGATGTGAGGATATCGGTGTCTAACGCGGATTATTGGTGGTTTCGTGTACTGTCCGTATATATCCGGTTTAGTACCCTATATCCGTGTTCTATAGACCAGCTTAAGAGACCACAATAATTCATAATAGTATCGAAGGGTAAGATTTAACCATCTCTCGGGTAGATACGTATGTGTACTGCCAACTGCACTGCGGTTACCATCTGGCCCATTATAAACACTTTATAATGCCATTAAAAAGTTAAATCTAAATGCACGTGCAGTTCTTCTTAATAAATTAAAAACGATTAATATGGATTGCGAAATATGTACACATAGAGAGAAGAATGTTTTCTTTTTCGTGGGGTTACAATCCGAGTTATCCAAAAAATGATTTAAAAACTTACGTAGTTAAAATTTAAAGCTGGAAGCTGCGACGCGACGTCGTTTATCAGCAAATTCCGCCTATTTACAGTGGAAACTAACCAGAGAATAACGACTGAATGTGTTCGACTAGAAACTTAGCGATGTCTAATACTTCTCATTTATGATTACCAACTTATAAACAAACGTCATCCAACACGTAAGATGTAAATGATAATAAAAGACAGGCAGCTGATTTATTTTCAGTTTATATACCCCGAAATGATAGAATATGCAGGCATATTTTTCATTAGGGGGTCAGGTTTTACCTGCATTTTACCTGCATTTCATATTACAGTTATGATTTATTGTGATTTAACAAATCCTTAGCTAATCAATAGACTAATTTATGTCTATCAACGTAATTATATGGGCCTGCTTGAATTCGTTTATAATAAATAATTACACCCCACAGTCTGATGTATAGTACTGACCCCACACTAACATCTAGTCTTGTGTCGTGGGTATCAAGAACTACGAGAGACTTTTAGGTCTCACAAACACCCAGACCCGAAACAAATGCCTTTGGATCACACCAATATTTGTTTCGGTGCGGGGATCGAACCCGCGGCCTTACGTTTCACAGCTGGCGTCTAACCAATTGCACCACGGAGGCTATCGAAGGCTATTATACTCAGGTTAATCCCTAAATGCGACTTACTTATGTGGATCACATTGGCTAGTAACTGGTTTGCCACCATCATGTACGTTGTTTACTGTTTATCTGCGCGAATACGAATTTAAACCAGCTAAGTATCTTAAAACAATTATAAAGTGGACCCTATTTTATGATATATCTTATTACTGCCTACCAAAAAAACCCTACTGAAGAAAATCGTAGTGTCACATTTATTTAGCTATTTAACATAAGTTCCCCAATAACACTAGTAAATGCTAGTTTTACTAGGTACATAGCTACATACTAATTTATTATTTTAATATTGTAGATTATTGTAAAAACTAACAATCGACCACCTCTATCGGTATACTTTTTGCATTCAACTGTATTGTCTCTTGAAATGAAAAGTAGAGCTAATAATTTCACAATTCGAATTTCGATTCTAAGTCACGACCATAGACAACATTATATGCTTTTTGCAAATAAAAAAGTAAGGTCATAGACGTAACATCGTGCTTGATTATATGGGGCATATCATGAAGAACACGACAAGAGCATGTGTGTAGGTCATACAGCGTTAAGATCATTACAAGGGCATCATAGTGATTTATTAGATCATCCGATACCACATCGACTTATTGCATATATCATCACGCTGTTGTTCTGCGAGGATGGCTGAATTAATAAATTTTTCGTGATCAATTTAGGAACACTTTTTTTATTTTATTATAATAGTGATCATTATAACTTGTTGTTCTGACCACTGGTGCAATGAAAATGTAACCAACTTGAATTATCAACTTACGTGCATTATTCAACGAAAAAGTTAGTCACAGTCCCCCGCTTTTCATTATTTTTCTCCGTAATGTCGCAAAGAAACCACAGATGGCGCTTGTAATTCTTCATGTAAGAAAATACTTTATTTTTATGTTAAATTAAGCACTGTTAGATGTAGGTAATACATTATATTATGTCAATGCAATTTCTTCAAATTTTATCAATTAATGATAAAACAATTTGATGCAATTTCCATGCGATTTTGCAAACAGTGCATTAATCAATTTTTTTTTTCAAACCACTATTTCTGCTACAAAAAAATACAGATTATTGTCGAAATATGACAGTATGTAATAAAAAATCAACTCATCTATTTTAAGATTTGGATATTAATTAAATACCTTTTCAAACGACAATGAAGTTTTGTAACTCGTATTATTGCTGGTCTTCATACATTTTGCAATGTCCGCAGCGGCGTCATTACCTGTGTGCTATGACGAAATGCGGGATCTCCAAGGCAATCATACGGTTATTGAGGGGAAAGTATGGAAAACGCACCGCGCTTAGAAAGTCCAGGCTTGTGTGGCCAAAGATTACTATCTTTACGTACTCTGCATGTCACAAGTGCCAATAAATCACGTTTTGTTCTATACTTATATTATAAAAATACTATGCATTTGAGGATAAAGGTGGCAGGATAATCTTATGCGTCCAGGTAGGAGCCACTGTATATAAGGTGTAAAACCCACTTTAAAAAACACATGGATAAAGATTTTTGTCCTATCTTGCCTAGAACTACGTCTTAATCCTAGCAGACAAAAACGTTGGTGTAATTGTCAGATTTCCCTAGAATAAAATAAATAAGAGTAAACCAATTATTACGATTGTTCAATATGCTACCGACGTATTCTATCGTATACGTATCGTATATCTTATACTACATATATTTTATACTACATCTATGCGTCTACGTATTATCTCTATTGTATTTAGAGTAATTGTATGTAATCTGACTTGGTTAATGTTTTTTCTTTTCCTTTTTTTTAGCTTTGATAAATACAGTAAAGTGCTAATAAAGAAATAAACCAGTGACATTGTGTCTCAGCTAAGTACGCACCGGGCGCTATTTTACCATTTGTAAAGTTGCAGTCTTTGGAGTTTGAAAAAAAAACACTACAAAAAGTATATACATAAACTCACGCCTATACCTCCCAAGATGGGTAGAGGTTATTTTTGTCCCCCATAGTTAGTCGATCTCATTTTCAATCTTAGAATATGTTAGAATGGCGTGCTTTCCGCCGTATCACATCCGTATCCTATGGCACAAATGGCCGTCTCAGGTAACTTACATGAGATTTGTTAATTTGAAAAACTTACACAAATAGTAGTAGGGAATCAAACCTAGAACGTCACAGTTTACAGCCTTCGCAAATAGTAAGGCAAAAAAGGAATTCAAGAATAGTAGTTCTAAATAATCAAAAATTATCTCATGCCAGTATCCGAAAGAGTTAGGTAATTAATTAACGGGTAACTTCTGTAAGATTTTACAACTCCAAATATTTATGTACACAAAGTGATGTGCTAATTTAGGAATCGAACCCTGACCCCAGACCAGAACCGCACTCCTCGCGACTAATACAGGCTTTATATTTTTTATAAAGCCTGCATTATATCTCTTAATTTGATCATTGCTATTGTCACCGTCAGTAATATTATACCTAATTAAAATGTAGTATACACCAATCGAAACATAGATGTTTCACGACATTTTTATTATCTGTGTCTATATTTTTTGTTCTTTGCACGTAGACATTACTTGTTCTTTTATAATAATTGTTCAGCAGAACTGTGTCATTCGTCACTTCCTCTCATACAGGTTGGAGGCCACGACACAGCCATTACTCATTGCAACTCGTTTTTTATTTAACAATATAATCATTCTCTGTCTTTATTCTTATAGCCGGTATGTAAGTCAAATGATAAACCCAATCTAGGTTTATTTTTACAATAACTTAAGTATACAACTCGATAACTAGTAGGGGGTTGTCGGTATAAATGTACCTACTTTGAACAGATTAATTAAACGGCATTTGGATAAGATTCAGAATGAAAAGAATTTAAGCAAGATAACATATCATAAATTAATGTTGTATTGAGAAAACAATAAAAATAAATGTTTTTATACTCTATCAGACGTCCAATGTAGTAGAAAATTGTCGGATGCATATTGCAATTTAAAAATCATTTTGGAATTCTTTGAGAAAACTCGATATTCTGCAATGTACTTTCTGTGTTTGATAATAATTCTATTATTCAAAATAATTAGTGTACTTACAATTAAACATGAAGGAAGCACTTTGAAAAGAAGTTAGGTCGATGATTATTATATTATACAGGTATTTATGTATCGAAAGCAATCGCTATGAAATAACAATATCAAAGCTTATCAAGATATACATTTATGCATCTGTGACTTAATAATCTGTGAATAATCACATTTCCTAAAAAAAAGAACGACTCTATTACCTTTGCTTATGTAAACAGTAATAAAACTGAATCACTGTAGTTTTTAAATTTTGAAAGTCGAATATTTTCGTATTGCATCTTTGATTTTGCCCTTTATGTTATCGGATAAGGACTTCGCGAAGCCTAATTAGTAGTTTCGGCATCACATTTTAGGCCAAGGTAAATTATGCGGTCAACTTACTGCCTTTAAGGTTAAAAACACTTATCATTTTAACCTCAAATAAAAGGCACCGAGGATAGGGAAAACATTGCAATGTGCGAAATAAAATTTGGAGATTTTATTGCTGACTCTGAATTTCAAAGGTTGAGAGGTGATAAAACATTGGAATATTTCAATACTTAGGTAAATGTTGAAAAATATTTACGATACCTATGTTATAAAATTCAAGACCAAATCTTCCGACAACATTCAAGTAAAAAATATTTCGCCCCGCAAAAAATATATAGGTATAGAGAAAATATGTCCAATACCTAATACATATGTATATTTTTATTTAGATATTCTAACTCACCGGATTCAAAATAAACTTTTTAAGTCATAAACCGTGTGACAAATAAACGGCACTATTTTGTAAAACCAGCTCGCTTTTCCAAGGCGATAAAATTACTTCATCCGATTTTACTTGCTTTTACTTTCATTCGTACGTAATTTAGAACGACAATGTTTCGCAATGTAATATAAGTTTACACTATCAAAGTACTCAATACTCATGTATGTTCCTTTTTGACATGCGAGACTTACCTATTACTTGATATTTAATGTAAATTTAAGTCAAGTAAAACTACATTACGAGTTTTTGTTACTGACTACCGAATCCAGAATCGGTAGGGCCACTGTTCGAAAAAACGAAAGACTGTTATTGCCGAGGGGCTTCCCTCCTCCAAAGTATAATATGGAGGGAGGATCGTTTCAAGTCGTAATGAGTGCAAGAAAAAAATTCAGGAATTAAAAAATAGTAACACTCAACAGACGTTTTTGCATAATGGGTGGGGGGAAGAATATGATATAATTATTGGATTATTGACTGCCTCGGTGGCGTAGTTGTACTACGGTACGACTACAAAGCTTAGGTCTCGGGTTCGAATCCCGGGTCGGGCAAAGTGATATTGGGTTGTTCTATTCATTATCAGCCCGGAGTCAGGAATTTGTGCCCGATATGGCGATAGGCTCGCCCCCTATCACATCATGGGACGGAACATACAAGGCAAAATGTGGGTGTCCTGGTGGCGCCTCTGCCTACCCCTTCTGGTATAAAGGCGTGAGTTTATGTATGCATGTATAATTATTGGATATAATTTCCGGGCAGTAGGCATAAACGCCGTTAGTTAGACGCCGGCTGCGAAACGAGAGGCCGCGGGTTCGGTCCTGGCACCGAGACAAATGTTTGTGAGGCCCACAAATATTTGTCTCGGGTCTGGGTGTTTGTGAGACCGAAAAGTCTCTCGTATTTTCTGATACCCACGACACGAGACTTCACTGATCTTAATGTGGGGTCTGGACTTATGGATGCGACTGTTGGGAGTATTTATTTATGTATTTTTACTTATTACTTGTATATTTCTAAACAACGTACCTCCAAAAACAACCTGCACAATATAAAGAATCGATAAAGAATCTACAAGTTATGCTTACACAAAAGTACCCACATATTGCAAGAAGTTAGTATTAGGTAGGTAGTATTAGTAGCCGTGCAAGTTGAAGTACTGTTGCCGAGTTGTTTATGAAAACAAACTGTTACCGACTAGGATATCAACATGGCTTACAATGTGTGATTGTTATGAGCCAGGGCTTCCCAAACTTATTTCTACTGTGACGCCCTTAAGAATTTGCCATTCTTTTAAGACGCCCTTAGTCCAGCTCTCTACCCCCCCCCTCTCGCCCTCCTCAAGCCAACAATACAGATTTAATAAGCCTAATAACAGGTTATAATTTTTCTGATAGGTAATCTAATTGGACATAAATATTTTTTAATAGGAAATAAAAACAAAACCAAAAAATAAAGATTACAAACAAAATATATTTATTTTACTACTGCCTAACTGATAATGAAAAGAATGTGCTTGTGGGCATAGCTTCCCAAAATGAGTCTCCAATTTGGCTGACTCGACTCAGTCGAATCGACACACGACGCCACTGGGAAAATACTGCGACGCCCCAGGGCCCATGCTGCGATGCCCCAGGGCGTCGCGACGCACAGTTTGGGAAACCCTGGTATGAGCAATTAACATTTCATTACAGAAGCTCAACCTGCAGTCTTGAATGTCTTGATCAACGTTGGTCGTTAAGTTACAGAAATCGGAGTATTAAACCAACATTATGTTAGAAAAAATGCGTCGTTTACGTCTTTAAAATCATTACCCACATTTATATTACTCTCATATTTTTTTATCTGTATTAAATAACCCATTGTTATGACCGGTTTATCGTGTGTTAAGTAAAATCATATTATATCTAGTGAGACTTTGTAACTGTAAGCAAATAGTTACAAACAAAATTGTGATATTTCTCATGAAATTCGTTTTTAAGTATTAAATAGTCTACTGACGTCAAAAAAACGCTAACTTACTAACGACATAAAATCAATGTTATGACTTATGAGTGTAAAAACAAACTTTGAACAGATAAATTAGGACCTCGTGAAGAAAAAAAAATGGGCTTATAAACTTATTTTAAATAACTGAAGTACAAAGTAATTACGTAATGAACAAATTACCTAACAATAATTTTATTCAAGTAGTACGAAACTTTAAAAAATTATAGATATAAAAAAGACATGAGATATGGTATCAAAGGCGATTTATATCAATAAAACTCACTTCCACCGACGTTTGTCGTTCAGTTTGACAGATGCTGAGTTTCCCATGACCGCCGGTTGCACCTGTCCTGCCAGCAAGCACTTTTCTTATACAATACTACGTTTAAAAGTAAATAAACACTAGGACGCGTGCAGCCCATTCGACTACCAGTAAGACTATACCGTCCACCACCTAACCAACGCGAGATTCGTTGAGTGACCGTGACTTTCCCTCACTCGTAGTTTATAGCTGTAGACGGCTGTGTCTGTAGATTTTTCTTGGATAATACCATTGAAAAACTCCCCTTAATATTAAAAGTTTTATGTGCAAGGTCTGGAAATGAAAATCATTGTTTTATCCATTTGACAACAGATGGCGCTAGTAGTCAAGGTAACACTGTTTTTGTCTTTTTGCAAGTTAAATATACTTCTAAGTCTGTATAATTTGTTATAGTATATGAGGTTGTTGCGAATCATCCTAAAAGGATATCCATTTCTAGAGGCGTAGACTTAAATCTACCAATAAAGGGTGCAGGTCGCAGGTAATGTTGAAGATGATGATTGACACCGTTTCTGAATTTCAACGTTAGATTATTAAAAGGAAAAATATTTCAATCATTAAAGTGAAAAACTCACACAAAGTGGAAAACGAGTGTACGGAAATGAGCTCGGCAAAATACGCATAGGACAACTGACGACTGTGCAGTCGACTTATACCTTTAGGGACACTATCTTCTTTCGCCTATAGGTACATGCATATGCATGAACGAAGACCGTTGCGTTTACATACAAAACATAGGTAAAGAAAAGCTCTTCTCCAATACCATTTCCACAGGTTGTTGGCGGCTCCAGGAGGCTTTCCAGGTTAGATTTCAATCAAATACCTCAGGTCATGGTTGAGGGCTGTGACATTCCATACAGTGAAAAAGTAAAAACCTGGGTATATTTATTGAAAAGAACCTATCCTTAATTATCAAATCGTAGCTATAATATCTCATAATTTCTTTTATTAATATTACTTAGCGATGGTTTAGTTCGAAACACACCGAATCGGCAAGTGGCCGCAGGTTCGAAATTGAAACACAGGTACGCCTCTGGTTTTTCAGGACAAGTACATACATTCTTAGGTACTTCATTATGGTTCACATTAAAAGTAAAAGGTCCGTGAAGAAATCAATATATTTTAAGTTGAAGATTATGCACAACAATTTCAAAAGTAATTAAATGAAATGAAATGAAAATAATTTATTGAATCCATTAAAATGTTCAACATTGTTTAGATTCAGTCATTTTTTGAACTACCACCCGGGGTGGAAAGCGGTTTTCACTAGAGAAGAACGGGCAAGAAACTCTAGTGTTGCTCTTTTCAAAACCAGTTTACAATGTAGTGATTATTACAAAAAATACAAGTTGGTTTAAATCAGAGCAGTTCATTAATAACTTAGTACCTTTGTGATTTCGGCCAAACACACTAAGTCAGCGTGGTAGTTTTAGACATAAAGCCCTGCCGCAAAGGTGACCGGTGCTCTGCGTTGAGACTTGAGACACATGATTCATCATCATCATCAGCCCGTTGCAGTCCACTTTTGGACATAGGCCTCTCCCAAAGTACGCCACAGAGCCCGGTCTGCTGTTATATGCATACAGTCGTTAGGTCTCCACTCAAGAACACGCTTACTCTAGCGGTTATCCTATCTGCGACAGACACATGACTATGGACTTATAATTACGTTAGATATTTTAGTTTTATAAAAAGGAACAAATTATGAATTTATTACATGGACCTATTATGTATTTAATACGTTCATGGTTTATTTAAATATCCTACATTGAATATATAATGAAGAAACGTGAAGCAATAACTAAACGTAGGTAAGTATTTCAACTTATTTGAAAATAAAATTAACAAAAACAAATATTATGACGAAGACTTGGTTTTGACTATAAAGGAAAAAAATGATGTAAATGTATTATGAAGACTTGGCTTCGGCCTACTTTTAATAAAACACCGGACTTTAATTTTAATATAAAAGACGAGGCTGTACGGGCTAGGACCTTTTGTCTTCCCATTGTAATGGGAGAATAAAGAAAAAAAATTGAAAATAAAATATTTGACATTTAAAATTTAGGTTATGTTGTGTTGTGGCACATAAAAATATTAATTTAATAAATATATAAATATCTGAATAATAAGTTCTAAGTTTTTATCGCAATGAAGAAAGAAGGTGAGACAGTATTCGTGTTAAACTCTTTTTTGCATTCGCTTTGTAAAGGTTAAAAAATCCCAAAGCATCTGTTTCGTTATTTGCAGAAGTACAAAATATTTTTCTCAAAATTCTGAGAGAAGAAGAGGATGTATCGGCGGGCGTAGCTGCTATAAAAACACTTTTAACCGTAATAGAAAACTACAAAGGTTTGTATACACATTTTATTTTAATTTACGTACAACAAAATCTTGCATCATTCACTAAACCTATTACAATTTATAATGTGCATGTTTTATATGGATATTTGTGTTAACTAACAAATTGGTACATCACCAAAAAGGTTTCAGTAAACTAGAATTGCCACAAGTTAATATTATTTTCACTGTAAATTTTACAGTAACTACAATGAGGGGCTTAGATTTAAATCTACAGTTAGCAGTGGATGCGATGCGCCACTGTGACCAACCTGTGACAGCTATATCATCTGGATGTGAGCTTTTCATAAGGTTTATCACTCTAGCCAAATTGGATATCAAGGTACAGATTTTTTATTAATTTTCTTACACCTAGCTAAGTATTTAACTTTTAAGCATATCTGGGACAACTGCAAATAATTCAATAACAACCCTAGCCCTAGCCTATGTTCGCTATGTTCATAATCCCCATAATTTATAATAAGCCCAAATTATTCATTGGAAAGTGAGAGAAAATCTTCAGTTTTATTAAGCTACTATGTTGGTACATGAATATGTTTGTTTTATAAATTCTCACATCTAATATCAATAGTGTATCTATGTTTACCATTATTCCAGTCATTTGAGGAGTGTGAACAAATAATGTTACAAAGAGGCCACATATTCCTGGACACTCTGCTGGAAGCAAGAGGGAAGGTGGCCAAGCAGGCACTGCCTTTTATCACAGATGGTTGTGTGAGTAACTAAAGAGCTATTTTTTTTATTGCATAGGTCCATCAAACAAGCAAACAGGTCACCTGATGGTAAATGATCACTGTTGCCCATGAACATCCAGAACACTGGATCATGGATATGTTGCCAGCCCAGAATTGTATCATATATTGTTTTTCCTAGTAGTCGCCCAGTATTTGAGTAGATAATTTTACACCATATAGCCTTAAATAAATAGATACAAGAGCAAACTTTTCCTTATGTATAATATTATTCAATAAGTCATGTATTTATGTATGTGTGTTAAGTTATAATTTTTTAAATTTTAATCTTTCAGAAAATACTCACTCATTCTCGATCTCGAGTAGTTCTTCAAGCAATGTTAGAAGCTGCTAAAGCTAATAAAAGATTTCAAGTCTTTGTCACAATATCAGCTCCAGACAATAGCGGGTACGTAAAATATAAATAAGGTTTTAAATAGATATAGTGTAGGATCTTCATTTTATCATTGAAATTAGTATAGAAAATTATGAGGGAATTTTATGTTGAATAAGACCCAAAGTCACCCAATAAGTGGATGGACAACCTAGTAATTAATTAGAGCAGGAAGTCGAATCTGTAAAAAAATCCTTAATTTCAATGAGAAACATTCTCCAAAATATAAGAAATGATTATAATCCGGCCGCTCAGAGAATGCGTTCCTGAAAGGTTGTAATCGAACGGACGACGTAACTTTGAAGTGTCGTTGCAAATGCAACGACAGCAAATGTAAATACATTATCGAACAATTTTATTTATTTACCCTACTTACGAAATAAAACATCATAAAAAATTTAATAATATGTAAATTTAGGTTAAATTTTATCACTTTGGACTAAATTTGACGGTAAATAAAAATAAAAATATTATATTTATAAGTTCATACCACGCCGTTACAAGATTATGTCAACTGTTCATTTCTGGAGTGATGTGGCCAAAAAATAGCAGATTATTATAACGTTATTTTCCGTTATAATATAAAATAATACATTTGTGTTTTTAATAATATATAACGTAATAATTAAACGGATCTAACTCTTTATTTCACCTGGCAGCAATATAATATCTTTCACATTTGTATAAATTGTAAATATTATAATGATCTGAAAGAAGTTTGTGAGTTTTTATTTATTGATTAAATGTAACAAAACAGGATCGGCTGTCCTTGTGCAGCGTGTGACGTCACAATGTACAATTTTTTTAATTTCTGCCACTAAGATCATTCACCAATTGTAAAGTGTGACGTAAATTTTAAAAAGTCACGTGACCAACCGTTTTGTTGACAATATTTTTAGTAATAAAGAAAAACATGTTTATTCGTTATAAAGATCTCTTTAAAAATATATTAACGGTTGGAAGATTTAAAGAATGATTATACCTAGATTTTAAAACACTTTATAGAAAATAGTCAAGTATCCAATTATTCTAACTTGCTACTTTTACTGGGAATAATTCAAAAGTTTAGCAAAATGATAATTATTTCCCATCACTACTCATGATCAACTGACATGTGTCAGGAACGCATTCTCTGAGCGGCCGGATTATACAGTATATTTTGTCACTTTTATAAATATGTAAAAAAATATATTTTATGTGGTACTAAATGTTTCTTTTTAAATTACAGTGAAGTAATGCACAAACAGTTAGTGGAAGCAGGCATTGAGGCAACGCTCATAATAGACTCGTCTGTAGGATACATTATGGAACAAGTTGATATTGTCATGATTGGTGCGGAAGGTGTCACTGAGAGTGGTGGAATTATTAATAAGGTAATTATTGACTAGATATTAAAATTAAACTGTCACCAACACTTTAACCTAACTGTCTTGACTCATTAATTATTCTAAATGTTCTCGCAATTACAGGTCGGAACCTACACCTTAGGAATAGCAGCATTGGAGCTGAAAAAACCAGTGTATGTGCTGACGGAAAGCTTCAAATTCGCCAGGATATACCCGCTCAATCAGCAAGATCTACCCAATGAATTCAAATACCTCTCCAGTACCTTAAAATCAGGAAAAGATCTGTCTAAAGAACATCCTTTAGTGGACTACACTCCGCCCGCATACATAACCTTACTTTTTACGGACTTAGGTATATTGACCCCGTCAGCTGTCAGCGATGAGCTTATAAAATTGTATTTGTAAATAGTCTTTGGAATAAAATTATTTATACAAAACTATTAGAGGGTTTATAGCAGTATATCATAGTGATTGCCATATTCATAGCATTTACAGGTAGAATATTTGTATTCAACTGAATGCTAATAATAGTGGAAAATCCGTTGTATTGACCCGCAAAGTTTTGCGTTTCGGGATAGCCCGCATAATTCCATTATTATCTATTCGTAATTGCTAATTTAGCAAGTGAAGTAAGTACTGACTGAAACAAGTACTTCATTCTTCCTTTCCTCTTCCCATCCTTTTTCCTTCCCACTCTCCTCCCATTTTGACAGCCTCCGTGGCGCAGTTGGTTAGACGCCGCCTGTGAAACGAGAGGCCGCGGGTTCGATCCCCGCACCGAAACAAATATTTGTGTGATCCACAAGTGTTTGTTTCGGGTCTGGGTGTTTGTGAGACCGAAAAGTGTCTCGTAGTTTCTGATACCCACGACACAAGACTCGATCTTAGTGTGGGGTCAGGACTATGTATGGTGATTGTTGGGTGTATTTATTTATTATTATTTTTTTTTTTTTTTGATGAAGAACACATCCATGATGGTGCATCCAGCGTGGTGGATGTTCATGGGTGGCAGTGATCATTTATCATCAGATGACCTGTTTGCTTGTTTGTCGACCTATGCAATAAAAAATAAGTACTAATTACTTCTATGAGATTTCACTGCATTAATCATCAAGCGCATAGTAGTCAATTTGTTATGTCGTCCTATTTTCTATCACCATCATGTCCTTCAGCCACACGAAGGCCACTGTAGCCTAATAAGCCTCCTTCAAGGATTTCTTTTATTTTATATATAAAATTATTGTAACAACAAAGCAATCAACTTACATTAAGGTAGGTTCCAAATGAAGCCACTTTTCTTTATAATGGAATTTGTTACAATTAATTAAGACACAAGTATTGAACCCAAAATGTCTGGCACTTTAATATGTATGAAAAATATACAACAATACAACTTTTTCATAAAATAAAGAAAATACTAAACAATTATTCAACGTCAATTTTAAAAGTACCCTACATTTATATTAGCAGTGAAGGGTTTATAATTACACAAACACTAAAAAATATGATTTCTCTCTAAAAAGTAAAATTAATTTGAATTTCTTATGCATAACAAACGACGGTCACTTCGTCTTTTGTTTTTATTAATCCTTTATTTAAATAAAATTTTATTTAACCACAAATTATAGTTTTTAATATTGTAATTTCGAGTGTTTTTAGAATTGACGACAATTTGCTTATGAATAAGGTTTACATCTCACTTTGTGTTACATGATCTTTATTATACTCTTATTCTAGACAAGAATTGTAAAACTAACGTAACATAACAATGTTATTGGAAGCACGGGACGCATCACAAATACATCGACTATAATAAACACGTCGATTCAACGACGAACATTATTCTAAACATAAGACAACAAAATTAATGTCTGGATAAATGCCAGTTATTACTGAAATATTTTAATTAATGGAAAAACATTTTAGGTATAATATTCGACTATTCAGACGCATCGAAATACAAAATCAATGATACAAGTTACTATTTCTAAGTTATATATTTCCTATATTACGTTGTACTTTAGTTAAAAATTACGGATTTATATATTGCCTCCTTATATAGATTTGTCACACATATTCAACAGGCACGGAATCAAGGTAATGGGAGATATGACCTAAGCAGCTTCAAAAATATTTCCAACACATTTTATCTCATTAAATTCAAGTTACACTACATTCAACATCATTGAATAATAATATGGTATTAAACTTATACATATAACACGTTTGCTTACAAAAGTACCATTCAAGAGATCAACGCTTTTTACGTGAGACATCTCGTTATACACAATTCATATACGTCCCACTACTGGGCACGGTCCTCCCAACATATTGAGGGCAAGGACTCTTATCCGATACATAGATTATTTAATTTACGATATGTAGCGACCAAGAATTTCATATAAAAACAATGTATGTCGCTATCTTGCTGTGTCCTTAAATCTATTAGCTACCGTATAACTTATAAGCATATGCTTAATACTAGAAATTACATAAACTTATACTACGTATAATACAATATACGAACAGCTATTGAATTAATGGAAAAATGAGTAAATATATCATATAATATAATACATATAAAGCTTAATTTTTAATATTTGCTACATAATTTTCAAATCAAACATTTCAAATTTCATACGTCACATTTTTTATTTACTCGTAAAAATTCGCATTTTAATCAAATAACAAATAATATTGTATTTATTGCAAAAATAGTAAATAATTCAAGTTTTATTTAAATAGAATCTCTGAAAGTTTTGATTACAGCGGCAATAATATTAAAATACGATTTCTAAAATGTTAATGCTATGAAATTCCAAGTTATTACATAATTGTTTACTTGGAATGACAAAATTTTTATATAACATAATATGTCACTATTAATTAGCCCTGAATACGCACCTGAGCATTTAGATGAATATCGAATGCTGTATATTTCATGTAACCAACACGAGTAGACAAACTACCTTTTGATAAAACCTTAAAAACAAAACCAATGCCACGATACAACCAATGGCATGCATTCCATACAAATAATGGCTACCGAATGCCACCTACTCATCCGAATAATTCTTTAAATTAAATTCATAATATCAATATATTTATTATTTTTTATATTTATTATTTGAGGCGGTCCAACTGCCTATAATTGAAACTGGAGGATACTCTAACTTACTGGTGAAATGGGTATATTTATTTTACCATATTAAAAACGGTACCAATTTACTGCTTACTTAAAAAGATTTCGTTAACACCTCATTTGAAAAAGGTCATGTTATAACACACCAGACAGTGCCGGACTCAGCGTATTGCATTTGGGGGTCACACCAACGGTACCAACAATGAAGGGGGACTGCAGATCTAGTTTTTTATAGCTTTCAGCGATAGAGAGAGGTGGGAAAGAGGTTAAAACCCACCCAGGTTTCAATTAATCCGCTGCCAGCTAAAGAAATACCGAATATTGTTTTGCGTAGTCGAATGTTATCTGTTGTATATGCTGTCGATGATGGTGTATATCTGGTGGAAGTGCGGTCGCTTGTCCGGCTCGTACTCCCAGCAGCGCAGCATCAGCGCGTACACATCCTCCGGACATCCCTCGGGGGCCGGCATCCTGAACCCTGCGGCGATAAAAATTATTTAGAATTAGCTGTTTCGTGTCGCGGTTGGAAAATCATCATACCTGAACTGAATATTGACAATCAGTCACCAGACAATACTTATACCAAACATAAAAACCACAAAGAAAAAAGTACATATACATACAATAATCATTTTATTATTGCTAGTATTGTTTAGTTGACACACCCTATTATAGGCCATTCGAAAAAGAAAGAGAAAGTAGAAAGTATGTGCCGTAAAACTAAGTACACTGTAATGTAAGGTAAGGTACCTGTATCGATTTTCTCCCTGGCCCGCGAGTTGCTCATGCCGGCGTAGGGAGTGTCGCCCTTGGAGAATATCTCCCACATCAGCACGCCGTAGCTCCACACATCGCACAGCGACGTGTACTTGCCTGAAATGTTTCATTATTTCATGAACATGTAAATAAAATATTATAGAAAACAAAAATGTGAAGAATTTTATAAAGATAATCAATTGGATACTCCAAAAGACTTTAAATGTTCTGGTACCTAGTAACATGATTACTTTTCAAAAATAAAGGAATCTTAAAATATTCAATTCTATAGTTAACGTAGTAGGTACTGATAAAATGGCTATATCCTTAAAAAAATCGAATTAGTAAACACTTATTATTATTTATTTTATTTAATATATTTTGTACACCTTCTACTTTTGCAGTTGCATATTTTCGACATTTGTGTTTGAAATTAACAAATTTCAAGTAACTACGGAAAGACTAATCAATACCATCCATATTATTTCACCATTTTCATCCCTCTACACAAAAGCCCATTTACACCTTCGCCAATAAAACTCACCAAAATTCAAAGCCTCGGGCGCCGTCCACTTGATGGGTATCTGCTTCATTCCCCCGGACACGATATACTCCTCCTCTTCTCTGGACATGCCGAAGTCGGAGATCTTGACGATGTTGTCGTCGCCCACGAGGCAGTTCCTGGCGGCCAGGTCGCGGTGGATGCAGTTCTTGGACTCCAGGTACCTCATCCCGCCGGCCGCGTCGCGACACATGCCCAGCAGCGTGCGCGCCGCCAGCGAGCTCGCGCGAGTGCGCAGGAATGTTAGGAGGGATCCGCCTGGAAACCAGGTGGAATTTATTAACGACAGATATATCACCACAGAAAACGAGAAAACATCTAATTAAAGAAAGTCTCCGACGTCATAATAGTATGTGTTAAGTATAGGTTACGTAGTTGGTATTACAAATTAAGTAGATTATTTGTCCACTGCACCCATACTCGAAACCACAGAACAGATGAATATGGTACTGTTCTGTGCTCGAAACTACTGGTATTAACTGATTTCATGAAGAAGCAAACGAAAGTGAAACTGATTACTTATTAAGATCACCCAATTCGCTTCCGCTTCGCTTCCCAAGTTTTGTTTCCGACAATTACTATGGCAAAAAAAACGAGTCTATCGCCATGATAGTCATAAATTCCAGTCCATTCTTTTAAATCATATATCTTTTTTATTTATTCATCTGATGAATGCTGAAGCTTCTGATCAAGCGCATTAAACTAATATAAAATTTAAATGATACCTATTCCTTTGGTAAATAAAACACAAACCACATCTTTGAGACAACTTCTACAGTTATGCACATTGCACATACATATTAAGAAATACAAATTTAGACAGACGTGCATCCGGCTCCACCTTCATTACTGTCTGCCCACCCGAATACCTAACATGCACTATAAATATTCTTAAACCGTGAACTGTAAACACCCACGTGCACGCTTATAAATATAGTGACACAAATATCAATATAGAAAACCAAATCATTATTTTTATATGTGAATTTTTAATAGAGACTGCGACTCGTCTATGTCCCTGGAATGTAGATCATATAATTTCAAAGAGTGAGTAATTAACTGCTTCGTTGCTCAGTCAGAATAGTGTACGCGACATTTTCAAATCACAAATAAACTAGAATAATTATAATCTTTCACAAGGTTTAAGTCGCAGAGAAATAGCAAAATAGCGAGTCGTAACATCAAAAACAAATCGTTATGTCAAAAACCTTAGAAAAAGTTACGTTGCACTGACCTTTTGTAAATGTGCGATAAGAATAGGACTAGATACCTACTTAATATTGCCAAAGACGTAGTCACGTATGATATTCGTGGTAGTTTCACTTGTGAAACCCAGATCTTATTTCAACGTCGGACTGGACCGGTGTGTTGCTAAATAAGCAATCTTAATGTAATCAAAACTGGCCCATAATAATCTCAAATATGTTTAACATTTTATTATGAAACTCAAAAAGGACAAAAATTAAGCCTATTTTCATGAAAGGAGTTCCTGTGGCACATCACAATTTAGGGAGACCTATGTTCAGCAGCGGACTACTTGTCATGATAAAAATAAATAAATCCATCCAACTGTCACACACCATAGTTTAGACTTCACAGAGAGATATAAATCTCGTGTCGTTAATGTAGGAAACTACCAGAGACCCGAAACAAATGTTTGTAGGCCACATGCATATTTAAAAGAATTCCCTACCTCTCGTTTCAGAGCCGGCTCTAAATTAACAGCGCCACGAAGGGTAATAGAGAGAGATGAATTGGGATAGCACTCACCCGAAACAAGTTCCATAACGATCATGATGGGTTGTTTCTGCACGGCGATGCCGATGAGTCTCACGATATTCGGGTGTTGGTACTGCTTGAGGATGCGTCCCTCCTGTAGGAAGGTGCGTTTCTGCTCCTCCGGAAGAGCCACCCTACACGTCTTCACTGCCACCTCCTGACCTGTTGTCTTGAGCCGGGCTTTGTATACGTCTCCGAAGTTTCCCTGTTTGATACAAATATCAAATTATAACTAAAGTGTAAGTTGAGAACATACTTTTACACGACGTACCGCGGTATGATAGAAGAAGGAATTACGGTGCAGTAATTGCTATGATCAATTTTAACCTTATATTAAAGTTCCCAATTTAATGTCATAACGAGGTAAAATAAAATTAATATACGATTGAAAGAATCTTCAGGTCTTTGATACTTATGCATAAAAGTAGTAGTGATATAGATAAATTGAATTATAGGAAGTCGGGCAGCGGGCAGTAAGGTAATACGTAGTAAGAGAGAAATAACAAGAATATTAACTACTAAATTGTAGAGTATTTAGTAACAGGATAGTACGGTATAAGGGGGACACATAGAACACTCCCAATCTGTGGGCAGACAGTAAGATAGAAGCTATGCCCATCCGATCATTGTAAGGATGTTAATAACCACGTAATGGGGTAGCATGTAATAGGATTCTCAGCATTCGAGACCACATGGTGAGGCAGGCAATAACTTCAAAGCTACATACCCGCCCAATCTTATCCAGCAGCTGCACATCATCATTGTTAAGTTCCCAGTTCTCCCTGGGCACGGCTCTCCTCAACAACGCCCCCGAGCGCGCCGTGACGGCCACGCCACTAGCGCGCTGCCACGCTATCAACTCCGCTACCGAGGGGAACGCCGCGCCCTCGAAACGGTAGTGACCCTGCACCCACACAATACACATCATCAGCTGTTTTACTCTTAATTAACTTTCATTCATAAAATAATTATAATTAGATATATATTTTATACTTGAATAGAGGCTACGTAAGGGTGATTATGGGCGCGTCAAGGAACTTTGGGGTCCAAAGGATCATTGACTACCTCAATGATTTTTTTGTCTTGCGCCGCCCCTGTATGTTTGGAATATAATGAGACGAGCTTAATTACGTTCTACACCTAGATTTGGTCTCTCATTGAAAGCTTTTAGGCTTTAGTCCACTCCGGGGACCTAGCGTGGAAAACATTCCCACTAAGTAAATACACCCAACAGTCACATACATAGTCCTGACCCCACACTAAGATCGAGTCTTGTGTCGTGGGTATCAGAAACTACGAGAGACTTTTCGGTCTCACAAACACCCAGACCCGAAACAAATACTTGTGGATCACACAAATATTTGTCTCGGTGCGGGGATCGAACCCGCGGCCTCTCGTTTCACAGGCGGCGTCTAACCAACTGCGCCACGGAGGCTGTCAATTCCCACTAAGTATCCTTTCAATCAAACTTTTGTGTTTCTCTGCGTTCAATTCGTAGATACACCGCCACTTGTACTTTTATTATTTTTGTAATTTCTGTATATTGTGTTTCATTGTTGTGTACAATAAAGACTTAATAAATAAAAATAAATAAATAAATACACACTCCAAGATACATCAATACATAAAAAAAAAACAAATCAGTTCAAATTCGGCTAAAATCCAATTGACATACCTCAGGTGTAGTCTGCACAATGAAGTGCTTGTGCTGTCCCCAGCAGACCGACAGTACGAGTTGCCTGGCGTGGTTCCTGGTGGTCTCGCGCACCAGATAGTCGCCGTCAGCTCGCAGCAGCCGCACCACCTCCTCACGAGGCAGCACGCCGTGGAACCACTCCTGCTCCACCAGGGAGCGCTCCGTCTCACTCACACTCACCTACCAATTATATATTTATCTTATCCTTCATTCCCCACGAAAGACATTACAATACACAACAATAATATAAATAAAAAGTAGGTACAAATAGCGGCCTAATTGCTATACAATCTCTTTCAAACAAACTTACCTATATAAAAATTAAATAACTTTAAAATAGATCGAAAATATTTACGTCATAATATCCCAAGATTATTAACGATCAAGAAATGTGAGTTATGGATAAATATAAAAAAGAAATGCAAAAATATCTTCTATTTAAAATATAGTAGAAATTAAGATAAAAATATGGTTTAAAATGCAGGCATAGGGCCAAGCGGTATTTTTACCAAATGCATAAAATATGTATACCTAAGTTGTTTGGTTTATTAACTTCCCTAAAATATCTCACTGAAATCTGTTTTTTTTTTGTAATCAGGTGAACATATTATGTACATTGTTATTCAACATCGCCATATGCAAGTGTCATTAGTTAAACAAACTAACCTACGACAACACAAATCACACACAAAATCAATTCTCCATGCAAATATTGTTACATAATTCCACGCCACTGAGCACACAACACAGCCGAGACGTACTTCTTCTTCAAGCTCTCGCTCAAGTTCAAGTTGAAGCTGCTTGAGACGCTTTTTCCTCCGCGGCACCACCAGCGGCGGCGGCAACTCCGAATTTGTTATATACATCGAAAAAGGATCCATCACAACACTAAACACTCAAACCTTCACCCGACACATGACCTGCACTTATCCTATCTATTCATCCCAACACGTGAACGAAATGTGGGAAAAAACAGGATGAACTTGACGTAAAACCCGAGACTGAAAAATACACAGACGGTGCGTAAACAGGGCAACATTTTTAGAACGACGTAAGCGACTTCACCTTGATTTTGAAACAGAGTTTTAGTGGGAGCCGGTGCTATTTTAAATTTATTTGGAAGCTTACTCTTGAGAAGTTCGTGCGGTGCACGGTGACGCCGAAACTTGTGCTAATATTAGCACTGACACGCTTTCACTGACGGAGCGGCGGTCGTGTGCCGCGAACAAGCACATGCATCCATGCCATGCGTGTGCCGCACATCCTCGGTTAGTGCCACTCACCACACTGTTAAAGCTATCGACTACAATGCGGCTCTTTCTCCGCTTCTTGAAGACACCAGAATGGACACGACAATGCACATAGACATCCACACGCTTTCGCAGACGCCGTTTGAATACTCTGATCCGCTTCTTGCGGAGAGTCGGCGGCTTTACCGTGTCCAGGGGGCCCTCGCTGCTGCTCCTGTACGTTTTGGGCGGTAACGCTGGACTCGAGGGCGCAGATTTGCGTCGGAACGGTCGCGTGAATAGTTTGAAGAACGGCCTCGGTGGTATTATCGAGTGGAGGTGCAATCGTAACGCGTCCACCGATACTTTCGAATCGAATGATGATCGATCCTGATGATTGAACATTGATTAAAACAGGAAAGCTGCAATACTAAATATTCAAAAGATAACAAATATCCTATTGAATCTGTGACTATTTTCCATCCCAGTATCCACCACCACATGCTGCATATTTTTGGCAAATCTTACCTGGTGGTCAGGGGAGCTGCCATCTAAGCTGTCAACACCGACAGTCTCAGCCGACAAGTCCGGGCAGCCACTAGGCGCCTCCTCACAGCCCAACTCGGCTAGTGCGGATCGGATCATCTCAGCTTGCTTCATACACTTGCGTTCGGCCACGCGTAGTTCCAGTAACTTTACTGGCTCAGACGTCGTCACTGGTATTGGTGGTGGCGAATGTCTGGAAAATAAAAACGGCATTAGTTTGAAAATTAATAATTTTAAATATATTGCGTACCACAAATACGATAATATCAAATAATTGTAGTTAGGGTTTGGCTAATTCATAATAATAATGTTAAGGTAAATACATCGATCCAGACACGATACTGTTAATTTATCGGCCAAATGGTGCACGGAGTAGGCAACACTATTTTATAAGTCACTGAAAATGAAACATAGTATCATGGAGCACCAACTTCTCGTAGTTGCATAATAAGGTTACAAAGAATACAAAATGATTTTAGTACTCTATAATCTCTGAGAGAAAAAATTAAGCCAAGCCAATGTGGTCAGGGGCCGAAATAAGGCGAGACCCATGTCCATCATGCTTCTAGCCTGAATCAGTGCTTCTATACTTCAGTGAATCAATACCTGTCAATGCCATTAACGCCATTAGTGAGACCCGTGTTATTGTTCTTGCACACTCCGTTGCCGATGATCTCCGGTCCTTGGAGTGCTGTTTGTTTCTCTCTGTTGTCTTGTAGTGTCGCCTCCAGCTCCGTCAACTTCTCTTTAAGCCATTCAACAGTGAGGTTGTCCACTGTCAGCTGATTTGGTTGTAACTTGCCGCTCGTGTCTTCTACCAGGCTCTCGTCGAAGATAAATAAGACTGGCGTCGATGGTGGAGTCCTGGAGACAAAATATTTTATATTGCAAATTTTTGCATATAAAAATAATCGTAGCATTTGGGGCTAAAAATAAATAAATCTAGTTTTATTTAAACAACAAATTAATAGGTATATCAAAGAATAGATAAAAATGAGAAGGTATCACGTAAGAAAAAAATAGGAAACATTAGAATAAATTCGATCTTTAATCTAAAAAAACATCTGCTAATATAAAAATTAAGTAGCGTTAATTGAAAACATACATCGGTTTAAATTACAATGTACTGTAATGTACTTTCATCAATGACCTTGTAATTCACCAGCTACATTCACGTTCTAAGAAAAAAATAAACTGCGTGCATTATACTGCATTAATCTTGGAGCAACGTGCGAATACAGGATGTTTACTCTTTTTTCTAAACCAACATTGTTTTGGTCGCTACCACCATCCATAGGTTTTGCTTATCTTATTTTTTAAGAAATTAGTACGATATCGGTATTTATTTTGAAAATGACGACATGTGTAGGTTGTCTGATAGTAAACATCACGCTTGCAGGAGTAACGCCACTCCGAACTTATAATTACCGACAACTATATGGCACTCCATTGTGCTCGTCCCCTCGAGATAACAGGTATTACTGTCTTATCAACTAATTTCACTGGATGACTGGATACTTTTAAATCGGGACTCATATACACTGCCGCGTAACGGCAGCAATAGACAAAGCTAAGGTACTTGGTAAGAAAGCCTCTCGCATACAGAGGATTTAAAACCCTAATAACACTTATATTGTCATCTACGAAGTTCATTATTGTAACGCGATTATTCTGCTCTTTAAATTTCGAAACAAGTAGTAAAATATATAGATTATTATAGGAAAAATTAATAACAGTAATGTAGCTATAATATGGTTTGCCGGTGCACGTAGGTGCCTTAATTTCTTTACTAGCACCAAATACTCAGCTTGAATTATTAAGGTGTAAATTTCTGATTTAAAATATAAAAACGCAGATGAATCAGTCTGAAGAGCTGACATGTGTATTTACGAGAATTTCAACGATAACATACGTTGTATTACTCAACACCCGGATCCGGTAGAACTAACACTCCATTCACTTTCTTATGAATCGAACACAGGAAATTACGCGCAAAGGTTATTTTGAGGTTTTCCGTTGCATTGTATATTTTTAAATAATATTTTTAAACTGCTCTCACAACAAAAGTATAGTGATGAAAATTTTACTTCAATCAATTGGGGCAATGAGAACCAATTAATCTGTTTGTCCATCTAAGAAAGAAGTTTAGTTTTAAAAAGTAATTGTCCTTCATAAAAATTTAATTTGATCTATAAATATAGCTTCATTGTTGTATTAATAATCCAAAATGTTTGCTTTGAGTTTTCTGAGCTCACTAATTTATTTTTAAACATCAAGTCTTGAAGAAATTTGGTTAAACGTATGGAAATATACTTACTTATACTTCTCAATGAACTCTTTGTACTCGTCCTGCGGTCTCAGGTTTTGTATTGTAGTCTCGACCTTGGTTTGGATCTCCCTAAACTTCTCCGTACTAAAGTCCGACCTCTGCACCACTTCCAAAAGAATTCCTTTCCTGTTGACAATAAAAAATAAACCAGGAGATTATAATAAAGCCTCAGAACTAAAGTAGAAGTGCCAAGACACATATTAGAGTATCCTAAAGCGCGAGTATTCTAGCGTGTATGAATGTGGAATAATCTTGCCTGATAAATATACTTATTAAAACGCTCTGTGGTGGACGACTGCAGGCTGATAGATTACTACAAAAAGGCGACCTTAGATAAGAGTGGATGGATATTGGACATTTGAACTCGAAAATGCTTTATCAAGCCTTAAAATAATTGTAAAGCAATTCATTAACGCTAGCATTGTCAAGAAAGTTGATGAGTAACAGTCAATGATTTCATTTTGAAGATTCAATCGTGATCTAACTAGTTATGTTTGCTTACGATATTTGTTTTTTAAACAATTCTTTTAATCTTAATCGCAAAAAAGTAATACTAAAATCCAAATCTACTTCACGAGCATTTAATGTATCTATATCTATAATCTACATAGTTAATAGTTATTACATATGTATACAGATAAACTCCAATTTAATAACGCTCAATACATTTATTACATTAGCAAAGTGGCTTCCGAACCGGTCGTTGAGTATATGTAAATAATTCGAAATAATATTCAGGTAATACCCGTTCTCTAGGCGGAAAAATGTTTACCTCTATCGTAGCACCTACACTGAGCAGTTGACAAAGATCATGTTCCTTTTAAATAACATACAATGTAAAAATACTTCACCCTAGTAATCGAACAACGTGTGTTTTTAATACGTTTGATATGAGACAAAGTTTATCGGTTTATATTATATTTGGTCCTTACAAGTTCTTTTTTAAATCTCATTTAATTAGACTGATTACTTTTTCCACAATAGCCATCTATTAAAACATATACACCCCAATAATTATAATCAATAATTGCTTGACCGAATTCGATTTCCCATTCATCACAAAGCAACTTAACGTCCTTAATGGTTGGTTAATTCCTGTTTATTTAATTAAAGCCAAATTCTACAATTGTCTTACCAAGAAGTGGCGGTGGCTTCTCCCTGCCTTCGCTGCTGGTCCAACAGCGCGGGGAGGGCGGCAGTCCTGAGTGCTCTCTCGCACTCCGTCGCCTCTGCCAAGAGCAACACGTACTCATTGTGGGCTCGATGTAGTCTTCTACACGCCTTGCCGTATTTGTCTCGCGTCTCGTCTAGTTTACGCCCGCCCCTGCCTGTTGGACCTGAAAGGAATGAATGGAAGTTGAAGGAGGTTTTGTTAATGCTAAGTCTAGATGCAATTTAAATTTAAGGAATACGGATGTACATGGTTATGTAATGTAAATGGATTAATCTTAGATTCCAATATTCTTTTTTGTTTAACATCGTTATAATATTTTTTAATGCAATTTCCAACTAACTACATACAACAATTAGCTTACTAATAGGTTCAGGTTGTCTTATTAAAGATGGGACACCTGTAGATAGAGATTGTTACTTAACTCTCTGTACGAGTGATTATTTCTAGGACTCTAAATATTACCAATTAAGACGATATTTAAGGCGATATTTATTTATTTATTATACTTAATTAAAATTCTTAAAGAGTTTATCATAATAACAACTGTCAACTAGCCAAATATCATTACATCAAGCGCTGGTGCTTAAACAAGCAAATCCTGATCAATAAGCACCACAATTCTACGAAACTTAGGCCGCCCACTGCCGCTTCAACTTGCTAATAAGTAATAACTATGTAATGTAATCCAAATTGTTTGCCTAAATACAAAAATGTCCGCAATTTTAATGTTCGCAATTTTATGTGTGTCGCTTAGTGCTAATTAGTTTTTGACACTTACATTTCAGATAGTTTTCTTCGAACTTGGTCCTCATCTGCTTGTACGACTCCAAGCACTTTTGGTACTCGCTTTGCTTCCTCGTGACCTCCTCTGATAACTGAAACCAAAATATAGGAACATTAGTTTTTGTAAATCTACTTACGTTTCCCGTCGTAAATGTAAAAATATTTAAGTTCTTTTATAGTAGGTCATAATATGATATTAATTATTAATATTAATGTTTATTATTATCAGTTTCTTACTTAGAATAATTGGAAGAGAAAGCATTAAAATGATTAATAATGTAGTAAGAACATTGAATTTGTTGAAGAGTAGTATAACTCTTGCATCCAAGGGATTCTCTGAAGTCTGATCTAGTTGTAGTGTGTATAATAGGAAGCCCGCCGTTTATTTAACTAATGTACTTGAAACTCTCAACATATGAATGTAAGCTCCACTACAATCACGGTACAGCTGCGGCAGTTAAACAATTTTAATTACATGTGCCCATAAAAACATGTCTCAAATATCAATTTCCTCCTACACTTCTTTTTGTTTTCCATTCAAACAATGGACGTAGACAAATCATAATTGCTATTAACAAATTACGCTTTTACAACATAGTGCGTCTAATTGGAAGCTGTGATTTGATTGAAGATCGTGAGAAACTTTCAACTGTATTGAATGTTCTTTTTATTTTGATTCTGTGCGTTTTTTATATTAAAGAGGTGTGGAAAGTGTCAATCACAATTAACTATTGAATCCAAGTTGGCTCATGTTTTCCTAGTACCTATGGTGCTATGTTTCTTTTCATCAAAACCCATCTCGTTATGACATTTGCTATTTAAAGTTTTGAAATCTAATACCAAGCATAAATCATGCTATTAGTCTAATTGGACGGCATCCAAAATTACGTCCACATCCCGAAATTTACAAATCCCTAGAAGCTGATCAACGATTATCTGAGGCGTAGAGTATGTATTCTACCTATACACGAAAGAATGCCTAGAGAGACAACATTCTAAATAGGCATAAATATTTTACGCTGGTTAGTGAAAAACCCAGATGTAACCCTGTATTGCACATATCAAGAAGACATTACAAGAAAATGCTAATTGCCATTGAAACAGATGTACAGGAAACTACATTTGATTGTTAAAATGACATGACAATGAACGAATGTCAATAATTCCGAGAATGTCGCAGAAATAAAATTCTTGACAAATATTTGGCACTTTGTGCTTAATCAAATAAAAACCTTCTGAATATTATAAAAATTAATAGTATTGAATATAACTATTAACGTTAGTGATGGTGAATTATACTGACGCAATCTACTTGGTTTTGTAATTTAAATCATATTACTGAAAGTATTAATATAAATCTTAATCAGGATCCAGAAACTCTACCGAAAATTTAGTGCTCAAAAGTCATTTCATTATCAAATACTTGCTAGAATAAAGAAAGCAACAAACGTCAATAAAGTTAAAGTAATCTAATCGCGATTCAGTTTATTACTATTAAAGTATTATTTGTATATATAAAATGTAATCGCAATTGTTCCCTCATATGAGAAAACATAAACAAAGCGTTCGAAACGCAATAAAACACTTAACACCTAAGTAACATACTTAGCACAAATGATGATGTGCCGAGTGCACATACATGGCCACTTTAGCCTCCAGTGTCAACCGGAAATGTTCCGAATAGCTCAGTCGGTGCGATGACGTATATGTTGATGAATTGAACAAAAAAGTTCAATTACACCTTGGATTAAATTTTATATTATTAATGACTTATTAACAGAGGATATTGACTTGCATGGACTTATTCGTACTCCAGCAGATAAATTTTCTAGCCTTTGATATTTTTCCTACACATTCCCTTTATGCTATTCATTTCCTATTTGAAAAAACAACCTACAATAACAAAGAGTGGTGGTTGATCTAATCGCTATACGAGGTCTATTTAATTCCAGAAGACATTGAAATAAAACTATTTTATACGGATTTTATCGCGATTTGGTTTAATTTTTTACATTTTTTAACTTCCCGACGTTTCGATTGCTTTTCAGCTTTCGTGGTCACGGGGCAGACTGAGGTATTAGTCATCTGCTCTGTGACTGTTACAATTAAACTACCCTTAATTTTCAATTATTAAATTAAAAAGCTAATTTAAAAAGTTAACTAGTTGTTGCGATCCGATCTACGCAGAAGGAGCTCACTGTGTCTTGAGGTCTGGCAGCTGGTCTTTTGGGTTCCGATTTAATCAAATGTAGAATTGGATCCCATGATGGTGCAAGCTTCAAGCCATCTTCTCTATTGAAATTTGGATGTTTTTTAATTTCAATAGCCTCGCGAAACATCCTGGGCAGGAAACGGTGTTCTTTAGCAAGGATTTGGGGCTTATCAAAACGAAGGTAATGCTTGGAGCCTTCCTCAATGTGTTCAGCAACTGCAGACTTCGTTGAGCGTCGGTGTTTGACGTCAGCTATATGTTCTTTTACGCGGGTCCCTATGCTTCTCTTGGTTTGGCCGATATAAGAGAGGCCACAGTCACAATCTATTTTATATACACCCGGTTCTTGCAAAGGTATATGACACTTGACAGGTGGTAAGAATTGACTAATCTTCTTGGGCGGCTTGAAGTATGTTTTAATGGAAGCACGCTTCAGGATGTATGATGTATGATGTATGATGTATTCTTACCACCTGTCAAGTGTCATATACCTTTGCAAGAACCGGGTGTATATAAAATAGATTGTGACTGTGGCCTCTCTTATATCGGCCAAACCAAGAGAAGCATAGGGACCCGCGTAAAAGAACATATAGCTGACGTCAAACACCGACGCTCAACGAAGTCTGCAGTTGCTGAACACATTGAGGAAGGCTCCAAGCATTACCTTCGTTTTGATAAGCCCCAAATCCTTGCTAAAGAACACCGTTTCCTGCCCAGGATGTTTCGCGAGGCTATTGAAATTAAAAAACATCCAAATTTCAATAGAGAAGATGGCTTGAAGCTTGCACCATCATGGGATCCAATTCTACATTTGATTAAATCGGAACCCAAAAGACCAGCTGCCAGACCTCAAGACACAGTGAGCTCCTTCTGCGTAGATCGGATCGCAACAACTAGTTAACTTTTTAAATTAGCTTTTTAATTTAATAATTGAAAATTAAGGGTAGTTTAATTGTAACAGTCACAGAGCAGATGACTAATACCTCAGTCTGCCCCGTGACCACGAAAGCTGAAAAGCAATCGAAACGTCGGGAAGTTAAAAAATGTAAAAAATTAAACCAAATCGCGATAAAATCCGTATAAAATAGTTTTATTTCAATGTGTAACATTCGCGTAAATCTAAGAAACCATTATCCAGAAGACATTGATAATAATATGAATATTAATATGAAATGTATAGTAATATGAAATGGTATAACTAATTTCAGTCTATTTGTGATGTTTGCCTCAGAATTATTTTCGGAAACGCTTCATCGATTGATGCGAGCTATTGAAGTTCTCATCAGTTTTATGGTCGTTAATCCAAAGGTTGGTATATTCCTTGACTTACCAGAAGAGAGTGTTCTATCTCGACCTAAAAGCGGAGGACGCAATAAAGGTTGCTTTCGTGAATTCGGAAAATATTAATGATACATTTTGGAATACATGATCATGGTCATTATTAATTATTTTTGTCTGATAAAACTACCTAGGTAGGTCTATTGGAAATGAAAAAAATATAGCTATGAAAAATTCTGAATATTTGTTGCCAAAATTCGGGTATCGAATGAACGTGTAAATATTCAATTTCCCAAAAATACTTATAAATGCAATTCTAAATTAAACTTTCACTGGAAAAATCCTGAGTCTTCGGCTTTCAATACCAATGTACTTGTTAAAAATAACAAAGAATAATATATTAGAGTTTCACTAAGAGAAACATTCCCAGGTGTTGCCCACATCAATTTAAAAGCCATTAGATGAGTCAACTTGTTGCGTTTAACAGTCTCATAACTATTTGGGATGTTAAACACGTCGTTTAGGCTATAATATTAATTTAATGCAAATTAAAAATACATTATAAGTAAATAATCGAAATGACTTTTGTAATTAATCGTAGGCGTAGATGCATAACCTATCCATACAAAAATTCAAAATCTTATAACACTTTTAACTATGAATTAATCAGATCTGACGTATAATAGGCGAGACGACAGTATCAAAAAATTAAAGATTTTATGTTTTTAAGGGAAAATACGTATTACAAGGATTTCAAATGATAATTCAGTTTTAATCTATACTTGGAGATTTTAATAAGATTTTAAATAATATCAAAGTATAAAATATAGCAATCGGCCATTTTGACAAAAACGCTCTTCACAACGCATGATGTCACGCCTATGTAAAAATGACGCATTCGCTGCGCATAGACCACAGATTTAGTAGTACGCAATGACATGTTTACCTAGTAGTGACATCAAAGCGGACGCCATGACACCTACTAGCGTTTTTTGTGCACTATTGAAAAATTATTAGAAAAATGACTTAAAACTGTGTTAAGCCTTTGTTAATTCTTGAAATATAGATTTTTTCGTATATAATAAATGTGTGCCCATATTTTAGAATATAATTTGAAAATCATTCGTCTCGCCTATTCAATAGATCTATTTCTGATTTCTAGCAAAATAAGATAGTAGACAAAAGATCTTATGTTTTGGTGAGTAAAATCGCTTAAAATAGAATAAGAATGTGCGGTGTGGATTCACAAAAGTTTTACTAATGAACACATTTAAGTAGAAAATATTTTTTTTCCATTACTACCTGTATTAATCATTGACACATAATGAACGAGAAGAACCATTTGTAAGACAGCAATTCAAATTCATCAAACACCAAAAGTAAACCTTCAATTTCGCAAACAAACAAAGATTACCATCAAGTAAATATGGTTTACGAAATTACAAGTATGGTTATGGTTGACGTGAAGATTGTAGCGAATCATGATTACCGTCGTGTCGCGTGGTCACCGTTACTTTATGGCTACGAAAACGGTATCTCTGCCAACACGACTGTCATGTTAATTTCTGTCCAGCTAATAAATCTCAATAACCACAAAAGATTGATGTTCGAGTTGTCATTTGAATTATAATTAAAATTCAACTGACAGAATGGGAAATGGTTGCTTTGTTAAATATTTGGCATTACTTTTCGAACAATTTATATCTTTCGTTTTGCACAACGTATTATTTATTATATTTCTGCACAAATAGATTCTAAAAGCAACCAAGAACCATTGCGAAGCTTTTAGTATCTGAAGGACGGGTGAAAATTACTTTTTTGTAACAAATCAAATGTAGGTTAAATGGTTACACCATGATTAATATCAAATGATAGAAATTAAACCATAGTTAAGAAGATTACAAGGTTTTAAGACACTGCATTTTGAGCTATTACATTGATATAATCATCTCTTGTCAGACTATACTCTAGGTAGAGCCAATGAGGTGCAAATAAAAAAAAATGAGCCTAATTACTGAGCTTGGCCAATTTAAGCCCTATATTGAGTCGCAATAAGAGATCATGGTAAGCCGAGAGGGCTCTGCGGTGAACTACTTACTACAAGCTGGTTCATTGACTTTAACTTCGCTCTCATTGTATTGATATATCTCTGACATTTTATATGTAATATAAGCTATACAAAAATGCTAATAATTTCCAAGAACATTTATGCACTTTTTGCTTCGGTTTTTTTAATGCCGGGTGGAAATTAGGTGGCTGTTTTTAATTCAATTATTATTTCATTGAAAAGCTTTCATTGTGACATAGAAACAATGCCATCCACATAAAATAATTAAATTGTTTAAAGTTTCACAAGCATCGTTCCCCTAAGTCATCACCAGAATCGAACAAAACTCTCCTTATTACTCCAATATCTATACTAGAACTTAAACTAACAAAGCAAATCATTGCGGTAAATTAACTTAATCAAACAGTATTTCCTACTTCAGATTAAATGCATTTCCTCAACACTTTGAATATCAAATCAGCTATAAAGACGTCTGAATTCAAATATCTCAATATCGACATTCTCAACGTTGCAAATATCATCAAACGAGTGTTGAAAGTAAAATCAGAGTTATAGTTAACATGGACATATATTTAAATAATTGCTGATAATTACACTGAAAAGAGAAAGCTTTATGCAATGAGGTTGCAGTTGCTTTATGTAAGTTACAAACGGTTTTAGCCTACATTTGTGAGGTTACTGCGGTAACAAAAGAAGAAAGTGATGTCATTTCAAATAGAACATTACATCTTAACTAGCAAGAATAGGAACAAAAAGAACATCGACAATACTAAGCGCTTTCTACACTTATACACGGAGTATAGCTAGTGATGGATGTATTAAAAGACTGTAAGAAAACTGTCGTTTTAAAACTTTTTTGCATTGAATTTTTGTGTGCTCGCGTCTCATTATGATTGATAATTTATTGATGAAACCGCTATTAGCATTATTAACTTGAATTAAAATACCAGCGTTATCAAAGATGTGACTGACTTGAATTAAATAGATAATACCAAAAGCAATTAACAGTTTTGCAATAAAGCATAATTAAGGTAATTAAAAATCGATTATTGCAACGGTGGACAACGTAAACTCCAAACCTGTAGAAAAGTAAAAACAAACTTCGCATTTCAATCCCTATTATAAAGTAGATCAGTGCTTAGATATATGAGAAACTTATTTCCTAAAGGGGCTGAATAGAGGACAAAAACTTAGATACAATCTCATTATTTTTAAGGGGACACGTGTAGAAAAATCAGTATACAGATTTCTAAGATATCGACTTTAAAGGTGCGTGGTAGAAAATCCCATCTTAAGTATTAAAATAATTTGTAATGAGCTTCGCAGAGGTAATAGAATGAACAAAAGCTGAAAGCAACGTGACGTGAGGTGCAGTGTAGGAGACAAGTAACGGGTTCCGAGAACCGTGTTCACTATGTTTGCGCCTCGTTTTAAGTGGGACGACGCTTAGATAACAGCCTTTAAACGTTTACGAGCAGAAAATGAACCTTGTTTATAGTGTCGTGACAGGATTTGATTTTGAATTAGATTTGTATATCTTGTGCGAGTCCTTCGAATTAGTTTGTACGGACCATATTACTGTAAATAAATAAGAGTAATTGGCTAGTTTTTCCGTGATTCATTACTTCAATTACTTACTTAAGTTACCATAGAAAATAACTTATGAATTTATACATAAGTTTATTAAAGAAGCTGAATGGCGTAGGTATTAAATTACTGTTTGCAAATAATTCTATTTGCAGTCTTGGAAAATGAGACGCAATTTCCACTAATGGAGTCCGAAGTTCATAAACACAAAAATGCAGTAAATGATTTTACGCTAAAAGCAAAGTATTAGATAGTTTAGCTTCCTGCCATAATAACGAGCCAACCTAATTGTCTACATGTCGAAGGATCCTGTTAAGCGCCTCCCACGGCATACCTTTGGCATTTACATCGCAATTTCATCACATTCTTTAACTTTTATTTCGTTGCAAAACCACTGTTCTAAAATAAATGATTGATTCTTGAAAAATTAAACATTCTACAGGACAAATTACTGTGATGGACAATCTATAAAAAAATATTTGTCTCAGCAATGGCGCCACATTCTTCCCATTTGAATTTTAATTTTATTTTATATCATAATTTCTTTTACGAGGATTGGCAGGAAAACGTCTGCAAAATCAACTAGCAAATGAATAAATGCTAAAATTAACACATTCTAAATTATTTTTGGTCAATTAGCAATGAATGTACAAATAAGTGCAATCAATGATTTCTTATTAACATCAAAGTGTGCATTTACGAAGAATGGATAATTTATTGTGTTTGTGTAGTTTATTGTCGCTGGTGACCCACATAGCTGAAATGCCGTGATTGCTCAGTTGTGACTTGGCAACACATCATCTCGGCCAACGTTGCGCAGGGCTACCAAACGAATTAATTTAATTAACATAAAAATGCAATAAGACAAGCGTTCAAACTCGCTTGCTTTGTTCTGTGTAGTTATATAACTATATATCATTGTTGTATTGTATTATATTCATATTTTGTTCAATATTTAATCTGTCTACTGAGCGATAGTTTATTGGCATCTAGGATTAATCCATTGTCTGATTCGTCGCACGTGCTGTAACTGTATTTAACAAACTGTATTTAAACCTTTGAGATATTGTCCTCTTGTTTGATGTTGCCGTAATTGGATTACTTTCCACGAATGTCCTCCTCAGCATAATATATCGAATTCCCAAACAAAATCCTTCCATTTGATTTACTAAAAACTATTTTTAATGCTCGAACTTAACTTTGAAAGGAAGATGAATGAAAAAAGCTTCTATAATACAACATAATATGTTACTAGAACAATATCCCTATTAGCAACCCTACGTTAGGCTGTTGAGAAGACTCGGTCGAGAGTTACGTTCATAGACACGCGTCATCGACTGAATTGTAAATTGATACCTAAATATAATAATAAATGATGAAACTTGTTTTTGTGCGATATTGAATTGGTAGCATTGCACACGTGTTTGCTCACTGTTTGAACAGTTTCATATTATGACGGTTGAGAAATATTTTTCACTTCTTTTAATGTACATCTTTCAGTAAACGAGGTAATTTATATCTATATATTTATTACGTCATTTTTATACTGGTACAACCAAGTGACTATAATACACCCGAAATGTAGTGGCATTTAAATAGAAACGGCGTATACATAGGCTGAACCCGAACCGCGACGTAGTAGCGTGATTAACTATGACGAGTTTCCCACCATCGTGTAGTGGTCGCTATCCGGGCGGATACGCATATCTATCCTACCACGTCTAGGATTTCAAGCTATTCCACTAACAAAACACAGCAGCAAATAGAAAAAGAGAAAGACCGTATTCCCAGCTTAAAAGCCGGCTACGCATCTCTATTATATTATCTCTCATCTCTCTCTATCTCATCGATCATAGGTGAGATGAGAGCATCTTATTTCTATCCTTATGGTGTTGCAGATGTTCATGGGCGGCGGTAATCACACACAGGTGAACCGTATGCTCGTTTATCCCCCATAATATAAAAAAAAACATCAATTTTCTATGATGCTGTAGCATTATCCGATTAATTTATCGATATATTACATTTTAAATAATATAATGTTCGCAGCAGTCGATGCGTATTGGTTTACAGTAAACGGTTTTACGACTGTAAACATGTTTCTTCGAATTTAATAAATACGTAAAGGTTATTACTTATTTATCTGTAGTTGGAACGATAAGGGCGCAGTACTCAACCCATTCGAAACTAATAAAACAGGCGTGTTAATGCACTAAAACATGAAATGGTTATAGTTGTGTGTATAGCTAGCGTCTCTTAGTAAATGTCGTGGTAATCTGACTTCGGCGTCTTAAAGAATCTTTAAACCTATTTCTAATTTAATAAAGCTTAAGAGTTTGTATGATCAAGCATGTTTCTGCGTGTATTAATTGGATTTCAATAAGAAATAAAAAAATACTAGTAACACGATATCTGTATCCGTTGGGATGCACAAAAGGAGTAAATCTCACCGTATCGCGTGCCGGTATCAGCATGTACTCGTATATTATGCATATGTCGACCAAATATTTTATCTGAACTACACTATACTTATCATCAAGCCTTATACTTTATATAAGGTACTACATAATACTTTTATCGTGCTATTTATCCACTAACACAAAGTGCAATTTTAATTTAGCAATAGCTGATCGAGCAAAAATATCTGTCACTTCAAGGCAACATAGATCCTTTAAACTTTCATTATTTTCTTTTGTAATTCTCATACACTTCAATGTCATAGATAAAACGAAATGACAGTGTTACTCTTCGTCCAATTACCGATTGGTTCCATCAATAAAACGTATATTCGTCGGATACTGAATCACTTTGGCATAACTTAGTCCATGGTATACCGAGAAAAATACGTAAACGAAAGACATACGCCGCGCCGTGAGAAAATTACCAATAACCTGCTTAACCGTCACATTATAGTGCTTGCGGATGGCAGCCACAGACTTTCTAAGTTTCTATTTGAATAAAATTCTGCTATAGGCCGTTTGAAGGTGCGACGCTTTTGACTATGTTTTTTTTTATTTTCAAATGATTTGATTTTTCAAAATTCTATTTCAAAATTGGATGTGAAATAGAATAAAATACATAGTTTGAAATAGTGTTACCTTTTCGGAAGCAAATGACATTGTCTTTTGTTTATTACAAGCCACATTTTTTGTAGCTTTCTCGAGAAAGGGCATCATCGGTCCTCTTGTGATTCTTGTCATTTTCCATAATAATTTCTCAAAACCACGCGACAATTTCATTGAACACAAGTTAATAGTTTTTATTTTGATTTGTTACCTCAAGTTAGTAGAAAACAAACTTCAATTATTTTAGATCAAATTCTTGTAATGACTATAAAACTTCATGTTTTGATAATCATTGAGTAGTCGATTCTGTATCATTACACAACTCTTTTAGTTTAAGGCATTGTAACTATAAACATGATTACCAATATATTATGATTGAAAAATGTAAACATTATAATCCTGTTTATAAATATAGTAAAACCCATGCACACTGTATACGTCATCTATGGTCTATTGGAATGTGGCGAAATTCGGAACTACAAATTAAATAAAATAAAAAAGATCTAATTAACGCATTGTTCGAGATATGTTTTCATAATATAAACAACAAACATTTTTATTCGTAATGTAATAATATGTCATGTCCAATAAATATAATAAAATATGACGATCTGTAACTCGTTGTATTTTCATCGATTAGTGACATTGACGTCACTTGAATAAATTAATGAAATAAACACGGAGGGAGTAATCAAGAGTAATTTGATGAATTATGAGTACTAAGTATGTATTTTTAAATTAATCCTAATGATACTCAATAGATTTTCCATATTTACTTTACCGGTGCAAAAATTCCAGAAGATGAAAGACCACAATATTATAACACAACAAAAAATTTATCTGCAAAATTTGATTTACGTATATCGAAATTGCGAATTCCTCGCAAATTATAAGAGTCGCAGAGTACCGTCAGCCATCATCAATCAACCCAGTGCTGCCAGCAAACAGTGCCGTTTTATATAAAATAAAGAATCGAGAACAGCCGAGGTGACATTAAGCTTTGACCGACGCCGACCGGGAAGAGAAAGCGTTTTCCTGGAACTACGCACAATATTTGGTTGCTTTACGACTATTTATAAATAATTACGGTTAAGTGTTTGGGAGTGAATTTTTTGTACTTGATGTGGAATATTTGACAGGAAACAGTGCTTACGGTTTGTTTAACTTGTTTCGTATTGAGAATCAATTATGAATTAACAATGTGTTATTATTTTCATCGTACCTAATGTTTTTTGACATAATTGTACTAACTTTCCTAAACTAATAACTGTATAATTCATATGTTTATTTCTGTATCTACTTCTATGTATGGTTCCTAAAAAACTATTTAAATAATTACAAAGGACTACTTAGCTTTATAAACGTAATTAAATTAATAGTTTATTCTTAGATTTATATCTGTATCATAATTGTATGATACATGTAGTACATACATACAATGGAGATTGCTCCATTTTAATGATTTTATAATGCTTACCATAACAAAGAGATGCCAATATGGAACTTCATTACATAGTCAAGAAAGATAAACCTTAAACGGACACCTTTCGATATTCAGACGACCTGTAAAGCGAGCAAAGGTCGAATGTAACTTGGCTAACACAAAGAACTGGCCTTAATTAATTCTATTTCTTAATAACAAATGAATGTAGAGCCTATATTGCAAGAGATAGCGATCGATGGCGAGCTTTGATCGCCTCCGCCATAAACCATGTTACACACATCACAACGGAACCAAATAGTGTTTACCAAACATACCACTAATGCTTGCGGTCGATTGGAAACAATAGCATATTGGTATTACACTCGCGTATCAGCACTACACATAACGTTAAGTCACATCACCCTATTTATTGGTCGCAATCAGCTGTACATGTCGGAATGATTGTGCCCCCTTCACTTTATTAGAGGTTAACGCTTTGGTCTTAAAAATGGACTTATTAGCCAAAATAAAACTAGAAATAATAATTGGTGTTTGCTAAACGGTGGATAAACTTGAGATGGTTTGTTCGCGTGTTTTGAAAATCAGAGGAGTCTTTGGCAATGTATGCCTGGGCTAGACCCCGAGATAAGTCAGAATAGGACTGGCTCGATGTCGCCAAGGAAAATACAAGAGCCAATGGTCTTAAAACCGAGGATTTCAAAATCTGGCCAAAATGGGGAAAGACGAAAAAAAGAAAGCGAAACCTAGCACTGGCCGAAACAATCTATGTAGAAATAAGTACTAGAAATAAGCCAAAGACAATGAATAGAACCTGGTAATGTCTATCAACAATATTATTGTACCTTAAACAAGAAGTCAATTTGGCCTTTGAAACAGATTTTCCTCCATTGAGCGGTTATGCAATAGTATTGAGTAACAATGAGGTGAAATAAATAGGACATTGTCACTGCAATGACCTAAAGAAGTAGATTATTTTTGCTTTATTGTGATTAAAAAAGAACAATAGTTGATTAATAATACATATCTGCTGACAAAAATTTTATGCTATAACATGGAAAAAAATGCAATTTGTTTGGAATTCACAAACACACTTTAATATATTCATGTTTCTAGCGATAGAATTTCAATATCAAATTACAAGCAGCGGCATTTAAATCGTCGTACATGCAAAATTCACTAATATGGCTAAGCTGAGTATAACACGAATCCGGTAGATTCAGTATAGAAGCTCATTGTACTGCTTGGCAGTAGACACGCCCGTATTGTTTATAGAAAATTTCCATAAATTTATAAACCAAAGATACATATTATTACAGATCAGCAACATATTGTGCTGCTTAACGTACTAAACAAACAATATTCTTTTTAATTTACTTCAAATTAACTTTTGAAAGCTATCATTTTAACATACTTCGTACACAATAATTTAGTGTTGTGTTCTTGACGTATTCTTTTACATTTTTTTAGGAATATAATATAACAAACGCCAAAATTTCGATAGTATCTTATGTGTCTCTTTATTTTAACACGAGACAAAAATAAATGTCAATCTGAGTAATACTCGTATGAGGAAAACGCAAACCGACGACGAGAATGTCGCTACTCGCTCTTATAGACTTACTCGTACATCAAGTAGTATTTTTTAATTGATATTGACTATGACTCACTGGGAACTGCTAGTAATGAATGCAGACAGCATTTTTTTGCTCGCTGGTGGAGGGATACGCCCTGGAATGGGTATGGGGTGGTGACGTGGTCGTATTACGCATTCTATATACGTCGGGCACACCGCACATTACAATATCCCTATACAAACTACACACATATTTGTCGTTGAATGAAATGTTTTCTCACTTCCCCGTAGATTGATTTTTGTTTGTGGTGTGCGATGAAAACGACTACGTTCTAAGTGGTTTTGTTTCGTGTTTATTATAAGCAAGCGTAATGCTTGTGCGAGCTCCCTGCTCGTCTCGTCATTTTAGTTGGTAAAAAAAACATATGCTTCGAGACTACAAAGATGTATAAATTAATAAATGTAATCTTATTTGGCGGAATAATTCTCTAAATAAAAATATATCGTACTTTACTCACAAATCCACCCAAAATCTCGAACACATAAAGTTTTACAGACCCAATTAGATACAGCCTATTCATATATATTCCCTTAGCAACAAAATTAGTTTCCCCATTACCATTCATGTATTTAGCACAATCAACGATCTGGGAAGCAACAAAAGCTATAAATCAGCATGAACAGGAAAATAGAGGCATATTGAGAGGTGCGGTGCGGCCGACTGCTTTCACCACGCAGCCTGCTCACTGCCTGACAACTGTGTAATTTGTTCTATATTATATGTGAACGGCAATAAATGTAAACAATTTGCACAGGTGGACTAATGGCCCGGTCATTTAATAACATGTGAATGCATATGCATCTCCTGGAAGTGATGTGAATGAAGAATTGTGTATAAGAAATAGAGTTAAGATGGCAATAAACTTAGCGGTATTGATGCTGTAGGTAGCAGAGCCAATGACCTAGTTTGGTGATGAATGTTAAGTGTGACGGTTTAATGACTCAAAATTATAAATGTTTGCATGTATAAGCGTGTGCTCCAAACCCACAGAAAGTATACATATTATAAGGGTATTAAAAACTACGAAGAACTCTTCGGTCCGACAACACCTCCATTCAAGTTACAAAACAAATAACAACTAAGAAATAAAAAAGACCAAAATCACTTCCATAATATGTTAACCTAACTATGCAAATCCACGCAAAAGCCTTCGACCTCATCAATGCAAATTATTTAAATTCGATAATAAAACGAAACCACATAACTCCGTAGTGTTTCATATTGTAGCTACCATACCAAACAACTATAGGCGGTACGAGCCCGCAAGGCGATTCCCATATCCAAACGCTACAGCAATTAGATGCACCATAGCTACACGTTTATGCTTGCAAATATTTGCCATTTTCCTGTTGTTTCGGGTCTTAACATTTCTCGATATTGTTGACTGTGGTATATTTTGTCACATGTGTATTTTTATATTCGTATTTTTCTTTAGTTTCAGACTTGTAAATATTTCCATAATCCACTCTTAATTGTAGATTATTATAGATAGTGTTGAAAATTAGCGAAATTGTTGGAAATATATGTGTTTATTGTCTATTTCATTGTATGCATCAACTTGCAAGATACTGACTCCAAAATCGGAAATCAGTATCCATATGGTGTGCGGTTTTAGATTTGGGCAGATATACCTCGATAGCATCACACTCAGCTTCGAGAGCAATAAAATAGATTATCATAATGTTAAAAATCTAAAACAGGTCATATAAAGTGTATCACTTTAAACAAAAACACTTGTTTTTGTGGATTTCAATTTCCGCCTAGGTTTTGATAAGTAACTAATTCTTTTAAATCTGACCCATTCACAAACTTTGGTTGGTTTTGGTTTTGGTGGTATCATTGAGTTTGCGTCACTAACTTGTACTAAACGCACTCATTGCTTTGAGGGAATTCCGCATTTATTTTATTAGTATAATGATGTGTATAAAATTCCAGTTTCATTTGTGAATTTATTAATCTACGCCTAACTTCCATTATCATTATGCATCATTGTTCACTCCGTTTCCTATGAGAAAAGCTCTTACAATAGACCTGATACATTGTACATTGATTGGAGAAGACCTAGAATCCTTAACTCCCCATATTATCTCCCATTATTTCACCTACTTTACGGCATTGAAGTACGGCAACGTTCATACGAACCTCCAATATTGTTAGCGCTTATGGGCATTGATGATAACTTGCCAACAGATGAGCCTCTAGTTGATTTTCCTCTTATGCTATATAAACTTATGCATACCTGGAATGCATTTTAAATTCTTCACGTATTACGCGAATTAATCTATGTCGCGAATTTATTGTAAAGAAAGTAATAAGGACATTGACTTTAAAGACATACCAGCACGTCCACTACTAACTACGCATAAAAACTTATACAAAGTAACTTCTTCAGGAAGCGTAAACATAACTAAGATTGTTTTGATGCCCCAGTTCTCACCAGATTCATAACCAACAAGACTAAATTTTATTTATTTCAAGAAGATACTTTGATGCGAGCCAATATTGATAGATACCTACTGCTCTTCAAGAACTGCCTTATATCATGTAGAAAATCTATATCGCATCAAGAACTAGAACTTCTGTTTCAAATTACAAATATGCTGTAAATGTAGATAATTTTGCTACCAACTCAAATCCCATTATAATATTATTCGAACTCAAAATTTCATTTAGACACATCATCGATAACAAATGCAAACATTATTATCATATTCACATCCGCGGTTGACTTAATAACAAAGATAATTTAAGTACCGCAGGTAAGCAAACGAGAAAGTTCTTGGTATAGAGCCCGCCACCAAACCAACTTTATTTGCACAGCTAAGCAAACGTCGAACGTTTGTTGTCGTCTCACCAGCGTACCAAGATCTTCGGGATACAAAACAAAACAGTGCTTTTTAATACAAATTAACGTGTTGTAACGGATCTTTGCTAGGTGGCCGGTTTATATCAAAGTGTGATGACGACATAGTCGAAGGAAAACAGTAAAATAATAGCATCGTTGTAAACGTCGGCGTTTGGAACTGGGTCGAGTTGTTTAGCTTACAATTTACACTTGTACTAAGCTAACTAAATTCTTCCTTGATATCGACTTACCTCATAACATCGATTTAGAAGCGTCGCATGGCATGGATATTTATTAATTCATGCGTACCATACTGCTAAGCTTTGATAGTAGTGTAGCTGTTTGATAGTGCCAGTGAGCATCGCGGCCTTGAAATCTTGTTGTTTAATTTAATAAGTCCCCCGTTTTATATTTTTAGGAGCAGCTAGATTGATCCATCTCTTCCATAATCCAACCACAGTTGTCTATGTCTTGAAGCTTATGGATAAATTGAAAATTGAACTCGAATACAAGGTAGGCTATCTTGTTGCCACTTTTTTATGGCAGGCAGATGACCATGCGGCCTGCCTGGTAAGCGGTTACCACCGGTCATGGATCTTCGCAGTGCACGGGTCCAGAACAACAAAATTGCTGCCTAAGGACAGGTCATAGCCCTCAGGCAACAAAACTTGCGACAGAAGAGTTTAATGGCGAAGTTGCCTTGCTAAAGTCCCGATAAACAGTTAATTTACCGGCACCAATCTAAAAGTAATACCTATCTGAATCATAAAAATTAAATTAAAAGTTAAAATACTCTAAATATTTTGATTAATTTTCATTATATCTGTCTAGATTAATAATACAATCCAAGAGAGATCGCCGGCTGTGAAACGAGAGGCCGCGGGTTCGATCCCCGTACCGAGACAAATGTTTGTGTGAACCACAAGCATTTGTTTCGGGTCTGGGTGTTTGTGAGACCGAAAAATTCTCTCGTAGTTCCTGATACCCGTTATTTTATGGCGTAAGCTTGATCGCAACTGGATTTACACAAGCCCTTTCATAGATCTCTATAACGTGTTTTCGACCATCATTTACGGTGGTCTCTGTCCAAATGGATACAAAAACCTCCCACCAGAAAACTGATTGTAAACAGAACAAGGTACTCGTCTTTTGTTTATATCGCAATTTCGTACTTATCCATATTATTTAAACAACTAATTAAACCCATGCTATGACGTAAAAGAATAATGTGTAAAATATTATCCGCAAAGCTATAAATAAAATTGTTTTTATCTTCACTTCATTACACTATAAAGTATTTTGATACTTCCATTGAACTTTCTGATTTTTCGTACCTATGCATTTATCAAAATGATATATTAAATAAACTATTGTATTATAATTATAATACAAAGTATTTACGCGTCTCTTAATCAGATAGAAATAATGTTCGGAAAATTATGAAAACCGCAATAATTCATAATTAATTATTTATGCCTACAATACAACAATATGACATACAACGTCCGCATTATTAACCTTCCCTACGTAAAACTAAAAATAGTTCATATTGTTATTTCACGATCGAGAAAAAAAAACCTGAGGCCACATTATATTATTTATTTCCATTACAATTACAAATTCATTATGTACAAGTCGTATAAATGGATTACAGACGCATCGTGTTGAAATTCTAATAATTAAAACTGATCACGTCAAAAAATACCTTCCCATGGTAATAAGTTAGATGATTGTATTCGTTAATTTCAAATTCATAATACACAAGACGAGTAATTATATTTAGAATTCAGGACGCACAGCTGACATCACCACGTAATGCATGTAACATAGCATTACGTAAAGTATGTAAATCCAACAAATACAAGACTTTTACTTTTAATCGATCAGTATTCAGAAAGTTTAACTTTCCCTCACGGCACGGACTAGACGCGGAAATCTAACCAACGCTTTCATCAAAAGCTGCTCCTCAACACGAACCTTAATGAATCTCCGAGATATAAAAATGTCATAAAACAAACGTATAAAAAACCGGTGGGAAATGTTTAATTTCATAAAGAACCGACCCATAATTCTCACAGAATTGTACATCAATAAATATACAACTGTTAAAGTTAACGAAACACGTCGGGGCACGGCGCCGGCGAGCTTCTAAACTCACGAGTGGTAACAACAAATAAGTGTCAGACACATACACAAACACAGGCACACAAACACACAGACACGCAGACGCACGCACACACAAAAGCTTCGTGGTCGCCCGGAGCGACGCGCCCGCGTAGCCTGGGACACAGGTTTACTCAATGAACTGCGCATGCAGGGACGTGATACGCGTCAAGGATTTATCGATAGTTCGAACAAAAACCTATTAAACTCCGATTTAGGCAATATATGCGTGTTGTTATACAAATGCTCCTAACGTTAAATTATTCCAACAGGAAATTCCTATCTCCCACCACTAGTAACATGAAATAAATAAAAATATTGTTCCATTTTAAACTATAATTCAATGAACTATATAACTATATATTCTTTCCTAATGGTACTCTTCTATTCCTTTAGTGAATATCACCAAATCTTTGGTCTACTTTTCCCCAAGAGGATTAAAATATCCCAAAGATACTGCCTATAAAGATATATTTGTATTAAGTCGTAGCCTAATGGCATTTAAATAACATTAATAAAATTAATATACAAATATGTGGCAATAAATAAAACTTTTTAATTAATATATGCAAAATATACATAGGCTTGTTTATAAACGTCATAATTCAGTTATTTGTATTATTTTGGTAGGTGCGTCATCTATTTGTAATGCGGCCGCGACAAGGCAACAGACTTGTTCGTTTACGATCGCTAAAATGTCGTTCATGTTTTCTTTTCATATAGCTTGTTGCTAAGTGAATACAAATGAAAAAAAAAACAAGCTTTTATGCAACTTTGCAAAGAAACAAATAAGTTGGTATCACGACACAATAAATGTGTTTGTACAACTATTAATTGACGAATTTCTTGGTAAACGAGACAGTCGGTAATGCTAATCAAAATTGAATATACGGACATTTAATACTTGCATGAATATCACATAAATATAGATGTAGTGAGTAAAATTTATATTATTTATTTCCCTTTATTCATTTACTCACTCAAGGTTTTTTGTGATATTATTTAAAGAAATCATTATCGGGAAGTATAAACCAGTGTATTTATTTAGTACAGTTTAAAATAATTGATGACATTCATTTTATTTGTACTTATTTATTCTCTGGTCAAAAACATAGGTGTAAAATCTAATTTAAATGTCGATATTGACTATCAACACATCACTATTGGTTGAACAGAGCGTTAAATAAAATAGGTGGAAACGTTGCACTGTGGTTGCACCGACTATTGGTGCAGCCTTCCCTCTCTGTCGCCCGTCTATACCTTCATCCGCAGGAAAACAATAAATCTGACAAAAATATACAAATATTCTTAAATTCCCATATTTTTAAACTCTACACTTTTTAAAAGTATAAAATGTATTTTGACTCTCATTTCATAATTTAGTGTGGTTGCGAGCCGCTAACGATGTGTCACAAGCAAATGGAAGTGAGGGTGGTCTCGCGATGAAACACAGTGAACCAGTATCTACAGTGGTGTCTAGTGGTAAACACAGGCGCGATAAGTATCGCCCAGGCGCTGATGGGTGGTCGACGCGAAATTCGGCGGAGCGCTGCCCTGGACCGGTTCCGAGAAGGCCCGGCGCGGCAGCTTATTGTGTCTGCCCTCTGCCACACGCGCCGCTTCATTACCAGCCTTCTAGACCTCCCCTCCCCGCCTCCACCTCCCCCCACCGACCTGTCCACCCCACCTCCTATCCCTGCGCTTATGAACCGAGGCGCCAACTGTATCCACTTTAATGTTTACGTTCTGATTTACATTATTAAAACCACATTGTCTTTGGAATAACTTTGTCTCGTGATTGCACTCTTGGTCAAATAGATAGTTCTTAGAAATTCACTATGTGCATTTATACTTTAAATTTATCTTTTGTTGTGTAAAGAGATATTACTTCGATAAACATAATAAAGTCGTAAAAGTGTATGCTGTTGTAAAATATTTCGCGTTATCTTTGTTGAGCACATAACTCGATACATAAAGCATGTCATCAGAATACATTATTTCTTCATAATATGTGCATATAAATAACTCTAAATCTGTCATGCGGGTGCGCAGCCCACTTAGTAAATTACAAAACACCGTTGTTATGTTTCGATAGCCGATGCGATATCCTAAGAAAACATTCAACCTTCGTCACAGCTTAACAGGTGATCAAAAAAATAACACGGTAAAAAGCATTGGAAACGGCAAACAGCGCCGCGGTACGATAGTTCACAATAGACGAGAAATAATATCGTCCACCTAATCTCTTTTTCCTTACCGGCGCGCCATATTTTATTCTGGCAGCCATTGTCAATACGGCCGAGGTCAGAGGCAAATAGGAGAAAAGAACCTCGACACTTTTGTTTTCTTTTTGAACACTCAAACAAAATAAACTAAAGCACAGTTGCTTGAACGCACCGCCTTTTAAAATTCGAATTTCTAATATCTTTTTTTGTATCCCATCTTTTCATTAATATATTACGTTGGAGGCTCTCTGTCAATGTTGTTTTTTATCGCGTTCGGACGATACCTGGCCGGAGTGATGTGTACAATTTTACGGTTGGAGCTTATTGTGTTACCGTCGTGTGAAACACCGTAAAATATAAATAAATTGGTTGCTTCGGTGTTTGACAATTAATTCTGAATAATTTGTCTATTAACGTACGATTGCCTCTCTGCTTAATTGCGGCTGACCACCGAGTGCGATAATACAACCATGGGCGATTAGTAAGATGGACTTTATGGGGATTTGTGAAATGTAAAAAAGTCTTATAGGTATAAAATCTAAGTTGTAAGAATCAATTCTATGGAAAAGAGTATCTAATGCTAAGTAATAGTAAGTAGTTAGTCGGTGATGACTTCTTCAAAGCTTAAACAAGTTGTACTGTTGTTCTACTCGTAATATCAAGTTCTATATTTTTATCATCGTTGGATGCTCTAGTTCGTACATTATATGTATTTATGCGCATTCTCCTTTTACATACCATGAAACTTATCTATGCAAAACGAATCTAGAAAATACCGTTGACCCTAATACCCTAAGATATCAGCACAAAATGTAACGCCTTCGCACCGAATTAAGAATGATTTCAGCAAGTCTGACGACACAGATATGTTCAACTAAGCAATTAGACAATGACAATCTCAAAGGAAATTGCCAATTGACCTTTTGTTTGAACTTTAAATTGGAGACGGCTGGATGGTATTTGAATGCAACGAGACTGTGCGAAGAACGTTCGCATAAATATTAGATAAAATAAAATAGAAGACAAAGGATGTTCTAATATATTCCCAATTAGCACTTATACTTAAATTATAAAAAATATATACTTTTATTCTTATCTTAACACTTGAAGTCGAAAAATTGTGTAATCTACTAAAGTACAAGATGAATTTAAGATTTGTACAGCACCATTGTGATAAAAGAACTCGATATGAAAGGGTTAAGCTTTCGTTTTTTCCATCTTTAAAATATATTTTTTCTATTCATCAGCAGCCTCGACCACAAGAAGTCCACCACTGGCTTCCCCAGGGATTTCCACAGCGACCTATTAGAAGCTACCTGAATCCAAACGCTAGCAACCTTCATTAGCTCGACGATATATTTCAATAATTACTTTACATTTTTTTAAATAATGTTCCAATGAAAACATTGTCGCATTATCTGACCTACATTCCCAAATTCATCGTCTATAAAATTACATAACATACAATTCATAATTCCGTTTCCAAATGTTACCATTAAAGCAACAGTACCTCTCACGGCTCGCACGCAACTTCTGAGCAGAACAATTAAAAATGACATAAGTGATTACGTTGAAAATTAAGCTTTTGTTATTCAATTCACAAAACAAGTGGTATAAAAGCGGAAAGTGTGTTATTGTGTTATTACGTCTCGGAAACCAGGCTGATTGTTAACGAGATTAAACTCAGGTAGAAACTACTGTAGCTCTGCTATTGAGTATTTGTTAACAATATTTAGATATTTTTTGTAAGACCCGTTACCTGTTTTCTTTGTTCACTTTCTTAAATGTGTCGTTTAAAGATGTCCTATTTAAAAATACTGAATAAGTATCCATAAAACGCCAACCGGCACTAGGCGTGGTGGACTATACGGCCTAACAACTCTCACTCGTACTCTTGATCGTAGACGAGTCCCGTGCCCTGCAGTGAGACGTACAGCTCCATAAAGCGATAGTAATATTATTGCACTGGCTTCAAAAATTAGGCTTAATTCCTTTCTGGTATCAGTTCGAAAATGCTGATAATTCATCGCTTATTCATTGCAGTGCAAAATCAATACCAACAAACGGCAGACGTCATTATTGTCAATTCGCAATTGGCTCGCCCGTCTGCAAAGCAACAAAGCTCTCGAAGGTCTCACGCATGTAAGCTGGCATACCTACACTACACACGCTGACACGAGTGACATGTTTCACAATCCGCTTGATGCAACCACTGCGTAAATAACACTATTTAGTCACCAATATTATTACATTCAACTGGTGTTCTTTGACTGTTTCAAACTAAGAAAATAATATAGGTGAAGTGTTGAGCCAACATTACGTAAGTACGTACAAATTTGGGATCCAGGAAATTTAGTTTTGGATATGATGTACTAGGATTTGGTCCCTACGAAATGTAAGCTGTGAACAGATATTGTAATTTATCTAATATCGCTATTTATAAGTAAAAAGTGATAATTAAAACCATACCATAAAACTATAGTAAGCAAGTAGCTGTTAAATCCAACAATAATGTTTACCTTTACACTATATTATATGCGATGAACAATTGCTAAACAATATCAAACAAAGAAAATATGAAAAGGATTATTTCTAGGTAATACATACCTAGTATGTAACAGTCTTGTGTTTAAACAAATTGCCACTTACACTATTAATTATTTAAACAGAACCTCATGTATCTATTGAAACCGATAAAGGAAAATTAAATAAAACACGTACATAATATGCATACTGCGTTATGCAGCTGTTGTTCGTGATGTATTTTTTTAATATAAAGTACTAAATAATATTGCCATGATATGCAAAATGAATATAGTTGATGGGTATATAAGTCTACGTACCAAATGCTAAAAACAAACATTGAATAGAGTGTATATTAAATTTTTTATTCCTACACATTCCTAAATTTATAAGTATGAATTAATTAGTAATATGCATTCGTGGTATTAAGAATAATTTATGAATTAATTAGTGATGTATCCAGCACGTGTTATTTTTCGATCATATTCTGTCTTACTGACCTTCGAAAAGCCAAACATTCATCAAGAGTTAATCGAATTATATAAAGATTAGGAAATCCGGTTCACTTATATTGCTGAATTATATTATTTGATGTATTGCCAAATGCCACGTGGCCTTCACAAACAAGTAGACAATTAAATCTAACGCTGATCCCCAACGTTGACATCCCGAATCCAGACTGGACAAAATCACTCTTAAATTGCGTAGATGTCTCTGAGAATATCTATGGACAAAATAGCTGGCAGTATTCAAGATGTCAATACATAAGATGTAAATTATACTTGTGTGACAAAGGACAGCCAAAACGCAATAGCGTAAAGATGAGGGCCAATAGCTATTTAATCCAGTGTGCCAAATCTCAACCATAATAAATATCTTGTATGAGCAGCAGATAAATATTAATCTAATAAATTTTAATGTCATGCAATTTTAACGACAATATACAAAAGAAACAAGATCAAAGGAGCATAAGAAACGAATGACGTCACAGACGAAATTATAATTTACATTTTACAACCGACCAATTCACGATCAATGAAGCGATGGAAGCGTAATTATCCGCTTCATTGTCATCCATACACCGGTAATGTTATAAATATTATTGCACGCGTTCTGTGGCTATTCAAAAGGTTATTATCAACGTTCACTTGCAAATAAACTGGATTACTGTTGCATTGAGTCATGCTGTATATCCACATTTATCATTTATTACCTTGTCTTGGGGCTCTGTACTAGTAAACAGTAAAAGCCTGTTGGGCTCACCCTGTCCAAGTATCAAGGCATTATAACAAAGAACGTTCATAAAATCTTCAATCTTCAATCACCAGAGAAAAATAACAAAGCAAAATTCATGCCAATCATATTTACTTTTATTATATAAATTCGATAAATCTGATTAAACGCGACAGCTAGTCATTACAGTTTCTAATAGTAAATCGCTTTTCTACTCCACTTTCCAAGTTTAAGAGCACAATGTCATGGTTGGCATAACTGCGTCGCATGGAATTTTTATACGAAAGTCAAGTAAAACAAGGTTAACAGATGACGGTAATGTTTAATGAGTTACGGTTTAGTATTGTACTATTAAATAGAACTTAGTACATAATGCTCGTGCTTAATCATTGTACGAAAGAAATGTGATAGATATTTGTTTGTGATAATTGTATGAAAAGAGATGGAATTATATCCAATATAAAGGTAGATAGTGTATCCATTAGTCTTGATAAATGTCATAGTGAATCTGGGTGTAGGCCACTTCGAATATATAGCTGAAATCTCTGATAAAGACTATTGGACAGCAGTAGACTTGACTGAAAATAGTAATGATGATAAAGGAATTAAGTTTAAAGCTTTAAGAAAACCATCTCTAAATGAAACATTCGACTGATGTTATTGCTATCTATTGTCTAATATTTAATCGCCCAAGAAATCAAGTTAAATATACGAGCGATTTCTTTAATGCATGTTTTGTGTCACACGGCTTAAAATATAAAATTACATCATGAAATCAATTGGTGTCTCCGTAAACTTGATAAGTCAGTATCGACGACGAACACAAAATCTTAATTAGTCAGAATAAATATCCCACAAAAAAGACATACAATACATAAACAATACATAAAAACATTGGCAGAACAATTGAAGATATGGCTGTGCTGATGACCAATTCAACTTTTTCCTTATTGTTTGCAAGGGGGCATCTTATTCCCCTTATGTAGATTGTCTTAATATGTCTTTTTTCATGTCTTATAGCTACAAAGCCAGATAATTTTACAATTCTACCTTTTAATCCGAATCTATTTAAACAGGAATTACGATTCTGGATTCTGACTCTACATTCGTAAACATAGTTCTAAAAAGTCATTACTATGTACAGTTGCGATTATGGTCGTTAGTAAAGACTGTATGTGATCTGAATGTGGGGTCAGCGGAGGTGGGGGGACAGTGCAATGAACTATTTAGAGCGGTGCGACATCTAATTCCCCGAACCGCAGCTCGGCCGAGAGCCAGCCGAATGCCGTCGATCGAGCGCAAACCTCGCCTCAGAGTTGCCTATTAGAATTACAAAAAGTGTATTTTTTGCGCCTTACAAAGGTAAACTTCCCTCTGGAATTACCAATTAATATACCAAGGTGCATATTTGCATATTATATTTTTTTATTGTTTGAATATTACGCATTTATTTTTAAGTTTATATATCCTTGAGTCCCTTTAATATGACCGATTAATGACTCGTCAATACACATACTATGTAGCAAATCATACTTTATCTCAAGTATGTGTGTATACTCACACGGAGAACGTACCAACGATTGTATATTGAAATTAATGTGACCCATAAAATGAAACATTTATACTTCACAGAAATGAATACGTACAATTGAGTTTAATAAAATAAAAATATGGCACAGTTGGTAAAGTAAACATATTTTCATACCGTGAACCATTATTTCTGGGTAATGGTTTATTGGCAACATTACACATTCACCTAGAAACGTTAAACTATGGAAATTTTATTGCACTTAACAGTTATTATTGGAACAGTGGAACTGACAACTAGTTTACACGAAATAATTGCCGACGTAAAGCTGTTTCGCAGAATATGTCATTTGTTTAGTGTCACAGAAAATTTTAAGTAGTAAAATATGAGAAACAAATGTTACTATATTATGTCCTAGATATTACAGATGGACGTCTACATCCGGTAGACTATTAAACCTTCCCTTCCGGTACCTAATGCCAATAACACAGAGAAATAAAACAAGCAATCAAACTATAATGATTATTTTTCTGCAAAAATATTCTTAGGTAATATTAACAATAGATTTTAAAGAATTTCTACGGTATGTAAGTCCGCCAACCCGCACTAGGCCAGCGTGGTGGACTATATGGCCTAACCACTCTCAATCGATTCTCTCGATTGTAGAGTAGGCCCGTGCCCTGCAGTGGGACGTATATGGGCTGATATAGATTATATAGATTAACAATAGAAAATTCAACACTGATACTTTCGATATTTCACACAGTTTGAGTGATATCTAGTCAAATCCAGGGTGAGGAGCGACTACATATTTTGATGAGCCTATAACTTCTAACAACATGATACAGCTCAACTCATTCTGACACTATTTATAGAAGGTGAATATGAAGTAATCAAAAATCAATGACTTTGTTATCCACTTGTTTTGAACTAAATCTATTAGAGTGAAATCGATTTGGAAAATGCATTATTACATATTAGAACATATGTTGATATTATTTTTAAGACGGAACCAACACTATTATGGACCCGACATCTATTCAAAGGATCTTGCTGTTTTACGTCCCGTGCTCCACCGCGAAATCAACTTTTTTTCCCTCCACAAACCATAAAATTTTATTACAAAATAACTAAAAGAAGAAACCAAGTACCAATCGGGCACAAAACAATAAAACACTTTTATTATTAGGTTTCGCTACGCGTGATCATAACGACCGGTCGCAGGTTTAAGACGAGTGACGCAAGTCCGCATCGAAGAACTTTGTGGCCGATAACGTGTGTACAATGCCTTATAATACTGTGATAAAAAGACTACTACATCACAAATCTTTTGTCTGGTTATTTTTATAGGATTTAAAATTAGAATATGGTATTTTCAGGCAATAGTGAATTAAGTTGATATTATGGTGGAGTTTTGAAATGTTATATGGGTGTTCCCAAGAGGCTAAAGGAATATTATTTTATGATTACATTATGATACACGAGGAAAGCAAAAGAATATGTAACTATAATCAATATATTATGTTGTGTTCAATAATTAATCTGCTACAATGTAATTAGGAAATAATTATCATAGTACAAAAACTTAAAATACCAATCTTTTTAGAATTATTTAGAAGAGCAATGACAGTGAACATCGCAAGATAGACCAAGCTTGAAAAAATGATTTAAGATTGCACTATCCTAACATTCATAGGATGGTTTTACAGTATTGTTGCAAACAGATGATTAGCGGTCAGAATGTAGAGCGCTTTCATTATAATATTATCTTGAAAATCTTGAGCCCGTAAAATAGAGATTCCATATCTAATGTACATACAAAATAATCTAAATCACACACAACAAAGCTCATAATGAGAAAGGGCAGCTACCGCGAAGACTGGCAGGCGTCATATGCACGGGATATTTCTGGTTCAGTGTCGCGAATTAATATCGTGGAGTAATTAATGGTGTCGGTCGGGTAGTGTCGGCGCCAAAGCCGTGGAACACGAAACTAATGCGGTCTTGTGATCTCCGCGATACGCCCAATAAAAATTAAACCAATTACGATATTTGAAACGTTCAAACTACTTTTGACGTGTTTCGCCGTATAATGTTGGGCTATTTGTACTTCTATATAAATAACTTATAATAAACTCAGTATAAATGTTAAAAAACATTTTTGTTTTGCGAGAGGAGCTGTAGAGTTAGATACTTTCCAACCACACACCCAACAGAGGCAAGCAAAGAATTGGTACCGAGCTCTGGAGCTCAGCGAGTCTCTTAGAGACACTAGCTAGTCTTTAACCCGCATCAGAATTATAAGAAAGAAAATAACAAACAGGAGGAATGAAAAAAAAGCTAAGTTACAATACTTTAAAATTATAAAATTAATGCCCTATTTTTAGGCCAATGAAAGATGTTTTATCAACATGAACGAAAAATTGAACGGGCCGTAGTAATTTTAGCGATTCATTAAAAAATAACAAAACATGTTTTTATGCATGATTTTTTTTGCAATCATAAACCTAAATAACAATCACAATGTAAATACACGTCATGTAACTCATCTGGCGATGATTCATTTGTCGAAGTATACCTATACAGAAACAGGTGTTTATGACTAAAGACGGAGAAAGTCGTAGGCACGGAAGAAATCGTGATCAACTTGTATCGCCAGACAGTTAGGCAATAGTTTTTAGCACGAATTTTACATTATAACATTGTCTGCAGCCAATTTAGCTCAAATCGTGCATAAAAGAAAAACCATTGATGATACCAAAAGGAAAAAATGTGTTGAAAGTGATAAGCCCAAAAAGAACTAAAATCACCAAATAACACAATGATTTGTTAGACTAGACTGGTAAATTAGTATAAAAAGCTATCAAAAGGTAATTTCATGAGACCAAAGAAGCGTTTAAAGTTACCTGCAGTCGAGTGGCGGCCGATCGAAAATAACAGGTCTTGAATACCATACCATTCAAAGTTTGCCTCCGCTCACGAAATACAGCCGAGACGCCAAATGATAGAGTACTGGTGACGTCATGAAAGGCAAGGATTTTTCCTTTGCTAACTGGAATACATTTATACATTTTTACGCAATGCTCTCGAGTGTAACTTTAAGACGAAAAATAAACTTGATGCAATAACGAATAATAAGATAGTACTGAAAATAAAACTTTTTCCGTATATGTCAATTAGTACCGAAATTGTAGCAATGAATTTCAAAATTCCTGTACATATGCTAAATAGATACCGAGAATAATATTGAGCCCTTCCTTCAAAGCCCGAATCGATTTTTTAAACACATCAAGGTATTCTTTGAAATAATAAAAGTAATAATATTGTTTTTATAAAACAACTTATACCTTGTTTTTACTGTGTTGAGCAGTCCGACAAACAATTTTAGAATACTAGGATGACACTAATTTCTTTTGATTGGGTTCATTCTCTTGACTCGGTTTACGAGAAAAATGTTACAGAGGATTCCTTTTTTAGAAAATGGCCATTGTGGAATACAAACTGTATTATTGCAGCTATGAATTAAAATCGACTGCCTCGGTGGCGTAGTTGTATTACGGTACGGTTACAAAGCTGAGGTCTCGGGTTCGAGTCCCGGGTCGGGCAAAGTGATATTGGATTTTTCTATTCATTATCAGCCCGGAGTCAGGAATTTGTGCCCGATATGGCGATAGGCTCGCCCCCTATCATATCGTGGGACGCAACATACAAGGCGAAATGTGGGTGTCCTGGTAGCGCCTCTGCCTTAGGGGATAAAGGCGTGAGTTTATGTATGTATGAATTAAAATTAAGACCATGTGAAAATCGTATAGGGTAATTTATTATTTCGGTGCATTGAAATATGCGCAATATATTGTTGTCACTTATTTTTCGGGCCGTACAAAATGCTGCACTGCACTTGATGGTAGGTGCCATAGAAGTATTCTTGATATATTTCTGTGGTTGGTGCCCTATTGTCTGAATAAATAAATAAATACAACCAACAGTCACATACATAGAATAGAAGTTCGATTGTTGTCATTTCTGGACATGAAACCTGCTTAGTCCCTTTTTTTATTGCCTTAGTAGCGGCCCGCCTGATGGTAAGCGGCTGCCGTTGCTCACGGAGTTAGTGGCGGTACTTCCATACAAGCCCAAAAGCCCGGCTTGCCCTACATAATACGTATATACTCCATACTGAATACAAACTATTTCATTCAATACAACAGTCATTTATTAAAAAACATCTAGCATTTAAATTTTTTGAATTTACCGCGCCGCGATTCAATGAGACGCCTGAGCCGAAGCGTCGCGTAATATTCATTCATTAAAACTATATTGAACTTGAAAAGACGGAGCGCACAGCACATATATCTATCCTTTTCTCTCTCGTGTGCTTTTACGGGGCTTCTAGCAACGCGCGATCTGTATGGGAAAATGATATTACTCGATCGCTACGAATGTATAGCTATAGATATTTTATATAGCAGTTTACTCTACACGAAATGCCCGGCTTCGGCCTTGGTGATGTAAAAACATCGTGCGTTGCACGGTCGTCACGTGATTATTTGTTAAATCAATTATATCTATTGTTATTAAATTAAGTTGGTTCCTTTTAGAAATTATTTATTATATTTTTTTTAGTACAAATAATGAAGTTTTAATATTTCTTTTAATAAATTGTATCTTTTGTATTGTTTACTTCACGTTTACTGGCAATACAGCACATATTTCTACTAACTTCATTTGTATTACGATTTATGAGTTGGGAATGTGTTTTGTTTAAGGTTAATGTTTAGTTTTTTATGTTATTTAAACTTTTTGATACTATTATGAGTTGTATTGTTTTCTGTAATGGTTTGAGTGCGATGGTGAAAGCGTTCATTGCCGGTAAAAAGGTAAATTCATTCAATTATATTGAAAAATAAACCGGCGCGAAACCTATGCCGGGTTTGTACATTTCGTAATTCGTGGTAAATCACAATAGACATTTCTTCAGTTCAGTTTAATAAACTACGTACTTTTATTACTACATGCTCCCTTCAAAGCTATTAAACAATCGTGATTCATATGTTTTTAAACGACACGTCTTGTGTGTTAGATTGTTTGGATTATAATGCTTTAAATTTTCATTAAATTAGGTGGTCCTTTTAAAAGGCAATCTATTATTTTAAATTCAGTAAAATATTGTAAACATGAATGCGTTAATAGTAATTTCTGTGTGCAATTTCGGTTAACCTCGAAGTCGAACACGGCACCACAGAATAGTGAAGGCACTATAAATGCAATGAAAAATTACGGATGCATGTTTCCAAGTAATCTATATTAATTGTTTTAATCTTAATATTGATTGTGTGGTAGGTTTGCCGATGTATTATAAATTAATTTTCTTCGTTTATTTCTAAAACAATAATACTTAAACGTAAATAAATATTCGGCTTGCCTACTCCAAAACCCTAGGCACGCCACTGCACGGAGTACGGACTCTTCAATGCCAGGAGCACAAACAAGCGGCTGTCTACCGAGACTAGCCTCAGCTAGCCTAGCAAATGCTACCCTAATGCTATTTAAACTCCATATCATAACCAACAGTTTTACTAATGGGATCTATATTAGGATTTAGGACATCCATAATACGAAACAGCTTTAATTCGAGTAGCACCCGGGAGATGATTGCTGGTCGGGTCAATAGGCATGAACAGGATATATAATAATATATTTTATACTAATACTTAGTCATAAGTTTTTACCGCACTCACGTGGAGGCGTTGCATCATGATTTCATACCTAATGACTACCAAACCAAAATTTTGATTATGAGGCCAACATAAACTTCTCAAACAAGTTATGATGCAATAATCCGAATGGATTACGTGGACTGTAAAGAAACCTAGAATACACACTCCACTTACCCTAATTTTAAGCATTTTTTTAGAATAAGGACTACCAAACCAAAATACATACATTATTCATTATACCCTGTGGTTTATTGTAATTTTATTACATACAATCGTTTTCCTGTCAAAAGGGTAAAGTGAGCAAAAAAGCAAAGCATTTCCACCTTCGTACGAATTAATATTAGTACGATGTATGATCAATCAGCAGATGTTAGGCACTTAGTAACACCAGAGGATAATTAGTACACACAGGGGAATAACCACGGTCACGCTCCCCGCGCCATCAAACAGTTATGTTTTTATTTCTATATAAGTCAGCGTACTGGTCGGAATCTCCATTTGTCTCGCTCAGCCCGCAGGCACAGCATCTAACATGAAGAAGTACACGCTGTTAGGAAACAACTTGGTCATGGAGATGGCCGAGAACCCATACAAGCTGATGATCATCGGAGACAACAACTACATCAAGATACATAAGAACTTCGGTAACGTTATAATGTGTGGCAATAACTGTGGCATAGATGTCCCGGAAAACGAAGGAGTGGTGCAAATGATCGGATGCAGTGTTGCAATACAAAATAATGGTGAAAGTGAATGTAAGCTTTGTGAAGAAAATAAAGTGCGGAAAAATCGGAAAAAGAAATCGTTCAAATCATGGATCCGCAAATTGGTCCGCTCTACGTTAAACAAGTTAAAACCACAGTTGAAAATATATGCGTAATTTTAACATTTCATTATCGTCTATTTATTCCATGTAATCGCTTAAGTATCATCGATTTAATAAAAAATATTTACTCATTATTTTCTGAGAATCTATTGTTTTAATAATAATAAAAATACATCTTTGATTTTGTTGTTGAGTGAGATGTAAACAGCAAAAAAAAACTCATTATTCAGTAAGATTTTTATGGTCCGATAAAACATTTCAAACAATAAAATAAACAATACAAAATTATTTAAAAAAATAATAATATAGTTAATTAATACAACTAGAGGTCATATCTCAAATAAATGATATAAATATACATACCTAAGTAATTATTTATTGGCATTATGATCATATTAGTTGTTTTTTGAACACATTGTATAATTCATAAGATATATTTATACGAATATCAATGATATCATTAAAAATGACATCATATTTGTAAAGTATCGGTATTTTTAATGAGATGGGTTAACCACGTTATCGTGTATAAACAAAAGTAAGCGAACTTGTTAGGAAATCACAGCTGATACGAAACTTGTTACAGGGGCCGGGCGTCCCCTCACAAGCCAACGATCTTTCTACAAAGAGATTAGCATCTCACGAAATATAAAAAAATGTTAATGTGTATAATCACATATAACAGACAATCGTAATATAAATGGTCCTGACCCATTACTAATTGTAACATAAGCGTTTTATCACTTATGTCGTTGATATCAGAATTACAAATGAAGTTGCATTTTCACAAAAGCCAGGAACAATTATTTCTGGATCAAGCAAAAATTTGTGTTTGCTGCAAGTATCGAACCTACTTCTTGTCTTTTCACAACCGGATTCCCACCAACTATGTCAAGGAGACTGTTAAAAGTACCTGTCTACGTAATTATTATTTAAACACATTATCATTTTTTTAGCGTATTAAAACTGATTCATAAGGTAAATAATGAACAAAAAAATAGTATCATAAAATTATTGACAAAAGGGATGAACCAGTGTAATTGGGTACCGAACGTTATCAACAACGATACGCACACGCAGAACTGAATCATTATTATACTCGGCTGGCATCGGGAATGAACCCGACTAATTAGAGATAACGAATTAAAGCAATAAACTATATATAAACTAACTATAAAATTGTTTTAAACCTGCATTTTTTATTTTAATATTAATTATTACACCTCAACGTCACAGTAAGTTCTAACCCCACATAAAGATACAAGTCACGTTTCATTGGCATGATAAACTAAGATAGCTATCAGCCTCACAATACCTAGACCCAAATTATTTTAGACTACCTTTTTCGAAGCTAAGATGGGACCTGCGCCCTGTTATTGCGCAGGCAACATCTTCATCAACTACGATGCGGAGGCTGTTAACACGGACACATACCCGCTCGACCATACGGCTACGGTACTGCACCACCTCTCTTTTGGACGAGAGGAAAGCTGTGTTGGAAAGGAAGCTTCTTCAGTAGCTCGGGGAGGCCAGAAGGAGTATGCCAATATCACTAGATTCTCAAGATGGCCCACATGTTCTATAACAATCCTTGCCAAGAGGCAATAGGCTTATAAGAATAAGAGTAGCGTTTATGAGTATCCATTGGCGATGGACGTCCATCTTTCGCAATTTGATAAAATAAAAATTACGATTGGTCATCGGTGGTTGATCATGGACATCGCATAAATATGGTGAATGAAGAGATTTTTCATGTAAATCTTCTTCGCATGTAATTATTACGTGCGTAAAGCCATAGAATAACCTTGATATTTGCATGGCTAATGTCACAGACAGATAATGTTATCGTGGGTAAAAGGAAACTCCTACTGAGTACGATATCTACAGGAATTTGAAAAGGACAAAGACGTATTGAGTCACAGTCGGAATGCAGTTTGAATAAACCTTTTCGTTAAATGTTCATCATACGTTTAAATATCATTGGTTACAACAGCCTTCGGGTGCTATCTTTTGTTCAATGTTGCAGGTTTATTCTCAACGATTTTTACATTTGACACGCAGACATCGTCTAACATCACTTAACTTTAATTGATTTTCCCACGTAAATATTAATAAAGGTTGACTCAAACGATACTTATCCATGCCCTTGAAATAAATTAAAGCTATAAACGGTTACTACAATTTACCCCCATTCATAATTCAGTTTTAATTACATAACTATAGTCTGCTTTTACACCATACATAAATTGTTTACTATATCATATAAAAATGATAAACAACATCAAATCATGCCTATTATATTGGGCTAAAATCATTGGACATTTGAACATCGACTTAAAAACCGATAATTCAAAGTAAAACATATATAATTCCAAATCCATATCCAGATCGCTTCAAAGTTAAATAATAAATATAATTTCTTACGAGATCATTATCACTTTATGCAACAGAGTACACCTAAAAATACATACTTAATTAAATCAAATCATAAGAAAACCAGAATACTCAACAATTTAAAATCATCACAATAATCAATAGACATCATAAAAAATAAAACTACACACATTACATTGTGACATGACATAACATCTGCTCCCAAAGGTGATGAAGGGCACCTCACGTGGATCCATATAGCCATCAGCACGAGCATTGAGCAGACTCCGCCCAACCTGTTGGCTCGCTATCAAAATTAGATAACTGTCGTGTGCTTTCACTCATGCCAGTTTGATTTCACTTTCCCCGTCTGTCCCACTAATAAGCTCGAAGCCGATACGATTCTTGCGCAACAATGGGCCGTCGTGTACCGTCAGACCATAACCGGTCTCTTAACAATTTGATTTTGGATATATTGTTCTATACTTTGCAAAAACATTACCTTTGGCTGTAAATTCACATGCATTCAATACGATTAATTTCAAAGCAATGTCTAACTAGTTAGGAGTTTGCTCACATAAAACTGAAATGCCAATATTTAGATGACAATGTGGTTTTCCCCACATAAATTTATGACACATTCTTCTTCTGCGCCTTTGAGCCCAGAGAAGGCGATTTACATCATACATGGGCGAATGTGGACGACCACCCAAGCTTATTACCGAAGCCGCTTATTTGTAATATAGTAGTCATACAAAGGTTTTTGCTAATGCTTTTTCGAAGTCTACATGTTTCCTAATCGTCGTTATTAAATACGCGCATGTGACTTTCTAATAATTATTATTTATTTATTTATTGATTATTTAACTCGATGTTTGTAATCGTGTTCGTGTCAAGAAATGTCAACAAAGGATAAAACATGAATTGATGGAAATCTTGTCCGTAATCGTATCTGTTTGTTATTACCTCTTATGAATGCTATTTATTATATTGATTACACTGGTACGCCGTTTTAAAGATATGTTTATCAGAATTGTCATCAATCTGCACTTGCCCGGCTATTTTTACTACATAACTTATTTAATATTTTCTTCTTTCTCTTTTTCTTATATCTATCCTGTAGTTGTATACAAGATCAATAAGACAGACATTTGTATTTTTTAAAGATTAGTTCTTTACTGTGAAATAAACGATAAATAAGTATTTAACCGATGAAGTGTGCACCGAAAGAAATGTCTATCTTTGTATTGAATAACAACCCTATGATATGATATTATGATATGACCAAACAGAAAACTTAAATTACACACGCATAAACACTTATAAATGCACAGCATTCGAAAGAATAATGCAGAAAGTATATTTTTCTATCATCGAATACTTTGGAATCCCTCAATTATTTTTTTCTTTTTGTTAATTTAGTTTTATATACTATTGATCCGGAAACTGTATGAGACAGACCTTCAACCTTGGTGTATGTGAACGGTTTGGACCATAAACCATCATAAAACTGTCATTTAGATATTTTTCTCACAGTAATGAGTCATACAAAGTTTAATCACAGAATACTAAGTTTAATGTCATGAGGCGTGATTTATCTTACTGGATTTCCAACAATACGCAGAAAATAAAGTTTTGATTAGAAGTATGTGAGTACGGAAAATATTTCTTCAATGTTTTGTTCACTTTAATTATAACGTCCTTGGTTTAATTTGTCAACGCCTAGAAAATAATTGAGCATTATCATAATCGTACATTATTGAAGTTTGTTTATGTTTACCATCTGTATCAACTGCGTCACAAATTCATAAATTTTACCGAACAGAAAATAGAAAATTACTGATGCTGTTTAATTTAGCGAAAAGATCCGATAGATGCGTAATTTTCAAATTCTCTTTACACTAAACTTAGAATATTTCACAACGATAATTAGTAGTTATTGTGCTCAGCTAAAGGTCGATTTATATGCTTGTGTTAATGATAAGCCTAGAAGGGTATAAAATTATGGTAAGCTTGCGTCCAAATGCAACGTGTACGCTGTTATTAACAATTTCATACATATTTGTTACCATTGCTGGCTATTGGGGGATTAGTCAAATTTACCATTGGTATCTATAAAAACTAGGAATTCAGTTCAATTTTAATAACGGTGATAAATAAAATATCGATTTCGATGAGAATGTTTTGCATTGATTTTTATTTTTTAGGTTAATTTTCATATTATTATTTGTCTCATACCAATTTTTATGCTGTTTATATTCGTATAACATCATTGACAACGTATACACAAGACATGTCCTACAGTAGAACGGAGCAGCAATTTCACGATAGCAGACGTAACTTACGTCATACCTTCCGACTTATTGGCAATAAACCAAATTTTAAAGACGAAAAAATTGTCGATGCCTAAATCTATATTTCAAGGCGTGACATATAGGTACTCGTAGTATCATAAAATAGCTTTCGCACTGGTGTTTGTTTACACGTGTATGAAAACTGTTTTACACGACCCAATTAGAAAATATCTTGCATAGCTGCTCCGAATGAGGTAACCGACATAAATAAAATCGTTGGGAGCTTAACAAAACAACCATGGCGAGGTTACGCGATCATTCATGGGTTCTTGCGATTTCTTAAGCCGTGCCGTTTCATTGGTCAATATTTCTATTAATTGACGTGTAGATATAGAAACTTGCAGTTACGACTTTATTTGTGCGTATATATTTACGGTTAATCATAGTAACTTTATTCGTCTAGACTCTAGACTACAGAGAAACATTGTATGCTCCCACACTTCGCCAACACAACTCCGATAGAAGTATTTCATACATTACAACTATCCGTAAGACAATTCCACTGCGTTGCAAAAATAATTAAGAAACAAAACTGTTAAAACCAAAGCTTTTGTGACAACTACTGTATCAGCCCATATACGTCCCACTGCAGGGCACGGGCCTACTCTACAATCGAGAGAATCGATTGAGAGTGGTTAGGCCATATAGTCCACCACGCTGGCCTAGTGCGGGTTGGCGGACTTACATACCGTAGAAATTCTTTAAAATCGCTACGGTATGCAGGTTTCCTCACGATGTTTTCCTTCACCGTTAAAGTGCGTGGTGATTGACTATCAATACACACATAACTCCGAAAAGTCAGAGGTGTGCCCTGGGATTTCAACCCGCGACCACCGTGAACATGTAGGCAGCCGCGTCTGGTCCGTTACCAACAGTCCACCACGCACTTCACTTTGTGACAACTACATAGCTTCTAAAACCGCGACGGTAAAACCAAGGCGGAAATTGACACGAGAAACTATACACACCCGATGTTTCTGAACGTATGTAAGCGTATGTGAGGTCCACCAGCTGGGTCTAAGATAGAAGGGATTAAAACTTAACACCTACCCATCAAAAATGAGACCTATGCTCATCACTGATCAGGGCTTAAATTATTTATGACATTAAACTAATTTGTATACACTTTCTTTTTATTACGATGAATGGCGAGACGAGCATACCATTCTCCTAATGGTAAACGATGCGACCGCTCATGAACAGTAGAAAACCAAACAACACCATGAAATATAAAGCATTGCATTGGATTGCAATGGAAGACAAAAGATGTAAAGTCTCAATTCCAGTAGTTACTCTAGCCACAATGTCCTTCAGACCGGAACACAATAGTGCATTTAGACTGCAGTTTGGCGGGACAAATAGACATTCCGGTGGTACCTACCCTTTTGAGAGACCTACCACCAGTAGAATACCACGCTTATTTGACACACCTGTTTTTATTTTGTTAAATTGATATTGATTAGGATCTCAATATATTTGCCATGTAGTTCGAAATCACCTGTATAAATATTAATATTCCATATACGTACAAAATCGATTTAAATCATCGTAAATTTAGTAAACCGGAATCTTATTAAAACAGCCTCCTAACAAATTACGCATTTATATTTTGAAGGAGAACTAGTGATTGATTCATTGATCCAAAATGTTATCTGGTGTTCAATTTTAGTATCTGCTCAACATAGGGATAAAGGGGAAAATTTCTGGAAATATTATTAACTACATACTTCGAACTTTTTATAAAATATTGGTAAAGTTTATGTATTATTCTTGATTTAATTATATCGTGGAAAATCAAAAACTTGACATGAATGAGGTTTAGAAATAATGAGCATAAATTTTACAATATTTTCAAAATCAAGTCAAAATATCGTTTACTGAAGTGGCTTTACCTAAGCTCTTTTAAGTTATCAAGCAACTTTATTACAGCTTCGAAAAGTACTGCAGTGGTGGTAATGAAACGGCGACAATAAGTTCATTTTCATTTTATTGCTCAGATCCAAAGCAGTTAGGACTTAGTGACAAAACGAGGTTTAAAATAAGAAATCAGTTGCGCATGCGCCGGCATGGCAGTGTAAGCGCAGGGCCAATGAACGTTGACAGGTGCCGTACAACCAATCCTGACGCAGAGCTTCACATTACGCGACTTGATTTCAAATAACTAAATTATATTTTACGTCCTTTTCTACATCACACAACACCAAAGCACGTGAGCGAAACAAAAGATGCAATAACGACTACTCAACCCGCTCGGATAGCATCAATCTTTGCACAACCTTTGTTTACCAATCGATCTGAATTGCTTTACTATAAAAAATGAAATGAATGTTTTTAGTTCAAGAAACTTATGAGGAAAATCTGTATAATACTAAGTTTTATGTAATATTTTACGGCCCTTGAGATGCCTTGAGAGCCCTTGAGATATACGCAGCAGATTACTGTAGAGTCGACTGTACCAAACAGATTAGACATACATATACATACATAAATGTACAGACAAATCCATAATATTTACATCGATTTGTTTTTGCCGCAGTGACTGCTTTTCGTTACACAAATATTTGACAAAAGTTTGATAGGTTTATTTTCGGAAAAACTACACACAAAACTATTTCTTTGGTTGTCGACAACACTGCTACAATTACACTTATTAAAAAATTACCAATATTTCCCAAAATCTATTTTAACTCAAACATAATGTCCATCTTGCTCAAAAATATAGCTCTAAGACATCAAAGAATTTGGTAAATCGATCTTATGGGTTTTAATGTCGACCATTTATTTGCTTAACGATTTCTTGTAGCATACAAATGCGCTCCTGTTACGTGCTTTAAGAAATCGCGACTTTCTACCATTAATACCGTTCTTGTCCGGCGAAATAGTACCATTTCCTGGTAAACAGTTAGTGTAGATCATTCCTTACTTCGGTTTTAAGTGCCAATTCTGACATGTAGGCACTATTTAGCATTCGAAAGCTATGTGTTTATTGCCTTCTGGTGGTAAACAAAAGCATAATACTATGACCTACTTAGTGTCGATGAAATCTATTTTACGTTATGTAAATATTTGTGGTTAAGTAAATAAAATTAGGTATTTTATTTATATTATTACATAACCTGTACCAACCTTATTTTGGCCTTTCAAGGTGAAGTTGGACGTAATTCCAGTAAAAAAAAACGGAAATGGTAACAGTGTATATTATTTGTATTTCAGAAAAAACTAGTTTTTCTGTGCACAAATAAGGACTGTCGCCCTAAACCATAGTGCGCTATATCATTGACTTTTTGCATCCTCAAATTCGGATGCCTGATAGTAATAAGCAAACGTCCGACAAAAAAAATACATAATATCCCCAAAGATAAATCAAAGATCAACAAAAATACATAATGTAGAAGGCATATATAGGATACAGGCTAATTTAACTGTCCAGACAGCGCAAGCGTGACTGTAGTTTGCTCCAAACGGCGCCAATACCGCCTGTTTTATTTACATCGCAGAAAAAAATTGGCAACGCGCCCGAAGCTGAACGAACGCGTCCATAACCACATGTGAGTTTTGAGATCCTAATGTCGACAAACTGGTTTCGACTTAACCAGAAGTTGATGCAGATATAAAAACTTATAAAATTGCTTTTCGCTGTTCCGCTGTGGAGATTTTAGTTTTATATTATATTATTATTCATATATAATATTTTTACTTAGGTTTGTCGGGTCATCAAATCAAAGTAGATACGTTTTTAGTTGTACCTTGTTTAATGATTGATTTGTTTGCATTTCATCACGTGCAACATTTACATTATTATTCATGCGTTAAATGATAGTAAGAAAGCTTTAATAAGCTTGACATTGTCTTCCGCTTTTATGAATATTAAAAATGAATTTCGATTCGTCGCTAGAAATGCATTTATAAATATGTATAACAATGTTATTTCTTTATATACCGGGTATATCAAGACTGCGACCGAAAATGAATCCAGGTGGTAGTTTTAGTGGTTACCGGCACAATGCAATTAAAAATTTCGCAAAAAAAGCGACAGTAATTTTTTTTTTTAAATCCTCGTGTTTGGGTGGGAAATACCTAGTTTTTGCGAAAATGGTTATTTAAACCCTTACGTACCCTTGCGCCTTTTAAAATAAAAACTTGTGCATGATTATTTTTGGAAAGCTATGTATGTATTTATCACCCAAACGTGGCGATAAGTAAAAACATCCAAAAAAAATGGCGATTTTTTTTTGCTAAATGTATGGTTGCATTGTGTCTGAAGTCACTAATACTACCACCTGGCTTCGTTTTCGGTTGCAGTCTTGATATAACCTGTATATTTCAAATATTATAAGTCCGGCGTCCGATAAAGCTCGCACTTGACCATCAAACCCACATCGGCACAGATTAGTTTAAACGCAATCAGACGAACGGTCCACATGATTGCTGGCAACTTGTCGCCGTCATGTCATTCATCAGGCGGACACCGCAAGCACGTCGGATAAGATCGATTAGCCTACATAGAAACGTAGCTGTACCGGAATATTGGAAACACATCTGTGGTGCGACCTCGACACAGTTTCATTTGCCGTTCTCTCAGACCTAATTATGTCCTGGTACCTACTAGTGCTAGATCTGTGATAGGAAATGGACGAGACATGGCTTTGTAAAACCGGTCGAAACAACGACTCTGCAGCTGAGCGCTAGTCTTTGACAGATAAAACATGGCCGCTGCTACTAAAATACGAATATAAAATGAGCTACTTTTAATGAAACATTGGGATTGAATTCACCACAGATTAACAATTTATTTTATTAAACCATAAACCAATGTAATTGACAAATGACATTATAATGTGTCTCCGCAGACATAGTTTAATTATACAACTACAATATTTAGAATGACGCAATATAAATTATTTTAATAAAGCAATTTCGCTGTAGAGATAATCTATTTATCTAATAACTTTAGCAATTATTTTAGTTTACGTAATCCGAGCTCTAACATATGTAATATGATCATGGTCGCTAAGAGCAACAATAGTATTTGAATTCATAGGAAAATTAAATAGTATTAACTATTATGCCAATGGGAACAAGTTAGTTACTCAACAGTTATATCAATTCAAAATAATTTTACTACAGATAAAAAAATTCAGCCTAACTTGTAATATGTATATCATTTTCTTGTTGTATTTTTAGTTATTTTTCCCATGATTTTAATTTAAACACTTTCTTCTGTTTACTCGCGTTGAACTTTATCTCATATTTCTGAATAAATACATATTATTCAGGAGTATTTTGAATATAAAATAAAAGATATTTAAAAGATAAGTGACCGCTGCATAATGCTTCGCCGAACTAAAAAGTCAACTGAGGAAGTGAAGTGAAATGAAAGGAATATTCAATGAGTCATTTACTGTTATCGACACAGGACGCGATCGGATACGGTACTTCTGTTGATAAGCGACGAAAATATGTATGACCAATGTTATGACTGTTACGCAATTCTTTGGACAATTTTCTAATCAACTCATCAATATTTTCAACAAGGCTGTATACTGTTTGACTGATTATCATTTTTAGTATCTACTATCAGGACAAAGTTATGTCATGACACGACGTATTGATGGCCTCAAACCATTGCCAAGTACGTGAAAGTTTTTTATAAAAACGTTCTTAACCTTTTCAATTATCCCCAGGATTCCTTTTTTGACTATGTCAGTAAATTATACTCTTCTGGCAGATATTAATGCTATTTTTTTTAATTAATGTGTACAAAAGCAAAAAGAAGTAAGATGAAATACGACAGACAAACAAACATAATTAGGCAAACAAATACAATTTAATTTTACGGAAATCTTCACATTTTCTGACAAAAGTATAGCTACAGTAGTAAATAGGTTACAAAAATCGTACTAACAACATTCGACAGGTGTTAAGTGTATGTGGTACACGTTTAATAATAAACATGGAATGACAACGAGTAGCTGATAAGAAAACACGTAATGTTTGTGTTATTTGGTATAGATAACAAATATAGGTTGGTCCACTATGTTTACGTTAAAGTCAAGGTCATCATTACCTTGCATGACGAAACAAAAGAAGAATGTATTTGAAAATAAGTTCAGCTGTTACTTGTCTCGATAATGGATAACGTCTTTAAAAATATTAAGGAATGTTACTAATATTCTTAACATGATTGATTGATGTAATAATTAGCGGGAAATCTGGCTAGAAATGGAAAGAATATTAAAATAATAACACATTCTCCATAGAGCCATAGAATACTACGGTAGAGCTGTCGTATAAAAGAATCTAGATTTCTGGTTAATTCTAGTAAAAATAAACGATAAAATTAGGAACTTCTAAGAGTAATTATTTAAATTGTTATAATAGGTATACCCAGAAATATTATGGTTGCGAAAATATGTTTATTGGTTTGTCCTTCTTCCACGCGGCACTGGTCACTGGAGCAACGGTTTCACGAGTTTTTTTGCATAGATATAGTTTGTGGATAAAAGAGTGACGCGGCGTAAGTTTTTACACTGTTTCTGTGCGTCAAATTAGACTAAGTGTGAAAGACATACCTGTGTGAACTGCGAAGATATTTTCGTGTGATCTTCCTGGTACGCTTTGCGCGATTTCCGTCGCTCTGTCATTAGGGCGGCTAAGCGGTCCAGAGCCCGTGACTCCACCGCCTCAGCATTGGCTTTGATCAGTTTGCTGGTATTCTCCCACTCTTCAGTCATCGTGCGCCACGCTGCGGCGATTAGTGAGCCTGCAACAAAGAGAATTGATCTTGAATTTATAAACAGGAATAATCTTGTCTATTTCCTGGTCATTATCTTTATTTACTAGACCAGTTCTTCCCAAACCTGGAGCGTCGCAACATTGCCCAAGGGGCGTCGTGTATCGATGCATCGGCTTAAAATAAAAATCATAAATTTTCAAATAGAGTATTGCTAATAACCTGCTATTTAGGCAAATATTTACGGCCCGAGGAGAGGGACCGGGTTGGGAACGAATAGAGGGGCGTCGTAAAAAATGGCAAACTCTTAAGGCCGTAACAGTACAAATAAGTTTGGGAAGCCATGGACTACACTGTATTTTTTCATTTATTACTAAATTCTCAGCTTTAGTCAGTCTGTTAGATAAGCTGCGAACAATAGAGATATAGACTATCGGAGACGGTGAATCTAAATGAATTCCTTGTGGATTATGATGTATGGATCTCTATTCTCTAACAATTGATATTGTAACTAAAACCTTTACAATGAAATTAATTGAATTGTAATCTGGATATGAAGCCACTACTATAGCCCTCCAACTATCTAGAGGGCCTTACATTCCAGGCCTGCACCATGCAGGGGAACAGTCAATAGCCCGGTGAATGTTTTGTTTCCACAAGCAGACGTATATAATCAACGCAGTGGAAAAAGATAGAGAGCATCTCTTTATGTTATAAATATCGCTATGTCCATCCTTCGTGTTCGTGTGATGTCAGTGCGATGTCATTGCAAACATTTTGTAAACAAACATGACGTTTGACACATCGTCGTAAATGAAATAATTTATTTTCGCATGTTTTAAGTATTTAAAGGTTTAATATAATCAAGTGAAGTGTATATTGTGGATATGTATTTATATAGGCAACAATATCAAAGATTAAATAATTATAAAAGCATCAGCCTGCAAAATAATACAGAACTTCCTTTTCATTCGAATTTACGAGTATTTTGATTCATTGTACTTTGAGAAAGCATTCTATTGGTATTTTTGTTTGTGTCGGCCCAATTCCAACCCGTGGTATTCGTGATAAATTGAATATAAAAAAATCCTGCAATAAATATCATATCCTTACGTATTATTATTGTTGCCAACAGTAAGCAGCTAATTTTCCCATATGCGCCGCGCCTAATAAATATGAATTGAACAGTTTTTTGTATAAACAATACTTACAAATAAGACATGATTGTTATATTATATATTTTTACACTGCACGAAATTGATAATTACATCTGTTCGTAATAGATGAGAATCCTTTTAAAGTAAAAAGAGCTCTAAACTGGTTAAAAAAATTTGATAAAAGTAGCTCTCTCTACTAACCTCTGCCTCCACCTCCACTAAAAATGTAATAAAGCATAATTTTATACTCAGGATTAACTCGGAATATTCAATTCAAAATATATATCTTATATTTATTGGACAATAAAGTATCGAGTATTATAATTGCCTTGTTTTTTTTACTGAATATACAATACAATATCATTAAATATTAATAGGGAGGTGTTGATGTATCTTCGTAGAAAATCTCATATTTAGGAAGATACTTTTACCAAGTTATCAGTTTCAAGTGCGTGGGCGGAACCGCCACCAAAATCTACCTAATAACAATAAACGCTTTATTAAAAATATTACTTCGAGATCTCCCCTAAAATTGGGTAATGGTTTTAGTTGTGCAACACCAAGCGTTGTATTACATGTTATTCGTAAATTCTCTATCTCTCTTGGTCTTTGCATGATAGCTGTCACTGCACACCTCCCCTCACTTCATGCCCCGGCTCTCTAGATAGTTGGAGACCTATAATTCTAAAGAATCGATAATAAGGTGGAATACATAATCTTAAAATATTTTAAGAATGAATAGGTCATGAATTCTGTGGAAGGAAGCACTAAGCCCAACAAAAGCTCGTTGGGTATTAAGCGGTGTAAAAGGCGCGGTTGAGCCAGCGCCCGGGACGCTACAGGCCTAGTCCTGCTTATTTTCGCCTGGATTTAGATGAAAGATAGGGGGCGCCATAAAAATCTATCTCGGGGCGCAGTATTGATCCCGTCCGTGGAGTCTGGACTTTGTAATGCTTAACCGGCAGTCTTAATTGCTTAGCGCATTTAAAAGGCATTAACTTAGTTCTATACCAATTTTACTTTCACGAAATAAGAATAAAATCCAATTAAATAATCCACATTTCCGACTAAATTGTTTCTGTACATGTATAGGATATTAAAATAATATGATTAGCGAATCTATTATATTCCAATTCATAAAAAGAAGCCATGCCTTTTTTATTTGTGAAATAATTAAAACATTAATAGAATTTTATGATCAACCGACATCCGCCTATAAACAAGGAAATCAGAATTAATTTCCGGATGTACTGGTAACCGTAAACCAAAACAATATAGTTTTCTAATGAAAACAATGAGACAGAAGACATTGTAGAACACCAGCGACCACAGACTAACCCTGAATACGAATGCATCAACATTTTACTAAGAAACACTCAGATAACTCAACCAACGGGATTGACGAGTTTTTATGTGTGCTCGCCTTTTTGCACTGATTTCACGATACACCCGACCAGGTAGGCACTTAGGTGAGGGATTACAAAACGTTGCAAAAAACATTTCACAGCCCGCTGCACTTACTTCCTCGTGTAAATATAATCTGTGTACGGCTTAAATCGTAATCTATACTTTGTTTACCGTGAATAATACTTGTTTTATATTATTTTGTGGAAACTGATTCAGAATAAAAAAATAATGCGATGTCTTTCATTGTTTCTAAACATTTAATTAAATTTCTTAGAAATATTAATGGTTTCTTAGATTTACGATTTTAATTTTACAGATTTTATCGCGAATTTGTTTAATTTTTACACAAATTTTTTTGATACAAAATGTTCAGTGAAAATGCGAAAACTAATGAACCTGTTTTTAGGAAACTTGCAAAAGTAGAATTAATCACAACAAAAATGAAGCTATAAATAAAAACCTACCGCCATTTGGGTGTTTATAGCAATTAGTAGACAATAATTCCTTTTTGTCTATAGGTCGACCAGTATCGACTTCCGTAAATTGATTCAGCCACATAGGTATATTTGTATAATTTATACGTTTAATAATTACTTCCACTCAAAGAAAAAATATAGTCTAGCTAACGACAAATTAAATAAGTTCAACTAAATTAATCAGCGTTTTTATGTGTTCTACTAAAAGACAGAAACGGCGTCAGGAAAACCCACATGTCATCAAAATAAGATATAATTATTTAATTTACTCAAAACTGTGATTAGTAATCGACAATCGTCACGCTAGATATCTTTGAAAGAAAAGAAACCATATCCAGTAACTACTACTTTTACTTTTATGATTTTGAGATAAATGAATGTATTGTATTGTATCAGCCCATATACGTCCCACTGCTGAGCACGGGGCTACTCTACAATCGAGAGAATGGATTGAGAGTGGTTAGGCCATATAGTCCACCACGCCGGCCTAGTGCGGGTTGGCGGACTTACATTACCATAGATTTTTTTTTAAATCGCTACGGTATGCAGGTTTCCTCACGATGTTTTCCTTCACCGTTAAAGTGCGTGGTGATTGACTATTAATACACATATGACTCCGAAAAGTCAGAGATGTGCGCTGGGGTTTGAACCCGCGACCACTGTTTATAAACATGTAGGCAGCCGCGTCTATTTAGTTACCAACAGGCCACCATGCACTTCCACCAAATGAATACCACGTAGTTATTATGCTTTTCTTTAGTCGAAAATAAACATAGACCTACTCTATTGTCACTTTTCAGATAGATCTAAATATTTTAACGAGAATGTCTTAAAAATAAATTATATTATATTATGTATACTGTCAGCGTGGTGGACTATACGGCCTAACCCCTCTCAATTGTACTCTCGATTGTAGAAGAGGCCCGTGCCCTGCAGTGGGGCGTATATAGGGCTGCTACAATACAATACCCAATTAATCTTCTTCAAAAATGGTTTTTATGAAAATGAACGTTATAAAAAATGCGTTATTATACAATGAATAGGTATACAAATTCTAGCCAGTTAGCTATTTTAAGAACCAGAAATGTTTTTTTTTTTACAAAAGCAGTCATTTGCCGTCTAAATTTTTATAAACCATATAAATCACTTTGCTTTTATTCAAGTATAAAACCGATATCAAGAATATACTGATACTAAGAACCTTCTCAAGGAGCAAAACAATAAATCAGAGAAAATCGTAACCAAATCTAATCAGAGGTGCCCGAGATATTACCGACCAAATGTAACATAAACATATAGGTCAATTCGAGAACCTGCTTTTTCTGAAGTCAGTTAAAAAGTAAGATATCTTTTACGTTCATCAAATATCTTAAAACATACAATAAACGGTGTACCTACTCGTCGACAGACGAATGTGTGTGTACTGTGTAGTCAAATGTATATTTAATGTTGGCACAATATCAAGCAACTTCAGTTAATTGTAATTAAATGTCACCATTTAGTTTTGACGTGAAATTTATCTAAATATTTCCTACACGAAAATCATTTATTAAGTTTCAATCAACCAAGTTATCTTCATAAATATATTTAAAAATAACGGCTTAAGTATTTATTTATCTAATAAATTGTTAATCCATTATTAACCAGCAAACTGCTACATTTTTATGAATCTTTACATAGTTCCGACATTTACCATTAAGTTCTTCGCATTTGTCCATTTTCTGGCCCTGAGCAGCAGCTGCAGAAAGCGCTAAAGCATATTCTCTGTCACTCTTCATCTTAGCTTGCAGACTCCTCTTCATGGTCTCCATTAGTCGTAGCTCAGCATCCTGTCGAGCGAGCAAGGCCTCGTTGGCCGCCCGGCCAGCACCATTAGATGCGTACCCCATCGTTCACCACCCACGTCTACACTAAACTACACATTGCAAACATAAACACAACACAAAATCACATCATTTTCCGTTATCACGCCGGCGCCGTGTTTCTACATCACCTTGTAACAAAATTTATTGGCAATCACAAAGAAAAGGAGCTCGAATTGAATTAGAAAATGTGCACTTTATTTTTTTAGTCTTCGAACTCGGCTCGTAGACAGTAAAGACAAAACGAATACGTGACAAAAAAATCAGTGGAAGTGTTAGCCACGAACGAGGTGGGCGCGCTCGCGCTGCCGCAGTCGCTAACACAACGATACGCGCGTCCGCACGGCGACAGAGGCTGACCTGAATGCCATGTAGCGCGGGCTCATCACAGCGGCAGGTCTAACGGCTGTGGCGACTGGCCCACTCACGAGCGGCTGGTGCCCTCGCCCCTCAGACACCAGTACCAAATCATCTGATCAAGCTTGTTAGCTCTGCCCTATGCGTAAACCTGACTGTTCTCCAAATTATGCAAAGGCTTGCATATTTTAAATTAAATATAAATACACCAGCCTCCTCTACAGCTGCATTGTTTTTTGGGTATTTATGCAAATCATTTGCATAGGAATTTTTGAAAAATCTGGGTGATTTGAAAATTTATGAAACGAAAATGCGACACGAAAAAGGCTACCTGATAAGTTCTCACACATTAAAGTAATAATACTTCTGTTTAAATATTTATATGAAATGCCATATTTTTGTCCGATTGCTCTGAAATTTGATATCTGAGTGACTTTAGGACCCGATATTCTAAATTGATTTTTCGCCATTCGCCATTTTGAACTTTTATCTATCGTTCCGATTGCTGGTAAATTCGATATCTGAGGGGTCCTTCGCCCTTATAATCTATATTGATGGTCAGAATTGAAAATTGTGGCCGCCATTTTGAACTTTTTAGCTATCGATCCGACTGCTCTCAAATTCGATATCTGAGGGTATTTTCGCCCGATAACCTAAATTGATGGTTAGATTCACAGATTACTTAGATCACTGTTAGAATTGAAAATGTTGGCCTCCATTTTGAAGTTTTGCGATATTGGTCCGATTGGCATCAAAATATGAAAAAAAAAAAGAAAGAAAGAGGAGACGAAGATTAAAGGGAAGAAATATATCTCATTCTCTCGAAGGTTGTATCCTACTTATATGTTTGCCTCTTTTTGGTGCCGCTTTTTCAAAACCGATATTTATCTCATTATCTCGTAGGCTGCTTTTCTGAAGTTTCACTTCTGCCGTGTGTGAATTGCACATACCTACACACGCTTTTCGGCTTAGAGCACGTACTTCTGTTTAGACTTTAAGTAAGTACACCAATATGATCCAGAACGTTATTACAGTTGAAACAAAATGGCTTGTTAAATACTCAAAACTGAAATGTTATATAACAGATACAACATAAAATAAATGAACCACTGTATTAAACAAAATGGATTTCACCTTTTGAACAGAAGGGATTCAAAAATGTAGTTTCCGAAATAACGGTTCTGTTGAAGTGTGCACACTAGGAATTAACGCAAAACCGTCGAATTGACTTATAGGCATTTATAATAATAATTTCAATTAATAATGTATTATTGTTATAACCCAAATGAATAAGATTATTATCTACTTAAATAAATAAAACTTTTTTATTATGTAGGGAAACGGCCGTGCAGTGTTTAGTAATATAATTGATGGCTTGGGTGGCAGAAATACAATATAATAAATAAACCTGAAGTTAAACAAAAACTGTTGTCTAAAAATAGCTTATAAAACAAAAAGTTGGATAAAACTTTTAAGTTCAAACTTTGAGACATAGATTAGTATAACCCTTCCGGTGTCCAAGAAGCTCCTATACATGGACACCGGAAGGGTTAATCTATGGTTAGTTTGAAAATGACATAATTATCAATGGTGTTGCCATATACAATGCGACGAATAAATTCCGGAACCGTAGTTCAGTTCAGCCTCGTTAGGTTTAATCACGGACGTATTATACAAACAGGACTGCGCACTCACGAAATAATGTTGTCCTAAAATAACACTTATGCCCGTGGTATAAGGTTCAAGTTGCTATAATAAAAGACATTGAGCCAAAATGAGCCGAGCGAGATAGTACATGGAGGTCTGTGTCTCTTTTCTTTCGCTAAGGTGACCATAATAAAACCCTAGGTGTCTTAAATCTTTTTTTGACACGCTTTTATTTATTTATTTAAAGCTTCATATACTGAAAGTATACAGGCGGACTTAATGCCTGAGGCATTCTCTACCAGTCTACCTTAGAGTGACCTTTTATTAGCTTTGTCTGTATGTATGTATGTAATTGATTGATTTACTTGAAATTTTAAACACTTGTCCAGGACCGATGACAATACAATAATTTAAAAAGTATATGCATTATCCTAACCAGTACCTTTAGAAATATAATTTTGTTAAAAAAACAATAAAAAATGGTAATATGCGCGCAGCTGCCATTCTTTGATAAGATAGTCGTAGATAGACGTTTTTTCGGCAGCCTCCGTGGCGCAGTTGGTTAGACGCTGGCTGTATAACGAGAAGCCGCGGGTACAATGCCCGCACCGAGACAAATGTTTGTGAAGCCCACAAGTATTTGTGAGACCGAAAAGTCCCTCGTAGCTTCTGATACCCACGACACAAAACTCAATCTTAGTGTGGGGTCCTGCTATGTATGTGACTGTTGGGTCTGTGTGTGTATTAAATTTATTATGATCACCCTATTAGCACGGGACACATTGCTCCACTCAACATCTCTCGCTCGGCTCGTTTTTTCTATTAGAGTGCGCAAACCTGTTTGTATAATACGTCCATGGGTTTAATCTTCAATAAAACATTAACCCAGTCACACAGCTTTATAGTCTTTGTTGTCTACTGATTACTGAATAACTTTTCAACACGTAGGCAGTAGGGTAAACTTTATCATTGTTAATGTTCATTCAAATGTTCCTCATAAAAATACAACAATAAATATACGATTAATTTCATAGACCTACCACATCAAATAAATAAACTGAAACAATATGTCTTGTTTTGCCAGAGAAATTACTATCCCTACTAATATTGTAAATGCGAAAGTGTGTATGTACTACTAGTTCAAATAAAGAATGGGATTGAAAACGGCGGCACTTATATCGACCTCTCTATGTATGTTCCGTTTTCGCGCTGAAACGGTTGAACCGATTTTGATAAAATGTAACATAGAGATATATTGGACCATGAAGAGTGACATAGGCTACCTTTTATCCTGAAAAAATGTAGTATTCCCGTGGGATGAGTCAGAAATTCAATTAAAGTATACATATTTGCTACTCTTTTAAATTCGAATAGATATCACGGAACTGAAGAGGACAGAATTGCATGCTTTTCGTCTTGGAACAGAATCTATCTATACATATAATAATTTTGTAACCGATTGATGTCTGTACATGGAAAATAAATGAGAAAAACTATTATGGGAGGTCTATATTGACGTAATAGAACCAAAAATAATGATTTTTAGAATTTAAGTCTATTTGTCTATTTATCTGTTTGTCTGTGCGGTTGTGCGCGATGAACTCAAAAACGGCTTAACAGATTTCGATTAAATTTGGTATGAAGGTAGCTGGATTAACACTTAGGCTACTTTTTATCCCGAAAAGTTTAGTGTTCCTATGGGATGAGGAAGGAATTCCGATATATTTGTTACTTTTTAATACTCAAAGGGATGGTATGGAACTGGATTACATGCCTTGAGTGAGGATGAGACGGGACGGGCGGGATATAATGGGATGAGATGGGAAATTCAGTTAATCACGCAGACGAAGTTTGCGGGCAGAAGCTAGTGAGAAATATAGTCCACGGCGCGGCGCGCGCGGTGCGGAATCGTAGGAAGTTGCTGGTAAGTTATATAACCGGGAATAAATATGCAGGTAATAAAAACAAAGAATATTTTGATACCTACACACAAATACTCTTAAAAATTTGTGCGAATCAGTAAGTTACCTTTCGCGTAATAAGTGGGTCAATGTTTGTTGTAGGACAAAGTTGCCCTAATTGATTGTAACATTACATGTTGTAAGTGTCAAAAACTGCTAGGGAACGTGGTATTACTGACGGATCAAGTCGTTTCCATCAGTGGCAACACAGACCCCAGCCTTGTAATATGGCCGCTACAGGTTAGTTTCATTAATTTTGTCACGTGAAAAAATCCCAGATTTTGCTTCATATTCTCATTTTTTTTTATATTCATATACAAAAGAGTGTTTGCACGTTATGTAGGGATACGACACAATTGTTTTGGAAGCTGTAGCATGTTATCTAATAATGCTAACGTGTCATAATTTCACCTCTGCGGACGTTTGGATTTACCGCGTGGCCACATTTCTCAACTTTTACAACAGTATATTTCGGGTACATAGCAGTTTACTATGCTTTTTGTAAGTTATTCGTGTACCAGGAGCATTGTTAATCTCAGTTCCTAACGTATGTCGATCATATGGAAATTGTCCTTACAATGTGTCCGCGAATAACCGCTTTCCAAAATTGGAGTAGGTCGTTCACTTACTATGCGTCATCATTGTTCTTTGCGCTATCCTCTGTTTATTGGCGTTTTACAAGGTCATTAACGTGATGCCGTCTGGTGTCACACAATTATATTCGATTTAATCATTTACAGGCAAGAAATCAAAGAAGGCAAAATGGATCAAAACCAGCATCACAAGTATTATTGCCGAACCGACTACAATCGCCACTACAAACAACTGGGCAGAAGCTGCAGAAGATGAGCGTAAGTAACAGTTTGCTTCTCTTTATAAAATACGACGCCGACATTAAAAGTTAGACGTTATTTCATCGTACTAACGGACTCTTGCAAATGGCGACAAATTGCGTGAAATTTAACCGTCTGTCGTAATTGCCGTAGCAGGGGAATGTTTTAAGGAGAAATCAGTAGTTTGACCCCGTGATGATATGAAGGGCAAAAGCAGGCCAATATTAATCTCGTACTTGGGGTGCACACGCAGGGTGTTTTATCACTCCTTACACCTCGGGAAGGTCTGAGAAAAGGTCTTGTGGATAAAATAACATTCTAGCAGGATGATTTCTTAAAAAGGAATGTGGGGGAACCAGAAATCACAGTGTGACTTCTAACCTGGGACGCACAGCCTTCTTGGTTGTGAAGAGGTGTGGTTGTCACCACTGATGGAAACCACCATGACCAGCACTTTTAGCACAATCTACGAGGTGGCTTCGGCCATAACTCAATTCAGACTAGTCTTTTATTGGCCTGTGCCTATTTTGTCTGAGGGTCTTTGAATATTACCTGAAATCATATAGACACCTAGGATGAGACACCAAATTAAAAAAATATGTTGTTTTGTAGTTAGGAGTGGACTGTTCATTAAACTTAAATATCAAGTTAATATATTGTATTTTCTTTATGATATAGGCAAAAATAATGTCATAGATGGTTTTAAAATAAAAATTTCAACCATATTAGCCTCATTTTGAATTCATTACATTATTATTGAGTATGCAATATTATCATTGTTTAAAAGAAAATAGTAAATGTTGTACTTCGTCTCAATATCTGAACAATGAGAACCATGATCTGTTACACAGAAGCCTACAATCTTGCAATAAGTATTGGGATTTAGTATTAAATGTGGGCAATGCAGTATTCTTTCTTACATTTCTATGATAACCATATTTAAATGCTGACAAAACTATTGGGAAAATATCTACAAATATTTGTCAACAATTACGTTTCATTAAGAATATTGATTAGATGTCATTTGCAGTGTAATAATGTTGAAATTGTTAAACTAATTAGCCAAATGAGAGATTACAAAACAATTGGGTAATTTTCAATGTTTCTGGCATTTCTAAATGACTAAAGTGATAAAACATAGTCAATCCTTCATAATCATTTGTATTATTTTCTAACTTTTAATAAAATTCATTTTATTATCAGGCAGATTTACCATTATCCATAATTTCATTCGTGCTCCATATTTTTATAATTATAGGATAATGATTGTTGTTATTACTATAGAACTAACTATTCAAACTGACAAAATAAAATCTAACTGTATAATATGGATATTTGCATTATTACATTTTATGTAAAATCCCTACGATACAATAAAATAAAGGAAAAATAATTTAAGTAACATGAACATAGTCAACTATTGTGTGCAAGTATAGATATACTACTTCTCAATGGCTTCAACTACAATATTATTCAATTACAATCTTGACCTAAAATTGCAACTGTGTTTTCTGAACCTTAATATATATGCTTTAAAATTGCATTATATTGCAACCTAACATTTTATTATTTAATTTGTATTTTTGTAAGGCTTTATTTACTTAACTTATTAAATTGTATCATAAACAAAAAATCCAAACTCTGAAACTATTAAGCAAGTCAAAAAAAAATACATTAATGAAATCATGAAATGAGTTCATACCATCCGTACAAAATACAATGATGTGTACTATCCTGAGAGAGTAAAATTACATTATCATTGTACATTATACCCAATGTACAACAATTAGCATATTATATTGAGTTTCGGGATAAATTTGAGGGAAAAAAAGACAAAGCCACACCCTAGCCAAGTTTGGTGCAAGCTGGTGCAGTATGATGTGTTTGTAGCGGAAAACTTCGGTTATTCGTCGCGGACGCGCGCGCCGGTGGTGCTGCCGTCTGCGTCGCGCGCGGCCCGCGGCGGCATGGCCGTCGACGACGAGTCCATCCCGCGCCGGCCTCCCTTCATCGCCCATATCTCCAATCTGCCTTATGATGTCGACGAGAGCGCCATCTCTGATCTATTTGCAGGACTTAAGGTATTGATGTTTTTGTATTTCTTTGTTCGTGAGAGGGTTAAACAAACATGTTTATTGGCGTTATATGATTAATGACTAGCTTTTTGTGTATGAAAATTGATAATGAATATGTTCATTAACAGTTTTATGACTTAGATATTTAAGTGACTTTGAAGAAGTTATATACATAGCCAGTATAAGTGAACTGGCATTAGATTATGTTTCCCTGTAATTTATGGGACAAAATCATATCCTATCAATTACACTACAGTTAATGTACACAAAGTATTAGTATGGCATATAAGGAAAAACCACCATCTACAATTCAAATATTATTATGCATGTGCAGTACTTTTCTACATTGTACAGCACATTGAAGTTTTACATAGTACATACCGATATATTATCTTGTTTCTTTTTTATTTGTGTGATTATAAGAAGCAAAAACTGTATTCTGTCTAGAGGACAAGTAGTAAAATGATATGACATTTATAGTTGTTTCAAGGTTATTGTACCATGTATATTAGATATTGAATCCCAGACTTAAAGAGATAATATTATTATTACATTCTTTTCCAATGGTATTTATTTTCAGGGATAATGTAGTAAATATTCAAATAGATGTTTTAATGTCCATACTCTAACATTGTTCTTTTTATTGATTTTGTGACTAGTTGTCATAAAACCCAGCTTTTTTCGTAGTGTGAATTGAAAAAGTATGGAGTGAGGACCTTTCAATTTTTTGATTAATACAATTTGTTACTTTTCACTCTTATTTCCAAAATTATATACCAAAATATGCCATAAAACCATTGAATCTGGTTGCCCATTTCATAGCTACTTAGTTGTGCGATGAGGTCATAAAGAAGAGAAAAGTAATACATATTTAAATATTCTACAAAGCTCTCGAGTTTTATGTCCACTACAACTTGGTATTTTTCTAATGCAAAAAATTACTTGCATTATACAGAATACTTTCTATAATGTGTAAATAAAATCTTCAATTAATGGTTTTACTGGATAAAATAATCTCATTGTGGATTTATAACATCAATAAATAAACATTTATTGAAATTCAAGGCTCAATCTTATCTATGTTTATTGGGTACATATCATTGAGAAATGTTATATTTACATTCTTATATGCAATACTTATGTTTTTAAAATAATATTTCAGACAAATACTGGAAAGTAGATACTGCTATTTAGCTCAAAACTATGATAAAAAACTGTATGAATAAATATTTTGATTTGTTTTTAATACACCTCGAACATCATTTCCATTTTGCAATAATGGGTTGCAGAATGATAAAATTGTTTTTCTATTCTGGATACTTATATGCTTTATGAGATATTGATTTAGAACATAATCATAAATTAATAAATTGTTATGTAAATGCTAGTCACAGTATAATAATTGTTGATATTCTAACACTTAGCTGGAATTTTTACGAAGAAAACACTTGGCTTTTTATGTTTCTAGAATATACGCCTTATTATCGTTTGTCCACAGATTATCAACTTGAGACTGCCAAGAGAAGGCGATCGCCTCAAAGGATATGGATATGTAGATTTTGAAGACAGAGAGAGTCTTATTGATGCCATGAACATGCCAGATCTGGTAAGTTTCTCTACATACGCAAATTTAATTCAATGCATAGTATTTTTACGTGTGAACTACTTTTAAAGAATGCGCTTACATTTTCGAAATTTATGTATTATCAATTTATTTCGTCCTTTGAGATGACATTAACATGTAATGTTAATTCCACACCTGTGATCTTTATAAATTTAAATGATCTATTAACGGTATTATGAACGGCGACCAAAAATTTAAAACCGGTATGCACAAACAAGTTTCGAAGGACAATCGACTATTCACAGCTCAGTGAAAGTACGTACATATATGACATGTTTGTATGTCCAATGGTATTAATAAATATAGCTAGCAATTGCCTAGTTGTGAAATAATTAAACTGACGACCAAAGGTCACAAGTTCGATTATTCTAAATCACAACATGGAAACTTTTCATTGTTACGTACATATGTATTAGTAGCTAATTATTTTACACTTTATTAGTAAAGAAAACATTGTGAAAATTCGTACCTGAATCTTTTCAAAATCTTTTACAAGAATTCACAAGGTACATGAATATCTACCGAGTTGCATTATACCAGTGTGACTAACTGTGAACGTTGTTGGCGAACATTTTGATTTCTGACAGGCAGTTGCTCATAAAAATTTAAACCATTTAAGTCTGCAACACGTTAAAATATTGCTCCGACACCATGCGAACATAAAAGGTAATATAAACGCAGGTAGAAGAACACTGTCTGAGAACGACATTAAAAGCGTCGTTTGTTCACAGACAGTTAGCGGCAGGAGAATCAGGATAGAGGTGTCCACACAGGACAATGACAGACGGATGGGACGAGGCGGCGGCCGATCCGACCGGGAGAGGTAAGAAAGAAAGTTGCATTACAAATAGTTTAGGGGGCTGGTTTCTTTATTGAGAGGTTTTAACATTTGGAAATTGGGGTTCTTGCCTATGCCTAAGAAAATAATATTGTATTGTTGATAATAAATGTTACAGTCGAGACAAATGCGATTTTAAAACAATAGAAATATTACAATCTATTTCATAGTCATCAAGTAACTGGTTTTCGACAAACCATATACTTACAACTTCGTCACAATTTCACATTTTATTATAAGAAGAGAATTTAATAATGAAGGTTTTACAGTGCGGTGCCTAGTTGGTTTGGCACACAGTCTAAAATGCTTTAGTTGAAGATCGAGGAATATAGTGTTATAACACTTTTGCATAGTAAAATCATAGGTATCAAATGTTGACCATGCAGTTGGTTGAGACTTGACTATGAAATGAGAGGCTAGGTTGTTAATGATTATGGGAGATACTGCGGTCATTTATCTTTGGCTGCACACTGCTATGTAGCACTCTTTTCTATTGTGCCTGTGTTTCTCTCTAAAGATATGACTATATTGCTGAAGAGTGTATTGGTATACATTTGGGTTCGGGCAAAGAGAAGAGACATCGCTCCCTGACAGTAACAATATTTGAAAGATTTTTTGTAATATTCCGAGGATGGTGTATATGTATGCATCAACCCATATACGTCCCACTGCAGGGCACAGGCCTCCGTTACATTGGATAGTACGATTGAAAGGGAATAAGCCATACACCACGCTAGCCTTGTATGGGTTGGCGAACTTTATTGTTATTATACAATCCGGACGGACAGCCTCTTGTTGCAGTTGGTTAGACGCCGACTGTGAAACGTGAAACCGTGGGTTCGATTCCCGCTCCGAGACAAATGTTTGTGTGAACCATAGGTATTTGTTTCGGGTCTGGGTGTTTATGAGACTGAAAGTCTGTCGTAGTTGCTGATACTCACGACACAAGACTCGATCATAGTGCGGGGTTGGGACTATGTATGTGACTGTTGGGTGTATTTATTGATTGTTGAACAGAGTAATCGCAATATACGTCTGTGCAGGGACTACGACCCGGAGCGCACGATGGGCGACTGGCGCTCGGGCCCGCGCGCCGTGCCCGAGCCGCAGGCGCGCGCGCGCAACATGGAGCGCGACACGCACCGCGAGCGCGAGCGAGAACGTACGCACACACATACACATCCACAGTCTATACACAAAACAGCTGATCCACTTTTTGTATATCTTTTATTATATTCAACTATTTGCTACACAATACAATGTCACATAGACACACATGCAAAATTATTATAAATGTAATTTATCTATGCGATTATGCCAATCAAGTTGGTGTATTCAACAAATAAAATTTATCAGGGACAGCTATAATAGCCATAAAAACTTTTGATACAATTAGAAGTAAAATTATCAACCAAATCTAGATAGATTTGGTATAGATTCGCATAAATATGCGATTAAATATTACAGTTATATCAAACAAAATATGCAGTTCTCCTACATGTTGTTTTGGAAACCTATACAAATGTTTGAGTTTCAATTTAAAGTTTGCTCTTCAATAGGTATAAATAAAACCACTGTGTACTTATAATTGTGAGGGTCATGGACAGTCAGTTCAACAAAAGTTTCGTTTTACATCCTTTCACTTCCTGATTTAAATTGACTGGTGTGCTGGATTCGTCATTTAACTCAATTATATTGTTACATTTATATTGAATTCATGGATCATGCTTTATAGATTAACTGCCTGCATTTCATCAAAGCTAACAAAACCACAATGTTACTGCTATTATCAATATTCATTGCTAAGGACACTCGTTATGCAAAAAAGTAACGGAAATTATTAACTGCATCCATTAACATGTTGATAAGATACACATTTTATTCTTTTTCCAAAAAATCACTGTGATGAATTACTGTGATGCATGGGGTACGGAGTGAGCTGTAATGTCACACTTGGGACACACATGCAGAGTACGGCAGATCATTAATCATGTGCATATTATGTTTATTCACCAATATGTTGCGGCTTTAACGATATTTTATATTTTTCGTAATTTATTAATTAGTGCCATGAGAGAATGATCTTGGTTACTCCCTCCGTCTCGGGAAGGTCTGAGAAAAGGCTAGCGTGCGTTAGGTTCACGAGACTCTCTAGCAGGGAGCGTCACCGACAGTGGCGGCGGGGGCACCAGAAACTCGGGCTTCGGGGTGTCGTCAGGGACTCCGCCTTCATGAGCGGACGAGATTTGGCCCCGCAAGCCTCTGAAAGCTTCCGCGGCCGGCAGTTTTAGTATAATATGTGACACGGCGTGCAGTCGTAACTTAATTCAGACTAATCTTCAGCTCGCTCCCACTGCCTCGTAACTCTCAGTTCTGAGTATGTGATTATATTACACACACATTTAAACAGTTGTGCTGAACATGAAGGATGAGTATAGAGGTGTGTGGTGACGTTGCAGCGAGCGCGGAGACGCGGCCGGGCGCGTGGCGCGACGGCGGGGGCGGGGGCGCCGAGCCCGCGCGCGCGCCCTACGGCGGGAGGGACTCCTTCGGACGAGACCGCTATGGAGACGACAGGTACACATTCAATCCACATTGTCCAAAAAACATACCATAATTCATAATACTACGTAACTTGCTATATTTACTAAATTTCTTGCTATTTAGTTATTGTACTAGCTTGCTACCATAGCTAGGCAAATACTTCATAAAGCCTTTGCATACATACATAAACTCACGCCTTTATCCCCGAAGGGGTAGGCAGAGGCGCCACCAGGACACCCACATTTCGCCTTGTATTTTCCGTCCCACGATGTGATAGGGGGCGAGCCTATCGCCATATCGGGCACAAATTCCTGACTCCGGGCTGATAATGAACAGAAAAATCCAATATCACTTTGCCCGACCTGGGACTCGAACCCGAGACCTCAGCTTTGTAGTCGTACCGTAGTACAACTACGCCACCGAGGCAGTATTTTTATTTTGCATCCGTCATAATTCTGTATAAGCAAAATTTTTTTTCGCATGTTTGGTAGTCACTCTTACATCTTTGTGGCCTGCTTTGACGTTTATTGGGCCCTAATTGGGGCACTCGTTCCCAGATTTTATTTAAAAATACCAAAAAAATGTAACGCAATTATCAATTAATAATTGCGTTACATTTTTAACATACTCATCAACGTTTCAGAGCTAAAGATCGAGGTTACGGCGGTCGTGATGGCTTCCGCACCGCAGAACGCGACGGAGGATTTGGGTATGTGTTATTATGTTACTAAAAAAATATGAATGTCTTTAGGTAGTAATAAACAATATAGAAGTAAAAATATGTTTCTTTATTGAAATTAAATTCCCTTGTTCATTTTCAATGTCTAATAAATTATTTCGATTGTAGTAATAGAGATGGCGGTAGCAGAGGTTTTGGTGGAAGAGGCTTTGGTGACCGCGACCGTGAGCGCGAGCGCGACATGCCACCCAGAGAAGGTAGGTTAATAATGAATTGAGTCATTATTTTCTTTTATACATACGAACTTATAACTAGTGATAAAGAAGGTCGGATTACTGTTTAAATTAGTTAGGATAAGTACTATTATTGTGTGTTTTCGTACTAAGCTTGCAACTTAACTACAATATGCTTAAATTTAATAAAAGTTCAAAATACCATTCTCGATAAAAAAGATTGTTCTAAATTTAAATTTTTAAAAATGCAAATAAAATATTCTGTAATGTAAAGACCTATTCATACAGAACAGTTGTACAAATACCTAATTTCCATAGTGTTTGTGTCTACAATGTTGCATTTAGTTGCCAATGTTGGAGGTAACCAAGCACAGCACGAATGCTGCATCCTTGGACCATGACCAAACCAAATAACCTACTTTGTGAAACTGCCAGTGTTGAAGTAATCCATATTGAAAGAAAGAAGAAAGAAACACTATTACAAAAGAATAACAACAAATATGACTGGTTACGGCTGTGACCGATAGGTATTCACTCAGCTAAATCCAACTAAAACCCAAATCCTCCATCGCGCTCTGCGGTGCGGAAGCCATCACGACCGCCGTAACCTCGATCTTTAGCTCTGAAACGTTAATGAGTATGTTAAAAATGTAACGCAATTATTGATAATTGCGTTACATTTTTTTGGTATTTTTAAATAAAATCTGGGAAAGAGTGTCCCAAATAGGGCATAAACGTCAAAGCAGGCCACAAAGATGTTAAAGGACTACCAAACATGCGAAAAAAAAATACATACATAAACTCACGCCTTTATCCCCGAAGGGGTAGGCAGAAGCGCCACCAGGACACCCACTTTTCGCCATGTATGTTCCGTCCCATGATGTAATAGGGGGCGAGCCTATCGCCATATCGGGCACAAATTCCTGACTCCGAATTGATAATGAATAGAAAAACCCAATATCACTTTGCCCGACCCGGGATTCGAACCCGAGACCTCAGCTTTGTAGTCGTACCGTAGTACAACTACGCCACCGAGGCAGCCTCGATTATCTCCACTTAAAATAAACTCTTTATTCATATAATCTTTCAGAAGTTCTTTTGAGTTGTTAAAATATAACACTACCAAAATTTCCTTTTTTTTTTTTTCAAAGTGTTAAGGTTTGAGAACCCATACCCCTCAGCAACACAAAGGGTGTTTTATTTTGTTTTCTATTTTAGCACACATTCTGGCACCTGTCACTTTTATACAAAGACGTTGTTCTATAAAGAATTGTTTTGTTTAGGTGACGGCAAGCCCCGGGAGCGTCCCAAGTTGAACCTGCTGCCGCGCACCATCCCGCGCGAGACCGAGACGCCCACCAAGCCGGCGGACGGCGCGCCGCTGGACGACAAGCAGCCCGACAAAGCCGCGCCCAAGCCCGTCTCCGCGGAGAAAGTGTTTGGCGCCGCCAAGCCCGTCGACACGGCAGCTAAGTGAGTATGATGTTCGCTTTTCATTTTATCAGATACATAGGATTATAAGAATTAATTGATTACTGTGACTTGCTGATCTGCCCTAATTGGTTTTAAATTTTATTGATTGGATTTAATATTCATGTCATTTTTGTAATGCCAAATTTGCAATGCATGCCAATGCGCTAAAATACTTATGTGCTTTTTATTTTAGAAGTTCGAACAAGGGCGCAATTTAAAAACGCGAATATCTAACTTCAGATACATTATATTTAAGTATTCTAGCCAATATGTTATATAGCACATCAAGACAAATTCATGATAAAATATCATGCATTTGTTGTTTTTTAAAAACTATGTGCTAGAATAAACGGGTTAACTAGACATCGGTTCATTCAACTCATGTGTGACTCGATCGCTCTATACCAACAGTTATGCCTTATGATCATGATGATGTGCAGTGTTTAGCTTCTTTTACTAATGTAATTCATATTTCCTAGGGAGCGAGAAATAGAGGAGCGCCTTCGCAAGCAGGAGGAAGAGGCGCGGCGCGGCACTGATGACAAGGAGCGTTGGGGCAGAAGAGTATGTACAATATTAATTTATAAGATTGTCTATTACTTTATTGTAATTTTATTAATTTGCTAAAATCGTATTGTTTGCAGAATGACCATTCCGGAGATCGTCGTACTGGAGCTAGACGTGGTTAGTATGGTCATTGTTAATAAATAGTAATAAATAATTTAAATTATTATTTTATAGTATAAAAAGATATGAATGTAATTAATGATTATAATTTCTATGACACAGATGATCGGGGCCGCGACACACGCGACACGCGCAGCTTTAACAAAGATAGAAGAGATTACTCCAAGGATGACAAGGATAGGCGCGAGTACAACAGGGACGATAGGAGAGACTACAGAGACGACCGAGACCGCCGCGACAGAGACGATCGCGACCGCCGCGACTACCGGGATGACCGAGAGCGACGAGACTACCGCGACGACAGGGACCGCCGCGACTACAGAGACGACAGGGACCGCCGCGACTACCCGCCCGACAGGACCGACCGCCGTGACTACAGGGACGATAAGGAAGAACGCCGCGACTACTCCGGCGAGAGGCGCGGCTCACGGGACAGAGACTCGCGCGATGGACGTGACACACGAGACACACGTGACTCGCGTGATGCTCGCGACTCACGCGACGTGCGTGATACGCGTGATTCACGAGGAGCGCGGGACGAGCGCGACGACTCCCGCGAGCGCCGCCCTGAGTCCCGCGAGCGCCGCCCTGACTCACGCGAGCGTCGCCCCGACTCCCGTGAGCGCCGCCCAGACTCCCGCGAGCGCCGCCCTGACTCCCGCGAGCGCCGCCCTGAATCGCGCGGCCGCGACGAGCGCGACGAACGCAACGGTCGCGCCCGGCACAGCCGCGAGCGAGAGCGCCGCGACGACGAGCAGCACGATGACACTCCACCCATGCCCAAGTTGAAGGAACAAGAAAAACCCGTACGTACACGCATTCTCTGCACTACTGTCAACACCGCCGTTTTTACAGGCAGAACTCGAACTGATCATGAATTCTTTTGTTTCAGGTTTTTGTTGCATCAAATAAATTCAGCTTCCTGGACGCCGACGACGACGTCGGATCCGATTAACACGTTCGGAACCTCGGTGCGCGATATATAGTACAGTGTTCATTTTACAGTTGATTCGAGTGTAAAGTGTAAATTTACCAAGTGGCTGACGCGTTGCGGAACACTATATATGCACTGGGACGATCTTACCGTTGTGCTATGTAATAAAACTTGATTAGTCATTAGTGCGGTGTGGAGACACGTGTATTAGGGTTGCTACATGCTCACATTGCTTCGAGGCCAGCCCCAGTCTTTATTGTGGCTTCTCTGGAAGCGTTTTATAATCACCCCATTCATCATATATTCCGAATAGATATCCCGAGCTGGTGTGGACGTTACAATAAGGACTGGGGCTCATGTTTGTGACCATATTGTACTGATTGGTGTAAATTTTTCTATGGGTTTGTTACGTAATGTAATATGAACGTTTGCGAAATAAAACTGTCCAAAATCAAGTAATGCTTGCGTTCCAATCTGAAGGAGATAAACTGGTTTTGGCACAGGTGCTTCTTCATCAGTGTTATCTTATTGTGAATAATATGTATTGTATTTCTCGATTGTGTTATGTTGCAGTATATAAACATAATAATATTATAATTCATCTGAGTTCATTACAATGCCACCATTTACATAGGGAATCTTATTTTGTTATTTTAGAATATACCTTTATGTTAAATAAATATATAGTCGATTTAGGTTAGTATATTAATTGTATTATTTATCTTTACACTCAAAATTGTCGAATTAATCTGATGATACAATGGGCCGCGATGGTTGTACGGCGTACACAGCGCGTCTTCATTAATGTACCCGCCTTTGTCGTGTGGATTTAGTTATATTGAAATTATAAGTACCTAAATATTGGACGAAGGCCCGGTCACGATTATCGGATCACGTGAAAAATACATGCTAAAATGTTTTATTTGTATTGTCGAAATTCATTGGGTACATGTCCTAATTGTGAACTATAAATAAAATACGTTTTTCAACCACAATAAAGTGTTTTCATAGATGCAATGCAGCTATCCTCATATGGTATGCTCTGAGAAGAAAAATAACAGAATAAAATAAAGTAAAAAACTTGTAACTTTACATTGTCGACTACAAAAGACTTAATTATAATAATAGTTGGGAATGAATAATTTAACTCCTGGCAATATATTTTAATTTATCTTAATAAAAGATAACAAATCATGGCATTATTATCTAAATTCTAAAGTGCTTATTGTCACGGGTAGATGGTAAATAAGTCTCCGCGATATGTTTTTCGCATTATCAAAACCCGGAAGCGAAGCACTGTCAATAACAGTGACGTGGTTTGGGTGATGAAGCACGTGGTCTCGTATCTGTCGCGGACGGCTATCTCTAAATATTGTCATTGAAAAAATATCCGTGATTTTTTTTGTCTTCACTCTCCCGAAACACTACCACTACTAAAAGAATTTCTCAGATGCCGACGAAGGCTGGTGACACATAATATGTATTTTAATTATCCAAATGTTGATAATACATACATACATAAACTCACGCCTTTATCCCAGAAGGGGTAGGCAAAGGCGCTACTAGGACACCCACATTTCGCCTTGTTTGTTCCGTCCATGATGTAATAGGGGGCGAGCCTATCGCCATATCGGGCACAAATTCCTGACTCCGGGCTGATAATTAATATAATAACCCAATATTACTTTGCCTGACCCGGGATTCGAACCCGAGACCTCTGCTTTGCAGTCGTACCGTAGTACAACTACGCCACCGCCACATACATATTTCATATTAAAAATAAAACTTATTGAGGATGCTATGTTTGATGATGGGAATAAGTAATGTGATTTCACTAATGAGTTAACATAATCTATACAAGGACCTAAACCGAGGTCAACGGAGAGGTCATGACCCCATGACCTTAGATCCATCTTTGGAAATAAATTTATTTTCGACATCAAGTTAGTGTGTTATACTAAGGTAGTGTTGAGTAGGACATACAAGAGGTAGTACATTTGTCCCGTACATGACGTCAAAATGTAAGAGTGGCTCAACTTTTTGAAATGTACTACTTCATATTTTGTGTCCCGGTACTCGTTACACTACGTCATTAACTATAGGATGAGAGCGAGAGGTACTAATACCTTCAAACTATCTAGTACGCCTCACTTCAATCGAAGTGGGACATTGTACTAGCTCAGTACAAAAATGAGGCTACTCTTACAAACTCTTTTTCAAGTCATGTCCTACTCAACACTATACTAAGGTCTATCTAAACCACAGACTATTAAACAAGACAGACAGCCGACTCCATACAAATTTTTTAACACGTTAAGGGAACTCACACAACGAAAGCCCAAACATGTACTTTATGTCTATATTATGTTATATAATTCATTCATAATTAATCGTCCATCTCTTTCTATCCAGTACATATTTTGACAGGGTGTTCTACTGTTCTTTTCGCTCGGTGGTTATATACATGGGAAGCAGTGCTGTGACAATCGGTACTTTTTCGAAATACCGATCTTTAATTTAATTAGGGATGGCTTTATTTTCCGGTTGACATCAGTGCCTCAAACTTACCGGTTTTTTTTACCGGTTTTGGTAGTTGTATATTCAGGTATTGCTTATAAAATAAATAAAATAAACTTCAAAAATAAATAACTTTATTTATAAACAATGAGAATTAAATTGTTATTCTAGAAATACCATAAATAATCCTTATTTAGATTGTCACTTTTTTCTCTACCACCCAGTTCACAAGGCTGTCTTCGCTAGAGAAGAACGGGCAAGAAACTCTAGCGTTGCTCTTTTAAAATATATTTACAATACAGTGATTATGCATTAGTCAAATTCAGAGAAGTTCACAAATCATGTATAAAAATCACAATATTACAGGTCATTTTTTACAGCTGAGATACGTAAAGTCAACCAGAACGCACAATTGGTATACACTGTTCCGCTAAAGCAGTGATTCCCAAAGTGGTCCAGGTGGACCCCCAGGGGTCCACGGGAGACTTGCTGGGGGTCTACGTAAGCGTGAACAAAATATGGGGGTCCATAAGATGTTAATGGGGGTCCACGAAAATTTATCTGCTTTTGATAGTAAAAGCAAAAATAAATGTAAGCATAGTTTTTATAAGGGCCTACCTACATTGTTTTAAGTACCTAACTAAGCAGATAATATTTTAATAAGGCAAGCGATTGTTACTTGTCCAAACTTGCGTATTCGATATTACGTACAATTTCGTGTACAGACTTGCAAAGCGCTATCCGCCCGACAATGCTTAATGCTTGTTCAGACATGAACTTGATCACCACTATAAATACTTGATGCCAAAGGCAAACTCATTCATTTGTTTCCGGAATTTCGAAAAAAAGTGTGAGAAAATTTATATCAGTGTTTGCTAGTGCCGGAGAAAAGTAAGTACCTACCTTTTTTTTGTTATAGTACTTAAGTATTTTGTTTCCGTGTACTAGTCGGTTGATCACAACTGCTTGTATAGATAGGTAAGGTAGATTAGACGTGTATATAATCTAAGATAGGTAACTTAGTAACTTACAGATATTTTAATTGTCCTCTTTCGATTTGAAGACAAACACAGCACGTTTTATTCCATTGTTTTTTCACGAGAGAAGCACTGCCTCTCTAAAAAGGCCGAATAAGCAATATTGCAGAGCAATTAATATTGTAATTTTTCTTGCAAATAACTACTAGTTTTATAAAACAGTAATTTCACAATCATTTTATATTAAATAAATAAATACACCCAACAGTCACATACATAGTCCTGACCCCACACTAAGATCGAGTCTTGTGTCGTGGGTATCAGGAACTACGAGAGACTTTTCGGTCTCACAAACACCCAGACCCGAAACAAATACCTGTGGATCACACAAATATTTGTTTCGGTGCGGGGATCGAACCCGCGCCCTCTCGTTTCACAGGCGGCGTCTAACCAACTGCGCCACGGAGGCTGACTAATTGAGGCTAATTGATTTTGAAGTAACTACATATTTTATCAAAATTATTCCTTTTCGGAAAAAGCGAGCGGTGCGCGGGCGACGGGAAAAGGGCGGGGCTTGGGCTTCGATGCCAGTTTGTCACGTTTTAATGTGCGTTTTAACAATAAAGCCGCAGACAAAAAATACGCAAATACACGGAGCGCGTGAACTCATTGATTTGATGAAATGTTAGTTATCGTTTTTATGGAATTTTGAGATTTCGACTTTTATTTTTTCCTACACAAATATGATCAGTATTCGATACTGAGTACACCAATTTTTATTTGTACTATTAAAAATTAGTGGTAAATTAGGTACTTTAAAATTGATACCGTTTTGTGAAAACGTCTGTATTTGTCTTAGCGGTTTATTAGTTGGTCCCTTTACAAGCCGTAATTCTATTTCCGCGTGCTGACAAAGGCTGCGGTGTGATACCTATATTCAGAAAAAAACTTGGTTACTAAAACATTTTTTTTTACAGGTAAGGTAACTGACACGAAACATGGCTACAGCAAAGAAAAAATGTCGACAATATAGTGTCGATTATTTGAAATATGGTTTTGTTCCATCAGAGGCAGACAAACAGTTGCCCATGTGCCTATTATGCAACAAAGTTTTGAGCAATGACTCTATGAAACCATCAAAGCTCGAAGATCATCTAAAAAGGTGTCATACTGATAAAATAGGTAAAGATTTAAAATATTTTCAAACATTGAAGGAAAAATATGAAAAGAGACCCACCATGCACAGTATGTTCGCTTCAACATCTCAAAGTAACGATGATGGCTTGCGGGCATCTTACAATATCTCATTACTTATAGCAAAATCTGGAAAACCACACACTATCGGAGAACAATTAATTTTACCCGCTGTTGAAGAGGTTTTAAAAACTGTTTTGCACAAATCTCCGTTTGACGTACTAAAAAGAATTCCATTAAGTAACAATACTGTACAAAGACGCATTGATGAAATGAGCTCTGATATCGAAAGTTTTTTGTGCAATCATCTGCAAAAAAATCATTTTTCTATACAACTGGACGAGTCAACGTTACCCGGTAATGAAGCATTATTATTGGCATATGTCCGATTTATTATGGAGGAAGAAATTCACGAAGAATTGCTATTTGCCAGAACTTTGGAGACTGATACTAAAGGCGAATCAATATTTAATGTCCTGAGTAATTTTTTCACGGAAAAATCGATTCCATTTACAAACATTATTTCAGTGGCAACAGATGGAGCTCCTGCAATGGTCGGGCGATATCGTGGGTTTATAAGTCATCTCAAAAGAATTATACCAGGACTTACAGCTATTCATTGCGTAATCCACCGACAACATCTTGTGGCAAAACATTTAAGTGACAGGTTGAACCAATCTCTTCATTTTGTAATAAAAGCTGTCAACAAAATCAGAAGCAATGCATTGAATACGCGTTTATTTGCTCAATTGTGCGACGAAAATGATGAAGACTTCCAACGACTGCTCTTACATACTGAAGTACGCTGGTTGTCGAAAGGTGCATGCTTAACGAGATTTTACTCTGTTTTCGATTCCGTATTAGAGTTCCTAGAAAGTAGAGATCCAGATTTAAAAGAAAACTTGATCAAACTCAAAGCAGACATTGCGTATTTGACAGATTTGTTTAAAAAATTTAATGATATTAACTTGCAGTTACAAGGGGACAGCCTGAATTTAATAAAAACAAAGGGGATAATTTCGGCTTTTCTTGGGAAATTGAAATTTATGAAGCAAAACATTAGTCGGCGCGAATTCTCTCAATTTCCAAACTTGTCGCAGGTAGAATGTATTGATGAGGATATCCATACCTACAGTCAACATTTAAATGCCCTGCATGATGACTTCAAAACCAGGTTTGAAGATATCCTGACGATGGATATACCACCATGGATCATAAATCCATTTGATGAAACGGAAGTGGCCAATGTTGTATTACAAGAGGAGCTGCTCGAGCTAAGCACCAATGAGGAGCTGAAGGTGAAATTTAGAAAAGGCTACCAAACATTTTGGCTGCAAGCAGAAATACCCGAAAAATATCCTGGACTGTGGGAAATCGCAAGGAAATTTTTAATAGCTTTTCCCTCGTCATACCTTGTCGAAAGGAGTTTTAGTGCCGTTACAAATCTCTTAACAAAAAAAAGGAGCAAATTAAACATCACAGAGCGGGGGGATTTGCGGTTATTGCTCACAAAAATAAAGCCAAACATTGATCGTTTGCTGACACTCCATCAAATACATCCTTCCCATTAATTAAAATTATGACCTGAACCTATATTACCTTATTATTTTTTTCTTATAATTCTATTCTTTTAATAAATAAAGTGTTATAAAATGTACCATTTTTCGTTTTTATTTTACCTATCGGAATATAGGGACAGAACTCAGAAGCGACACAATTTTTATTTTTTGGCGACTTTAAGAATGTGGTAGAAATGTAGCAGCAGGGGGTCCACCAAAACCAGTAAAATTTTGAAAGTGGTCCACGAGAAAAATAAGTTTGGGAACTACTGCGCTAAAGCAATGATTGGCAATGGTAATAGTAGTTTCAAAATAATTAAAAGTTATGATAATATTATAAATACATTAGGTTTACATACATTTTTTAAATTCTTAATGAGGTTTTTGTTTGTTCAATCGGGATAATCTTAGAGAACTACCACTAGGATAAGAAAAAATCTGCTTTTTATAGCGATTCATGACAATTTAGAATGATTCTCTCCTCCTCAATTTAGGGATGAAAGGTTGTAAGGAAGTAAATAATGTGAAAGTAAGAAGCACAAAAAATTATTTATCACATTTACCTGTTTCTGGAAAGAAAAAATGTTACATATTATGTTACTTATAAATCTTATTATCACATATTTTACTTCAAGACTCCTTGTAATTATACATTTTTCAATTAACGCCTAACGCTTTTTATGATATAAGCGTAATATTAATAAGGGTTTTTTTTAATTTTATAAGCCTTATGAATGCAAGTTATGTTAGCAACTACAGTTACAGTTTCTTTATGTTAGTAACTACAGGCTTGGTATTCATAGAAAATGCAATGAAACTGCCTTAGAAACATTAAGGTGCTGGGTCATAGTAGTTGGCAATATAAATTTAACCAAATTAGTTCAGGCTTCTAGTATATTAATGAAACGTTTTCATTAGGTTAACTTTAGATACATTAAAGCAAAATCGTGCTAAAAACAACATACTAACTAAATAATGGTGTAAATTTACAAATTATTACACCACGGAAGCAATTCCATGTGTAACATTACAAATGTATTATTAAATCGAATACAAAACAAGTTAAATACAAGTCTGAATACAATGTAATGTTAGTATCTTGAAACCATATATATAGTTTTCGCATAATATTATTTTTAAATCACGAAGATACAATTTCTTAAAAATTCTGCAATAAAAACGAAAATGTTGGATTCAATGATTTGAGGAAATCCAATAATGTATATTTATCTATTCACTCTACCTTACACTCCTATACGTGGGCCTCCTCAATAAACGATTGAGATAGGTCATGGTCCACCAGGTCATTATTTAAAGATATGATCGAAATTGCTCTTCCATTACATTGCAAATCAATAAAAATATATGAAAGGTGCAAATGCATGATTTGTATTAACAGTTTAAAACAACATAATATTATGCTTTACACTTAGCAAAATGATAATCATATTGAAGATTACTTTGTTTTTAAACCATGTAAGGTGAGTAGAGATATAATAACCAAACTATTATATGATCCTACTATGAAATTTTTCAAAGCATAAAATTAAATTTATTACAATTTCCAGCAAAGAATTGCTATGGACATTATTACAATGAAGTGTATTGCGAACAATGTCTGCTTACAAATATAATATTAAATATTAATTAAAAACAGTCATTATTTAATTTAATACATCATTGCAGACTTTCATTCTAATGCACCGAAATAATTCATTTCAAATTGGTTAATATAAAATACAAATAAAATACAAAAGAATAAAACTGTAAAATAAGTTTACAAATATTACAACATGTGAGACATTCCATGCATAATAATATAATTGGTAATATCATATAAAGGCACATTTACAAGCAAAATGAATATAAAAATACTGGATGCAATATGATTAAGAAACAAACAAATTGCTATTTCAGGATTCAACATCAACCATCAGGTAGGTTCATATTAAGGTGTAAGAAAAAGTTTGGCAACATAAGTCTATTTTAAAGAAAACCTTGAATTGAAACTAAAATGATTTTACACCCTGAAAGGGGACTTGAGCTTCAACACTCAAATTTAATCAAAGAATTTTAAATTCAAGACAATATTTAAATCAATTAACAAAAGTTATTACAAATATTGCTTCAGTGATAGAGGTTTTGCTTCCCTTGGATTGGGAGAGTCAAAACGCATAGACAAAAAATTTTTTACAGCTTAATTCCAGAAATCTATATGTTCAGAATTACAAGACAATGCATGTGTCAATTTGTTACCATATCGGCCAAAACCATTTAAACTTTCAAACAAATCATTTATGAAGGTAATATCTGTTGTGAAAAAAATATCAAAATTAAGATTAAAAGTAGAATAATCATGTTCTTGGAGATGTTGGTTACTCTTCATATAAACTAGTAGTGATGTAGCCACTTGCCGGCTAAAAACTTGGGCTGCAAGTTTGACCTGTAATGTATGTGCATTTTAATTATTGTATAACAATAAACAATATAAAACCTATACAAATAGATCGGGGGAGCCATTCTTTAATTAAAAGAAGAAGAAGAAGAATATACCTACTAATATATAACTTCTGACATATTAATCACTTTTTGTGATTAGTGACCACTTCAAAACTGAATCTTGATAGAAATTGTATACTTTAATTTACCTTCATTTTGTCATATGAAGTTGGATTTATGTGTTTCTCTGTAAGTTTGGTGCTTCTTGCTCGGCCATCAAAGCCATCCTATAATTTGTATAGACTTTCTATACATTCCCACTTTGCTCTTCGATAACCAATGAGTAGATGCTTTTTCTGAAAATTTTTACGAAAACATTTAAACAAATGAGGTACATCATAGATATAATTGGTTGGGGCCAATTTTGTAGAAGATGTCATTCGTGCAATTATTACTACGTAAAAGTTCAGCATTGGAATCTGATATTAATGACCTAATAGCAACATTAGCAGAGCCTTGATCACTAATATTTCTAAATGTTTCTCTAAATTTATATTCAAGTTTAAACACGGAATTGCACAAGGTTTTAATTTTAATTTTTCATTAATATGTTCGGCAAGAAAATGTTTATGACAAAAACGAATACGGCTGCGTTTATTAAAAGGTATGTTTTGTAAATATGGACAAAACCCTAACCACATTTCCCACCTTGCTTGGTTTGTGAAGGGAACACAAAAATATTTATTATTTGGTCCTCGAGTGTTACACTCGGGAACAATGCACTTATTTACCATAGTTCTTACAAAAATAACAAGTATTTTAACACAAATTCAATAATAATAAACTATCACTCGTTTTAGCCGGTAAACACTAATGACTAAGGTCACTTATGCCTATTTTATCTTTTACGAAAACATAAGCACACAAAATTAATAAAAAGGAAAAAAAAACCGCCTTTGATTGCAATCTGTAGCACCAGAATCCGTGATTAGAAAGTTAATAAATTCCAATTATAAGATTCGCTGTACTAAGGCTTGATCAAGGCACAATAGAAAATGGCGGCAAACCAGATACGTTGACCAACAGACATTTCAATACTAATGACATAAGATACTACGTCACACGCACACTAATAAAAATGTTGAGTGTAGAGAGAGAAAGATGAACGCCGTCCATATTAAAATAGTGAGATAGCTAGCATAGCTTATCGTGCAACTTTTTTTGTTCTAAGTTGGACGGGCCTGATCTAAACTAAGAAGTTCCATTTGACATTGGGAAATAGGGATGCTATCAAATAAATCGGTTCTTACAATATCCGATTATATAGAGATATCGATAATATTTGTCTGTATTTCTTAATCGATTACAGTTTATATTTTCAGTTAACATCTTTTCGTTTATTTTTTCATGAACATTTTTATTCTAATGAGACATCAACAATTGCATGTCACTTTACTATTTAGGAACAAAAGGAGTGATTTATCTATTACTAGCGGCCCGTCCCGGCTTCACCCGGATGCAGACACTTTTTCGAGTCCAGTCCACATCACGCACATGCTTATGAACACATGATACATACATACAATACAATACATATACTCCAAAGTGAGGAACCTCCTCACTATGTGTGGCGTATCCTACAATACTGCCTTCATTTCCATTGTAATATCCAAATCTATTAATTAATGATAAATTAATTCATATTAATATTATTATTTCACTATTTATTGATGTATGTTCGTTGACAGCATACCTATTATTAGCTGAAAGTTCAGTATTTTTAAAAGTTAAAAAACAACTGCTTTATATCTGCTCGATTTTTTAAATATTTTTACCGATTATGCGTATACAAATGCATTTGAATAGTCTCGACTCTACCGGTAAAAGACCTAACGAGGCGACTTTGTAATGACGTCTAGAAAAAAAATATGTTGTTTAAAATGGTTATTTTGCTTTATTTAAAGAATTCTAGTTTAAATTTAGTGATTATGGTTTGTATATCTAGTGATAAAATAAGAATAGCTTCATAATTCCATGGATTTACGGAAAGTGTTATTGAAATTGTGTGGGTTACGTCTGCACGAAGTTATTTACGTTAAAAGTATGAAACGTCAAATGGAACCTGTTAGTTTAGATAGACTATACTGTTTATTTCTCAGTAATACCGTGGTTACAGCTTACACTTAACTAACCTATTTTTCACAATGCACGCTCTTATACCGGGTATATCAAAAAATAAAAGGGTGTACATCATTATTTTAGGAAAACTATGTATTTATCACCGATCACATCACAAATACGACGATAAGTAAAAAATTACCGCGAAAGAAAAAAAAAGCGAAATTTTTAGTTGCATTGTGTCTGAAGTCACTAATACTACCACCTGGCTTCGTTTTCGGTCGCAGTCTTGATATACCCTGTATAATAGGTATTAAATATAAACTACCCTTCACAAATTATAAGCTTACAATTATTTGTATAACAGAGAATTATATGTATAATTAATTGTAATCATATTTTTGTGTGGCGACAACAAGATTATCACTGGATTCGTAAATTAGATTGTTTGAGTGGCAGATATCTTTTGTTTTTGTTATATCACAAGCCGCGGATAGAAGTTACTTGACTATTCCTTCTTGACCTTTGTTTTGAGATGTTATCAAAAATATGGCGCCGTTTTACTTTGTGATATCGAGTGTTTACAGAAGTCGGTCGACCTCGAATGCCCCATCTTTACTTGTTATACTACCTTTAATTTTAGCTGCCGCGACGGTTTCTTACGTCAATCATATAAAAGACGATTTTACCTTTAAATTGCAAGTTTAATTAACAAATGCAATTATAACCAAGCCTACACGATTTCTATGATTTTTTGAATGAAGATAAAGAATATTAAAATTATTATAATTATATATCTTTTAAAATAAAAACTTATGTCATTTGATGTAATTACATTGACTTCTATTCTACCGACATGATAACAAATAAGTGTGTGATTTTATAAGTGTAACATTGATATCGATGTGTAATTATAACAATGCATTATTAAGAGATTTCTGTAGTTCCTTGGCGAAAGGTTCCAAATTACTTCTGCGATCACGAGTGAGAAATGTTGTTTATCACTAGATCTGTGAAGAATTTGGTCAAATCAAACAAAATATTTAATTTTAAAAACCTAGTTGATTAACAGTAAGTGCTTGTTCTCGTTAATACGCGGGCGCGGTAGCGAGTGCGGTCAGGAAATATCAAACATATTATTGATGATGACCAAGTGTTCACCACGTACGAAACTCACGTGCAATGTAAGTAGCGGGCAAGCTCGCGGCAATATCAAACGCTTGAGTTATGTGTGTATGTTCACGTCGAACTAGCGGCGGAGTAGAGGATTCACTCGCGACGTCAGGTAAGTTCAACCAGTTTGAACTTGTCGCTCGGAAGTAATTAACTGATTACATTAGTAATTAAGAGGAACATTGTTAGAATTTGAATTTAACTACGTATAACAAACTACCATTTTCTCAAATCACCCTATGGTTACAAATAGTCTTTCTTCGGGCTTTATACATTTATGAAAATTTGTGTCTTCTTTTGAAATCTTACTCCTTAATGAATCCAAGATGTAATCAAAACAGTTGACAGTCATCCTGGTATATCGGAAAAATCTTGAAAGATGTTCTCTCAAATTACTAAAATACAAAGTATGAAATTCAGACTTTCTCGGCGGTGTAGTTGTACTACGGTACGACTACAAAGCTGAGGTGTCGGGTTCGAATCCCGGGTCGCGCAAAGTGATATTGGGTTTTTCTATTCATTATCAGCCTGGAGTCAGGAATTTGTGCCCGATATGGCGATAGGCTCCCCCCTATCTCATAATGGGACGGAACATACAAGATGAAATGTGGGTGTCCTGGTGGCGTCTCTGCCTAACCCTTCTGGGATAAAGGCGTGAGTTTATGTATGTATGTATGAAATTCACCATATTCTTCTCTTTCTTTATCAATTTCGTGCACACAAATTATCATCTCGCAATTTAGGTATGAATTTTCGATTAAAAATAAAAGATCTTCGTCCATGTTTTCAATCTCTGACAACGTGTCGGACTCGCGCAAACGCGTGGTGGTCAACGTGAACACGACTCGCGACGTCTATCGCGCCTGTGCCCGCGTGTTCCTACGTGAACAAGCACTAAGTCGGACTACATAGTTTTATTAACATACACACACATAGGGTAATTGTATAAAATTTTATAATAAACTTCCCAATTCGATAACGCATCTGCAGGACAAATTATTTAAGACACATATTAAAAGCATACTTATGACTAGGGGCTATTATAGTATTAAACAATATATTGAGGATAAGGAAGCCTGGCATTAGGTGTTTTCTTGCACTTTGCGACCTCCTGGGGCACTGAGGTATTCACTTATTACATTCTCATTTTAAAATAACTAAAATATATAAAATAAATAATTGTAAAATAAAAACTAATCAAAATGAGACAAATTAATTAATCAACAAGTTAATAAAATAAAATAAATTAAATTAAATAATGAATAAATAAAATACCTATTTAAATTATATGACGACCGATCGAGAAAAATAAATAATAATAAAAATAAGCAAGGCAAGCTTTGTAAGACAAGTCACAAATATTTATTTCAGTAACTTGACCAAAACCAAGCCCACTGAGTTTGACTCGCTGGATCTGCTCAGAACTGGGTCGCGCCGCGTAGTATCCAGTGGTAAAGTTAAGCCCGCTGAGTTTGTTCGCCGGGTCTTCTCAGTCGGGTCGCGTTGGATCCGGCAGTAAGCCTAAAATTACGGGACGTTTCGGAAATACTCATGGTCGTTATTTAATCAATTGGACCCAAAACAAGCCCACTGAGTACTATTCGCTGGATATACTCAGAATTGGGTCGCGTCGCGTAGTTTCCAGTGGTAATGGAAGCCCACTGAGTTTGTTTCGCCGGGTCTTCTCAGCCAGGGCCGCGTTAGATCCGGTGGTAACATTAAACCGCTACGCACCGCTTTAATTTAATACTTATGGTCCACTTAGACATCGATTATCGTAAATAATGTATTTCCTAAGGGAAAAAAATTTACCATAAAATACTAATAAGTAATATAATACTTAATATAATAAAATTAATATAAAAATTACAACGAATATCTTGTAAATAGAAAATAAGTACTATGTGTATTGACTTGTCATAAGAGCTATTTAATTGCCTACGTGACCAATAAACGAATTTCATTTCATTTCATAAACGAATTTCATTTCATTTCATTATACAATGATCCAATAGTTTTGATAATTGTTTTCCTCTTCCGTGTTAAATACTGTATGCATTGTATTGTACTCTTTCCGCATTTAAACTTGAAGTATAAATATGTATTTTGTACTGTCTGGTGCTCCGATTTTTTATGGGTTGCAATTTGATCTTTCATCATATTGTTTTAGATTCCAAAAAATATATTTACCTGCTGTATTAGTGTTTAAATATTCGAAGAACTTTTAATTATTTGTGCATAACTACCAATGTAAAAAATTCACAACCTATAAAAAATATTATTTGTTTACTGAACAGGTAAAAATAAAAAGCAAAATGCAACACAAACGTTTAGATCCTTTATTTCAATTACATTTAGAGAAAAATATTTATCCATACCATGCAATAACTAACCAATTGTACTAATACATTTTTTTTTTACAAAATATTCCGCTTAAGCGATAGAAAATAAAATATACTCGATAAGCGGATACTTGTTAAATATAAAGATTTTTTTCATGAATACAAAGTAACCACACAAGCAAGCAATGTGCTTATATGCCCTCAAATGTCAATTGAGTGGGCGAAATTATACACATTAAATATGGCTTATTTCTAGGAGTCATGTTATCTCTAGAACAATTATTATAATTCTCAAATCTATGAATCAAATTAAAAATATAAACACGCTCAAAACATGCATGTCATCATATTACAACACACTAACTTGTACTATAAAAATCACTTTGGGAATTTTATAGTCTGTGGGCACAGCCAGAGCTTCTCGGCTAGACACGAACAATATAAATCTAATCTAACATATTTCCCAAATGTCAGTAAATGTAAACCAATATGTTAGCGACAAAATTAATCTATGTATCTAATCTATTCATCCGTTCCATTAGCTAAGAGAGGCATGACAAGTACGTTGTTGCCACGTCTTGACTGTACCCACAAGTTAAAAATAACAAGAAACGCAAGGCGCTCTACAGTGGGAAACAAGCAGGTTCAACTGATTGTCTACTTCATTTTTGCAAGATCGCTGTCATCAAAGCATCTTTTAGTTTTTTCGTCATTTCTTCTAAAATGTCTGCTTTGACTTTTAATTTTTTATTTCTTTCTTCTAATTCAAGAGCTAACTGTTCCATCTGTAGTTCCTTGAGTTTCCTGTTCATCCTAGACCTTTTTGATGCTTCATTATTTTTATCCCTTAACTCCCTATATTTGACTTCCTGTGTAGAGACGGACGAAGAGTTTTCATCGACACTACACACAGAGGACACCGTGCTCTCCCTTCTCTTGGGAGGGCGTCCTCTTCGCGCTCTCGTCAGCTGCTGTGACCCTTCAAGCGCGAGAATCATATCTTTAATGGGAACACTAGGTTTTCTTCTTTTATACTTCCTAGTTGGCTGTTCAGTGTAAGGTGTGTACGTCTCATCTGAATCGTCACTGTCGTGATGTCGTTTCCGGCTTGAATGTGACTTTGTGTCATCGTTGTCCGATTCGACGTGAGATTCGCTTTTAGGAGTGATGGGATCGTAGTCGACTCGCGGTGGGGTGTCGATTTTGGTGCACGAATCCTCTAAGTCGGGAGCCGGTTCTTGTATTGGCCTCGCTTTCGTCGGTTTCTGTAACAAAATATAAAATATTATTAGTAAATGATTCTATAAACAAATATGAAGATCAGTGTTTATGATATAATACCTACCAAAAGTGCTGGATGTGTGTGTTTCTCCTTTTCCATCTGTTCGACGTAGCTGAGTACTTCGGGCGTGCTGATGGTGTCGCAGGGCCAGGCGGGCGGGTGCGCCAGCACGTCCACGGAGAGGCCGCGCCGCGGAAGCCCTGTATCTTGCATCGCTTTCTCTTCACCCCGGTCTTCGTTGATAATAAACTCAGAGATAAATACGTTGTTACTCTCCACCTCCCGTGGTATGACGGAAACAAATTTTGAGTCTAGGGAGTCTTCTTGTTCGATGAAGGGCATTGTGTTGTGTGTGTTAGTGTTGTATACTTTCGTATAGTGTGTGTTGTGTGTGTTGGCCCACTCGACGGGTTCTGACACTGGCCAAGAACTCCTGTCGGGAACCGTACCGGACGTCAAGTCTCCAATAACAACTGGCAGGTTAATGATGTCGAGGAATTGTTCCTGCATTGGTACCTTGGTTTGTTCCTCTGGGAACGCCATTGGTTTGATGTATTGACCAAACGCGTCGATATTCGGAGAGAATGGATCGACGGGTGTGGTGTTGTAGAAACCTGCCTGGCTGTATGGAGAATTAGCGTCAAATGCATCCCACCCATGAGGGGAGAATGGTGTTTGTGGTGTGTCGATATTGTATGCCCTTTCTTCAGTTTTTTTGTGTGGATCTGCGGAAGGAAAGTCTTTTTTAATATTTTGGAATAGTTTATAAATTTAGCACCCATCCACGCTCAGCAAAACAATAAAAAACTATAACACGTAACAAAACAAGGATAACTAAGAATATTCTGCCAATTTTTTGATGTCGTGGATTAAGAACTTTAATTTGATTATATTTCCTATTATGTGAATAAAACAGTATCTAAGTTATATAAAACATAGGACCTTACCAATGGTCTGTACTTGTTCTTCCTTGGCGGGACCGGAGCACCACTGAACCAGATCTTGGAAGAACTCGCAGTCCTGTTCGTTCTGAAACATTGTGTCCTCGAACAGCGGCTCCGGTTTCAAATATTCCTGAAAATAGACGGTGCTCTTGTAAAAATTTAGCTCGGTCGTAGATGGGGGAATTAAAAATTAACTTAATATTAATAAATAATAAGTAATTATGTTAGTACTCACGCGCGCTGCAACCTGCCCTTACCTCGGAATAGCTGGTGGTGGGCACCGGTGATGTCGGCATCGCTCCTGTGTTTCCGTCGGTAACCACTCCGGTTAACCCGTTCTCCTGCAGACTCTTTTCGGGCTTTAAACGATCTAGTTCTACCACTTTCAAAAGACTTTGAGTCTTGTGACTCGTTTGCGAAAAAACCATATCTTTTGGTGTTTGAATTGGTGTACTGATTTCCGATATCGTCGCCTTGACTCGGACAGGTGATCTTTTGAGCAACCATTTTGAATAGAACTACAAACAGAAATGATACGACGTAACATAATGTGCATATTGTATGAAGCCAGGTGGGATGTTGGTAGGGAAACAGATAAATGTGGTGGCAGTGATGAGTGGAAGTGGGGGGACTTACATGGTGAATGTAACTTTAAACGCCAGAGATTCACCATGGTCACCAAGATATGCGTGATGTATTTAATAAGATATATAAATGAATAAGATAACATATTAATCGCTGCTGTATGACCTTTCGTTATGACAAATGAAAGGGCAAGGTCGCCACCGAGGATAACGTTAATGTGAATGTAAATTTTGATAAAATAGAACAAATGAAATCGTATAGGTACATGATACTTGAAAGATGATGATTGCATAAATATTAAAGAGACAATATTATATGGCCCTAAAATATATATTTATATCAAAAGAAAAAAATATCAAACTAAAAAAAACAAACAGCTGTATACTCGTATTATGCAATCAACATAATAATATGTCACCTGCCCTATGAAAATGTTCATGTCAACATTCAATGTCAAAGCTATTATTGATATTTGATTTGTAACGATGTAAAAAAATAAATTGCCCCTTGATGGCTCATTGAGAGCGTCGCCACATTGCCGGAAAATCTATATTTGATTTATATCTAGCATGTTAGTGAATAAAACTATATTATACACAACTTACAAGTACAATTAGTAAAAGCGTTGTTACGTAATTCTAAAAATATTCTATATTACGAACTAAATTACACCTAAACTTAATTGTAAATGCGCTGCATGTAACGTAATTATAAACGAGTTTTAAATTATTTGTTGGTCTAATAGAGCGCTGTGGAACAACAGGAAAAACATTTTTATAAACTATCAGATTTTTTCGGTTCGTCAAGTACACATTAACTTAGACACTTTAATGTGTTTGTAAGTATCGCAGTTATCTTGAGTTCCTACCCACTGCTACGCTTTATCTCTGCCGTATTACGTTATCGCGCTCCGTGAGCCAAATATTCCATTGATGATATTTGTTTGAGTATATTAAACTCAAAAAGTTAATAGAATATTGTAGAATGTGACAGTAGTGGCGAATCAAATTTAGCATGTTACAGAAATGTGCGAGAAGCGGAACAGAAGTTTTTACGTGAATGATGTCATGAACTTGTGAAAATTATATTGTGCGTAGAAGCATGATATGAGAAGCTAAGTAATGCCCATGACTGAATTTAATATTAGTTTGAAACAATTGAAGTCAAATCAGTGATTGATGATAAGGGTTTAAAATTACTTCTATAATTTGCTCTGTTAAAATCTATCTTTATCCATCTATCTTTATTTGACTAGCAAAGCTTACTGAACAATTCTTCGAAATAGACTTTTATTTTGAATTAAGTATGTCTCAGAAGAATTTCGAAAATGTATCAAACTTTAAATATGATATTCATTTAGAGATTGGTTTTTAAATCTTCGAATGTTCTTCATTGCTATCACAGCTCCTGTGAACAAATAATTATAATCGAAAGGAAGGGGGTGAACGCCATTACTTACTTTGAACTCTTCTTGAGCTCCTAATGAAATCTTAACTCTTTAGGCTCCCAGCCAAGTAATTGTCGCGACAGTAGGCCTGCAACAAGAAACCTGCGATAAGTGTTTGCAAAAAAATTGGGTCGACGTGGCAGCGGTGGCCGCGGACGAGCACTTCTGCGATAACTTTAACGCGCTTGACTTTGACATCCCATATATATACACATACGTTATATCTATGCGGTAATATCAGATACTTCATGTGGTTATCGCGCTTTGATATATCTGTGACCTCGACGAACGATCGTCAGACAGACGCCCACACATATCGATCGAACATTTTTCCAGTTATGTATATTAATGTAGTCACATCGAACGATATCCATAATAAGTTATTACACGTGACATTAGTGTGATAGAGTAGTCATTTTGTTAGGATCGGTCTAGAACAGTTAGTACGGTTCTCGGTATTGGCTGTGTTCCAAACTCACATGAAACCAAACAACTAGCAATTATAAATTGAACATACAGAAATAATGTCAATTATCTACGAAATGTAATTACATAGGAGCTGTAGGCTAAAAACTAATACGGGAGGAAACACGTACTTCCCTAATTAATAGTCCCCAATACCAAGTTATATAGAAAGTAACTTCATGCGTCATTAGGAATAAATATTTATCGATAATTTGTCGGAATTTGAACAAATGAGAACATACTTAGCAAACTACCTCAAAAATTATCCGAAGCAGAAAAAAAATAATAACCTTGTAATCTTTTTAAAGATTAGTCGCCATTTTGTACGAAAGAACAATTTCAAGTTTTTACGAAAACTCTCACTCTACATATAAAATATACACCAGGATAAATGTAGAGTCAATTTGGAAAAAATATTTACAGTAATTCTAGTACTTAGCACAATTAATTTAGTTTTAAAATTAAGTCTCGAATAGTATCAAAATAAAATTCAACAAAACAGTGGCACCGATATCATTGATGCGAAGTAATTTGAACAAAGAAAATATTATACAGGCGCGCATTTTCCAGAAAGTTGCGGCGTATTTAGTATCTGTCAAAGCAACGTGACCGCTCTCCGTTCACGTTCCGACATGTGCGCCGATATGCACTGTGTATTTTTGCACATAATTCACCAAAATCAACATAAAGACACTATTGTATTGGAAAATCCACACCTTCTATACAGCCTGCACGCAATTTTGAAGTAATTCCATAGAATATTTTTCAAAATTATTACACCATATTAAATAATAACTAATAGCTTACCCTGTTACGAACAAATAATGTAACGCCTCCAGTCGATTATACAATAATAGTCGCTTTCGTAACAAAAATTTAAATCAACAAAATAATAGTAATGTAAGCGCGATAACTTCGCCGTGTTACGAATGCAAGTTTAAATATATTAGGCTGTGCTCTGCACGGACACGGGTACCCCGTAAAACCACAGAAATTGTTGTGCAACGTTCGGCGCGAAGCCCACCCATCGGTTTTCTTCACCCCACCACTCGACGGCGGCATTCTAAAAATAACTTTTCTCCTCTGCTATTGGCTAAACGAATGACGTCAACTTTTACAGGCCAATGAGAACGCGCCGCTGGCGAGAGTCACGAGACCAAGTTTTCACAATCACATTGAGTTATATAGCTAGCTACATAGTTCAAGTGGCTTCAGGCATGCTCGAACAGGTACGGTGTTCTGGGGATTCACGCAGATCAGAACGGGCGCCGTTTTTCTGAATGACTCATACTTCGCAAGGAAAACAAAATGTTTTTAACATGCCGCGGTAATCTAAATTCGTTTCAAAACAACGGTACTTACAGCAAAAACATAATTACAGTATAAATACTGATAAAATCATAGTTACTACCTGTTTAGATTGGGTTTGTTAATAGGTACTTATGCACCGTAAAAAACATACATAATTTAAAAAGTGTGTTCAACACGTGATGAATTTTTATCCATCTTATTATATCTATCAGCATCAGAAACAAAAACAAATGCGACGAATGCCTTCATTTAAAAAGATAATGCCGAATGCTTATAACAATGCCGCAGTTTATCCCCCGCTGCGTATTGAAGGAAATTAAAAGAATACTCTTCTTTTTTCTCTTTATTGCCGAGCTTAAAATCACAGAGTGATTATCGGAAGAATAGTCTTCTTCTAATCATATAAGCAAATTTATTTTTTATGCCCTGAATAAAAAAATTATAATATATGTCAGCAATGCTTACTAATGGCAGTGAACATAGACAAATATGTATTAAAATATAACGACCATCATTAAATTCTAATTTACCACGATATACAATATACAAATGTACATCATCGCAGCAACAAATCAATGGAAAAAAGTGTAATTTAGAAACGCTATTAAAACGCGATAGAGCTCCGATAGAGCTTCGACTAAATCCTAATATACAGATCTTTTCAGCCTTTCTTACGCGGTATAAATACTACTATAAATACTTTTATTGTACTTATCTATCTTACTAAATAGATAAAGTAATTGTAGCCTTAAGTGATTACCTTAGGATTCAACTGTGTATATTTATTACTATAGAGTATAGACTTTAAGAAGACTCCAACATGGTAGACAGTAGACACCGTAACATCTCAATAATCCTCCTCGAAGGACCACGTTGTAACGTTGATATCTTGTTTGTATTACATAAATATGATTGTGTGTTATTTTAACTGTCTTAAGTAGTAATTCGAACTAACCTTGCCTTTATTTATAAGTTCGAATTTTATTTAGGACAAGTTCCGCATAGCGTTGAGAACTTATACATGTGCCGGAATCTCATGGGAATCTCTTTATTCTTATGCTATGAGTTACGCCTACTAGAACATTTAACAAACTTACATGACGCATATAGCTCCATAATTCATTCATAAAACACTTTCAGGGTAATTTGAAGATTATCCAATCAAACGAAAAAGTCATTTATCTCACGAATATTGCTAGTAAGAATATCTTCTTGAAATCGCAGAATGTGTGGCGATTGTGGTAGTCAGAAGGAGAGAGCAGTTCTTTTATAACTGTTCATATTGGACATGTACAGACATGCTGAGTTGTGACGTTGGATCGCCTGCATTGTATTTAGGTCGCACACGCGAGGTGACTCATTAAATTCGCTCTGACATTGAATTAGGTTGAATAACCTCCGATTCACTTGCGATTGATTTATGTATTTTCACTTATTGTATCATATATTTGATTTTTTGATAATTTACGCGATAGACATATTTATAACAGCACTCGAATTTTTCATTAAACAAAACACGTCGTTTTATATTTTCTTTGTCTGAATTTTTTTAGAGAAGGCTTTTGGAGTACCTAACCTTTAGATGGCTTTTTACCTTTAATGGCAATGTTGACATTGCTTTCGGCGCTCCAGCCGAGTAAAATACAACTAGTTCAAGGGTATTTCTATAAAGTTCAGATTCTGTGGTTCAGTTCTCAGCCGGAACCATTAGCATGTAAGATGACCGGGGTATCCTAGTACATTATTAGTCGCCGGACTGGGTACGCAATACATTTACGTCACATACAAATCCATTAGTATTGTTGCTAACCGCATCTTAGATTCAATTTATAATTTCTGAAGTTCAAATACCTACTTCGAACATGTTTGGATGATTTTATGCACACGTAGCTCAGATTTTATTTAACAACGTAAACTATTTATGAAACGGCACGTGTACCAATGTGAAATCCGGAAGAGTGGAAGGCCAACTTAATAACATTACTTAGACTTTTGATACGAAATTTAAATAATAAAGGTCATTTTACATCGGCAGAATGGAAATGACCGTCATAAATGGAGTGTCATTTAAGATAATTATTTTTTTCTTGTTAGGTTTCTTTGGGCTATTATAATCTTATTAAAAACAACTAAGGCAAGGTAGAGTTTTTTCTATTATGTTAGAGGTCCCCTTTGTTCGTTTTGTATTATACTTATATATTGTTTAACTTTCTTTTTGTATCTTTTTATTAATTTCGTTTCTTTCTGTGATATTTATTGTTAATTGAATTGAGGACTAGATGTATTTTCTCCTGTATTTCTATACTTACTTATTTATTGGCATTTTCAAAATGAAAACATGGCTATAGTACCAATTAGGTACTAAGCATGGTTAGTACAGCTAACACTGGGAATTACGCTTCTGTAAATCAATGGTTACCTACCATAGTATAACCTACTAATTCAACAATTCCGAGATGAACTTCCAGTACCTATGCCAATAAATGAGGTTACATACGGAAAGAGGCAAACTAATATATATTATAAGAGGAACAAATACGCACACAATTCAGTAAACCCAGACAGCTAATTTCCTAGAAATACCTGTCTAATGTAAACAGCTGCGCTGTAGATATGAATGATAAATAAATACCGCGTTACGTACATAGGTACATTGTACCGAGAACCGGTTTCATATTGCGCTCTTCTATATTACTCGTCGTGTGCAGACATCACAGGATTCTAAACAATTTCCAAAACAACTTCAGAAACTATAGATAGCTCTCTTAAAGTTATCCAAATAAGTTTAGCTCTCTCAAAAGATGATTTTTATCGTCTTAATGTCCTCTTATAAGTGCTCTTATACGAGGAGATTGTACCATATTTAATGCTCTTACAATCGCATTTTTACGCAGCGCGTTGTCTGTGCGACAGCTGTTAAATTAAATAATTTTATTCAATTGATATGTAAATTCCTTTTTTAATATTACCTTACACAGTTTTCTCTGACTCAACTTTATGTAAATATATTCATATATTAATTCTTTTGTCATATACGTATATCTTTTGAAAAGAGCTACCTACTACTGCAGAATTTTCAGATCAATGTTTTCTGTCATTAATTATTGTAATTAATTTTATAAAAACACTTAACTACCATTTCTGTAACGCCATGAGTCAACGTTTTATAACCACAATGATTCTGTATGTCCTAAACCTTGGTAAACAACTAACAACAACCTTACTAATTAACCATGGCCAATTAAACAAGTCTAACTTGGAAAGTAATTATATGAATGACAAGTAACAAACTTGTTTGCTAACGGATCAAGACACCATCTCATGTCGTAGATAATTTTTATAGAAAATCTGGCAAGTAGGTTGTATCAGGGAATTCCCAAGCGAATGCCTAGCGTGGCAATCACTATCCATTATATGACATAATGTACATAATGAGTGTTGTTCAAAATGCTTTATAATGACATGTAAAAGCTTGAAACTAGTTTCTTCCTGGTCTGCTGATTTCCATAGGCGATAACTGTTCCAAATGTTCAACCATTATCTAAACAAACATATTATGTAGGTATATATAGGTATTGATTGCGACCACTCATAAGAGTGATGTAAGCTGGAATCCCCGATGGATACAGTATATAATATTATATTTATAACGGTGTATAAATGGGGTTTCGTGCTTTTGAGAGTTGGGTTCCATTGTTTTGTAAATTGAACCGAGCGACGCGACGCGACGACCCTTGATGTTTCTATAACTTTATATCAAGATCCAGCAAAGAATGATCTTGAAAATACGAACAAAGGCTTTCAATTTATTTTTAAAACACATCAATTTTCAAAATTATTTTACCTGTTATATCCATTCACACCTGGTTATGTTACAAATCATGCTTAAACTTACTTAAATAGTTGTTTCATTTGAAAATGTATTTAACCTTATGTTTAAGCTTCATTGCATGTTCAAGTTTAATAAATCCTATAGATACTTAGTTCTGTTTTATTTATGTCTTATATTCTTTAAATCTCTTTACCTATTTCATTTTTATTTCCAAAAAAATCTTTCAAGCAAACTTTCTTAAGGTGATTTAATTGCGTTGTTTACCGTGTATGTCGGCACGAGGTGAAACTTTCACAACCATCCCCTCTACTGGCAGACGTACGTGGAATCCATTAACTACAAGGAAAACCAAAAGCCAAACATTTTTAGTTTCGAAACAAATTCCCAAAGCCACCAAAAATATACAACCGTTTTAGAAATACATTAGTAGTAACTGGTAAGAGTAAGCTTTGATGGAAAACTACCCTGAACGATCAATATACGAACGATACAAACCAGTCGAAGCTTCTACAAAGAGTAACAACATGGTATATGTTGACCTCGGTTCACGGACACCAAAGTGATGTCTAAAATAAGTGTACGGAATAGATTTTGCCCAAACTACGCCGTGTGTCGCCACCCGAGAGGGCCTCTATTGGGCGCCGCCGTCAGCCTACGTCACGCCAGCAGTGTTGCCGCGATAAGCTTGCTAACGATGATTTGCAATTTTGCAAATACTTACAGTATGTACTTTTGCGGCGACAGATAACGCCATAAATGTATGCAACTTAACGCCATATATAAAATTGGATGCTGACGACATTACTGTATTGTTATTTACTTGCTTTAGTTTACTCAGGCTCTCTGCCAGTGACAATATTGACTTGTTTTATTTGACCTATCATGCTATATTTTATTTATCGCTTTCATATTTTTTATCGGGCACAAAGCAATACTACGCTCTATAGTCTCTATCTAAGTTATTGTGTTGTTTTGACTCTTTCTTTTGAGTTTAACTTTATAATATTATTTAATTTATAATCAATTTTATGCCCTAATCGTAGCTATCCCATAAGAGGGTACCTAGAGTCAAATGCTTGTTATGTTTCCTAGACTACTTGTCCCAGGTACCCATTGCTATAGTATCGCTAGAATGACGTGGCGCTACAATCTAATGGGCAAAGTTCGCGTAAATACTCCCACTATTCTGCCTACACGCTTAGCACGCCTGTGGTAAACCGAGATCCGATGACGTCACTAATAAACTACTAATAAGTCCACGTCATCATATCATTGGCATATTATGTCCATCATTCAAGGTTATTAATATTAAAGAAAATAGAGATACCGCTAGTTACTTTCCCCATCGACAAAATTTGGGCTCTAATTAATAAATTTATTTCTTCAAAATCTACTTACTATTAGATATTTTTTAATAAAATTTATTGCTTCTAGACCGGTTTAGGCTGTTCCTTGTTTGTCAGCTATTTGTTCGAGTTTTTTTAATTAGTTTAACTAAAAACAATTTAATAATAATTTATTGATATAACAACTACCTCAATGCTTTAGGTATTTTCCGTTATTCAGATAGAAATTGCTTATAACATATACTCTTGAGGTTGAGCAACTATCATTCCCAATTGTTAATTCAGAAATAAATCAGATACATTAGAATATGATAGTACTTTCAAAGGTAGAGCTAAAACCACAACAAGACATGACGTCAACAACATTTTTTTTTTATTGCCGTTAGAGGCTACCGCTGCCCAGAGAACTTCGCAGTGCTAGGGGTCCAGCACAACAAAGTCGCTGCCTACCTTAAGGAGAGTACTCTCTTTAAGCTTCGTTTGAAGAAGGGCAGGTCATAGCGCTCAACATAATAAAGAGCTTAATGTGTGGCACCGATCAATAACATAAAAACCATCGTTGATAGCTCTCTCTCATTATTTGTATCTACTCTATTGATTACCCTTTATTTTTGGTATGACTGTTCTTAAGACATGACGTGTAAACCTGTCGGTATGTCTAAAAATATAATTTGAATCGGTATGCGTGAGTGACTAGGAAAATATTTCGAATAGCAAGTATAACTTTCTACGCAAAAGTAGTCTTAAAAACGTACAAGCTCGTTAACTTAAATTAACTGCGTTATTATGGCTAAGGATTATAGGCACTGTAGACGAAGAGAGAGATGCTTAGGGATCACAACTTCCCTTTACTATCTTATAAATTATTGAATGAGAGAGTCACAATAAATTATTTTTATCACTTCATTTAAGCATTGCTGTGATACGTATTTATTATCTACTTTGACCCTTTTTCCCTATATAAAAAATAAATCTTTTTCTCTCCCCTTTCGATAATACGGGGTAAGCAGAAACAGACCTACATACTGCATTAAAAAATATGAGAGTTAAACGAGTAATAAGCCCTCATTATTATTACATTTAGGATATACCAGAGGGTCCTTGTTTCAAGCGTATAACATGTCGGGAGCAGTGTAAACTATTGACCTTGTCTGAGTCATACATGTATTATGTCGACGGATAAAGGGCACCCTCGTACATCATTTTGGGATCGGACAAAACATGTTACTGTTACATTAAACACAGATAATATACCAAACCCATGCGATATGCTTTAATTAAGTATTATATACTATACATCGATCATATGACCCCGGGGTCTCCATATTATGTATTAAAAAACACATTTTTAGATAACAATTACTTTAACCACATTAATATGAAAGCCTACGCCCCCTAAGGTCAGTTGGAGAGGCACTAGCGCCATCTACAGTTCGCCGAGTTGATTTCCGTCCCTACTGATAGGAAGAGTTCATCGTCATGCCACATAAAAATTCCGGTTCCGGAGAATTCATGAATCATTTTATACGGATTTATATTGGATTGCTTGACCTGAAAATCGAATCCAGGACCTCTTAGTTCACAGCCCATGCGCTCAGCAACGAGGCGAATGAGCCCATATTTATTTAAACTGTTGCGAATAAAATTACATTGTACCAGTACATAATATGTAGGTACCTACATAGATTCTTACGTATTAGTACAGTGCCCCTAGCCGGAATATTTTGAAGTATCGTATAGTAATTCTCGTATAGTAAAGTAAACGTTTCCCGCTGTGAAATTTTAGTTCCAAATACGCTCACAATGGCGCTGTTTAAATTCCCATACAAAATTTTACTATTACTATTCTATTACGATACTGCAAAATGTTCCGGCTAGGGGCACAGTAGTTTAAAAAGTTGTTTGTGTTTCTTTTTTACTTTTTTTCTTTGTCCGTCCATTTGTAGGATAATAAGTCTGACCTTTGTCTAAATGTTCAGACACATCAACAACAGAAAAACAGTGTACCTAGTACAAGTTCTAAGGCAACCACATGAAGCTTCCTCCGTTTTTTTTTGTGTTCATAATTAATATTACCTATAGTATGGAAAATTTTATACGCCTACACCAAGTGGCAATTGTCAACAGTAACAAAATACAAAACCAATTTTTTTCATATAAATAAATAAATAAAATTAAAAATTGACAACAAAAAGTTATCACTTAGTAATCTCACTGCACGTGACAACTTGGGTCATAAGGTGCATGTAAAACAAATAAAGTATCGGAAATACACGTGTATACAACAATAATACACATGTATTTACCACCACCCCTCTTAATCATACTTTCGATTGTAGAGGAGGTACCCTGCAGTGGGACGTATATGGGCTGATACAGGTACACACAGATTGAACACCAGATAAAAACAGTTTGGACTGTCTGTACCAAACTAAACCGGATATACGCAGGTAGGTAAACTGTCTGATCCCAAAACGCGGCACACTTTCGTAAGTCAATGCGGCCTGCGGCTGTTTGACACCTTGAGCACGGTCAACAGCGATCGCTATCAGGGGAGATACGATTTAACATCGGACATCCTTGCATTATAAGGAAAACATGTGCTACAAATGTATTCATACAAATATAAAATAAAAAGGAGCATGTACCTTTTAACAATGACTTCACTTGCATTTCAATTAGAATTATTCCAGATCACTCTTATGGGAAATTTTAATTTTTGGGCATATAACGAGAAAATAAAAATAAAAAAATAAGTGTAGTCGTGACTTAAATATTGATTGGTGCGTAAAAGTAGGACGAGCTGATACGCTTTTGCAATATGCATTTATATGTATATGTCTAGGTTAAGGTTTTGAAAATATTATCGAATTTGATGTTTATTGATTATCATGTACCGGCTTAATAAAACTATTTGGCTTAATGTTTGTTTTCTATTTCAAAACACAGCGGAACTAGCCAAATACAATGGCGCGGAATTCAAAAAGTTCTTACACAAAGCATTAATTTTCAATACAATAATAAATATACTTACATTTTAACGTGTCTTCTACAAATCACAGTCTTAAACTTTCTAACTTTATCTTTTCTCTGTGTGCTAATGTTGATTCGACGCAATAGCACCTGCTTGTTTGTCAGCTGATGATTATTGTTTTGGTTTTCGTGATGATTTTGATTAATATAAATCTTTTGTTGTTGACCGTACACACAGCTCATGTTAGATAATTCCACAACTTCTTTCTGCTTTTTTATCTAGATTTAATCAGCAATAAATTATCCAACCGAAGGCCTTAATAACTAGGTACCAAGACCAAAACTATGAAAACGAAATAAAATAACTTAACAAACACTGTTAAAAAACTAAAATATATCTCTTCATGAATAACTGATATAATATTGTTACAAATTAACTTTTAAAACCGTGTTTGGCTTTATCAAATCTTTATGAGAAGACAGATCTTAGAGAGAACAATACTTTGAAAGGTTCAAGGCGATTCTAGTGCGAATATGTTTGCGAGCTCCATCTAAATCAGGAATATATAAGCACACAGCGGCTTCTATCCGGCTGATGCAACATGTCGTTCCATTACACACTAAAATTACATAAACAGAAAATGCGTGAACATTTTTGACGTGGCAACATAATAATTATGCCTAAAAAAATATGTTAATTATATTTAAGCATAAATAAACGTACATTTAATCTCTCAGTTTAATAAACTGTAGAAATATTTAGACACTGTTGATTATATCGAGAGAAAACTTAATTTATTTAAAGTAGAATTTGGGACACATTGCAATGCTCTGCGCAGAAAGGAACGTGTATGGACCATTCCGTGTCGACGTTTCTGAATGCGTACCCCATCACATGGTTCCCGAGTCCTGACGAAATATTTTGTAAGTACCTACTGTACAGGTATTCACTACATAATGATATTTTCATTAAAAAGGAAATCGGTAACTTATCTTTTACCTACATCACCATCCACACCATACGCCTTTATCCCAAAAGGGATAGGCAGAGGTACTACCAGGACACCCACGTTTCGCCTTGTGTGTTCCGTCCCGCGATATGATGGGGGGTAAGCCTATCGCCATATCGGACACAAATTCCTGACCCCAGCCTGATAATAAATAAAAAAATCCAATAGGTATTTGGCCCTATTGGATTTTTTTATCCTTTGCCCGACCCGGGATTCCAACCTGAGACTTTAGCGTTGTAATTGTACCGCAGTTCAACTGCGCCACCACGTGAAGTCAGCAATTTTTTACCGACTTCAGAGGAGGTTATCATTAGCTTTTATTATTAAATGCCCCTCAAATTGGTAATGCGCAGAAACTTTGTCACAATTTTTTTTTATTGCTATGAATGACGAGACGAGCCTGCCATTCGCCTGATGGTAAGCGATACGACCGCTCATGGACAGTAGCAAAACCAAACAACACCATGTGTTACAAGGCATTGCTTGGCATTCCACTGCGCTCGCCATCCTGAGACATAAGGTGTTAAGTCTCGATATGTCCAGTAGTTACTCTGGCTACAATGTCCTTCAAACCGGAACACAACAGTGCATTTACACTGCTGTTTGGCGGGAGAAATAGACATTGCGGTGGTACCTACCCAGGCGGCCTCTCACATATGAGAGACCTACCACCAGTACAGTACATTATGTAGAATAATATTTAAAAGGTAAAATACGCCATTATTTGAATATTGTGGATGTATGTTGTCGATTCGAAACCTTTATTTAAATACGTTCTATAATTTGAGGGAAAAGTTTACTGTATCGAACGGGAGTAAATGTTTGACAGTTGCGAAACCTATGAACATTTTATATGAAGAAGACTCACTTCAAAAATTTATTAAAAAAAAATCCAATGTACCAAATTCACCTTTTTCCAATATTTATTACCTACTTGTACAGTTTCCCTAACTTGAGATTGGTATAATGTTTACACAATTTTTTTTTTTTTTTTTTTTTGTAGCCTATATTATGTCCCACTGCTGGGCAAAGGCCTCTCCTTTTTTTCTCCATTCGACCCTGTCCTCTGCGAGCTCCTGCCATTTTGGCTCGAATGCATCCAACTCGTCCTTCCACCGCATCTTTGGTCTTCCCCGTCTTCTTCGGCCATTCGTAGGAATCCAGCTTGTTGCCAGCCTGGCCCAACGGTTTGGATGCATTCGAGTTACATGCCCTGCCCAATTCCACTTCAATGCAGCTGCCTTGCGTCCCACATCTGCAATGCGAGTTTTAGAGCGCAGTTCGGTGTTCCGGATGCGATCGGTTAGCCTGACACCAAGGATACTGCGCTCCATTGCTCGCTGGCAAACCTTGAGTTTGAGCTTCTGAGACGCAGTTAATGACCATGTCTGGGCGCCATAGGTTAGGACGGGCAAAATGCACATGTCGACGAGTTTGCGTTTAAGAGAGAGCGGAAGATCACCTCTTAGATATTCTTTGAGGGACCAGTAGCTCTTCCAAGAGTTTTCGACTCGTCTGGAAATTTCCCAATCTTGTCTATTCCTGAAAGAGACTATCTGGCCCAAGTAAACGTACTCGTCGACGTATTGTATTATTTGCCCGTCTACCCCCACTGCAGGTGTCATGCTGTTGGTCATTAACTTTGTCTTTGCCCCATTCATCTGAAGCCCAACTTCAAGGCTTGCCCGGCTCAGGTCTTCGAGCATTGTGCGTATTTCGCTTGGATCGGTGGCGAAAAGAAGTATATCGTCGGCGAACCGAAGATTAGTCAATCTTCTGCCACCAACGAGTATACCCTTCTCGGCCCATGATGTCGCCAAGGTCTGAAAGATTTCTTCTAAGGTGCTGGTGAAAAGTCTGGGGGATAGCGGGTCTCCTTGCTTTACTCCTCTTTGAATTTTGAATGATTGTCCGGGTTCAAAGACATTGAGAGTGGCTGTGCTGGTTTGGTATATTATTTTAAGGAGCTTTATATATGTTTCGTTTATATTCTGATTATGGAGAGCTGTAAATATTGATTGGTGCCTGAGACTGTCAAAAGCTTTTGTGTAATCCACAAAGGCTATATATAGTGGCAAGTTATATTCGTTATATTTTTCTATTATTTGGTTCAAGGCATGGAGGTGGTCGGTAGTAGAGAAATTGGGGCGGAATCCTGCTTGTTCAGGAGGTTGATGGGACTCCAGTTCACTGTCAATTCTGTTTTGGATGATTTTTATAAAGATTTTATATATATGTGAAACAAGACTAATGGGGCGATAATTGCTAATGTCGCTCTTATCTCCTTTTTTATGGATCAGTATGATGTTAGAATGGCAGAAGTTATCGGGGATTTGACCGGTTGACAATATGGCATCAAAGAGATTTTTCAAATGCGGTAGTAACTGGAACTTGCCTGCTTCAATTAGCTCGGTTGTTATACCGTCGGGTCCTGGGCTTTTGTTAAATTTCATGTGTTTCAATGCCTTGATTATCTCATGTGCAGATATAGGAGGAATGTTATCTGGAGTTGTGTATTGTGTAATTTCGTCTGTTTTATGTGGATCAGAATATAGGGACTTATAAAAGTTAGTACAAATCTGTGTTATTTTTTCTTTACTACTTTGTTTTCTTCCCCTCTCGTCTTTCAGGCCGGTTATCCATATCTTTTTCTTTGTATTTCCTTGTTTTGCTGTTCTTAAATTAGTATTTTTAATAATAGCAATTTTCATGTATTCAGTATTGTAATTTCTAATGTCTTTTCGGATACTTCTTTTTACTAGTTTGTCAAGGTTTCTAAATTCTGGAGTACCATATTTTCATTCAGCCCGTTTATTAATAAGGTCTAAGGTGGCTTTTGTCAGTTTTTGCACTTTTTTTGCAGTGGTTTTAATATTGTTACTTGCTATTTTTATACTATTTATAATATTATTATACGTTGTGGTTGTATTTATTTGGTCACTGTCAGGGGAATGATTATTGAAGAAATTATTTAAATCGTTGTTAAATGTATCTTTGTTCGTAATTAACGATGAATAGTTTTGTTTTTTAATACGACTTTTAAATGATTTTGTTCTTAATCGTCTAATGTCAAGTTTTATTTTAATTCTTAGTGGTCTGTGGTCCGAACTGAAGCTGATTTTATTTACTACACCAACGTCATTAATTATTTCTCTTGTCGAGCACAACATATAATCTATTTCGTTTTTGGTGACATTGTCGGGTGAAGCCCACGTCCAGCGGCGTTGCGGTTTTTTAGGAAAGAAAGTGTTGCAAATTTTTAAATTAAGTCCATAGGAAAATTGTATTAGCCTGTCCCCACTATTATTACGAGTTCCAATTCCATAAGGCCCAATGATTTGTTCGTTGTCGAGGTCCTTTCTGGATCCAATTTTTGCATTAAAATCCCCCATTATTAAGTTCCAAGTGCTCCGGTTATCTTCGTATGCTTTGTTCAGTAGGTCGTAAAAATCTTCAATATCATCAATTGAATGTGATGCTGTTGGTGCGTATGTCTGTATAATACTTAATGTTGTTTTTTCTGTTATTTGTAGTTTAAGTACAGCTATTCTTTCGGAATACCCAACGAAGCTAATAATGTTCTTTTTCCATTTAGCAGAGACCATAAATCCCACCCCGTGTAACCCCTTGCTTTCACCTATGTAGTAGAAAACTTTGCTTTCGGTTTCTTCCGTATCTTCACCCATCCTTCTAACCTCTGACAATCCAATTACGTCCCACCTGATAGATTTAAGGGCGTTTTCAAGTTCCAGCATACGAGCTTCGCTTGATAGTGTGCGGACATTATAAGTCAATATGTGTAGTAAATCGTAATCCATTTTATCAAAAGCTTTGGTCGTTTGACGGTTAGCTATTCCCGCCCGGAGATTCTTAGCTCCCCATGCCTTAGTACCGGTTTGGCACCCGTCATAGCCATCGCGGTGACTAAGGGCGCCGGGCACTTGGGGCCTAGATGTATCTTTGTGATTCATAAAGGAGGGTTGGACCTTAACTCGCCACGCTGGTCCGGTGCGTGTTGGCGAGTCGCCATATCCTCGTTTGTTGGTCGGCAGGGTGTACCGCGAGCAGGTGAGGTTGGCTTGGGTCCCGTGAGTTGATATATGGGCCCCCTTACACCCACACACAATTGCCATTAAAAAAAAAAAGCACCTTTTAAACCTTCTCTGGACTTACACAAATAATTCAAGACCAAAATTAGCCAAATCGGTCCAGCCGTTTTCGAGTTTTAGCGAGACTATATAACGAACAGCAATTCATTTTTATATATATAGATGGATGTTTACTTTATTAGCAGATAAATATCAATTTTACGATTTACAAACTAATAAAGCTCACCAATTGTTTTTTTTTCTAGTTTCTAATATTTTTTGAAAAAATCCTGGTATTTTACATTTATAGGCTGTAATTTTCACCTGTAGAGAATTTAAAATTCTCATATGGCAACATTTATTCTGACTTCTGACTTTGCTTCTGACTTTCTGTCTTTTGGCGTAAAAAAGTATTTTACCCATCGCGATTTAAACGAATAAATGTAAAATATTGCTAATAACACCTACTGTGCTATAGATTTTAATTTTAAGGGACATTGTTTATAGTTCTGCAAGTGTTCGTGAGCGTGTGTTTGTGGCGTTACCGAAATGTAAAATATTGCTAATAACACCTACTGTGCTATAGATTTTAATTTTAAGGGACATTGTTTATAGTTCTGCAAGTGTTCGTGAGCGTGTGTTTGTGGCGTTACCGAGATGATTTACCATCGGTATCGTTCGTTCTGGTTTGTTGTAAATATTTGTTAGTTCCAGTAATTAGCGAGCACAAGATTTAAGCAGAAACTACACCTGAGGTAATGATTTATTGTTTTTAAATGTGACCTTGAATCTCGTAGGATCTAGAAAGGCGATGTATTAATGTCTTGGCTGAGTTTTCTCTGACGTATATTTTACTTACTAATGGTCCTTGTAAGACAGTTATGATAGTTATTTAGACAACAGTAATTGCTAGGTAATTGATAAGAAATACAATATTGCGACATATTATAAACAGCTATTGAACGTAATTTTCTTGTAAACAATATTTATCAAAATGAAATCGTTTCTGTTTGTTTATTTTGATGACAGTATCATTTTATCGGTTACATAAAAAATACACAAAATAGTTAAACCATGCGTTTTAAACATAATTTGTCTTGTAGAAATGTACTGATGAGACTGAAACTGAAACCCATGAAACTGAGAATTGATATAATACATGTAGGCCCTTTTTTCAGGAATCTAGTTTAGGTATATCAAATTCAAGTTTTACTTACATGATCACTCAAATTAAAAGGTCCCAATCTTACATAGAATGGGTAATAAAATATTTCAACTTTAATCCGAAATTAGTGTTAAGCATTAAATATGATATAAAAATGAGATCAATGGGTAAAAGACAAGTCAATCAAGTAATCTCTGTTATACATAAACCCAGAATGCATGTGATAAATCTCAAAGCAATATGTTTTTAATATTTCATCATATAAATAATATGTGAGTCATAAAGAAATCCATCATTTTGATTATACTGTCAAAATGGAAGTTCGGGTTAATATAAACAAACTTTGTCAACATTAACATGCCTGGAAATAAATAAGGAATTTCCAGTAATTATTGGAGTGAGTAAGGAAGTGGTAAAATATTTATTGATAAAAAATAGATTTTATAATATATTATGTATATTTATTAATAGTGTTGTAGTGACTAGGGTAAGGACAATAACATAGATATTCCACCCATTATGAAAATTGTAACATATTGTATGATTAACTATCATCTTTTCAAAAGTCTGCAACTATTTAAAAAAATGTAATATAAAGGATTCATTATTTACATTAACTATGTGGTAGTCCCTCATATGCAAGAGAGCCTCCAACAAGTTACCACTTTATCATTTATTTATACTTTTAATATTCAAACTATTGTGTTCTATTTTGAAGAAATTTGCCAGTGAATTCACTAGGCAGTAAAAGACTTGACATTTAATGTAATGGGTGTGTAATGCATTGTCATGCATTACTTAGTTGTTATTATAGGTTTTGATTCTTGTTGCTCTTGTGTATTGGCCAATGTAATATGTAACCAACTAGTTGGGCCAAAATACTTTTTGATGCCTAATCCGAGCATAAAGTTTTTGTTTTTTATTATCAATTAAAGTATTCCATTTCTTGTTTTTTTATGCAGATATAGATTATTTATAGTATGGTCTATAATATACAACCCTCAGCAGCGGTAGTTTTAAAGAATTAACTATATTTATAGCAAATAATATATCAAGGTGTCAAAAAATTAAACAACTGAGTTACTGTTTTACAAATTTAATATTCGTTATTTAAGTTAATCAATGAGGCTCACTTACATGCCAGTTTTAAATTGTAACGTTTTTTTAAACCTCTTTTAAAGTTAAATCACAGAAATAATCAGTTTAATAAAATATTCTTCTTGGTTAAGATTACTGCGTTACCAAATTCGAATTCAAAGACTTAATTTTTCCTATTTCTAAAAAAATAAAACTTAAATCGAATGCCAATTGACGACAATATCTTCCACTTTTGATGAATAATACGTATGTATTAAATAAGTGCATCAAATAATTAGGTGCCTATGTATTACTGAAAATACTATAGTCAATCAGAGGGACACAAAAGTAACACAGTAGTAAGCTTAGTAACACAGTAGTATTATCTTACATCAATAATTTGTATTTGGTATAGAGACGTAGTAATAATGTTAAAAACAAAAAAAAACTTAAGTCCTTGTGACTCGACATAACATAAAGTAACTCAGATACCATCAAAAATAACAAAGCTTATTAAATACAAAAAATAACGTTTAACCACATAAATATATGTTAGGACTATCAGAACATCAGAAAATCAACTTTATAAACTAATGTGGAACTTTCGAATCAGTCTTTCTTCGCATAAACGTTTAATGGCTTATCAAATTCAAAATTAATTCATATTCATATTCAAAATACACCCTTTTACCTTTCATGACAATTTTGGGATTAGGATCTATGTATTTCTAAGATGTTATCGTAAGGTTCGTAAGAAATATAAGTCTCTACAGCTTTAAACCTTTACCAGTTTGTTCTACTGTCTTGTAAAACATAATTTTGATTTCTCCTTCTTCATCAACTTCGCTTTGAGCAACACCTAAGTTATAATGAGCCTATAGCGACGTTGTTTTTCTGCGTTCGTTAGCGCCATTATGGCAGGCACTTATTTCTGAGAAAAGGATAAACAATATATGAGTAGAAGCTTATAATAAAGTATTATTAACATAAAACATTCATTAAAAAACCACTGCGTTACCCATACAACAACTGCGTTACTTTTTTTAGTAACGCAGTGTAGCAGTTACGCAGTTGTAAGTTGGACTATTTTGTAAATTATCACTAAATAAAATAACAAAATGCAAATATTCTAACACTGACAGTACCGATACATGACAACCTGTACAAAACAATAATAATAATGTAAATATTGTCATTACATACCTTCCGACAGCGGTAACTCAGCGGCCACGCAATAAATACACGCACCTCCCTCGTCGAGTGTGAAGCGATTAATTCGACTAGCGTACTCCCTCCGCGCAGTTGCTATGATTCGTTGTATAAGTTAAAACATGTCGAACCGAATGAAGTACAAAAAGATGTAATACACTCACTTTTAGATTTATTTCCATATAGCAACGCAAGGTAGTTACGATTTTTTTATATGTTGGGGACACAAACTAAATCAGTCTTTATTGTTTGAAATGATTAACGTAAAAAATGTTTATTGGCATTTTAATAAGGTTCACAACTCACATTTTTATAGAGATATTAAAGATAAAGGTCGTTTAAGGAAATATTGTGAGAAATTGCTCTGTACAGTCTGAGTCACGCGCTCCGGGACATCAGTATTTTGTATGAAAAACTACTGCGTTACTAAAAATGACAACGTTGTTACCGTAATTTTCAAACAATTATTATATTTTTGCGGTCACATGTTATTCCCTGTACTAGATTATAATGTGATATTTCGAAATTAATGTATATTTTATTGAGTGTTGTACTGTTTTTCCATAAAATCAAATATTAATTCCAAGAGACCGATTTTTAGGCATGAAAAAGTATTTTGACCCAGTTGCATCATTCTCTTTAAAAAAATGCTTATGACCTCATAGTCATATTGCACTGCATGACAATGTACTTGTCATTGGTCTTTATGTGGGACTTGCTCAGGTGACCTCCTGTATAGGAGGGACCTACGAATCAGTACATTACCTTTTAGTGACTGGCAGATAACAATAAACCTAAATCTATATAGATGAGCACTAAGGAAGGATTTTGATAATTAGTACTATTAGTGTTTTCTACCTTGCCAAAGAAATATGGGGTAAAAATATATAACAATTTTTTAGATTTACGTGAATGTTACACATTAAATAAAACTAATTTTTAAGGATTTTATCATAGAATTGGTTTAATTTTTTTTTTTTTTAATTGCTAATGTTTCTATTATCTTACTGCTTTCGTGGTCATGGGGTGGACTGATCTGAATCCGTAAAAATTTGTTTTATTCAATAAATACTTATTTGTTTATGGTCTAACTAGTTTTTTAAATACAGATTTGTTGGTTTAATTTTTAGGGCACAATGCCACTCATCGAAGGCGTGGGGGATGAAGTAGTGCAATTTGGTGCAGTGGTCTTAGTGGTATTAGTGGCCGTGCTGGCATGGTGGTCCACCAACGCCCGCCCAGACCGGTACCGCACTGTGCTGGTCATGAGATCTCGAAGTCATCCTGTCACCGTCAGCATAAGAACCAGTGAGTAACAGTCAACGTCTATCCCAAACATTGGTTGGGAACAATGTCGGTCGTAACGCTACTCAACCAATATGAATCTATAAAATAAAGTTAGCGCCAATATTGTCAGTAGGTGTTTTTAAGATTCATATGTTGGCGAAAATATAGTATTGAGGTTAACTTTAGGAGAACCATGACATTAAATTAAGCTATATATGCTAATTTTTTTATTATGACATGGTGCAGTGCCTGCAATGTCCTTGATAGTAAGTTTAGTCTAGACAATGTCCACCGGCCAGACATAATCTCATGCGCGTCGATATAATTACGCGGGCCTGCTCTAGACCAGATTCTAAAACGTGGCATATTTAGTTTCTGCTACCTGGGCGGATCCGAATCCGACTATGATACTACCAATCTTACATTTTTATGGTAGTGATCTTCAAATAAGCAAACGGCTGATTTAACTAAACTGGTTATAGGCGGTTACTACCACATCAATATGAATACGTATTGGCCTTTTGTAATGCATATAGTGGACAGAAGTAGACTAAGGATCAGTGCCAATTTTAGTACTATCAACGCCGTAAGCCGATATTTCTAGCCAGGTGTAAGTAAATGTTTTTTTGGGGCCCAAATAAATGAAATACATTATATAGAACGTCTACAGCCACCTTTCTTGCTACTTTCTTTTAAAATAATAAATTAAATAAATTCTTGTAAAATATTCTTGAGCGTGAAATTATTTATATTATTTTTTATCTTTTGAATTTTTTTTAAGTCCGAGCTTATTGATTTTTTTTTAATATTGCATTAGAACTTATATATTGATACTTATTAAACGAGGTTTTCACAACAATCGTAACATTACTAACACGTATTATTATTGGCGATAAGTAAGTGTGTTCTTATCTCTATCTACATAACATACTGTTGCTAATATATACGTAAGTAAAACACGTGTGTATTTTACGCTATAATGAAAATATTGTTAATACAACATTTTAAAAAGGTATTCAAACAGCGAGGTTAGTGATTCTTCTCATTGCAGCTATCAGGAATGTTTGCCTTTGCCTGTAGAAAATACTTTTTTTATTCCAAAATAATGTTTTATTTAAAATTATATCTCGCGCAGTTTTAATACCAGCGATCTACTCGTGGAGTAATGAAATGAATTTTTGCACCATTTTTTTACGAAAGACAAATCTATATTTAATTTGTAAATAAAACACACATAGGGGCACATAGCGCGGAGAACTGATGGCTGATGGGGCCAAAAAGTTCTCGAATTGAGGCCACGTAGCGGAAAGCGCAGCGTAGGACGTCCACCCACAAGATGGTCAGACGACCTGGTAAAGGTGGCGGGACGTCGCTGGATGCAGGCTGCCTCCAACAGGTCACTGTGGAAATCATTAGGAGAGGCCTATATTCAGCAGTGGACGTCCTTTGGCTGATGGATGGATGGATGGAAATAAAACATTTTCTGGTGTCTTGTGGTGTGAAGAAAATATGGAATATATTCGTATGAATACTTTTACAGGATCGAACCTGATGTTGTCGAGCACGCAAACAAATAATGCTCCGCAACCGACGACCTCTGATGGACCGCAAAGTAAGAATTCAATTTTGAATATGTCAATGCTATGATTTAAACTTACCACATTTTCATGCGTAGAATTGTAATCAATATCTATCTTAGGTACCATTTATTTTATTGTTATGCAAAAAAATCCGTTGCTCAGTGCTGAATTAAATATATTTAAACCAATAAACATAAATATGAAAAGGCAAAATAGTAACAAAATTATATTGGTCTGCAATTTCAGTTTAGTATTTTAACTTTCTAGAAAACTAGTTAAACTGTCACTAAATACCAAAAAAAATGTCGACTAAACAGGTTTTTATTAAAATGTATTTTTATATTATAACTTATGCAAATGAAGAGGTATCAACAATATGAAAATTACTTGTTAACCTAGAATTCTAATACTGGTTACATTAATTAAATGTAATATATTAATTAATTGCCATATTAAAATTTAATATTTTAACGAATTCATTCGTAGGTATTGTTGTAAATTGTAGTCTGCTGACTTATGCGCGACCCATCTACAAAAAGAGTTTGGGATGGGAACAAACAACATTTTTATTTATGACAAAGTTACTAATACTAAGTGACGTGCAGTCTAAAATTAGTAGAATCTATAGGTTGTATCTCGCCGGCTGACATAAATATGCCGAATTTATTATAACTGAGTATATAGAGGCTGAAGTAGGAACCCGAAACGTGGCACACTTGTCTGTGTCATGAGGGATTTTCTACCATCGTGTAAGATGGTAGCACATTCGGGTAGACACGAATATCTTGCTATCAGCTTTTAGGTTGCAATCTCACTAACTAAAAGAAATGTCACAGTAAATATATTTCTTCATGTCGATTTTGACGTACCACAGCTACAAGTTGCTGTTCACAGTTGCTGTTGCATTAATATTCCATCCCTATCAATTGTTCCCTACAAACAATCCTATTCAATTATTTTCTATTGCCTAATTTTATTGAGTTATTCTAAAACAAATGTTGTAACAAACAAGCATGATGGATGATGATTGTAGATATAATTACAGGAAAACTTCTCCTAGTTTTTGTTACATCTATGCTTAATAATTGTGTTAATTTGTCTTTTGGTAAAAACGAGCGTATTCCCACCTCAAAGGCCGGCAACGCATCTCAATGCCCTATGGTGTTGCAGATGTCCATGGGCAGCGGTGTTCACTTACCATCAGGTGAACCGCATGCTCGTTTGCCCCCTATAATATAAAAAATAAAAAAAAAAGTATCTTGTCTCTCAACTTTTCCACTCATTCTATTTTTAAACAATAAAAAAAAAGGTATTTGCAAATAAAATATTCATAACAAGTTTAGCTTTTTATTACATTCCATAAAAATAAAAAATTATTAATTTATTGAAATTTTTATAATATTTAACCTCATAAATATTAATTGCCTAATAATAGCGGGTGAATAACGAGTACAGGTTGATTTTTACTAGTTACATTATCAATAGTTAAAATGCAAGTAAAAAAAAAATATGTTTTGAATTTTTCTATATTCGGTGCTATTATTAGATTATGTTATTTTTTAAGGTAAACAGGTTAGTGTCTTACTCGACGAAGCCTTATTTCGAACGTACTGTCTCGACCTTGGCCTCTAGTTTTTTTTACAGGATACAAATGTAATAAGAAAACGTATAATCGTATATTATGTTAAGAATTTTCGCTCATACTTTTTGTAAAGTTACAAAATAACGTATGAAAGGAATTATCTATTACCATTGGCGGGTATTTTATTTACATTAATCTGCATTTTAATTTACATATAATGTATGCTCTCATATTATAAATCATTATTTGAAAAATGTATTTGTATATGAGGTCGAAAAACTCCTAATGATTATACACATTAATAGAATCGTATATTACGTTACTAGTCATGCTCCATATCTAAATATAGTTTTATTTAAAAAAATATATAAACTCTTATCGTATGGATAATCCAAGCTGCATCAATGAATATACAATGTTAAAGTTTCTATTTCAAAACCGATAAAATTCACCTAATGATAAATGAGTGAAGTAATCATTTGCCCATTTCTGGTCCATAACTGTTATACCGTTATTTCAATCCGTTTTTCTGTGACACCATAGTGTCACTCCGGAGTCACCACTCGCTCATTACTGCAACTGCTGCCAATCAGAAACGACACTGGCAAAAAAACACAGAGAACAAACAAGCTATGGAGTCTTATTAGTAACGCTAATTTGTTTGATCTTATACTAGACGATCGGACCCATTCTTATTGTTCTAAATTGGGTACCGTAGGGCCCTACTACTTTAATGCTGTTAAACCAATCCATATATTCCCAAAGCACCAAGTAGTTCCGAGCCAGCGGAAGAAACACCGCGGGACAACGCGAGGGTCATTCCGCTGCAAGAGATGGACAGCATCGTGGACGCGGACATGGCGATGTTAGACAACAACCGCCTGCACTTTTACAGGAGAATGGACTGTATGTTATATTTATTTTATGTATCTTAATTTTTTGTTTCTTTTTTAAACTTTAGAATGTTATAAGTGATCTTAATCTTTATTACCGTGTTACACATTAGGATGGAGGTAGTACCATTATTTAAATATTATATCGAAGCGAATGTAGCGAACAAAATCTTTGCGCACTGCACACTGCCTACCAGACCACGGTAACCAGTTGAGTATGACGGAAGATATGACTGCGTAGGAGTGATAGACAGGGACAGAAATACTTGTACGGTCCCGCTAAAAAAATTGTACAGGTACAATAAAATTGGAAGCGTTGTCATCTCTTTGAGTATCATAAAAAGACGGGCAATAGCAGCATGCTTTGAGGCCTATACCCAGCAGTGGGAACCTGCAGATGTATGATGATGAGTAATGTTTTTGTTGTGCGCAGCTCCCGGCAGCGCGCCGGCGCCGGAGTCGGGCAGCGAGGAGAGCGAGGCGGCGGACGAGGCCGAGCCCGCCAGCAACGCGCAGATGCGCGAGATGGACAGCATCGTCAGTGCCATGGAGGCCGACGTCACCGCCAACTGCGACTTCTTCAGGGCTAATGGTAACTAACTACACTATTTCCATTCCTGGCTTTTAAATAGAGTTTGTAAAGGTGTGATAAGGCTTAGCTGTCTTGATGTCTATATCCGGGTCGCACTACGTCAGTGTGGTTCGGATAATTAGCTACACTAAATTGCATTAGAGTCAGAATTAATTCAGTTTTTATATTTTAAAATAAAACTATTTTAACTGATTTTATCGCAGATTGGGGCGCGCCAAACCAAGGTAAAATCCGTAAAATTTGTTTTATTTCAATGTGTAACATTCGCGTAAATCTAAGAAATGAGTTTTCATATTACTTTTAAGTAATATAAAAACTGGTTTCTTACCAACTCATCTGCCATACTACGCTATGTACCAATTGGGTTTGGAGGTTCTCAAATACTGAAGAAAATCCTATAGCCATCCTTTTGGTATGCTCTTATTTGCAGCATCAAACTCAACCGAATCAAGCACAGCGGCACCAGTCAAAAAGGAAGAAAAGAAAAACTTATCGACCTCTTCGGCTAAGGACAATTCACCCGCTGAAGGTGCTAGTATTAATGAGAATAGTGAAGATAACGCGACCACTTCGAATAACGAAGAAGAGAGCAGAAGGAAAATACTAATCAAGCTTAAATATCTCAATGATACACTGAAAGAAGTGGAGGGAAGCCTCGATGAATTGTTGAAGGATTTTAAATTGTAAGTTGGTCATTTGTAGTTGGTGTAATAAGTTCATTTTTATGGTTACTAAGAATTTTATTCTTATTATCCTTGGAGGATACCTATACTCAGCAGTGGATTACGTCATTGTAGCTGGCAAATGATTAACCTGATGTTAAGTGGTCACTGTCGCCAATAAAATTTTGCAACATTAGGAACGGATTCTGGCCTCTTTGAATGGGAGGAAAAATAGGAGGAGAAATCGGAATTCTTGTAATTTCACCCACTCGACGAAACATGCGGGATCCAGGCCGCTTCTAAAAGGTGGATGTAGAGATCCTTAGATGAAGCCTATGTTCAGCAGTGAACTTCCTGTGGCTGAAGAGAGAGAGAGAACGAAACATGATAGCAAAGCCGTCGCGACATGTTTTTTTAAGTAGGAAATGGTACTACTATGGATGAGGTTGTGTGTGTTTAAAAGATGTAGTCTATGTGTATATCTTAGAGTATTTATAATATAGCGCGCTCCCTGCTGGTACTACAAAAAAATAGATAAAGATGGAGGTGCCGTGCCACCTTTTCTGTCCTCCTATTGGCTGACATTTGACAGGTTGTCCAAAATGCACGAATTTATGAAACGTAAAATAAATAAATGGGGCTAATAAATTCTACTCAAACTCGGTTTAGACAGATAATAATGAAATATACTTGCGATTATCAACGGAATTTATTGCAATTTGTTAAATAATATCAGTTCAATTTTGACTAATACAGCAGTGCTACCAAAAATTCAAGATAATATCTAAATTTTTGAAGACGCAGATGTATGACAGCGCTCCTTCTATATTATAATTAATACTCCAAAGTGTGTACATGTGTGTGTGACAGTCTCCGGTGGCGCAGTTGGTTAGACGCCGGTTGTAAAACGAGAAGCCGTGGGTTCGATCCTCGCACCAAGACAAATGTTTGTGCAACCCACAAATATTTGTACAACCAAAAATTCTCCCGTAGCTTCTGATACCCACGACACAAGACTTAGGCTCAGTTGCACAAACTAACTTTTCCCATAACTTTGATTTTGAAAACGTCAATCCCATACATTAGCAATGTCAAATACGTCACAACTGAGCCTTAATTGATGTTAATGGATCAGCACTATGTATGTGAGTGTTGGTTGTATTTATTGATGTGTGCAGACGGCACTTCTCGTCGGAGTTGTCGTCGGAGTGTCGCGTGCGGCTGATCTTCAACGGGCGCGTGCTGTGCGACGAGGGCGCCACGCTGCGCGCGTGCGGCCTGCACCACCGCGCCGTCGTGCACTGCCTCGTGCATCCCAACCGCAACCGCGCGCAGGTACGGAGCCTTATTTGCAGAAACATCATATAGCCTAATGTTTAATGTCAGGCTAAATCTGTTGATGTCATAAACCTAATTTTACTACAAAAAAACATTCATTCGATTCCCACAAAAAAGAGACAGATGTATCTATCATAGTTGACCATAGCATCTTGTCAGAATATTTTTGTAATGTATGTTAAACCAAAAATTTATTACATCAAACTAAGACTTAAAATTGCAAGCCCCCAAATCAACAAGTTTGCAGTTGCAATTGTATTTTCTCGTACAGAACGGAGGCCCGAAAAGGTCTACTATAAATTGTAATAATATAGATTTGTTTTATTTTGTATACAGCAACACAATATGTCAGACGACAGCAACGGCAACGCGACCCACGAGCTGATCACGGAGCGGCCGCAGCCCGAGCGCGCCTGGGACCTGGAGAACATCCTCATGACGCTCGTCTCCGTAGCCTTGACCATCGTCTGGTTCTTCAGGTAACAATTATTATAAAATTAATATCACCTGATAGTATAATACTCATTTAATAAGCTATTTCTTATTTTCAAGAAAAATATATAAATTGTTGTGTATGCTTAGATTCTCGATCCTCACGGTAAAGGAATTTTTAACAATTAGTTAAAATAAAATAAAAAAACTAATGAATTATGTCATTAAAAAGGAACAATGCCCCGTGGGCCGTGACCACGAAAGCTGTAAAGTAATCGAAACATTGGAAACAAAAAAAAGTTTAAAAATGAAACTAAATCCGCGATAAATTCCGTAAAAAATGGTTTTTTTTTCAATGCGATCTAGTTCTAGTTCTTTGAGATAGCTATTTTTTACAAAAAGAAAACAATCTCGCCAGAGTTATCTTGGGGAGCATAAGACAAAGCATTTACCCACTGTGTCATCAGTTAATAATTAATACATCCAACAGTCCTGACCTCACATTAAGATCAATGAAGTCTTGTGTCGTGGGTATCAGGAACTAAGAGAGAAGTTTCGGTCTCACAAAAACCTGGGTGTTTTACACAGATATTTGTTTCTGGCCTGGGATAACAGATATATGTGGATCGCACAAACATTTGTTTCGGTGCGATCGAACCCTCGGCCTCTCGTTTCGCTGTCGGCGTCTAACCAACAGAGGCTGATAATTCAATGTTTGAAGCAGGTGCGAGTACTCCAACATGTTCACTGCGAGCGCGAGTGTAGCGTTATTCGGTCTGACGGTGTTCTACAGCGTGGCCATATTCGCGCTCTACCTGTCCGACACGTTCCAACTGGAGCGCCGCCCCGCGCCCGCGCCGCCGCCCGCCAACTAGCACAGCGACATCTATCGCCGCATCAAGGAATGACAGATCTATCATCTTCAACCTACTTGCAGATCTTGTCTAATTGAATATCAATTGCAAAAAGGAGTATTGTTGTCTATGTTTGCAGAAATCAATAGGGTAGAATAAATGGTAATAAAAATCAAAAATATATAATGTTGAAATATTAAAAGTAATACTTTGGTGCACATGATCTGAAACAAACAATAAATTGCTATGACATTACAATCATGATTAAAAATGTATATGTTGATCCAAACTTTGATCAGTGCTTATATTATGATCTATTCACGACAAGTATATGAAACTCTAATCCTTTAGCATATTTTCAATTATATTGGTTTTAGTTGTGTCAACTTTCACCATGATAAGCATGATAGACGGGGGAATTTTAGCAAACACCTATTTTTCTCATATTTAAAGTATTCAGAATCATAATAATATGCTAGGTGGGGATTATGCCGAGGAGGTACCTTAAATACTTTGAGATTATCCCAAAGAACAATCAACTACCCTATTGACATATTAACATCGATCGTAACTTACCAGCTTTTATAAAACTCGTCAAAATATTGCAATTGTCGATTACTAGAACGTGTCCTTTTCCGAATAGGTCTGATATAACATTGGCGAACATAAAGGTGAAATGAGATAATTTATCCTTATGTAACATCAATTATATTTGCCTAATTATTTAACCCTGTTTATAAATGGTACCTTTGTCATTGATTACGTAGAAAAATGAATATTTATGATTAGCATTAATGTGATGAAGGACCGTAATTTTAAAAGGCCGTATGCACGACTCTGGCATATGGAGAATTTACGAATGAACTGAATTGCCCTTTTCCTTTGATTAAATTTAATTGGAATGAAAGAAGAAATAAGTCGTATCTCTCATTTATGGTGGCCTATATTTTGTGTAACATACCCAACAGTTATTTTATATTCTATGTAAATTATTTTCTAAATATTCCTTTATGGCACCTCACTATATGCGACAAATATCGATAGTTCATGAATTGCTGTATGTATATTCAGCCTGCTGGGGCATTGGCCTCTCTTTACAATATGGTAGAATATTTGCTAAGGCTCGGTTGCATCAAGTATCTTTGACGATAATTTTAAATGTGACAATGTCATTGTTAACGACATGTATTTGGCATCTGAAATGTTTGGTGTTGACTATAGTTAAAGTATATCAAATTTACTTGATGCAAATAATCCTATATGATCCATTTTAAAAGATATGTCGGTATGCATTGAATAATAGCAGTTATGATCAGTGTTCAAAACAGTTCACCAAATATCGTAACTAGATTCTAAACTTGTACAATAAAGTGATGTATTTAATGTTTTGTCTATTCAATAATGTAGAAGCTGCAGTAAAATTAACTATTGTAGTTCCAAGTAAATAATCTGTTTTGTTTTAATTAATAGTGACTATAATCTTTTGAAAAACATCTTCATTTCGTATTTTCTAAGTTGCAATGTATGTTGTTATTTTTGTAAACACTGCTCCTACAATGTTTAAGGGCAGAAAATATAGACCCAGTTGCATCAACAAACTTTAACGTTGACTTCGGCGAACGCCGTACACATGATATTTCAAATGCATGGCGTTGACATGGTTAAAGTCAAAGTTAACATTATACGACTTGATGCAACCGGACCTAAATATATTTGATGAAATTGCGTTTAAACGCGCTTAATCGTAGACTAGATGTGGGCAGAAATTACAAATCATGTAATTAAAACGACGCTGTAATAGGGGTTCTTAATTAACATACTTTGTTATAGTTTTCCTAACACCATCGCAGGCGACTGTAAATAACTTAAACTTTTTTACGAATGTATATATATTTTTTGTGTAATAAAAAGTCGAAAGTAAACTCAAAAATATGCTTATCGAAGCCATAGCTTTTATTCGATATTTAAATCGTATATTTAAAATAAACATGCAATTATTTTACACCATATTCACGGCACGTTAGTTTTAATGATTCAAAATGTCGGATGCTGCAGCGTGATTATTTATTGTTCATGTAAATTATGTTACTGTACTAATCAATCAATGAGAAAAGACATGAAACAAATATGACTAGAAGATTTCATGTAATAAATTGGTTATTTCTAAAGTAAGAATCGCTGATCTTAAATTGTAAATAATGGTATTAGGTTTATGTTTTTGTATTTATTTAGACGTAAGCTCGCGATTGTTCCACGTTACACTTCTCATCGATAACATCAAGTAATTGTTATTTTACCACGATTTTTACACTGTTTGTTAGATGTTTGATTTTGATGTCGAAATTGTAGCAAATGTAAGTCCTATGATTAACATTTTTATTGTTATTTACTTTTAAAGGTCATATAAATTTATTAAAATAAATTTAATCAAATTTTTTGTTTAACTATGGAAGACATAAATCATGATAAATATAAATATTAGAGATTATAACATGTATAATAAGGCACGGATTCACAAACTATATTGGCCATTTTTCAAAATTAACTAATACCTCAGACCCTCATAGCTAAATTACTTTAAAACACTATCTTGTTTTTTTCTCCTGATACAAAATACTAACTTTGTACGAGCTTGTGCACGCTTATCGACGTGTTGATACACAGACAAACTACAACTATGATACTTCCTTCTTAAATATTAGTTATTTTTATAATAAGTTGGTAGACGTAACACAACTTATACAGTCAGTTCTATCTGGAAAGTTTCAAATAAGAACATCATTTACACCCGGGTAACTGATTTCGACCAAGGGGTCGATATCGACTACGTACTTTGGGAATCCCTAATGTAAGGTGTTATTGTGAGTGCAAGTTTTTTTTTTATCTAGATGCCAAAAATATTACAGCAATTCTATTGAATTCAGCCATAGGCAAACGTTATCATTCGGGATGTAACAGAGTCAATATAAATGCGAATGCATTGATGTTGACAATGTGAATATGTGGCATACCGCAGTAGGAATAATACGGAGGCTAGGGGGGCGGAAACTGCAACGAAAAGACGGGCGACTCACCATCCACTTACTCAGGTAACCACCGGACATGGATGTTTCGATGATTACCTGAATAAAATCAGACGTGAACCGACAACGAATTGTCGCCACCGCAATAGTGAAGAACAGCAGTCGGCTGAACCTCGCACAATGTTCTCCGTGGGTAGTGAAGCGACGGGGCTTGTTTCTCGGATTGGACGCAACCCGTCTCTTCCAGCAGCCATAAGGGCGATGATGCTGGCATGAGAGTCAAACTAGAAAGACATGGGCCTCTTCTGAGAAGCTGTAATGCTTGAATAAGAGGCTACCGAGCGTGGTCACGAAAGAGCTGATTCGGTCGGATACGAAGACGCTGCGGTGGTAGTAGACATCGCCCCGATTTCGTCTGCTTACTGGCGTTGTGGATTTTCTCCTGTAGCTGCTTTTAGGTCGCGCATTGGACGAACTTTAACATGTTCGTTTTCAGGTTCCGAAGTGCCTCGAAAGTGTAGATGGAGACCTACATGGGGTTTTTAGCCAGTAGGAGTCTAGCATACCCAGGCTTTCTAAGTAGTCGGGATGCAATGATTTTTCCCATGAGAAAAAAAGGCGGTCTAGTCGCTTGCACAGTGTGATCCACTCATTTGTCGATCCGGTCGGCGAATTATTTATGTGTTACGCTGGGTAGTGGGTACGTTATATTTGAGGATTGTTGGTTGAAAAAATTTTGTTTGGAAAGCCTTTAAACTTATAATTCTTGCTTTTCCATAATTGCCGATTTCAGATTATATAACTTTTGCACTTGTTGTGATGGATTGGTGTAGTTGAAATTATGTTATCTATTGACATTGTCTTGGTGGGTAGAAAGAAATGAAACAAATATTAACTTTTAATGCACATTTATTGTTTTTAAATGTATGATAATGTAACAGATTTCTTTTCACGACACGTTTTACCTGTAATGAAAAGAAAATAGATTATTTTTTGTAATTTGTATACTATACAATCGTTTTAATATAATAATAATTGACTATGTATGTGGCCGGATTGAGGTGTGTTGATAATTGATGAACAACCACCTCACCTAGACAACAATTTAATATTCCCAAATTCATTTCCTTATTAACACCGATTTTAACAAGTAAACTTAAATGAATTTGGTAGAATAAATATGAAATAAGAAGAATACATACCGAGAAGAAATTTCCATGGAGTTTCTCCAATTATCTGAAAGAAAGAAGATAACATTGTTAGAAACGAAAAATACAACTTGGGTAGATATTATGTATTTTTGAAGTTGTTCAGCCATCCAAGGAAGTTTTAAATGCGTGGTAATCATGGTTTGCGCATGTCATAAAGCATTGTATCATCATAAAAACTGTATTTTTGAACTATAGAGCTTTTGTAATGGTTTTGAAAATAACAGTCGAAATATTAAGTACAAAATTCTGAAATTAAGCAAAATATTAAATTTATATTTACCTAAGCCACATCTGGATAAAGCACACCCCAAGTGAATGAAACCTGTTTGCATAGAAGTAAAATAAATATGTAGAAAAAATAAAATACATTATAAAATACGAAACTATTTGAACTTACACATAAATTCCACACAAGGGTATCCTGTAGATAAGAATAATAAAAGTATATTTTTTAAAATTAAGTTTAATCAACCACTGGCTTTCCATCTGAATACAAAAACAATCAAATAGAAAGTCAATGACTTGTGCGTGTGGATGTTTATCGCTTGCGACGCAGCTGGAGCGTGTTGCGGCGGATCCAGGCGGCGCGGCGGGAGCCTCCCTTGGTCTGCGAGTAGCGATGGCCCTTGCCGAGACCGCGGGAGCTGCGGCCTGCTGACGTCAGACCGCGCATCTCACGATGCTTGTGCACGGCATTCACGATCCAGTTGATCTTAGGATCGCGGCGGATGGCCTGAGAAGACATTGCTTAGATTAATACTGAAGCTTTTATGTGTTATTTTTATTTATAGTAATGAAATAATCAGAAAAAAAGGTAGGTGAAGTTTCAGCAAAACCTTTCAGATTGGTGCATGACATAAAAGTTCATCATATTGACTTAAGTAAGATATTACTTAATGATTCAATGTAATATCAAAATTTAATAAAAAATTTTGATTGAAAAAATGGTGTAGAAACAGCAAGTTATACATACCTTGTGTGAAGGATCAATCAGGATGACCTCGAAATATTTGTAGGAAGAGTCTTGGGCAACCCAGTATGAGTTCAATACACGGAGACCACCACAGCGGCGACCAACACGCTCCTGTGTACAATGACATGTTTTTACATACTAGTGAAGTATGATAAGTAAAAAAAGGTTTTTTAAACATCTTTATTGCAGAATATAGGTTGTCTCTATAAGCTGGTGGCAGTATGAATGGCTGGACTTTAGAATATTATGGCACGAGGAGAGGGATGAAAGTGATCAAAGGTATTAGGGATTGGGTACCTGATTACAATGTTATCACTCTTGTTAAAAGGTAATACTTAATTTTCGAGAAATTTATAAATTAGTTTCTAACCTCAAATCACACTTCTGGTAAAACGGAATGATATTATAGGCGACTAAGTAACAAATCGATAATAATATGTCAAATATAGTCTGTGGTTTGAAAAAAATGGTGACGGAAAAAAACGGAACATATAAAATATATATGTATGAGTTGCGTTAAGGGTCGGTGTTATTTGTTTTGGTTCATTCAGTTTTATTCTGATGGTAGTTAGTGTACCAACTTTGTGGGTAAAATAGGTCAACTTTGTCCCAAAACCAACTTAGAGCACCCTGACTTCACATAGTCTTTTGGGTACCACCCCTAGAGTGTATATAAAAAAGCTACGGAGGTGAGCATAGGTGCCTATCCTTTGTTACGCAAGGGCGAAGGGGCTGCACTTCCCACAGCGCCGGATGCGTTGCAGAAGCAAATTCTTTTTCACAAGCGTTTTGAGGCTAGGTTACATTAATTGGTTTTTCTCAAGAATGGTATTTTTTCCTTTTCATGAAGGTGGTACCAGGGGAGATGGGACACTCCCCCTTCCCTCAGCCCCCAACTTGTGCCATAGGATTATAAAGATTACCCGTATGAACCGTAACATCTTGGATTTAATTCCTATGACTACAAATCAGTTTTCACAGATTAAAAATCCCACATGGTTTGTATTTATAGACTTGTTAAAACAAAGATATAGGCTAGTTTGGCGATCGTTAATGCCATGCTGTAATGGTAATGGAAGTCAGATGGTAAGCAATGTACTTACCTCAGCAATGGACTGTAAGTTGCGTGTGGGCTTGAGCTGGTTGACACCATGGCTCTTGGGCTTGCCGTAGGTGGCGCCCTTGGCAACTGGGCGCTTGCGGCCTCCACGGCGAACGCGGATTCTGAAGATCACGTATCCTGCACAAAACTATTACATTATATACATACATTTGGGCCTAATAATATTAATATCAGAATTATAGTACAGAACTTAGTTGGTTTACAATAAGTTAGCATGCTCTACTGTGGCGGGGTTGTAACATGACTATGAAATATAGTACCGGTATTTACAACGTGTACCACACGTGGTCGTGATGTTTTAACCAGAAACCATACAGCACACGACGGTGTGTAAGTTTACTAAACGCCACAGAACTACAGTACATAGCTCCTATCGCGTGTAAATTAAAAGTTGACAGGCAACAGCAAAGTTTCATGCCGGTACCCTTTCTGTTGAGCATTGACATGTATGATGTACGATAATCTTACCTTGCTTGGCGCGGAAACCCAGTCTCCTCGCCTTGTCGGGCCTTGTAGGCCTGGGGGCACGGTGCATACGAGTCAATTGACGGTATTGCCATACCCTCACGCGCAAGAGGAATCGCATAACATCGCTCAACTTTTTCCTATACAACTCCTGTATATATCTGTAAGCGCCCATCTTGAAGAGACTGTGGTAGACCTAGCAACAAAATCAATGTACATTGATCAGAAGTCACATCATCGGTCTGTCCACAAATAGAGCGACTTGTTCGCGTTAAGTGTGACATGGCGATAACACTGCAATGAGACATTTAATTAACAAAATATTCGGTAAAAACAGACTATTCTGCTTCACTTTCACTTATTTCACAAAAAAATTAACAATATTTACTGGGATAGCCAAGATAATTAGGAATTAAATTTACACGTACGTCTCGCGTGTCCCACAGTCAAACCGGAAAAGAAAACTGATAAATGTCAAGTTTCTTGTCAAGTATCGCGCAGCTGCGCCGCGCCGCGCCGTGGTTAAAAAGTTTAATTATTTACATTATAAACACTAGTCTTTTAGCCAACTGTAACTACAGTTCTACAAAACTGGACAAAAGTATGAATCTTGACTACACTGTTTAACTAAAGAACTCTATTAGCGAACGGGGGTTTCTTGGAAGTTGGACCAAATCTGTAATCATCATAATCATCAGCCCTTCTGCGTCCACTGCTGCACGCAGAAGAGCGAAGCATAGGCCTCTCCCATAGCACGCCACTGGGCTCGATTTTCAGCCTATTATCGTCTCCAACCGCTACCAGCCACAATGCCACAATCGGTAATAATTTTGATTAAATCATAAATGTGTATTAATCCAGTTCTCTGTTTAAGAAAACAAAACAAATAATAAACCTTTTTGATTGGTATAAGAACCGATCGCACTTTTAGAAAAAGCTCGTTAATGTTTAACATGCAACTTTTATTTTTAACATATTTATTTTAAAACCGTTCAGAATATTTCTTTCAATGTGATAATAAAGGTAATTACAAACAAAAAAGAATACCAAGCAGAAATAATCAAATACGTTTTGAAAATATATACATACTACAAAAAATAAAAATACTGGTATCAAAATTAAATACTAAATTATCAAGCTCAAAAGGTACATTTTAGAATTAATTTAAGATCTTTCAAAAGTTGTAAACCCATCTTAGACGAAAGAATCGCGTAAAAACCTCAACACTGCGTCCAAAATCAAATTGAACTAGAAATGGGCTGGCTTTAATCTACCGCGTATCTGACGAGCACTGAGCGAAAACCTTGCCGAACGCTATGCATACCACAGCAGTAGCCGAAACCGATAATGTGGCGGACCTCGAAGGAGTTGATATGGCATGGATAGCGGGACGAATTCGTTAATTATTATAATAATTAACGAATTCGTCCCGCTATCATCTTCCCAACTGGCGGCAATTATCTGACCGCGACAAATGGAAGGAAAGGGAAGGCCCTTACTCAACAGTCAGACATAAACGGCCTTATTCATAGACAGTTTTAAAACCCATTTTAGTTATCGAACGTATTGTCTTTTTTGCTCAAACTGAATTTAAAAGTCGATCGAAAGCGACAAAACATTCGGTAACTAAAATAGGTTTTAAAACTGTCTTTGAATAAATCCGTTTTGGTTTATAATAATAATAACACGGATAAAAATAAATAAACGATTTAGTTATTTATAAATCTCAAATAACTAGGTACTCAAAGTTTCGAATTTTATTCAACTTGTTCGTTTTTTTGTAAACTGGTATCATTGTTTTGTTCATCCGTCTGACTGACCCGCCGCCATCTTGAAAGCGTAATTGTTGTCATGTTTACGTTGTGTGTGAAAGGTGAAATTTTTAATTTGTGACTAAATATTTCGGTAAAAATCCTCGTTAATACAGTTAAAAACATTTACAGTGTGTTTTTTGATGTTGTAAATAATTTGCAAAAGCTGCCCACTCTGGGAATGGAATTAAAAACAGTATGAAAATTAGGCGCCAAATTACTGTTGGTCGTTACAATTACCAACGTTTTTGTGACAGCATTTTTGTGTATTGTTTTGTTTAATGCACATCGTGCTGTTATTGTGAATATGTAACACGGTATTTTATTTCAGAATAAGTTTAATGTAACTGTCGGCCAGGAAGTGTGAATTGTCAACATGTTCTATGCACATTTCGTGCTTGCCAAGAAGGGCCCGCTGGCCAAGATTTGGCTGGCGGCCCACTGGGATAAGAAGCTGACGAAGGCTCATGTGTTCGAGACGAACATCGAGAAGTCGGTAGACGGAATCCTGAAGCCCAAAGTAAAAATGGCGTTAAGAACATCTGGTCATTTGCTGCTTGGTGTTGTGAGGATCTACTCCAGGAAAGCTAAATACCTACTGCAGGATTGTAATGAGGCTTTCGTTAAGATCAAGGTACCATTTATACTTTATTATGGCTTGTCTCCATAGATATGTGTAGTTGTAGAAAACATCCAAATGACAACATTGCATAGTTTGGTAATGTTGACACTGATGTTTTTTATCATACAACTCTGGACTTTGGTTGATATATTACAATAAAAACAATTGTTTACAAATACAAATCATATAAATATGGTGCATTCTTGTACAAAGTACACAGACATGAAAAATTGTTGAGATGGGTTTCCCAGTATGCAAATTATGGGAATGTCTTGAACAATCTGGGCAAAAGCATGGTGTTTTAGTTTGTTCCACTTTCTAGAATAACTAAATATATAGAAACACAAAATGATTGCGACCAAACAATTAGTCCAAATTATAAGTTGTTCTTCATAATGCTTGTGTTTCTCATAGAACAAGTTTGATTTACTTATGTATATTCAATTATGTTAAGAAAAAACAGTGCTTTTGCACTTGTTTAGGTTACATAAATAATATACGGGAATATTGGGGGCAAAGCTGAACCATAACAAATACTTTTAAATAACATGGTTATGATTGACATAATAAAGGAGCTTAATTACATTTTTAAAGTTTTTAACCAACTTTTGAAGCTTATGTGGTGACCATTCAACCAAAATGGCTTATTGAATAAAAAGGACTTAATATTTTATACCCAAAATATTCTTAGGATTACAATTTACATTCCAAGACAGTTAATCAAAAATATGTATTCATTGGAAGAAACCAATAACAAATTCATGTTTGTCTCATGTTAAGATTCATAGATGGGGTACAGATTTGTTAAAACTCAGATATTTATTATTAATCCATAGGAATTAATAACCTAAAAGTTTCTATAATGAAGTTGTAACAGTTGAAAATGTTGAAATAGTAGCATATTGAACTGCTTTACAACATAAATATTATGACAATAGCTAATGTACCTACAGGAAACATATTTTCTTATATTCCATTCCAGTTGGGAGTCATGGCACATGAGATGAATTCGGGCACATAGGCTCACTTATAATGGTATTTACTGTGGGGTAGGGAAAGATGGCACTAAATGCATCTAGGTTTTCCTGGGCTTATGTTCTAAGTTAAAAATATATAGACATAAAATTTTCTTCTGTGGTCCATTAATAAGGTCAGGCTCACCAGAAAGTCTACAGCATTACTTAGGCTCTCGACTGAGCATGTAAATATTTCATAAATATCACTGAGCTTGGGAAAATTTAATTGAACTACTTTTGGACAATGTTTCTTGATTTTACTAATATGTAAACAATGGTAGAGGTATAACAAAACATATTTATTTTAGATGGCCTTCAGGCCAGGCATGGTGGATCTGCCCGAGGAACACAGGGAGGCTGCTATGAATGCCATAACCCTGCCCGAGGTGTTCCATGATTTTGACACAGCCATGCCAGAGTTGAAGTAAGTTTAGTGTAGTATATTTTGCTGTATTCTTACTGCACTTTAGCTGATAATAAGCATGGTAATGTCCAGACAGAGTAATATTCGCAATTAATGATTGTCTTGATGGAAACATTTTTTTGTATATCTAAATTTGCTTTAGGCTGTTAATTAAAAAAGTGATTTTTTTTTAATTTTTTTGATTGTTGGCCTCTTAATATTTTTTACGAAAACAATTGCTTTATATCTTAAGGTCTTAGTTCTGATTCTTATGTCATGACATCAATGATTTAACTGGTAAAACTTGCATGTCAACTTTTATTTCAGGTATAATTACATATGTAAATGAAATAAATATTGAATTTTCTAGTGAAGTGGACATTGAAGTGCAGTTTTCCCTCAATCAGTCAAGAGCTGAGGAGATCACGATGCGTGAGGACTATGGTTCTTTGAATCTGGTGACGCATGATGATGGCTTTGGTGATATGGGGTTTGATACAGACAACCCGGATATCATGCGAGAGGCGATCGGTAATGAGGGAGGCTTGGAACAGGTGAGAAACATATTTATTTATACAATATTTCGTAAAGTTACGCTTAAGACTAATTCCGTATAAACATAAACATTCTAATGAGAAACACAGAAGGTGCATGACAGAAGACCAATTAATCACACAGCATAATTTTCCGAGCTCTCTTGCGATATATAAATATCACACTTTTAAATAGTCATATTTATGCCTGAATAAAATTTTATAGAACTATTTTTCTATATTTTACACCCATTAAAATTTTCATTCTCATTAAAAAAAAATTTTTACTCATTACTTATAATATTTACATTCACTAACTTTTACTCTTGTTTTTCCAGAGTAATCTGCTCTTCGCTGACGGTTCGTCACTGGAACTGGCGGGCAAAGACCCCGGGGTGCCCAGTACGAGTGCTGCAGGGGTGCCTTCGTTAACAGCGCCCTCACACGAGAGGAGAATGGAGGCTGCGCCCCACGGAGCCATGGATGATGGCTTCGGAGGGACTATTGGAGATGTGGCTGATTTCGGACGTGAGTTTTTGTAACTATCTACTTATTAAACGTAAGATTGTTTATATGAACATATGGTTGCAAAATATGTATATTTGACCACGAAGCCATATACAGTAAGTTAAGGAATTGGTTGTTCGAAGTCATTGGTATTATAAACTACGAAGGGCTTTTCGATAGCTATGCTAAGATCCCATATACCTCTCCATTATCAAAACCTTCATTGGCTATAATGCATATTTTCTAGTAAAGAATGTTGGCATATTTATGTTCTTTCCAAAACGGCATACTATGTGGCAGGTTTGAAACTATGTGAGTGATTGTATGTGCAGACGCGGGCGGTTTGTTCGAGGGTGATCTGTTCGGTGACGTGACGGCCAGTGGAACATCCGCCACCTCCGCCGCCGGCCTGCCCGGCGCCTCTGAACAACCTCAGTCGCTGCAGGTCAGTCGCTGCAGTCTGTATATCTCTCGTATAAACAATATTCTATATTCACTGATTACAGAAATATTAAAACTAGTATAAACAAAGAATAAAATTCTTATTACAATTTGGTAATATAAAGTATATCCTAAAATTTTTGATTGATTTTAGTCAACCAAGTTGTGATAGACTATGTGCTTAATTATGGTTAAAAATGAGATTTGGCAATTTGCGGATACTTAAGTACCGTAAGATACCACAAGTAGATTATTTCGGTTTATTCTAATATCCCACTTATTGTGGCATGACCAATAAATTCCGTCATAGAAGCGTTGATGTTAGCTACAGACAGCAGTCTTTTAATTCAATTATAAGTCAAGTGTAACTCTGTAACAGGGTTGTTCTGGCTTTATGTAAGTGTGATATAACAGACACATACAGTATAGTAGCACCTTATGTAATGTATACATGATGTGCAGGCGGAGATCGAGGCGGCGGGCGTGGCGGCGGGCGGCGGCGGCGCGGGCGACGCGGGCGCCGACAGCGACGACGACATGCCCGACCACTACGACGCCGGCACCTCGCCGCAACACAGGTACACACACACACATGACAGCCTTTTTTGCTAACCATCTATACCAAACACCTACTGTGGTGATGAATATTTGAAGATTACCCGAATATTCTGGTCTTGGTGTGGACATTAACCCAAGGCAACGAATATCATACTCTTTTTACCCAATGCGCTGTGAACATTACTAATATTTTTGATTATGAAAACATTTGAAATTTTGCTTAATTCCAAGTGTTTTTCAATTGTTTATCTAAATTCTAGACCTTTTTCCTTAACTACTGCACATCCGTTTTATTATTCATTGTTTTATTAGTTGGGGTGGTTCGCCGCCACACGAAGAGTCGCGAGCAATGGACGAAGCGCCTGATCTCATGCCACCGCCTGCAGTGCCTCGACCGCCTTCAGTGAGGCCTATGGTAAAGACAAATGCTACTTTATATTTTAAATACATGTGTAAAAAATCATCAAATTGAATAGATTTATGAAATTTTATACGACATAGATGTCTAATATCACATATCTGCTTTATTCGTCTTTTTTAGTTGAAATGCACCGTGCATATTCAATGTAGTGGATGCAGGGTGCTTCCAATAGGTCTCTAAGGAAAAACTCGCGGGCAGCCTATGTTCAATGTTACCAATTGACTTCTTGTGAAAAAGAAAGCAAAAGTATAATGGATAATATAAATGACAATATCACAGGAAGTGGAAGAGTGCGCGGATGAAGGCGCGGGCGCCGCGACGCCGGCCCGTTCCCCCGAGGCGGCCACGACGGCGGGCGCGGGCGCCGGGCCCGAGGGCGGAGCACCCGCGCCCGACGCCGCGCCGCTCGCCGCCGACACCGCGCCGCGGGACCACACCACGCTGCTGCACAACGACGAGGAGTCCTTCGCACTCGCGCCTGTCGATGCTACTGTGCTTAAAGGTAACATCATTATTACAACGATACCTACTGTTGGTTATGGGAACAAAGTCGCCTAACCGCAATAGTTACATAATTTCATAGCAACACAATTGTCAACTGCAGAAATTAAGAATTACCTAATATCACACTCTTCACTTTATGTATTATATTTTTTTATAATTTTAATCGAAAAGTTTTGCTCACATGTGAATCATACTCACAAAATAAAATATCCTATGATTTTTTGAATAAGGATATCAAATAAGATTACTCTTTCTGTAGTCCTTGCGAGGGTTTTATAATATGGGCTAATAGCTGAGGCAACATGTAAGGTTATTTCATGAAACAAATAATCATTAGACATGTTTTATTTACAGGTATAACAAAAACGAAACGCAAGCGCAAGCTGATAGTGGACGAGGTGAAGAACATATCCGGCGAGGAGATGAAGAACCAGCTGAGCAACACGTCGGACATCGTGACGACGCTGGACCTGGCGCCGCCCACGCGCCGCCTCATGCACTGGAAGGAGACCGGCGGCGTCGAGAAACTCTTCACGCTGCCCGCCCGGCCCATTCCTTCTAGAGTACTGTTCAAGGTACTTATTTATTTATTTATGCCTTATTTGCATTATACAGAGATACAATTAAGAAATTACATAATAAATATAAAAGTATAAGTGGCAGCCTTGTCACGCTAGGTAATTTCTTACAAAGTATGCGTTTTTTTTATTGCGATGAGTAGCGAGACGAGTATGGTAAGCGATACGACCGCTCATGGACAGTAGAAAATAAAATATATATATATAAAAAAACAATGATTTAGCATTACACTGCGCTCGCCATCTTGTTCTGTTAAGTCTCATTATGTCCAGTAGTTACACTGGCTACAATATCCTTCAAACCGGAACACAAAACTGCCGTTTTTTCGTGAGAAATAGGCATTGCGGTGGTACCTACCCAAGCAGCCTCTCACGTAAGAGATAGACCCACCACTTAATGTCACAAATTAGCCATTTTATATCGTGGTCTTCAAATAAACAAAAGCTAGCCAATAAATGCTGTAATCTGTACTTGTGACTAGCTTCAGTGTGCACTACAACTTACAAATTGCTAGTTTTGTTGCTAATAAATCTTTGTGGATAACGACGAATCTACACACGCTGAAGAATTGTAGTGCTGTATAATCAGGTCTATTTATGAAGTATGCCATATTTAGTACCTATTACTTACAATAATTTATCAAAGAATGTTGAAGAGGTTGTAGTTTATATAAATTTGTAAACATTTATGTTTGGCCTAACAGAAATACCAGCGCAATATGACGCTACGAAATGAAACGGAAGAAGCCGAAGCGAGATCACCAGACCCAGCCGAGCCCAGCGTGGCGCGGCGCGGCGGCCGCAAGCGGAAACACGAAGAGGTCGGTCCAACTTATACTAAAATTATTGCCCATGTAAATACGAAAATTCCGTAAAGAATCACTGTGGCGAAATAAATAAATACACCCAACAGTCACATACATAGTCCTGACCCCACACTAAAATCGAGTCTTGTGTCGTGGGTATCAGAAACTACGAGAGACTTTTCGGTCTCACAAACACCCAGACCCGAAACAAATACCTGTGGATCACACAAATATTTGTTTCGGTGCGGGGATCGAACCCGCGGCCTCTCGTTTCACAGCCGGCGTCTAACCAACTGCGCCACGGAGGCTGTCGCGAAATACCCATGAAAGAAAAATGGATTAAGCAGAGTAAATGAATTGCATTGCAATGTCGGTCAATGTATGTCCATGCTCTATTTGAAAGATTTTTTTTGTTTTCTTTAATCACTATAGGTTTTTTTTTCATGGCAAATGATAATGAAATATTACTGCAACTTGAATGATCTTGGAAATGACTATGTAATATTAATATCAGACCCTACCACCGCCGGAGACCCCGGCTGCAACACCGGCTCCTGCACCAATACCAGACTTGGAACCTCCCACACCTGTGCCTCAAGAATACGAACCTTCTGTCGGTAAGTACACAAGCTTTCTCACACTCACCGCTTTACTAAACCCATCAATCACTATACCATACAACTATAATGATTGGATGATATCTTTGTACAAAGCATTAATGGTTATGGGCCCTTATTAATTTTTCAATCATTGAGCCTTTTCATTGATCACAATGTTTCCTTGTCTATTGGTGACGAAGTCTAAAATACACAGATTCTCTAGGCGCTGTTAGTGCATTCAGTAAGATTAGTGTGTAATTATTTAAAAATAACTCTATCAATAATGTAATTATAATAAACTTACGAATGATATAAAAATTGTGTAAAAAAACACGCAAATAATTGCAAGACATTAGTTTCGTTTATGCATTTGTAAAATACTTATTCGTATTTGATTGTACAAAGATGGCATAATAAATAACATAACCAGCAATATTTTATTAACCAAAAAAGCATGTACAATAATAATCACATTGGATTGTGTTACTGAATGAGCTAACATCACCAACTTCATAAAGCTTTTGGAGCAAAGCATAGTGTTGTGTATGTATACTTGTGAGCAAAAATAATCGGCGAACGATACATCCGTTTATTGACTTTACTACAAACATTAAAAAGGCAAATGAAGAAATAACTAGAGAAAACAAAGTTGACACACTGTGATTGACAGTAAAGGATATTTTGATTCATACTGTCACGCAGTATTACCCATTTAATTCGTCCTACGCTCCGATTAATTTTGGAAAACATGCGGTGATGGTAAATATTTTTGCTCGCAAGTATATGTGTATGCTATATAATATAACCGCACGTGCGATTAACCGTGTGTGGTGGCGGCGCTTAGAGAGCGCGCGCGACGAGTTCCCGCAGTCGCCGCGCCCCGACGCCGACGCAGAGCCGCCGACGCCGCCGACGCCGCACACGCCCGGTACGTGCTCACTAATAAATACACCCAACAGTCACATACATAGTACTGACTCCACACTAACATCGAGTCTTGTGTCGCGTGTGTCAGAAACTACGAGAGACTTTACGGCATATAAAAAAAAAGTTCCTAAATTTTTAAATTTAGAATGTCAAACTCAAACGTGGAATAAAAGTGTCGGTTCAACTTTTGGTCTTAATTTTTTCCGTCTAGCCCCCTTCCGTAACGCGCGATAAGGAACTTCGTTCCAATAACTTACCAAATGCATACAATAAAAAAACACTACCTTAAAATACTCTACAGTAGAAAAATAAAATACTCTAACATCATAATATATTGAGAGTAATAAATTCCAAATTAAACTTAATTTTTATGTTTGATTATCAGTAAAAAAATCTGTTATTTGAATCCTTTTTAATTACAAATTTAAGAAACAAGTTATTTTGTCTTTCTTATCGGATTGCACAGGATTTCTATATTTTCTGATTTCTAAACTTCTACACAATGTTCTTTTCAGCTCTAGAAATAATGCTTAACTAATTGATTTTTTAAAATAATTACTGCCTCTACCACTGAAAGAGCCTACATAACATTACTTGTATCATAGCTTGTGCATGTAACATTCTGGATAATTTCATACACTGGGCTGCCTCTTCTGTCACGGGAATTGTTTTCATTAAACTATTTAATAAGGTTTTTTTTCAAGCAGGATATTTCATGTATAGTTAGTCAAGGAAAGACATGGTAGGAAGTTGTATGTCCTTAGTAATATTCATATAAGAAAAGGATTTTTTCACATTCTAAGAAAACCAAAAGCTAATTCTGCCTTTATTGCGATTAATGTAGAAGAAAATTACCCCTCCTTATTAACTGCCTGTAGGCAGTATTGCACATAAACGAATAACCTTATAGTGTAACTCTGTAACAAATATTTTCAATTCTCTTAAAATGTATAGCCATCCGAATGTGTATTATAATATATTTATTTCCTGTATCAGGAGGCATGTTAAGTTCACTAGGCCCGCCACTAACGCCGGGAACTCTGGGCCCGCTCACTCCTGGCACCTTACTACAAGGAGGACTCACACCTGGAGGCTTACAGCACGGTGCTATGACGCCAGGTAATTCTAAAATATTAATTTTGGTATAGACATTGTGGGTGTGGATTTCTGACTAAGGAAAATGGTTTGCAAAAGGAAGCAATCTTATATTCGTCCATGATATAATTTTATTAAAATACATAATTATAAAATTATTCACGTATACTAAACACTACGTTAGCAAACACGCGGTAAAACAACATAACGTCATGATACACGTAACACGACCTTGCGTGCGCGCAGTCGGCGTTGCGCATGCGCAGAAGTGTGCCCGCACGTAACGTCACTGACACGCATAGTGACGTAAAATAAACTACTATCACAACCAGTATCCACACATCGTATGCCATTTAACCTTGCACATAACAAAATAATTTAATATGGCAATTTAAGGCTTATTTATATCTTTTAATTATATATTAAATGTTAAAATGTGATATGTTATACAGGTGGTCTTCCCCACGGCGGCATGACACCCGCAGGGTTGCAGCATGGCGACAGTCAAGCGGTGGACCTTGGTTTATCATCCAGCGGCATGACGCCAGCGGGACTACATCACGGTGGTAAGTGTTGCAGAGTTCTGTACATCCAATTGATATATTCACATTATTTTATATGTAATCTAAAGCTACAAGAGAGATAAACTTATTTGTGTAAATTAATAAGAGTCGAAACTAACAAAATCAAATTATTGTATAAACCAAATGGTGAAAGTCAATCCATTTAAAAACTGTTTGGTACAATAAATACCAGGAGCATTTTTTCCAACTAGAAACTTAGGCAATGATTATCATTTTTTTTTTTATTATAGTTTTTTTCCAAATTGTAGGTATGACACCCGGATTGGGTCTGGACAGTGGGATGACGCCGGCGGGTCTGGTACACGGAGGTCTCACGCCCGCTGGCTTGCATCATGGCGGTATGACACCAGGTATTGCTTGTTTAATATTAATGACATATCACTGCTAAATAATGTTCTGTTGGAATACTCTGATCACTTAATTTCATTTAGTTCCATCAAATGCCACCATGATCAAATGATACTTAATATTAAATTCTGCGGGCCGTCAACATCCCTGAAACTACGGAAATTAAGACGCGTAGTATACGTTTATTCAAAACAAACTACTTCTATTGAGTGTCCAGAAAGCAGATCTATTGAATGTTTTCTTATTGATAAATCATTTGATGTATAATTTTTCTCAGAACAGTTTAATTAAGGGTCGGCTACACTATTTGATTTTTCAGGGGGCCTGGACCACGGCGGTATGACGCCGGCGGGTCTGCACCACGGCGGCATGACGCCCGCAGGGTTACAGCACGGCGGCATGACGCCCGCAGGCCTGCAGCACGGCGGCATGACGCCCGCAGGCCTGCAGCACGGCGGCATCACACCTGCGGGGCTGCAGCATGGCGGCATCACGCCCGCAGGACTGCAGCATGGCGGCATTACGCCCGCAGGGTTGCAACATGGAGGCATCACGCCCGCAGGATTGCAGCATGGAGGCATGACGCCAGCCAGTCAGTATCCACTTCCATATACTTAGTACATGTATATAATATTCTTGTTTGAGTTTCTTTAACAGTACCCTCTATATCAGTCTTGCTAGGACAAGTCGGTATATTTTTTATTATGTCAATGTAGTTTTTCAATCAATAGAAGTACCCATTTTGCCCAAATCAGAAGGTAACTTTTGCGGTTATGCTTTTGGTGCGTGTTGATAAAATTATGAAAGTAATATAAAAGCGATATGATAAAGTTATCTAATTACTAGGAATGCATGAAGTTGCCGGAGATATATTTTTAGCAAAAGGTTTGATTGAACATTAGTGATGAATCATCAATGATGGTGTGTGTGTGCAGGCGTGCAGCACGCGGCGCTGCTGCAGCACGGCATGGAGTCGATGCTGCCGCAGCTGGGCGCCGAGCACGCGCTGCTGCCGCACCTCGACCCCATGCTGCACGGCCTCGACCACCACGACTACCAGGTACACACATACACACTCACTCCTACACTACCATTCTTACGGACTAAACAACAACTACCATGTACAGACTCCTACACTACCATTCTGTAGATGATCACACGACTACCAGTTATGTCTCATAATCTATTATGCCCTTAAATGAGGATGTTGACTGAATTTTTATTATTATTTATATCGAAAGGTTGCAAAATCGTAAACAAAAATATTTTTTCAAATCCGTTTAACAAAACTTACAATGATTTCAAATTTGGTAGTAGGAGGAACAGAAAAGGATGCAACAATCATGCTTTGACGCCATCTTCCATAAGTCGCGTGGGTGCGAAAGAGAAAGCGAGTGTCTCTACTGCACCAATGAAAATATTAATATCTCTTGTTATTTAACTATCAATATAGATGCTGTTTTAAATTAATGTTATTTATAATGTATATTTTGCAGTGATAATTAAATACTGTTCAAAATTAAACATTGGAATGATCCCTATTAGTGCCCTCATAACTCATCATTCTAGTCAATGACAGTTGTTACACAGTAGAAAATACTTTATCTTCCTGCATGTTTGGTTGCCAAGTAGTGCACAGATAAATATTTTTATATGGACTATCAGAGATTTGTCTAGATTTTGTCCACGGCAAAAGGTGTAAAACCAAAATTGTATAAAATAATTTGAACTAAATGGCATTATCAATAAACTATGAATATTGCCCACCTGGTGTTGTTCCGTGCTGAATGAATATAACAGCATATAAAAGTTAATCAAAATTTATTGTTTTATGTGTTTACAGAGTGGTATGCAGATGACTAACCTCGGATACGAAGACCAGCACGGCCATCATAGTCCGCAGCATGATTACGACTTACCACCAACGCCTGAGAACGTAAGTATATTTGCATTTTGTGCATATGCGTGCATATACACAGTATTAGTTACTACTTTAATTTGAGATTTCATCATTCCTACCACAAGGAATTGACAAAGTTTTATGAGACTATTATTTCGTAAGGATAGATCTACGACTATAATTAAAAAAGCCTAATGCAGGACTGAGTTTTGACTACCACCTGGCCTCTTACAATACAATATTGAATTTGAACAGGCGGAGGAAGGCGAGCGCGAGGCTGGTGAAACGGACGAGCAGTTCGAGGAGCGAGTGTTGAACCGTCGTGCGGCGCAGCTGTTCGCTGTCATGAGACCGAAGCTCGCCGCAGGACTGGAGTTATCGTTCACAGACTTGGCACCCAGACATAATATTAGAAAGCAGGTAAGATTATAACTTTATGATTATTTGGTTAATTTTATGGCATGTTACAAAATTTTGTATCACAATATAAACACAAAAATATTTAAAGAAGTGGCATTTAAATTCTAGCCATTAAATATTTAATTTTTTTATTAAGTGAACATATTTTTAAGGACTATTTGGTAACTAAAACTCACGTATGGATTTATAGATAATTTTACTTAAATTTTTATGTGCTGTGCTGCAGGTCGCGCAGAAATTTTACAGTCTACTCGTCCTCAAGAAGCATCAAGTGTTAAAAATAGAGCAAAGCGAAACATACGGACCTATCACCATTGCGAAGGGCAAACAGTTTGAAACAGAAGCGATTTAGACACTAAAGTAATACATTATTTATAAAAAAAAAATAGCTGTAATATAAAGGAATATCATGATAGATTGTAAAAGATTATATAAAAGGCGAAATGGTGATGTAAAGTTTATAGACTTCACGGGGTTGTATGTTGAGCCAAATATAACTTGTAAGTTGGCTTTTGGCTCGAGTTCATGAAGGCAATTATATTATAAACAAACTTTGGACCAAATAATGTTACAAATGTTGATCTCAAAAATTCAGATTGCATTATAACAGAGCTAGTTTCACCTTCACGGACTCGACTCACGAGTGTTGAGCAGTTTCAAATGGGATATTATGTTTTAATAGACAAGTGTAGAGAAATGCCTTATTTTGTTTTGCTGTAGGCTAAGTAAAATTATTGTAAAAAGTTTACAATCATTGTTTACTATAGAAGAAAATAGTACCTACTGCTATATTGTTGACTCATTTGAATCCCGAGAGTATGCAAGTGTGTTTTGTAAATGATCGAGCTCCCTCGGTTTAGGTCGTCGAAGACGCTTGTACACGACAGACTATAGCTGGCGTCTAGTATTTGCATTTTGGTATGGTGTGGCATATTTTTATACAATTTCTCAGCCTAACTTGAAGAAGCTCGTAATGTGCCTATAACTTTGAAATTATGTTGTGCTTAAACGTTTATTTAAATTGTATGTTCTCTCAAGAAAGTGTAGACACTAAATTTACTTTATTTTTATATTTACAATTAAAATTGTAGTATTTTAATATTAATATTTGCCTTGGACACTAAATTTTAGTTAGCTGGCGGGTTGACTGAGAAATTATGTTAAGGTTAATGTTAATTATATTAGTGATAATTCTAATAACACCAAATAAAACAGATGTTATTAGCAAGCAATAGACATTATGTATATTGTATAATCTTTTTTTGTGCCGTGTGTGCGTTGAATTTGGTTTTTACATTTCTTTGAGATATTTGTTAATCAATGTGGATACATTCCGAAGACATTTTTGGATTGCATTCATTTTGACCACACATTGACATGGACAAATTATAAAAAATACAGCATTTTGAATGCATGGACCTATTTAGCAATTTTTTTCCTGAGAAATTTAAGAGTCTACCTCTGCAGTTTATTAGACTTTTTCAATAACATTTTTCGGAGGTATTCACTTAGATGTTTTTAATATAAAACCTTTGCAATAAATTGTTGAAAATAATTCGTATTTTTCATTAAACCCAACTGTTACCTTTAAAATATTATTTATTTAGCAGTGACTGGGGCGCAAACAATTTTTCGTATTTGTGCGCTCCTGGTATTGGTCCAAGATCCCAGGGCCCCCAGACGTTACTTATTTTCTCATAAAAAATATAAATGGGATAAAGTAGTGTTAGTACGTACTTTGAGTGTGTGCATACCTGCTAGCTTGGGTCGACGGCCAATTCATAGGTACCAGGTGCTAAAGGTAGATAAATACAGTACTGATTTTTCTTAAATTCTCAGTGCTGATTTTTACATATTTTTTAGATAATTTTGTTAAAAATTAATAATAATTATTGCCAGACACTTTCCATCGGCGCTTACGCTTACCAGACGCTTTAAAGCTTCAAAAAAAAAACTTATTTTTACTTATAATCTCACTCTTGATTTTTATATATGATACTTAGGGAACTATTTGAACAACCCTGGTCAGCAGCCAGACCAATTGGAGGGGTCAAACATCCCCCCAGACACACATAAAGTGTCGCTATGTGTATAAGCGCGAGGTCATTATTTGTACGCTTGAGTGTGAGAGAGATATCTATGTGCCGTTAGAGAAGTAATAAAAATGATTGAGATTTAAGAAGAAAATTATCAGTGGTGTGTAATGCACTATTATCAGAATCAATATTGTAAACACAATGGAACGAAGATACCTTCTAAAATTCTGCTCTGTTCGATATAATCAAGAGAGATTTAAAATACGTTACATACAAAATAGAATCGAACCTGAAGATAACAAGGTATTTTAAAGTGATCTGAGTTGAGAAAATTTTATAAATAATAAATATAAGTTTCTTTAACCTATGTTTTATATCTTATCATCGAGTAAAATTGAATACTACTATTTAAAAAAATCATGTTTATTAAATCTTAAAATTACACAAAGCTATACATGTCTTTCTTCTTTCGGATTATTTGTAGTTTGAACATTTCTTTACTGTCATCATCGTCTGAGTTTGATAAGTCATCATCAACCCAATGTTGGCATTGACTATCTTCATTATCATCCTTATTACTTTCATTTTCTGTAACAAACATAACATAATTAAGAATCAAAGAGTTACACGGTTATATCAATTATTCAAAGTTAAAGTATAATACCTGATTCTTCTTGAAGCGATTCTTTCTTTTATTTCAACACGTTGTAAATAAAATCACAGATGCACTGAATAGAGTAGCCTAGAGACGACAATAAGTATAAGAAAGATATCGATAAATAGATATCTCTCTCACACTCAAGCGTACAAATAATGACCTCGCGCTTATACACATAGCGACACTTTATGTGTGTCTGGGGGGATGTTTGACCCCTCCAATTGGTCTGGCTGCTGACCAGGGTTGTTCAAATAGTTCCCTAAGTATCATATATAAAAATCAAGAGTGAGATTATAAGTAAAAATAAGTTTTTTTTTTTTGAAGCTTTAAAGCGTCTGGTAAGGGTAAGCGCCGATGGAAAGTGTCTGGCAATAATGATTATTAATTTTTAACAAAATTATCTAAAAAATATGTAAAAATCAGCACTGAGAATTTAAGAAAAATCAGTACTGTATTTATCTACCTTTAGCACCTGGTACCTATGAATTGGCCGTCGACCCAAGCTAGCAGGTATGCACACACTCAAAGTACGTACTAACACTACTTTATCCCATTTATATTTTTTATGAGAAAATAAGTAACGTCTGGGGGCCCTGGGATCTTACTCTATATTGAGCTACACTCGTATCGTTTTATTTCTTTACATACGCCCGAGACGTACTGGTGGATAGTTCGTTTTGGTTCAGTAGTCAACGATTTAAACTTTAAAGATCCAATCTGTAAATGGTTTTGATACAAGATATCCAAATTGCTTGGGCTCCCTTTTTATATACATCGGGCTGACACTGGCCTATTCGAATGCTCATGAAAAAAGAGGAATATTATATCATAATATGTACCTATCCAAGCGCTTTAATATAGTATTCAGTATTTATTTTCGATGAAATAGATTTATCTACTTTTACAATAAGGTACTGCATTGCTCTATAAATTTTCCATCGATTTCATAAATTATAGTACATACATAGGTACGTTTGCTTTTTAATTAAAAAAAAATGCAATTTACACAGCATATGTGAAACTTCTGAAAATTAGCCAACGAGATAAATAAATAGGGAGTATTAGGATAATCATTAATATAACGTTAATTATTTTAATATTTTTACCAAGCTCAAAAAATATATTTATTTTAATGCAAAACTGTATCACTTTTTGCCCAGTCGCCTCTATAAACTCACTGAAAAATGACTTGATATTTTTAGTGTCGAGTATGTAACTGTGGTAGTTAAATAACTGCGGCTAGACATCGGACATTCCCGGAGACTTGCTAAGCTTCAATCCTCGGTGTCATTAAAATGCGTGCCACTGTTAATCCTGGCTTATAAGTTATAGGAGTTGCAGTGCCGGCAGACAATCTAAAAAAATATATTTGGACTGTCATGTGGATAGGACTCTTATAACTACAGTAACCTCCATTCTTTGTCGCCTAAGAACTCTGCGATATATTGCACATATTTATGACATAGATTTAACGAAACCTCCTTCCTTTTTCTGTTAGAGGCACTTTTGGCGCGCAGGCAACTTTTAGTGTGCTACATAAGATAATTTGGCAAATTGATTATTTTTAAATTAAACGCTTTTTCCCTTTCAAGTACCAGGAACCCATTAAGTTGGTGGAGACATTTTTATTCCTAATAAACAGCTAACTTTCTATTGGCTACACCCGATGCTCTTACTAGTTTAAACGACACCCATAAATTAGACCGACTAATCAGCGTCTCCTTAATATTACGTCACATAATTGATATTAATGCCCTAGAAAGTAGAGCAGTTTGGCATTTTAATATTATACATATACTACCGTCGGTTCCAAATAATATTGAATAGTATTATATGGCATATATTTATTAATAAAGTATAAACATACGGCTTCCAATTAGTTATAAAATATCAGTGACCAAAGGTGACTTAACTTTTTAGATGAACTAAATATTATATTTATTCATAAATATACATGTGTGTATGTGATTTTAAATTAACATGGTAGTAAATGATAGGATTTGTAAAAAAAATAATTATGAATATATTGATTAAATAACTAAGGATAGGCCCTTCAGTACATTTGTATGATCAATAAGATTGCTGTGAAAATCGCGCCATCTATTAGATTATTCATAACTACATCGATATTAAATTTAAGTTAATTTTTTAACGAACTTATAGTAATAGATTTTGTTTTTACGGTGATTAGATAAATGGAGTTAAACCCGCATGCTGCTCAAAGACATTGCAGATAGTTCCGCCTTCCGGTTTTACGTAACGTAGTCGTATTGATTTTTGAACCTATCAAGTCGTAGACATAATTTTGTATAGACCGCTCGACCTGCGCCGTAAGTCTGCGCCCGGGGAAATTGGAACTATTACGTTGACGTCATAGAATGTTGGCGATTTAATGGATTTACCCTTATACACTAATTTATCAATCTTCAATTTACTGGTGTTGGGAATATAAATTTGATAATAATATACTAACAGCTTATACAATTCCACTTATGAATTTAGTGTGATTGAAATTTGATTAAAACTGGGTAATTGAGTTGCTGTAATTGCTATAAGTACCGCAATTTCCATATTTGTGGAGATTAAAATTTTCATATAGCTTGCCAAATAAGCGCCGTTTGTCGCGCGCAAACTTATCTGGCGAGGATTTATTTATCAACTATCAAGTGGTATCCTTTAGCTTACGACACTGCCAGACATGGGAGCGCAGTGAATGTTGCTACACGTAACTTACCAGGCGCTTTACACTTATTTTCATTATACTCATAGATGTAGTATAACATAGATCGGCAATGTATCATTTTGAGTGAAACCAAAACGAAAATATGATAGTGTGCGTGAAGTTTGCATGTGTGCGTGACAGATAATGCTGCGCCATGCTCTGTCGATACTATCATATCGATATACCTAACGGCCCAACCAATAAAATTAAATTTTATAGATATATATGAGACATTTCATGGTATTTTAACAGAAAAATAATGATTGTGTTTATTTCAACACAGATACGTAAACACAAGTAAATAAAGATAAATCGTCATATTTGAGAATAATTTTATTTGACATGTTTTGTCAAGCATTCCTTATAATAATATCTAATGTTCTATTGTTTTATTAGAATGGCAGCCTCCGTGGCACTGTCAATTTGAAACCGGCTCAGAAATGGTAAATTACGGACACGAAATATTAATTAATATTTAGCAAATATCAATAGTGAATAAATAAAGTGAAGTAATAACTGTTATTATAGAATTGATGTTATACTACGAGATTATAAAATGAAGTGAAACCTCTATGGTCATTGACTATTTTTATCGACATAATATTATTGATCGAAACTGTCAATCAATCTCTAGCAAATGTTGGTTGAAATTATTATAAATTCACGTATATGATATCATTTTATATAGGCAATGGATGCTTTCTATGCATTTAAATAATGAATAAGGACATTCTGTTCTACCGATATACATACAAGGTTTGTCTTACAATTCTACAATATTGTCACTAAACAACATTGAAAAAAGTGATAGGATCTTATGAAAAACTATGATTATTCGGGTTTTTACACTAAAATCAATCACATCCAGGCACTGGACAACTCACCATAATAAATTACATTTAATAAAAGTAGCTCAGTACTGAAATATTAAATAAATCAAGAAAATAAGCGAAATTTGTCGTTCGCTTAAATGACATATTTTCACACAAATCTCTATAGAACGCTCTCCGTGTAAACGCATGGTCGCATCATGCGTCTCGCTTTAATGTATGATTTAAATCATTATATCTCTTTCACATTGCCGATCTATGTTATGCTACATCTATGGTTATACTACATCTATGCGCGTAACCTACATCAGGCGCAACCTCATTTCGCTATCGATTATTGGTTATTTTGTTCTAAACTAGCATTTTTTCTACGATTTCGTCTACGTAGTAAAATATCATCGGAAACTTGATTTTATCCGGAACGGATTCTAGGACAGTATTCTTCCGGACTATTTCGTGTAGGCTAATAAATTAGGAAGAAGCGATAGCATTGACGTCAGTAAATTGTGTGTAAAGGTCATTGTAATTCGGCTGCCATGGCAGTGAAAACTACACTATAATGTATTGAATCAGTTTTATGCAGTTTTGGTGTCCGATTGGCTATTAGGAAGTTCTTTGTAGGCTTAATAGTAAGTATAAATCTAATCCTCTAGAATCTATATTATAAATTATTAAGACTAATACTGGATTGCTTTTATTAGCAGTTAACTAGGTATATAATATGTACTGATTATCCTGGATAGGAATATTGCGGAGGTCAGTGACAACACACGCCCATTAGGTTTGTATCATTTAATCGCCCTAAAATGTACAATACAGACGTCGACACTCAACAGATAACAATGACACCGCAAAGACCGGTGACTCGCGCATTTTCATACACTGGCTCCATTAAATCGCCACCGACTTTTTTGGATGTATATTTTGCGACCTACTTGTGTAACATGTTGTGATAGTAAACTACAATAATCAGGAATAGAAATAACTGTGGCTTCAGCATAATGTTTACGTACAACGTTTTATTTGCAGATTTTCATTTATACTACATAATTAAATAATTGCATTCCTGTTGACGCGCACTGTTAGTGTAACACATTTACACATCAGTCCTTGCAACACTATGAGGGTGAGGTTTCCACACTGATTCCACGGCCGTCCACTCCAGATAGTATACACTGAAACCTCATTATGCAGGATGGCAGTTGTAGTGTTCTTATAAATAAACAGCTTAGAAAGCAAACAGCAGCAGGAACGCCATCATAAGACAGAAGAGACCCATAGCCTCAGACAAGGCGAAACCCAAGATGGCGTATGAGAACAGCTGCTGCTTGAGGGAGGGGTTCCTGGCGTAACCAATGATGAGGGAACCGAACACTGTTCCAATACCAGCACCTGAAATATTACTTACATTAGTCATAATGCTCTCAGTGATGTTTTCTTTGGTAAAACACAATGATACTTTACGAAATTTCTCTAACTACAAATCATTAGAAGCCAGCTCACCAATAAAAAAATCCACAGCAAAAAAAAACTTGCAGCAATCAATATGATTATCCACAAAACATCCATCGTACAAAATCTAATGTTATATCCATAATACACAATATATACTGTACATAAACATTACAAAAGTTATTTCTAAAAGGCAAATAACATTAAGAAAGCAATCATGAGACAAAATAAGCCCATAGCTTCAGATAAAGCAAATCCCAGGATGGCATATGAGAAGATTTGTTGCTTGAGTGAGGGGTTGCGTGCATAGCCAATTATTAAGCATCCAAACACCACACCAATTCCAATACCTGCAGGGAGCAATGAAGGGGTAAGTGCTGTGTTAGTATGATAATTCTGCAGCCCAAATGAAAACTATAGATTGGGCAGAAAATAGTAGTTATACAATTCCTGTAGGGTTCCCATCAACTAACATATTTGGGTCAATTTGTAATTAAATTTGAATCTTGTAAAAAATTTATATACAAAAAAATTTCATTAAGACTGCAGAAAGTAAGGGTTATTGATTCATGACTACAACCTTTGGTCTATTCTTATTAGGGTTTTAAATTAAGCATTATAGAACTTAAAACATTCATTTAAAGAATGATCAATTCCAAAATGTATCCATCCCTTTATGATTTTAATGAACAGATTGATAAAATAATCATAATTAAGGTAGGCAATCTCAACTTTAGTGAAACATCATTGATAAAAAATCAATAAGACACAAGTAACATGTTATGCAACCAGGCAAGCTCCCTTACCAGAAATTATTATTGATCTTTCTTCAAGACAATATTCAAAGAAACATTTTGTTAAATTTAGGCACGAGACTAACTTTAAGTGATAAAATGTAATTCAAGCGAGTATTATGATATTGTGATAAAACATGACAGGACAAAACCATGCATTAAAAATAATTATTCTGTATGAATGACTAATTAAAGGACTTACCAGAACCAGCTACTCCCACTGTCGCAGCACCAGCACCAATGAATTTGGCAGCAGAGTCAATGTCCTTAGTTACAGAGGTGGTCTGGAAGGAGCGCACTGCCGACAGCTGAGCAGGGGCAGCGGGCACAATTTGTGTCTGTGAGGGGATTGCTGCGAGTGGCCGCACCAATGCTGTGTTGCAGAAGATCTGTCAAGAAACCATTAGCATATTACAGCTGTTTTAGAGATCCATTTAAAATCGTTATAATGTTGAAAACAAATGTTCTAT